>OZ038495.1:25938189-26518189 GCA_964036315.1 Acanthosepion esculentum | reverse complement strand
AAGTTTATTTTCAAATGTAATTTTTTTAATCAATTCACCCCACACAAGACGATAGTGCCATGCAAGGTGCTACTGGGTTTCAAATAGAATGAGAAGACTTCAGTAGGAAATCCTATCCTAAACAGAAAACAAAGGATAAACCTCTAATTCTGTTTAAAAGAGCTGGGAAGAGTGTGAAGGAGACAACAGACAAAACTACTAAAAATGAAATAATTTTTACAATTCACTCTAACTAAAACGTAGGAAAGAAAAGCTTTGTTCTCTAAATAATGAATTTATCACAATCAATATAAAGTGAAAAAAATAAAGAAACACGGAAATAAAAATGAAACAAAAAATTCTAACGAAGATAACCAAAAGTGATCATTGAATTTTAATAAACAGAAAGATGATAATTGAATTCATTTTTAAAATAGTATGAAAGAAAATATCTAGGACAAAAATTTAAATGTTGATAACATAAATGAAAACAATTAAATCCCATGATATAGTACATTCATTCTTAATAAAATATATTCAAAATATTCCTGAAATAAAAAGTGAATTAGAGAATACATATCAGATATTTAGTTTTATAACCCATATGTTGGTTTAAGTCTGTTTCTCAACCCATTCCAGTGACAAAGAAAATAAACCCCAAATTAATAAATGTGCTTTCTTAATTTATATTTGCAGCTGATTCTTAAAATCTCACAATTTGCTGTTAATATTTCTACTACAAATAAAACAATCTTGAACCCCCCCCCCCGCAAAAAAAAAAACAAGAATGGATTTGGAAAAAAGAGAAATAAAAACCAGGAACTTTTTGTTTTCCCAAAACTGTTAAGAAAATAATGGAAGTGATACCATTTTTAAGCAATTGCTAACTAACAGAAAATTGTAAGCACCACCCACAACTTTGCCAACTACAAATAACTTTAAACAGTTTATTTTTAAGGACAAATATCGGAAGAATGGAACTGGAAGGCAAGTTGTACTTGACTCTGTGGGAAAATTAATTTTACTCCAAGATTTTTACAAGTTTAAAGATATAGGCAACAGACAAATGATAATTTTCTTTATAATTTCAAGAAATTTAATTCACAAAACAGTTTTTTTTTAAATTTTGGATTATAATTCCGGTTAAACACTAGCAAGGTTAGTATTATAGTTGAGTTACTAAAAAGAGAAATTAAGTATCATAGATTATTAATGATTCAGACTAATTTCTCAAATACACATTTCTTTTTTCTAATAATATGAAGCTTTAAAATTGTTTAAATCTTGCCTTCTTTCTAAAAATTATAATGGACCTGAGGTAGCAAATTTAGAGCTAACATAAAGATATAAACATTATTTTTATTTTAATCCTGGTGATGACAATAACATCCCATTTATGTTGATTTGGATTTTAATGTGAGCATAAATGAAAATTTAGATTTTTACCTTTAAATAGAAACTAATAAAAGATACTTTTTCAAAATTCAAACAAAACAAGAATATTTTTCTGCACCAAAAGAATTTTTTAAATGATTTATTACTTGTTAACTAATCAAATAACAATTTACTTATTTTTCTTTAAACATCTTTATAGGCAGCACATTCTTAAATATATGCATTCATACAGAATTTCTAGTTGCATATAAACATTTGTATAAAAGTTGTATATAAATATAAGTATTTGTATAAAATTTCTATTTAAATGAGAAGAAATTTCTAAAGGCACAAATTTATATTGAAACAAAAACTTCTGCTGTTTGATATTTATCAAAAAACAAATCAAGATGAAATATTTTTTCATAATGGATCAACAGGGAGTCATGTGACTTATACACATTAGAAATAATTGTAAAAAGAGTGTGGCCAACAAATACTGCACAACAGAATCTATTCTAAGAAAAATAATTCTGGTAAATATGACAATTTAACAAATTTGACAAAATAAATTGAAAGAAAATGTTTTTACTTACCAACAAGATAAGTTGTTGCTGGAACTAAAGAACCAATCCATGCTGTTGTACCCTTGCTAGTTCTGAAGTACTGAACCCATTCATAGTAGAATATTCCCAAAGAATATGTGATACCGTCTGCAATGACATGAATCATAAAGGATCCAAAAACAACCATCCAACCCCATCCGCCATCTGGAATGACAATTTCATTTTTCTCTGGATTTGTTTTCTCCGTAAGTCTTAGGGCCCTTTCCTTTTCTTCATTTTCCTGACCCTTTGCCATATTCTCTAATCACAAAAACACTAAAAATAAAGAAAAAAGAAATTTCAGTAAATTATTTTAGAAAAGTTTTAAATTTTTTTTTCATTTTAAGGCTTAAGTTTGGCCATGAAAATTAAAGTGTCAAGTCCTGAGGTGGGAGGCATTTTGGGAACACTTGGCACCAAGAAGAAGCATTCAAAAGATCAACATAAAATTCTGACTCTATTTTTAAAATGTCTACCTGTGAAAAGCAACACAATGTTAAACATTTAAAAAGTGCCAAGTGATGATGTCACTAAATTTTAATTTCAAACTTCCGCAATATATAAAAACTCTGGATTAGTATCACAAACATTATTAGGATTTCTTTTTTAGTTTCAGTTCTTCTGAGTATCACATTCTTTTTAATGCTTTCTTTTTCTTTACTCCTTTTCATTTTTCTAAATGTCACTCCTTATTGTCTTCAAATGCAAAACTTACTTTAATACTGGACCTACACGCATACATGTTTTCATTTCTTATATAAATATACAGAGAAGCAGCAATATTAAAACAAAAAACATGTTAAAAATCGCTACACAATTGTAGTTGTGTTTCAACGCATATAAATGCATCTCCTCAGGCAATTGTAAATTACTAATGAGTGAACGATTAATTTAATTTCAAAAGCAAAATACCTCCTCTTTTGAAAAATTAAATTTCTTATATTGTCTTATGATTTAGAAATATTCTGGATATTGCAATGTGAACAACTGGCTTGAGTGTATTTTTGTCATATTTCCTTACATATGAAATATTCTAAATATTGAATATAATATGTAATATGCAGACAAATTATTCTTTGATTTTAAAAGTTTTTATTATTCTTTAGGGCATCACAGATAGTAATTTGTATGATGAAAAAACAAAAATACTTTTTGTCTAGCATTCCTGATAAACTAAACAGTGATTAGATTTTTTTTTTTAAGCATTTCACCCCAAGCAAGGCGGGAAGCCACTAGCATGCAAGGGGTTACAGAAAGTTGGAATCAGAGCAAAGAGGAGTGATAGAAGAAAGGATGAAGAGAAGGATAGGGGATAGGTCAAGGCATCTGGAGACGTCGATTGACATTACATTTGTATAGTTGGAGATTATAGCTATCAGGGAAACAAGAAAAGGGGAGGGAGTTCCACAGGTGAGAAGTGCGAGACACAAAGCTATTGGAGTAGAAGAAACGGCTACATTTAACAGTTTCGACAGTGAAAGGGTGAGAGCGAGATGCTTAAATTGTTGAATGCTTAAATTCATGAAGTCTGTGAACCAGCAAAAGCAGCTCATCGGAGCAGTTACCATGAAAGTATTTGTAAAAAAGACAGAGGGAGGGGCGGCACATCTATGGGAGAGCGACTGCAGATGAGATGCCAAATCAGGGCCAATTAAATTATTTATTTAAAAATATTTAAATTTAATTTAATGGATACAGCTAATTAATTAGTGATTTTATAAAAATATGATAAAACGGAAAATTTTCCATAAATATTATTATGAAATTCCTTTAGTTAATAGGCCAAATAATTGATGAAATAAGTAGATAATATGTTAGTAAAATCTCATAATTACTTGAATTTCTATAGATTTTCAATTGAAAGTGTATGGAACATTGGATCTTTATTGTGAAATCTGTTTTTAGATTTTAATAATACTTCTGGTGATAGTGATTAATATTTTTATGCTTGAATTTTTTCAAATTCTTTGCTTAAACCTAATCATTATATATATATATATATATATATATATATATATATATATATATATATATATATTCAGGTAAGATTTGAATGAAAAGAGTACATTTCCAACATTTGTAACATTTAATTTAAAAGAGGGCACAATACAGAGTAGACCAAAATATTATTTATTTTAGGGATATTAAAACAAAAACATGTTAAAAATCGCTACACAATTGCAGCTGTGTTTCAAATTACTGGTGAGTGAACGATTAATTTAATTTCAATTTTCTTAATAAAAAAAATAGGCTTGAGGGCTTTGCCTTTGGTTGATCAAGGTATTTTTCTCGAGAAAAGACGAGGTATTTTGCTTTCGAAATTAAATTAATCGTTCACTCGCCAGTAATTTACAATCGCCTGAGGAGACGCATTTATATGCGTTGAAACACAGCTGCAATTGTGTAGCGATTTTTAACGTTTTTGTTTTAATATCCCTAAAATGAATGATACATATATATATATATATATGTATATATATATATATATATATATATATATATATATATATATATATATATATAAACAGAGAAAGTTAAAGTGTAAACAGACATAAACACTGGTAATTTAAATAATTATAAATAATCAGTTCTTTTTGCAATTAATCAAATGTATTTTTCATTTTCCTGGAAAAATAAGAACAAATATGATTACAATAATAAATAATAGGAGATAAGATGAAGAATAATTGAAACACTTCATAGAAGAATTTCAGATGAAATTCTACCGAAAAATATAAAATAGGTTCTTCAAATACTCACAATTTGCTTTATAAATAACGGACAAGAGAAAATGGAAATCCAAAGGAACAAAGCTGATAATCGTTTCTTTTCTTTAGTAAAAAAAATGAAGATTTGGAATTTATGTATCACTCTTCTTTGTTCTCTACTTTTTTAAAGGGTTGCACTTTTAAGGAAAAAATATCACGTGATCATTTCGCAGCCACTCATATGTATAAGTTATGAATCAAAGAAAAGGCATTTTTAAGTTTCCTTGAATTCCTTATAGTTTATGAACAAGACAGATTTCACATTTCTGATCAACTGAAATTTGAATAGAAGTGAAAAAGATGAAAAAATTCAACAAGTTACAACAAAAATGACCTTTGGCCTTATTACATTAGCATAAATGAAAATGATATAGATCACATGATATATAATTCTCAAAATTATCTTTCATTCAATCTCTCTATCTGTGTCATATTCTTTCTTTCTACTTTATTCTCTCTATAGCAATACATGTCAATGTGTATATATGCATATATATATATATATATATATATATATATATATATATATATAAACTGAGTGACATATATATATATATATATATATATATATATATATATATATATATATATATATATATAGTCACTCAGTTTCTTTCTCTTTTTTAGGTACGATGGGCAAATTGTCGCCAATTTATATTTTAATTTTGGGCATGTGTGTTGTTTGTTTTTGATTTTGTTGATTGGACAGTATAATAGGGTCAGTTGGGTACCGTCTGTGAGAAAACGCAGTTCACTCCGCCAGAAATTTGGAAACGGCATGCTGTACTGCTTAGCATTCAAAGCAAACATTTCAGAGTGTTTGGGTGTAAATCTGAGGACAGTGCAGAGGTCTCGGAAATAGTTGGATGAGTCTAATGATGATATTATGTAGGTGTTTGGAGTAATTACTAGTGATGGTGACGTTATGCCTCCATTCATCTTCCCACAGGGCCGCAAACTCAACACGGAGGCCTACATTAAGTGCCTTGAGGTGGTAGTGCTGCCCTGGGTCAAAAGGGGGACTGTTGGAAGACAAACAGGAGAACCCAGTCATGGCTGTCAGACAATTTCTGCGACCACATCCAGATTGCAACCTCCATGATTATTGTATGTGGTGCGCAGTTGAATGAGAGACCAGCAAAACTCCTTATAACAACAAAAATGAAACGAAGGCAAGGATTATAGCAGCATTCACCAACTTAAAAAGGAGGTCGTCCAGAAGAGTTGCAGGAGATTCTGAAGTCGTCTGGAGGCCGTGGTTGAAGCCAATGGCGATTCTATAAAATAAATTTACTCTTTAGTACTTCAATATATTTTTTGTGTAATTTTGACGACAGATTTGTTAAAATGAGATGTTAGTGTTATTTTCATTTTTGTGTAATTTAGATGACAGTTTATCTATCGCACACTGTGTGTATATATATATATATATATATATATATATATATATATATAGAGAGAGAGAGAGAGAGAGAGAGAGAGAGAGATGAAAAGAAAGAACAGTAAGATATATAATCCGGTGTTCTTACTGATATTTTTTATTTTTATTTTTACAAAACAGTGCTCAATGTAAATTTACAGAGAATAAATATTATAAATTAACTGATTTAAAATATGAATTTTTTTTTCGCTACACAGTAATAAGCATTTTTTCAAAAATGGAAGCTAAAAACTTCAAAAAGTGTTATTTATATATATATACATATATATATATATATATATATATATATATATATATATATATATATATATATATATATTACACTTTAAACGTTATTTTTAGTGGACACTCATATTTGAGTAGATGCTCTGTTTATTTATTAAACACTATATCTATTTTCGTCTACCAGTCTGAATATTCAAGAAATCTTATTTATGAAAATCATGTGCCCTCTGGCAGAATTCGAACCTGCGTACCTTTGTTCAGGGGAATGCAGGTTCAACTCCAGCGGGAGCGCACATGTTTTTCTCATAAATGAAGAACTTTTTTCTATATAAATAATGTACTTTTAATAAATGAATGAAGCATCTGCTCAAAATGAGTATCCACTAAAAATAACGCTTAAAATGATAAAATCTGTTGAATTAATAAATAAAAAAAATCCGTTACTTCTTTAGAAAAAAAAAAAAAAAATATATATATATATATATATATATATATATACCTAGGTTTCACCTAAACGGATCTTCGGGGAAATGCCGACGGAAAAGGAAAATTATGGAACAGTATTTATTGCTAAAACCAAAAATAACCATGATCACGTGACAAAAAAAATAATAAAAAAAGCCAAACAACGTGGGGTGGGGGCATTTACTTTATTGAACAAAAAGCAAACAAAAAAAACAATTCTAATAACCAGCTTTTCCTATGTCTACACCTAGGTAGGTTTGTCTGGCTCCTTAGGATTATCTTAGGTTTGCTCTACTTCGTGTATTGAGCACTTTACGTAGTTGTCTTTTTACTCGTTTTATTTTTTTCTTTGGACTTGGAACTTGAACACTGGACGATTATTTTTTGCCTTGGCTTAAAGTTCTTGGTGCTTTCTTTTTTTTATTCACCATTTTTCCTCGGGTACCGATTTGTTCTACTGCAAGTTGAGCTATTCGAGGTTTTTCCAAAGGAGTACCACCATTTAAATATATATATATATATATATATATATATATATATATATATATATATATATATATATATATATATATATATATATATATATCAAGAACAGTATTGGAGAAAATGGACAAAGTGGAAAAAGTTTACTTGTGACGCGTCCCGTCCTTCAAGACTTCATTGGACTAAATTTATTATGTTGATTTTGTATATCTATCTATCTATCTATCTATATCCATCTGTGTGTGTGTGTGTATATATATATATATATATATATATATATATATATATATATATATATATATATATATATACATTTTGAATTGGACATAGTCCGACAATTTATTAAAGACCTTTTTTCTATGAAAATATCTCGGACATTCAGGCCGGTAAATGTTATTTAATACTGTTTATTATAAACAGAGCATTTGCTTAAATACTTGTATCTATAAAAGGAACGTTAAACATATCAAAAATGTCTTTAACATATATATATATACATATATATATATATATATATATATATATATATATATATATATATATATTCAATGAAAATAGGACAAGCAAAAACTGAGCAGTACCAAAAAGATCAAGCCAAAATATCCCGTGATATGCACAACGGGACGAGAATAATCTATCCGGTAGATTAAATCATATTTGAATAGACCGTTACACGAAATATACTATTTAATAAATAAATGGAGTGTCTACTCAAATATGGTATCCATTAAAAAAACGTTCAAGTCATAGTATATATCTATATCTATCTATATCTCTTTATATATATATGTATATATATATATATATATATATATATATATATATATATATGGAGAGAGCGAGAAAGAGAGGAAAGGAGGGAGAGAGAGAGAGAGAGATACAAGATGCTTCACTAATTTAAGATTTGTAGATATCTATCCAAATTTGTTCTCATTTATATATCTATTAGACGTTTGTCTTTCCCCCTTTGGCAAAACTTAATATCACACATTCACTGACAAAAACCTGGTTTAAATACAATGGACAAGATTCCCAGGCATTATTTTACTCATCCAATCTGTAATCACTGTCAAAATTTACTTGTGACCTCAGTTTAAATTACGTAAACAATTGTTAAATTGTTTTCTGTAAACAATTGAAAAATGAGTTTTCATTAACCTAGTTTGTTTTCTCTGACCGCCTTTGCGAAAAAAAAAATTGTGGGAAGGGTTTCAAATAAAAACTTTGGTTTTAGAAAATTATTATCTCTAGGAACATAAGGTCGTACTGACAAATTCTCATCCCCACCAAGAAGCTCTTCCAGAATAAATTCTTATATTTGGGAAGTCGAGTAGACTGAAATCTTTTCGGCATTCCACCCTTTCAAAAATAAATAGAAAACCAGAAATGTGTTAAAATATATCTTTATCTTGTTCTCTTCATCATAAAACTTTAGATTAAGTGTCAGAATACATGACATTTGTCCAAGTTGGAAGAAGAAGAAGAAAAGAATTGTTGAATATGGAGTTACATGAAAAACTTTGCCTGAAATGAAACACCTGTCAGTTTGGTAAATTATAATAATTCCAGATCAATGATAAATAATTAGATAATGGGAAGAAAATACCTACCTTGACTTTTATGTTGCGTTGGATGTATGAAAATATATTTAGAACATTATAGCAGTTCTTCTTCAAAATTTAGGAAACATAATCCAATGTACCATTTATTCGTTGCTAGCATTTCTTTCATCTTATATCTACTTTTTCATTTTTGTATTACAACTGCTATTTGATTTATATACATATGAACTATTGTCCTTATCACATTTGTAATTATCACAGCATTTCAGACATTATGCTCTCTGGCTTTCATCAAATGCTTGTCAGTCTCTGTAACCTTCAAGATATTCGAAACTGAATCCTTTATTTAATGTTCCATGTTTAGTGATTTCTCGTGTAGTTCTTGTCTTAGTGCCCCTTGTTTCATTTCCACTGAACCCAAGAACACATTAGCTGGCACAGGAATTGAACTCATAATTAGTGTCACCAAATTTATGAACCAATGTTTTAAACCACTAGGCTGCTGTCTCGTAACAATATTCAATTTCTGAAACTTTGTTGCGTTATTCATTTATTTAATTTGTTCAGAACAGAGTAAAATATAGCAAAACAAAAATAATTAAAAATATTAAGACGTTCATGACAAAATCAAAATCTTATACTTCCCAAATCGGCTGGTATACACTGATGCAATTAGGCAACGGGGTCCTGTTTCCCCTTCGCTATTCACAAAAACTATCCTCTGTTAATTGCCACATTCCCAGGCTCTAGATACCTATATCAGTCAGCAGGGCTACACCAATGCCAACTGGAACGAAAATGTCTTCCATCATTTTGTCGACTCTCAGGAGTGCATCTGTTGCTTGATTTTGGCAATATTTTCAAATCTAATGTGGCACAGTTTCACTAATAAAGTTGTCTTCGACATTGATTTGTGATGCATTCAAATTGTCCCCTTTAAATTATGGCAACACGATGACAAAATTAATAGAAAACAACAATTGATTTTTGTAATCTAGAGAAGTAAGTAAAATCAGAAATGTGAACTAGTGTCTTCTTTTGGGTGTTTCTTCTTAGCTCTATAACTGAGATGTATTAATCAATTGAACATTAAACCATGCCACTGGACTCCAATCAAAACACAAACAATATCTACTGCAAAATGCCTCATAGCAGATGGATAGTCAGTTTGACATATTTAACGAGTGTCAGAAACATTAGGATTTCTATAGATAAACATAATGAATTTATTTTAATACCAGTAATGAAGCCTATAGTTTTCCTTATCTAGATGCAAATGAAAATACAAGCATGGTCTCTTGTATCTCCACTCGGTTAAAGTTTTTAATGTAATCAGCACCAGTTATTACAAGTTAAATGAAATATCATAGTTGTCATGATCATTTTTATAAAAGATATTAGTATGATCTTGAAAAGATTTCGTTTATACTTTATACTTGTATAAACAAAGCATTTTCAACCTCATACTGATCATATCCTTTTTGTCAATAAACAAAAGAAAGTAAATATGAATAATTAATATATTTGAAATGCATTGTTTTATCCCATAATAAATCGGTATTTTTGATGGTTTAACAATGAAAAGGAAAAAGAAAAGCTCTTGGATTGTTATATAGCCTTTTGAAGAGTATTCTGTTGGAGATGATGCTTTTAGAATTAAAAAACATCATCTCCAACAGAATACTTTAATTTACACATACCATCAAAGAGTAATGGTAATATTATCCACTTTCTTTTAAGGAAACATTCGGCATTCACTGACCGAAAGGCCACTGCTACTATTGATTGAAATTACGAAATCTTTCATGAAAATAGATTTCACAAGTCTAGTGACTGTTATGGGGGTTTCCTTCCTAACCTTTTTGTTTGAAGTAATGTGGAAAGTCAACATCTTGATTATATCATTATTTTCTCTTTGAGTTATTTGTGATACCCATTTTAGTTGCTGCTGTAGTTAAAAGTCCACAAATGATGTGGTTTCTGTTATTCGGTACAGCTATTTGTTTGCAATTCTCTAGCGCCAGTCCACAAGGTTCGAAGAAGAATGGTCTTCGATAAGACGTACAGGCTTCATTCGCCCGAAGCTACTTTCAACCATGATTGCCATCTATATAAAAATATCAATCTGACGACACAATTTAAGAACATGACTCAAGTTCATAGGCTAATGTTTGTGTTTTGTAGCAACTTGTGGTATTGGGCAAAACTACCCCGAGTGCAGCCTATTTTATGGTCATTCTACTTATTTACTACACTAAAATTGTTGTCTATATTTCTGAGATTAGCTATTGTAATTATTTACATGATTTACATTCTTCGGACTGTTATCCTCATCTTTATTGTCATGTTCATAAGGTTTAGGCCGTTGTACGCTCCGGCCTTTTTCAGGTGATTAGAATTTCAAACTGAACCCTTTATTTCATCCACCGGGGTAGATTGTTCTAGTTCCACGTGCTATGCCTCTTCCAGATATCTTAGTTATCTCCTTTTAACTCAACTCTCCAACTTTTTTCCCCACTGCCGTAGCCAAGTATTGAACTCACCACTGGTCACTGGATTCAACCAACGCTTTTATCCATTGGGCCATGTATTATCAAGGACATGGATAAAAGTTGTAACATGGCAATAAAGATGAGGACAAATGTAAATAACTAAAACTGTTATAACTGATCTATACACCGAGGTAGTTTTTCGTATTTACTAATTCATCATCCTGAATTTTTATGATGAATTCACTGTACACGCCTTCATTGTTTTCATTCCAATTCCAGACCATAGTTGTTTATATTTTGGGAAAGGTTTACCCTGAGTCCCATTTCTTGGAACACTTAGTAGATAATGTTGATATATTGTTCAAGACCATTCTTATCTTATTCTTATGAATATCTATGTCATCAGCATCCCCACCATCATCACCATTGGCCTCAGGAAGGAAAGCAAGAACGATTTTTTTCTATTAGTAGATTCATTTGGTATGTGTCATAGAATGTCTAAAATAAATGATCAGTACTCATCTATTTCTATATACGATTGTGTATATGCTCAGAGCATCATCTAGAAAGAGATTAATAGATTAGAGCTCTCAATTATTCGTCGCACTCCTGTTGAAGCTTGAAATGTTTCAGTATTGGGGTCCGACGATTTTGTAAACCGATATGGTTCCTCAATCAGCCAGAAATTAGAAGATGGTTTCTAATTGATGAGAAGAGGGAGTCTCTATTGATGTGGTCGTATGATGCTGTGAGGTCGACATAGCAGGTATACAATTTTCTATTGGAGAAGTATGCAAATTCTTGGAGTGGTTTGATGTTATATATGTAACCATTAGACCCCTTCAGTTATGTGCCATGCGGCGTAATACACGCTTAGACGATCATGTATCTTTTGACGAGGCAGATTTTTTGCCATTTCTTTCTGCGATAAACCAGTTGTCATCCAAGGCTGTCCTGCTATTTAGCCATAGCTGGGGGAGGGGAGAAGAAGTGGATTCATACCTTTCCCAAGGGTATTAGCACGTAAGTGAATGAATTCGACTGAAATTCGGTTCCCCGATTCCTCAGTCCGAGCCGCTATCCATTACTCCACTGTACCTCCATTATACCCCTTACCAGACTAAAAACTAAATCGGGTTGTAAGGAGTTGACTTTCTTAGAACGGTGACAGCCTAGTTAACATAATGTTCATTAATACTTTCACCATAATGGATCGAATTGAGATACGTCTGTATGTGAGAGGGTTTGAGGACTACCTTTTTGTTTCCACCGTGCATTAGTGCAAGGTATACCCCCACTGCTCTGGGTTGTACTTCCGATTCCAGACTTCTTTTTTGAAATTGAGAAAAATTGGTTACACTAAAGGTACTGAATGCAGCAAATGTTCCCTGAATGTAATTATGTATCGATGCGAAAGGCCAAGGTGACAATCAGACGTGGTGAAAATGAACGAGTGTGTCTGTTTCAGTTACAGTGATTTAACTGAATGTAAAACAGATTGTATTGAGATTTTCATGAAAATGACACATAGCATGCAAAAATCATAATCACAAAAAAAATTGTCGCATGATGACAGTTGTGCCAAGCAGACCATTCAAGAGAATTCGTCGCTGATCAAGAAAACATACAACATTCTCGAAAGAACAGGAGCTGTGTTGTAACGAGAGTGGGTTACCGACATTACGTTGTCAAATTTGTAGCGGTGTCGACAGATTTTTTTTTTTCTTTTTTTGCTTAGTCGAGACAAAATGTAAAAATTCATACAAAACCAATCTGGGCAAAAAATGTTGTTTATTATCACCTGCCATTTCCAGTCAAAAAGAAAGAAGACGATTGAAGTAGCTGGAAAAGTAAGATATAATTATGCCATAGTGATGATTTATTACAGTTCAAAGAATGCAATCAAGATTTCGGTAGACGCAACATTTGACGGAA
This sequence comes from Acanthosepion esculentum, assembly GCA_964036315.1. NCBI lineage: Eukaryota > Metazoa > Mollusca > Cephalopoda > Sepiida > Sepiidae > Acanthosepion > Acanthosepion esculentum. Next base: position 26,504,860 of record OZ038495.1, on the reverse strand, counting down.
TTTGACGTGCCCTACTTTAAAAAGACGACAGACTTATTTACTATGCATGAGGATCTCTTAGCAATAACGATTATGTGCTCAAGTCGAAAAAGAGGCACCGGTACTTACTTACTGTTGTCAAATATTTACTGCTTTCCTTGTTCAGAATCGAAACAGATCACAAGCCTCTTCTTTCTTTGATGAAGAAGACGTAATATTTTGGATGACTTGTCAGCGCGCATCCAACGATTCAGGGTGAGAATTATGCTTCTCATATAAGATCGTTCATGTAGGGAAGAACAGCTTAATAACTGCATATACACTGTCCAGCTTTCTTGTTCTTGTTCCTGTTGAACAGGGTACGTTACGGAGTTTTTAAATCTCAACTATGTATTTGTAGCAGAAAAACACAATTTACACACAGAGATAACAAAAAGAGAATACAATTATTAGAAAACTTATATCTAACTACACACAAATTTTCGTCTAGATGAGTCACACATACGCCGCACTCTACTCAAAACCAATTAAAAAAAACACACAAAAATATACCAGAGTGCTAGTCATTATCGACGCGACTCTCGCGTGTCGCATAATTCTACAACTACGTCCGTGCGTTTCCCTCGTACAGGCTATAAGAGAAGCCGGACAGAGGAGAGAGATCAGAGAGTAGAGAGGGGGGTATGTTTTGTCCTCTCTTGTCGACCTCTTTGCCACCGGGCAGAAAGGAACACAGACGAGGCTAATGCCGAAGGTCAGAGTCATATCTGGGAGGTAGACAGTAACCTGACCCTGTGTATACGGGGTCTATGGGGAAATTTTGCCCGAGCCTACGTGCTCGGAACGCCCCACGTAAAAAAAAAAAAAAACGGCTTTGTGCCACATCTCGCCTTTGGGGAGGTCTGTCGCAGTTAGCTCCTCCTCATTTCCTTAATCCTTCAACAGGGGTCTCTCTCTCCCACGAGTATAAATACTGGCTGACCTTTCGCCTCTTCCTCTTTTTACGGCTTACGCACACATGCGGCCAGCTGCCCCGACTCGGGTCGCAACCTCGCGCGTGAGGCGAGGTAAAAAAAACTTTCTCTTCTTTTTTTTTTACTTATTCCAATATGTGACCTCTCACACATACAGCGTTTTCCATATTCTGGGAACACGCTAAAAACAATATACGCGTTCGTACGGACACTCAACACACTCACCATAACTTCTCCATACAACACTCTGTAATCCTTCATGTCATTGTAATTTGTTACTAATATATATTTGTTTGCATACATGTATATCGGTCTTGTTTGTTTCTTTATCTTCTTTGGACTCCATTATAGTCCAATATTCATGTGTAGCTGGACCGGCCAGCGGGAAATCTTAACCCAGAGATATCTCCTCACATCTTCACACTTCACACTCCGGTCCTCTACAGGTCTCTGGTAAAAAACCGAGAGACTTCACACACACACACACACACACACACGCTAACCATAGAAGCTAACCGAGAGACCATCCTACTCCTGTGAAAACGACCTCCCGTGAACACAGAAAGAGAACAGACTCCACTATCAACGCGACAAGCGATAGCCAATAAGCAGTCAGCCGAGTTAAGCATAAACGTTTTTCATGCTCTCATTTCACACCTCTTTACACTGCTACACTATGCGACTTACCAGAGACATTTTCATATCTTGTAAATTAAAATAAATATCTGATCATTTCTCCAATCCAGTCTCTAATTTGTTTCTTTACTCCAACTAACTTCCACGTCGGATCATATGAATCCATTTATTAGGCGATTTCCTGCAAGTGACCAAAAGAGATTTACGGAGAAAAAAGATTAAAATACCATTTGCAGCCAAATTTAAAACTACTGTCAATTAGAGTGGCCACCAAAACAAGGAATAATTCCATACTGCGTAGAGAAACTATGATTCTTATTATACAAAAAAAACACGTTCCTTTTCTGTATTTCTGTATGACATTGAAAGCAGTAATTGAATAGCTACGGACAAAGAAGGTGAATACTTCTCAAAAGTAATATGGAAATTGATAACAAGTAAAAATAATGTTGTTTTCTGAAGATACTAATTTTTAAAATACTGTTTAAATAAATTCGTTGTATAGAAAAGTAACCAAAATGCATTTGTGCACAGCAACGTAAACACGCCCTCGTCAAAGTTAAACGAGTAATATATGAATTCTAATTTTAATTTAGCCCCGTATTATGTTATATTTTTTGTATACAAAAAGATAATTAAGACTGTTCATGCATTCAAGATAGAGAAAAAAGATCAACACTGCTAGAGCATTCGCTTAATTGCTGTTATCATCTGCGAGTTTCAAAACAAAAGACTGACCTCAAGAGCAAAGAGTTTTATTTTTCGAACTCGTAATCGTAGCTATGAACGACATCAACAATACGATATCAAGAACAGAAAATGAGACATTTCTACTATCAAATGTCATTTTTTTTCTGACAATAAATTGTGAAAAAAAAATCGCATTGATACAGTTTCAACACTGAAGAGTTCAAGAACTAAGACAAAATCACGTTTGTTTTTAGGCTGCTAAGATCCTCGTGGCTGTAAGTAAACGATATCGAACCTAAAGTAACTAAAGAACTAAATAACTAAATAATTTTTATATAAAATTCGCAACACCACGTGATAATGTAAATAATCCTACATAGTGGTTGGCCAGAAAACACCACCATTGCTCTTTCTTTATGGTATCCAAACTTGCAATTAGCGATTAAAAAGTTTTAAATCAAAGTACATATCTACAAAAATCCAACTAAGGAACTGAAACTTACTTAACGTAAGGCGTTCTCTATATTATTGCAAATGTTTTGTAAACATATTTCTGTGCGTAGACAAACTTCTGAGCGTAGTAGTTAGATAATTATAATTTATAAATAATTTATTTTATAATTGTCTTGAAAAAGTTACAGAAAACTGAAAAAATTCCACAGAATTTATGGAGAAACGCAAAATAACATAGTAAATTTCATAACTAAACAGGTTTCTTTATTAGAATGTTTTAAATAGTAACCAGAATTCACTAAATAGGCTTTTCAAACGGCAGACAGGCTGTTAAGTGAAGAAAAAAAAACAGAAGACTACTTGTACTGTTCAACACTTGCCTTTCCTTTATTTATGCCCTAATTTTTCAGCTATTCTTTTGAATATTTGTCATGCACTGTTAACAGTCGGAAAATCATAAATTTTGGACTCATTTAGTTACACTTTAATTACTTCTCAATAAGAAAAGCGCAGTTCTATACATGGAATGAAATTTTTAACTGAATGTTTTTCGTAACGAAAAATCTTCTTAGAAGGACGTGAGTGATCATGGTTCTCCACAACTTCCCAGACTGTATAGCTCTTAGCAATGTTTGCTTTTTTGCTATCCCTCCCACTTCATGTTCTGCCATTCTTTTACACAAGCTACGTTACTCGCTGTTTCTCTATGTCTTTCTTGCTTTCAGTATGCCCTGTGTGTGTCAAATTCTCAAAGGCCTGTCCTCTCATTATAACTGTTGTGGTAGGATCCACCTAATTTGCATAGTGGAGTACCGACCATATAAATATGGTTGGTACCGGGAAGAGAGGGGAGGAATCAGGAGATTCAACCAGAGACTCTGCCCGACTGCGACTCAGTCAACACATTCTCCAGGAACGGTCTTCCCAGGAATATACAAAAGACTATATGTAAATATTGTGTACACTTTCTTGTTTCAATACATTTTGTTCTAAGTACATTTTGTGTTGCATTATTATTCCATGGATTAGTCAAGTTTCAACAATAACAGTATAAGTATAAGTGCCCTTTTTGTTTACATTTCCCTTAAAATTTGTTCCGTCCCTAGTATTGTTATAGTGTTCAATGATCATGATATTTCATCATTCTAAAAATAACAGTGCCATCAGTGTGCCTTTCTACCACATAAGTAGATTAGTGCAGACTAGGGTACCTATAGACGAGTAGGCAAGTAGTAGCAGTCAGTAGAAACACACGTCTGCCAGCACTCCGGAAGATCGAAAACAGACGATTTCAAACGCATCCTCGTAAACGAAATTCTCGGAACCAAACCAAGTACGTACTGACTTTTAAACAAAAAAGACACATTGAGAACATTTTTATACACACCATACCAATATTCTGTAATTCACATAAACAAATACAAATTCTTGCTATTTATATCAACACGTGTCTCAAGTTTTTATTGTTTATATTATTGTTCTGCGTTTTAATTTCGTTTTTAATATAAAAAAGAGAAAAGGATTCCGCCTACGCTACAACTATATATAGCAACGGGGTAATTACTTTAACAACACTCAAATAATATCAAGTCAGGATTACTACTACATCAACCCTAACTTAGCTACTCTGTTACAGTATTCTCAGTATCCTTCTGTAGAATCATATCTCTGTTGTTTCGCCTCATATTAAGAAATTGTCCAGCATTTCCTGCCATATAGGAGGACTGATATCACATTGCAGTTCAGCACTCGTTTCTAACAATATGTTCCTATTTCTTAATATACATTTGGAAAGCTATCTTTCGCTATTCCAGGGCGCCTTCAGATTTCGGTGCCACATTGTCTGTCATCTATTAAAACACTTTCCATGTTAAATGTCTGTACTTGTTTGTTTATGACAGCTCGCATTTTGGATTGTTTCTCTTGCTGACAACCATACATTCTGTCTTCTTACCATTGATGTTTAGAATTTTCTTCCTGCTTTCCTTTACTAGTTTGTCTCTTGTAGTTTTCTTTCCGTGTCTACCATCAGCACGGTGTCCTTTGCATATGTTGTTTTATTAAGATAGTGCCCACCTATAATAAATCCTGGTAGGATTTCAGGTTCTCTTAGGATGGCTTCGCTTCAAATTTAAATGTTGAATAAATTCGTTGAGAAGACACGTCCTTGTCCTGATTTTCTTATTTTGCGATCATCGTTTTAAACAGCCAGAAAAATTTTACAATTTAAATTAAACGATAACAATAAAAAAACAACGACTGTGATAGAGAAGAAGTGCTACAATCTTGTGCCAGGCTAAGTTAAACCAAAGAAATATTTACAAACAAGTATCTTGTATATCAGTGCTACTCAAAATGGTGGTCCGCGGACCAGTTCCGGTACGCGAACGATCAGCTACCGGTACGCGAACGATCCGCTACCGGTACGCGAACGATCAGCTACCGGTACGCGGCCAATGTCCAAGCCGTGCTAAGGAATCATTTGTAAAGATTAAGGTTATATAATTTTTGTTTTTGTTTTAATAAACTCCTTATTTTTTATTACGTTTTATATGTTTTGATATTGAATAATTTTTTTTTTTGCAAAATAAATGGAAGTTTTTTAAAAAATAGTTAACTTTTATTATATTCATTATACAGGCTGTCCATAAAGTTCGCGTGCACTTTAAAAAATTTATAACTTTATTTGTATTTGCGATAGAAATAATCTGTAAAAAATGTTATAAAGTTTAACGTACCTAGTTTTAAATATAGCTAAAATAACTAATGTGATTTCAGGCATTACTGTAAATCAGTTGGCAAATGTTTTCCGTGAACTGCAAAATCTTATTACCCTTTGTATTGCTAATGATGGAGGACATGTGGAAACTGAAATAAAATTTCAATAAAACCTTAAAAAATATAGATTTACTTCTTTCTAATCCTTTTTACAAATTATTTCTATCGCAAATACAAATAAAGTTTAAAAAAATTTTAAAGTTCACACGAACTTTATGGACACCCTGTATATATCGTTTGGTTTATCGTATAAATTAATATTACCACGAAATATTACAGGCACGTGACACATTGAGAAAAAAAAACAAATAAGTTCGCTGCGAAAACATGTTTTTCCTGATTTTCTTATTGTTATGGGATCTTACCTGTAACGATACAATGAACTCTTCCTGATACGATAAAGACTGCGCCTCTCAAGAGAGACGGATGAGAACCGAAGTGTAACAAGTCGAGACAATAGTAGTTCACTCTAAACCAGACTGACAGTCATACTAACACCTTCAACTTCTTGAACTTATTATTCTATTTAATATATCTTTGTAATTTCTACTCTTGTGTTCGTGTTGTTCTTCCTTGGTCCTAACCTTGGACCATAACAGTGGTGCGAGGATATTGGACCATAACAGTGGCGAAGAGGACTGAAGAAACAAACTCTACGCGGAGAAACCTAAAAAAGTATATTGAAGAAACGAATTCTACGCGAAGAAAGCTAAAAGGATACTGAAGACACGAACTCTACGCGGAGATTCTAAGAAAAAATATTTTGCTATCGTTCGTCCATAACAGAGGCGAAGTAGGTAGTGAGAAAAAAAAAACAAGTTCTACGCGATAAAAAAAAAAAAAAAAAAAAAAAAAGGGAAATTTTTTTGGGACACCAACTTTACAGTGGTAACAAAGACACAAATTCTACGCAGGAATATTTTTTCGTACTAAGGTTCCAGAACAACAGGCTACAAAGACCTGAAGTCTACACTAAAGGAAAAATACTTACACAAAATTACGTGTAAACATGGAAGACTTTAAGGCAACCATATTGGAACTTATGAAAATGCAATTTGAGCAGGAACAGAAAAACGAACAGAAGCATTCGCGCAAAATGCTATATGGAGCTCTATCAAAGACTTCACTTATGCACCGGACGAAGACAAAACCTTCGCAGCTTACTTCAGAAGATATGAAGATTTATATGAGTTTGATTGCAGGAATTGGTCAGACGCGAAAAAAGTACGTCTACTACTGAGAAAACTAGGGTCAAGCGAATACACTAAATTCATAGACTACATCCTACCGGGGAAAACGAATGAGTCGACTTTCAAGGAAGCCGTGAAACTTTTAACGGAATTATTTAGTCCGAACACTTCACTATTTCAGAAAAGGTGGAAATGTTTAAATCTAACAAAAAAGGATAGCGAAGACTATATAACATTCGCTTCCATAGTAAACAAACACTATGATGACTTTAAGTTATCTGAACTCAGCCCGGACAATTTTAAATGTTTGATATTCGTCCAAGGCCTGGTTTCGACTAAAGATGCGGAGATCAGACGAAGAATTCTAACAAAACTTGAGAGTGAACCAGAATTGACGCTACAAAAATTGGCTGAGGATTGTCAGAGATGTATAAGCGTAAAAACTGACTCGAAAGATATAGAAGAGTCTGGCATCGCTCACATACGAAAAGTACAAATACAAACACGTTTTGCCCCTCCTCAAAAACAAACCAAACCAATTATTCTACTTCGAAAAGCCAAACAAATTATTCTACTTCAAAAATGAAATATCAGAAGAAACTACCACCCAGCCCATGCTATCGCTGTGGGATTTTGCATTGGTACAAAGATTGTCCATACCGCTTTAAGACTTGTCTGTCGTGCAATAAAATGGGACATAAAAGTTCTCATTGTTGGACGAGGAAAGAAAGCAAAAGCCGAGTAAGAGTCACTAGAACTGACCAAGCGGACGAGACAAATATACGAAAATACGTACAAGTAGAAATGTTAAACAAAAAAGTCAGACTACAATTGGATTCCGGATCAGATTTAACAATTATTAACTTACAGACGTGGAGTAAATTAAACAAACCGACCATGTTGAGAACCGACAAAATAGTCATGTCTGTAACTGGAAGAAAAATAAAATTTGAGGCAGAAGTTATCACAAATGTGACATTCAACGGAATGACCAAAAAATGAAAAATGTATGTGTTAAAAAATACGGAATATTTATTTGGAACTGACTGGATGCAGAAATTTGACCTCTGGGATTTACCGATAAGTACGTTCTGCCAAAAAGTGAAAAGTTTATCAACCGAGGCAGATAAAATGAAGGAGAAATTAAAAGAGAGTTTCCCCGAAGTATTTTCAGTCGGCCTCGGGAGGTGTAAAAAAATGGCGGCAAAAATAGAACTGAAAGAAAATGTACAACCCATTTTCAAGAAGAAAAGGAATGTACCTTTCGCAGAACTAGAAAAAATAGACCAAGAGTTGGATAGACTCGTGAAAACCCGTATATTGACAAAGGTAGAATATAGTCAAAGGGCCGCACCTACGGTTTACATAAAAAAGAAATCGGGTGAGATACGAGTATGCGCCGATTTCTCAACGGGATTGAATGCAGGGATTAAGGATTATCACTATCCTCTCCCTAGTCCAGAGGAAGTTTTCACAAAATTAAACGGAGGAAAATTTATCTCAAAAATAGACTTGAGCGAAGCATACCTACAAGTACCAGTAGATGAGGAAAGCTCGAGGTTGTTGTGCATAAACACACATAAAGGGTTATATAAGTTCCAGAGATTACCATTCGGGATCAAGGTCGCGCCGGCAATATTTCAGGAAATAAGGGATACTATAGTAGGTGGACTGAATTTCACGATTGCATACCTTGATGACATCCTGATAAATAGCAAAATATTGAACAACACTGGAAACACGTTCAAGAGGTTTTCAGGCGAATACAAAACTACGGGTTTAAGGTAAAAGAAAATAAATGTGATTTCTTTATGAAGGAAATAAAATATCTGGGCCATATTATTGACGAAGAAGGAAGATGACCAGACCCAGAAAGGGCCACGGCAATAAAAAAAAAATGCCGAAACCCAAAAATTTAGCAGAATTACAAAGCTTCTTGGGCTTAGTAAATTATTACCAAGAATTTATCCCAAACATGCACAAATTACGCCCACCCCTAAACGAACTGTTGAAGAAGGAAAAAGTTTGGGAGTGGACAGATGAATGTAAGAAAACTTTTGACAAAATCATTAAAACTCTAACAGCGGATTTATTTTTAGCGCATTATGACCCAAAATTGGAAATAATAGTCGCGAGTGACGCGAGTGCCTATGGTGTTGGGGCATGTATACTTCATAAAACGCCGGATGGGACAATAAAACCCATCGCGCATGCTTTAAGAACATGGCTACCAACCGAACAAAATTACTCACAAATCTAAAAAGAAACGCTGGGGATTATTTTTGCGATTACAAGATTTCACAGATATATCTACAGTAGATTTTTCACCTTACAGACGGACCACAAGCCGTTATTGACAATATTTGGATCAAAGAAAGGTTTACCTGTCTACACTGCGAATAGATTGCTAAGATGGGGTACAATTTTATTGAACTATAACTTCAAATTGGAGTATCTTCCCTCAAACAAAATCGGGCATGCAGATGGTCTTTCGAGACTAATACCAAAGGAAACGGAGCCATTAGAAGATTCCGTAATTGCAGCTCTGCGACATGAGGAAGACATTAGAACATCATTATGTAGTACAATTCGAAACCTCCCCGTCACATTACAGGAAATAAGAAATGAAGCAGTGAATGATGAATTTATTAAGGAAACGAAAACAAAAATTGCAGAAAAAAATAAAAATATATCAGACAGTTTTTCGTTATGTGATAATGTTCTACTGTATAATGAAAGGGTAGTAATCCCGAAAACGCTACAAAGGCGAATCCTCAAGGATTTTCACATGGGCCATCCAAGAAAGAACAGAATGAAATCATTAATGCGAAGTTATGTATATTGGCCAAACATGGATCAAGATATTACACATATGGTGGAAAAATGCAAGGGTTGTTCCTTAGCAGCCAAAGCACCGCCGACCATCCATAAGTCATGGTCTGAGACAGATCGACCGTGGTCGAGAATACATGTAGATTTCGCAGGTCCATTAGATGGTTTCTACTATTTGATTATAGTAAACAGTTACAACAAATGCCCAGAAGTATTTCGTTGCAGAAAACCTACTTCTGAGACTACCATGAATTGCCTTCACGAGCTGCTTGCTCGTTTCGGAGTGGTTGATTGTCTAGTCACCGACAATGGGACACAATTCACATCTGCGGATTTTCAAGAATTTTGTGAAACTTTTCAAGTTAAACACATCAAATCCCCGCCATATCACCCAAGATCAAACGGGCAAGCAGAGAGATTTGTAGATACGCTAAAAAGAGCACTAACGAAAGCTTATGACGTACCTACAGAAAAGGCGTTACTGCAATTCTTACAAGTATATCGAATTACACCGAACAGTACTACGCCATCGGCATTATCACCCGCGGAAGTGATGTTCGCCCGAAAGATTATATCGGTATTCGACAAATTACTACCAAAACAAACAAAGCAATCACCAACGTCGTACGTACCAAAAAGAAATTTTACCCCAGGAGAGAAAGTTTTTTTCAAAATGTACAAAAACAATACATCCTGCTGGGAGCAAGGTAAAATAGAGAAACGGACCGGGAACATGATTTACATACTTCAGGGTCCCAAGTTCTCGCATAAAAGGCATTTAAATCAAATGAGAAAGAGGCTGTTAGAGGATTCTAACGGTCCACCTCAGGAAGAGGAAGAAGTGATGGATACGATATTCGACACATTCGATATGCAAAGGCCTCAAACAATATCAAAACCACGAAAATCGACCAGGAAAAGAAAATTTACGGATCCTTTGATGATAAATACAAAAAGAAAAAAATATTAAAGACCCCTACGAGGTAAAAGCTTTGGGAGTGAGGTGTTATGGGATCTTACCTGTAACGATACAATGAACTCTTCCTGACACTATAAAGACTGCGCCTCTCAAGAGAGACGGATAGAACGGAAGTGGAACGAGTTGAGACAATAGTAGTTCACTCTAAACCAGACTGACAGTCATACTAACACCTTCAACTTCTTGTATTATCATTCTGTGTAATATATCTTTGTTATTCCTACTATTGTGTTCGTGTTGTTCTTTCTTGGTCCTAACATTGGACCATCACAGTGGTGCGAGGATATTGGACCATAACACTCATTTTAGGATTATCGTTTCAATTTAAACTGCCAGAAAAAATCTACAATTTAAATTAAACGATAACCATAAAAAAAACAAAAAAAAACAACGGCTGTGATAAGCAGTGCTACAATCTTGTGCAAGGCTAAGTTAAACCAAAGAAACATTTACAAACAAGTATCGGGTATATTGCGTGCTAGATCGTAGATTGTATATGTTCAAGACTGGAGAAATGTCAAATGTAAATTACAATTGTCTATTCGCCCGAAGACAAAAGAATTACTTCGGCACAATCAAAGTTTGCAGATGCATCAAAGGAAAATCGCTGTTTTAATTTAAATGTGCTTTTTAAATTCTTTTCAACTTTCACGAGATAACAAATTTTGAAAACAATGTTAGATATTTCAACCTTATGACGATATCTGAAATTTTAAAGCCTAAAAACTGTATTCTATAATATAAAACTACATTCCACTTTGATTGCAACAATAAGAAATATGCACCAAAAATTACTTCACTGAGCTAAATACGTCACACTTCAAACATTCAGTACAAATGTAATGCGCAAACTCAAAATGAACTACATCCGGTGCTACAATCACTGCAACGACAGACATAAACTAACGAACAAACATTCTCGCTGTCTTTCCTGAAATAGATGCTACAAGGTATAATTATATTTGTTTATTAGGCTCAGCATGGGTTAGCAAATGGGAAGCGAACTCGTTGTTGTCGTAATAGTTTGCGAGACGAACTTCATAGTGACGATTTTTCTATCATTAATTTAATGTAAGTGATCATAATAAAAATGTTTATTGCAACATATAACTTTGAAATAACGCTATTTAATTATTTGAACTGGAGGGTAAAGGTCGGCCATTATGTCCTAACTGCCGACTTATGAACACAAAGGATCGTCCGAATTAAGGAAAATATTTTGTGTTATTATTAAAACTGTAAGAAGACTTCGTCAATTGCAGTCAAAGGTGGATTATGTTATGTTTTTTTAGGTTTTGAAGTTTGCAAAAAAATATTTTAAATTGCAAGGTGAAGGGTAAAAATTATAAAAAAGATGTTTAAAATAAAATTATAAAAATAAAATAATAATAATGAGGCTTACTGATGAGCAAATTACTTTAGTTTGTCGATGACTCATGCGATAATTTCATGTTTAAAGAATGAAGAAGAAGAAATAACAAAATAATAAATGGTGAAAACTGAAAATGAAGAGCAAAACTGAAACATGAATGGCTTGATAATAATAATTGTCATCATACTTCAACTCCATTATCAGCATTGTTCCTATGACAGTTTTAATCTCTTTCCAGTCTTCCTATTACTCTTTCATATCATATCTCCAATTTCGTTTTTCCTCATTGCCGTCAATACGTTTCTCTTTTTATATTGAATGAGATGGTCATCGCATGAATGAAAAGGAAACGATTTCGTTGCTTCTAGGAACAAATTGAATAATAATAATTTAAAGGACACTAGTGTCAAAGCAGAAGAAAAAAGACAATAAAAAAGAATAAAATGAAAAAGAGCAGAGAAAGAAGAATGGCTAGAAGTGGAAATGAAACAAAAGTGAAAAAATAAAAGAGAACAAGTTATTATTATTATTATTATTATTATTATTATTATTATTATTATTATTATTATTAAAGCAAGCCGCCGAGAAAAAATGACGATGTAGTACAAATATACGAAGTCCAATATTCTCATCATGACAGCCAGCCTGATAAAGATTGCTGTAACCTAGGGAAGGTTACTGAATAGAATAATCACACGAAGGTTGGTAATGAACGATAATACTTAGGACAAGAACAACACATATAAGATTCACCAGTGGTGCATAGAAGAAGTAGTCAACTGCTAGAAGTGAGTCAAGTGAATTCCACAATAAATCTCCAACTGCAGGATATCTACCAACCGCCCCACGTGGTCAGATGAGGCACAAGGCCGAATTTAATGTGAGGTATCCGAGCCCGTGGGCTCTGCCAAAAATTCTCCGTAGACCCCGTATAAAATAGGGCCGGGTAGCTGTTACCCGAGACGAGACTCTGCCCTTCGACATAGCCTCGTGTGGGGATCCTCCATGCCCGGAGGAAGAGAGTTCGACCAGCACAGCTGAAGACGAATCTCCAACTGCAGACCATCATACAGTATGTGAGCGGGTTCAGACCCATTATCGTCCGTAGGTATGCTACAACAAAGATATAACTGGCACATCCATCACAGCCAAATACGCGCGATATGGTGAAAGTTCAGGTTTTACTAAAAGCAATGCAAGATCTTACAGGGTGTGGTCCCAGACAGAAATACCTTCGTACCGGGTAACTTTTGATACACCGCTATTTTGTTTACTCACAGCTCCCGCTGTGGGTCAGTCCCTAGTGAACTTTCCTAACTGGTTATGGTCAAAGCAGCAAATTTGGTTGGGGGTGGGGGACTGAACGGGATATTTACTCTGATGTCACTAGTCCTGAAATCCATTAAGTTTGTAGGGACACCACATGTACTACGGCCATAACAGCAGTGGTATGTCTAGAGCATGATAGCCTGACAGAGCCCATCCCTTTTTAAGCTAAATATAGATATTTACTGTAGCCTTTCTTAATTCACCAAGACTAAACGTATACATGTTAACACCTCCAATGAGTTAATTATTATATGCATCAATTTGTCAGAGAAGAGAGGAAATGCGAAGAAATTGGGTAAAGGAGAAAACCGAATTATGAATAAGAAAGAAAAGAATCAGAAGTCATTGTTGGGACAAACCCAGAAGACAGAAAATAATGAAAGGGAACTGTTGTATCGTAGAGAATAGAGAAGAATGAGTACTTAATATATTTATTCAGCACCAGTATCCGGTGCTAACGGATACATACAAAAAACACAGAATAATAAATTACAATACAATTAGCAAGACAACTGAATATTAATCAGCTTTGTATCAACTTTTGAAGTCCTTAATAGTAGACTATTTGAGACTATGAGCCAGGCCATCTAGTAGAGTGATGAAGGGGTGCTAGCTACTCTACAACATAAACAATAATAGGAAAATATATTTTTGTAAACAGCAAAAGAAATAGAAAGGCGATTTAGTGTCAGAAGCGATAATAATAAATGTAAAAGAAAAAAAATGAAAACGGAATGGAAGAATGTAAACGTAAATAGAATTTTAAAGAAAAGAAAAAGAAAGAAAGAAAGAAAAGAGAAAAAAGAAAAAGAAAAACGAGATGCAATTTATTTCTTAAGACAGTTAATCATTCAAAGTAATCGGGGTTTTGGAACTGAGATATCTGAGAGACCCCTAGTTGCCTTCCATCAGCATGGCTGATGCTAACCTCCAGAAAAGTGACTTGTTACACCTTCTAGGGCTCACGTTTTCTGTTGACATGAAGTGGAAAGACTATATTGTATCCATTGCTAGGTCAGCTGCTAAGAAAGTCGGTCACTGTGTCGTGCGAGACAATTTTTCTCTCTGGAATCGACCTTACATATCTATAAGTCTACCATTCGTCTATGCTTAAAATATTGCTCTCACATATTGCCCGGTGCCACTGTTATTTACCTTGAGCTCTTTGACAAGATCCAAAGAAGAATCTGCAATATTATTGGTCCTAATCTGGCAGCTCGGCTTCAGTCCCTTTCCATCCACTGTAAGGTTGTCTTTCTCTTGTTTGTTCTATACCCTCATGATTACTGTTCGGATGAGCTCTTCGCTATGGTACCTAGAGTTTTTTTGTTTTTGTTTTTTAATTTAAGCGCAGTACTTGACTATTTGAGTTGAGTTGGCCAGATGTAGCCATAAATTTTATGCTAACAGTTTATTCTCTCGCACTTCTCACTTGTGGAATTCATGCTTTCCACCCAGTTTTAATCTGCAAAAATTTAAATGCAATGTCAATCGCTATCTATTGTCCTCCCGATTACTCTTTTCACTTTCTGCTCATTACTAACGTTTCTTTTTCTAATTCTTCCACATCCGGTAACACCTTGTGTTTTAGTGGGTTTAATGCCTTACTTGGGGTGATACCGAATAAAAAGTAATCGTAACAGAAACATAATACCTAACTACGAATACCCCACTTGCACACACACACACACACACACACACACACACACACACACACACACACACACATACTGAGCAGTAGCAAAAGGAACAATCAAAATATCCCTAGACATGGGTAGTGGAACGAGAACAATCTACCCCAGTATATGAAATGAAGTGTTTCGTTCGAAATTCCCTGAAAGTTACCCGGATTCAGAGTAACCTGAAGAATGCCGAAGGACACAATATATATATATATATATATATATATATATATATATATATATAATGGAAATAAACTTATTCAAGCAACAGACACCTTGAAGAATCGACAATCCCAAGAAATTTCGAAGTCGGGGAAACAGAATCAAAAATTGATAAGTAAGCTTTCAGTATATATATATATATATATATATATATATATATATATATATATATATATATATATGGGCATGCTTGCATATACGTACAAACAAAGAATTGTCTATCGAAGTACAATGCGAGTTCGTCTCATAGACCATTGTCTAACTTAGTTTGTTTTGTTTTCTTTTTTTGTCATTTAACTCCAAGCAAGTACTAGTACTCAGGTGGTTACAGAGAGTGATGGTAAGAGAAAAGATTGTGTATAGAAGTGCGAGAAGAGGAAAAGATAACAAGGATAGTTACATTTAACTAGTTCAATAGTAAAAGAGTGGGACCTAGATGCCAATCTAGGAGAACGCTTAAATTCACATAGTCCAGGCACTAAAGAAAAAGCTTGTCAGAGCAGTAGCCATGAAAATATCTGTAGAAAAGACAGAGGGAAGCTACATCATGTCTATGAGAAAGTGACTGAAGTCGATATGCCAAGTCCAGATCGATTACATTGCAGATCCTTCATTGGATTTTGTCACTAACCTCGAGAGGAGTAGCAGGAGGGAGCATCGGACCATATATGGCAACAGTATTCGATGCACGGATGAATGGTAGATTTGTAAATGTGCAAGATGGACTCTGAAAAGAACAAACCTGACACGACACAGTGACCCAAATTTCGTTGCAGTACATGCAGCTATTGATTCGATGTTGTCATTCCACTTCAAGTCAGTTCAAAACATGAGGCTAAGAGGGTGCAGTGTGTTTTTCTCAATGAGTCTAGCATCAGCCATGCTGATGGCTGACAGGAAAGTTTCCCTATGGTTGTTAAATGAGAACAGTTTCGTTTTGAAGGCATTGAAATTTACGAGCCATTTCCTGTCCGAGTTAATCATAGTTGGAGGTCCTTTTCAAGAACAGCGGCCAGATTAACTTTGTCACCTCTGACAGATTTGCTATTGAGACAGGAGTAAATGGTAGAGTCATCAGCATAAATGTCTATTTTGGAATTGATGACAGCAGGATGATCGTTGATAAAGCCTTGGGGGACACCCGCATTCGTGTGAAAGGATCTGGAAGCGAGCCCGTTCAAAATGACCTTCATTTCACAATTTGATAGGAACGGTTAGATTAAATCAAACAATCGTCCAGCAATACTGTAGCCCTGGAGCTTACGTAGAAGACCAGTGTGCCAGACCCTGTCGAACGCCTTTGAGATATTTAGAGCCACAGCTCGAGCTTCGCCGTTATTATGAAGACCTTGATATACATATTTAGTGATTGCCGTTAGCACATCAGCGGTAGACCTGGCACAACGGAAGCCATATTGTTTGTCAGAAAGTAGGTCGTGAGAGGTAAGATGCGTAATCACTCCAGCCGCGACTACTTTTTCGAAAAGCGGTAGGCGACTAATAGGGCGATAGTTACAGGGGTCAGAATGTTCTCCAGAGTACTTAAAAACAGAAACTACAAAGGAGGATTCCCAACAAGCAGGAAACAGCGAAGCAATAGTTGTAGAGTTTGGAAAGAACTAAAGCCAGCTAGGGAGCACATTTCTTTAGGATGACGGCTGAGATCCCGTCACCTCCACTTGCCTTATGGGAGCCTAATTTAGAAGTAATGTCCGAGACCAGTGACGGGGTTATGCGCAAATCACTCAGTAGAGCCACTGTTCTATGAGAGAAATCAAGTGTAGTCGAGTGTTAAGTTGGAAGAGAATTTTCGAGCAAATCATTCGGCCTTATCTGCTGTAAATGTCAGGACTTCGAATTGATTGAATAGAGGAGGGCTATAGCGGCCGAGCATGCAGCTGAGAACCAAGGAGATGAATGCGGTTTAACTTGGCATTTCCTTGCTGTAATGAAAGCATCGATGCCGGCTTTCACTTCAGACGCGCATTTATGAACAGGGTGATAAAAAAAAGCTGCATTCCAAGGGATGTCACGGAACAATCTTTGATGACAGAAAGATATTCTGTTGGTAGGAGGTTCTTGAGGGAGGAGGGGAGTGGAAAGAAATGTTTACAGGCACTACCGCATGATCAGAGTTGCCAAGAGGGTAGGGCTGCATAGTACGACATGAGTCCAGGATAGAGGTAAAAAAAGAGATTTAGAAGAGAATCTTGCCCGTCAGGGTTACTTGGAAAATGCGTGGGGAAGTCCACGACTTGCATGAGAGATTGAGTGATTGAGAAGTTGAGGGTTTGTATGCCAATGGAGTGACATAGTGTTTAAGCCACCTGGCATGATGGGCATTAAAGTCACCAAATACAAATATATTTGAAAACGGGTGTAGGGCGATGGCCTTGTCTATATTATCAGAAATACTATCTAGCACGCAAAAGTCGCGAAAGGATGGGGAACGGTAGAGAAAGACGAGATAGTTAAACAAAGAGAGACGGGGACACATGTAAGAGTGGTGTGGAGATTCAAGAGAGAGTTCCCTAGCCAGCGGGAGATGTTCGCGTACATCCCAGGTCATGCATGTGGATATTAGAGTCCTTCCTAAGGAGAGGAAGATAAACAGGAATCGAGAAATTAGAGGAGGGGATTGAAGGGTTAAGATTAGTTTCACAGAGAGCTGGGATGTCCAGAGACTTTTTGAAGAGGAACGATTCCACACTGCAGAAGTTGATATGAATACCACAAATGTTGGAGAAAGAAAGGTTGAGGGGTTTTGGTGATTTTAGTCGAGTTGGTTTAGTTATATATCTTTGGTATCTTATAGTCATGGTATGTTGTTTTGGTAAAGAAAGGCCTACCGTAGTAGTAGCAGTCGGTCGTCTAATGTAACATTTGCAGGAAGGGATCTGGCGCAGACTGCAACACAGTGTGGTCACCGTTTGCCCACCGGAGGAGCTTACAGTGACTTTGATCCTCACTGGATATCCCAACACTATAAATTTATTTAATAAGAAGCTATTACTTCATCAGTATTTCGAAGTCGCTTCTTCTGAGATCAATTTTCTTTACCTTATACAATGAAATCAAGGTATTCAGTTATTTATATCATCTTTTGTATTTTAATCATTCGCCCTAAACGTATTATTTGCAATTTTCATTCTGCGACATCTGTTAGTTTTTGTGCTTGCCGTTGATATAATCTTTTGTTAATCTATAATAGAAAGTCAATGAAAAAGAATTTTATTCTAATTTTATTGAAAATTGTTCGACAATATAGTCAATACACAGGCGAATGTTCATAAAATATTCATAACATTTCTCTGGGCTATTTTTCAGTCTGCTTAACGTTGTTAGCAGATGTTAGAAACTGAAACGTTCAGATGTGCCAAATCCCCGATGCCAATCGGTTTCACGTCAGTGCCATCGACAGACCATTATTGAAACTATTTCGTATGCATGACCGACACTCCCACGGAAAAAGTTTTTAGAAACTTGCCAAAAAATATTCTAGACGCCCAAACACTGAAGGTGGATACACAACAAAAATAATTTTCATGGTATTTGTTACTCTCTTGCTCTAACAAAAACAAAACAAAAAATTCAACAGGCCACAAATACAGAAATGACATTGTTACAGACTGGTGAATGTATTTTTAGTTATCAGAAGGATTTATGATGTCGGTGTTCTTAAACATTCGTCCACAACAATTTAAGAGATAAAAGGAATATTGAAAGCAAATCATGCAAGAAAATTCAGAGTGAAGACAAACATAATTAAAAGTGCAACAATAACATTGATTTATATACAATTGACATATACATTTGGGTCGAATATTTTTGGATAGATGAGGATGGTTGAATTAGATTGTGTAGAGTATTTTTGTGAAGTTTCAGCGTGTGTGAAGCTGTTATTAAGATTTGTTCGTAAAATTAAACTTAGTATTTGGTTATGTACAAAAATGTCCTTTGTGCGAGTTCAATCAATAGTGTGTGTGCGTAAGTTTGTTTGAGTTACTGTTCAAAATTGGTAGGAGTTGTGTACCTTTAGTTGTTTGGATGTTTGATTGATTGTTTACGAATACTTATTTAGTAGTGAGTAAATATCACATTTTAAGTATTTTAAGTAATTGCTAGAAATTGTTCCTGAGAGAGTGTGGTTGTTGTTTGCTGAGTCAGAGAAGTTTGCGCGGTAAAAGTGTAGTTGGTCAAGGTTTTGACTTGCGTGGATTAGTTTGGCATCTCTCCAGGGGTGAAAGTCTGACAATATTTATTTCTGTGAAAATGCAGAAAATGTAGCACAAGGCCGAAAAAGGGGGTGCAGAAAAGGACGGTCATCATTTGTCTTAATTTTAAACTTAGCTAACCACTGACCCAATCATAGAAAACAATATTCCTACCACCAAAACAACACATTCATGCTTAACTTTCTTACTACATCCACCAAAATACCTCATTGTCCCAATGAAAATCCTAATTAGTCCCCATATGTACAAATATTGTCAGTGGGGGGGGGGGGAATAAAAACAACAAGTTAAAAGAACCCCAATGATTATATACAATATGACTTATTGAATTATTTACATGAAACTAAACAAAATCATGTTAGTAATAAAAAAAAACACAAACCCTAAATGTGGCAGAAAAATCAGTTGACTGAACGAAATCGATGCGGGACTTCAAAAATATAGAAAACATTCATCCATCCCAAGCACTCACACAGACACGCACTCATTCAGACACAACAACAAATACGAAAAAAACACACCCACGAAACGAAAGGCGCCCTGCATCCACCAGAGAACTGACATCACTGACCACCTAACGAGGGAGGGGATGGGGAGTTAAACTAAGGGAAAAGAAAAGAGGACAGGAAAAAGGGGGCCAATGAGCAAACACACACTAGCTAAGTTTACAGAAAAAGAAAAGAAAAAATAAAGAATCAAATACAAAAACCTATTCTAGCCTAAATCCAGGGAAGGGTTGCCCAAGTTCAACCCAGGAAAACAATATCCTGATGCCTAACCGGCATCAAAATGCCACTCCAGGTCAGCCCCTTTTACTCGGCACAAGCGCGCAAGATTCAACCACCTTTTACTAAATTCTGATGAGGTGAGCCGCCGCTTTTCCGTCCTAATCTTTAAGCTGATGCTTAAAGTACAAGATCAGTTGGGAAGAAGTGGACTTCTCGCCCTCATAGAATTCCTTCTGACGCGTCGTCCAAATCACGACTCTCATAACACCTAGTAAGCAAAAGAACACATAGTATTCAGCCTTCGTCATCTACGGCACCACATTGCTACAAACAGAACTGGCCTCAAGGACAAAGAACTTTCCTTGCAGAACGGCGCTATCACCCTGTAATGTAAGAAGGCGTGACCAATGGTCTCGACTTCCCCAACACAGCGACGTCAGTTTGGAGATTTCTCCAAGCCCGCTGAACAAAGTTTTTTGGCGAGCCAGAGGGCCCCACAAATCACCAGCCAGGTGAGTGATGCCTCATCGTTATTGAGGCATTTCAACCCAGGCGCCCAAGGCTATATTGAGCGAGCCTCCTGCTTCGTAAGACCTAGCTCGTCAATCAGATCATCCTGACCGGTCCCCTTGACTAACAGTTGCCCTACGAGACAACACCTAGGAGTTGGAGAGGCCATCCGACGCCCATAAGAGACGTTTCAGAGAAACACGACATTCACGATAGAAGAAGCATTCGGCTCGGGGTAAACGGCGGACCTCCTCCTCGCACGAGTGCACACTTCTCAGGGATGAGAAGTTTCTACGGACGTTTTCCTTCCAGAAGGCGCCCTCCTCATCCGATTCGCGACACAGTGGGGCTGTAAGTGCCTTTAGTCCTAGGGACTTCAGGGGACTGAGGACCCGCTGTCTGACGCTTCCCTCTGGCTCTGCCAGCCACCTGCCATTCCCCCTCTCTCTTCTCCTCAACTACACTTGCAGTGGAAGAAAGCTCTTCGGGGAATGGGGGCTTTGGTGATGACCCAGCCGGTGGTTTGACCACTCCGGTCCCGGTAGCCAGCATGCCCATTACAGGCGAGGCGTTTTTTTTGGTCGATTGGGGCCTGACTTCCAGAGGCCTTCTTCTCTGGAGAGGAAGAGGAGAGGTGACCAGTCTCTCCGCACTTCCAACAAACTGGTTTACGGCCGGTTACAATGACCGGCAGCTTCTGACCACCAACGTCAAGACAGTTTGGGATGGAGACGAAGGCCTTACGATCGAACATATTATCGAAGCTCCATCCCCCAGTCAGGCTATCACAAGAAGCACCCAGAAACTCGCCGTACTGGGCCAAGAATGCCGCCAGGTGCTCCCCGATAATTGAGGAAGGACCTCATATACTGCTACTTGGTCCTTCGCCGGCGCTTGTATTCTGTACGAAGAATTAAATCTTTGGTGATTAATTCTTTGCTCGTGGCTTTTACGCAGTCTTCGGCGGTGGGTAACAGCACGTCCCACATGAAAAAGCCCTTGCCCTTAACGATTCGGAGTGGCTTAAACCACTGTATCTTTCGTCGAACGACAAATTTTGCGCGAACGCTTGTCGACGATGAAAACTGACACTATCTTTTTGTCGATTTTCTTAAATTCAACTGGATCCTCCAAGATCCCACCTTCTACCACAAGAGGTGCGTGACTCTTGGCACGATCCAAGAACTCCGCAATATCGATAATGCATTCAGGAGGGGACTTCCAACAAGTTGTCATTTAGTTGAACTACGTTCTTGATCTTTTCGGCCTCCGTAGATTTAGAGGCTTTTTTGAGCACGTCTATAATTTCCTCATTTGTAGGAATTGCAGGTAAGGCTGGATACTCACCAGTGTTATTCTTGTCAGGCGGATCTTTCTTCGGGTTGAACAAATGCTTCCTTACCGATCTCCTGAAGAGAGACATTTTAGGCTTTTTTAACAAAAACTAAAAAGAAGGTACTTTTTTTTCCTTCTTATCCATTTTTAAAGGGAAGGGGAGGGGTGAAAGGGGGGAAATAGATAATAAGTTCCGCCTTATAGACGAAACTAAAAAAAAGAAAAGAAAAATTAACAGGCAAAAAAACAGCAGGTGACAGACAAATATTAGAAATAAAACACAAAGCTCGTCCGAAAGCGAGACAGCAAAGAACAAATAAATAAATATACACACAAAAATAATATCACAAAACAAAGAGAACAAATAAAACAAGGTTCACCTAAAGGCAAGACAATTTTTTTAAAATTACAATAAAAAATAGACAAAAACAAAGTTCGCCAAAAGCGAAACAATAAATTAAAAAGAAAACACAAAAAAGGAAATAAACAATAAAACGAAAAAGCTAGACAAAGAACAAAGAAAATACGAAACTTTCAACAATAGCCGGAACTAGTTACAAAAGCCAAAATGGCTGACGCAAAATAAACAAAAATAAATAAATAGACAAATTAGACGATACAAAGATTAGAAACAAATTTGGTACAGAAAATTTAAAAAAACAAAACACGAAAAACTTAAATGGAGGAAAGAAACAATTAAAGAATTAACAAAAATTAAAGTTAGTAAAAAAATAAAGCGAAACATTGACAGGGGTTACAAATAAAGAAAACGAAGATATATTTAAAATAGAAATTAAAGGAAATGAAAATCAAAAAAGGAAAACTAAAATAAAGATAAAAAGAGCAAAAATTAAGGGGGTAAAAGTAAAAAATAAAAAAAATGGGGACAAGAAAAAATCAAAAACCTTTTCAAAACAGTCGTAAAAAAGGCGATAATAAAAAAAAAACTCAACCAAAAATGAAGTTCAACACAAAAAGGGTAAATTCCCAAATCACAGTCAGGCGTTAAACAGCAGTCAGCCAAGTTCAAAAATTGACGACAAAAAAACGTCAGGGAAGGCTGGCTATGGGTAAAAGTCTGACTCCTTGAGTCGATTCAGATTCTTCTATTTGTAGAGTTTTTGGTCAAGAAAAATAGGCCCCAGAGCGCTGGGCGCGAAAATACATTTTCGCGTGAACTTGTTACAGTTCTAAGGGTCTGAGCCAATGAGAAGTCTCGCTTGCTGAAACTAGAGTGTTGATTGGTTGATAGGTGATTTTTGGTGTAAAGTGGATTATACCGGAGGGGTGAGAGGTTAGTATGGATTATTCCATCAACATTAAAATTCAGGTCTACTACTATTGCCACAGACTCAAGATGATGTACACCAAGAAAAAATAAACATGTTAATAAACAACTCAGTAAAACTTTTTAAATTATTATCTCCCTTCAGCTCAGTAACATTGTTTAAATTATTATCTCGTGATTACTTCAGCTCGGTAACATTGTTTACATTATTAACTCGTGATCCTTTCAAATAAGTAACACCGCGTACATTATTATCTCGAGATCCTTTCAACTCAAGAACATTGTTTAAAATATTATCACGTGATCCCTTCAACTCAATAACATTATTTACATTAATATTTTGTGTTTCCATCAGCTCGGTAACATTGTTAAAATTATTATCTCATGATCCCTCCAACTCAGAAGTATTGCTTACATTATTATCTCGAGATCCGTTCAACTCAGTAACATTGTTTATTAACATCTCGTGATCACTTCAACTCAGTAACATTTTTTATATTATTAACTTGGGATCCCTTCAAATCAGTAATCATGTTTACATTATTATCTCGTGATCTCTTCAACTCAGTAACATTGTTTACATTAATATCTCGCTATCCTTTCAATTCAGTAACATTATTTACATTCTTATCTCGCCATCCCTTCAACTCAATAACATTGTTTACATTTGACCACGAGGTCCTTTCAGCTCAGTAACATTGTTTACATTAATATCTCGTGGTCACTTCAACTCAGTAAGAATGTTTACATTAATATCTTGTGATTCCTTCAGCTCGGTAACATTGTTTAAATTATTATCTCGTGATCCCTTCAACCCAAGGACATTGTTTACATTATTATCTCGAGAACCCTTCAACACAGTAACATTGTTTACATTAATATCCCATGAATTCTTCAACTCAGTAACATTATTTTATTATCTCGAAATACCTCAACTCAAGAACATTGTTTACATTATTATCTCAAGATCTTTTCAACTCAGTAACATTGTTTACATTAATATTTTATGATCCCTTCAGTTCAGTAACATTGTTAATATTATTATCTCGTGATCCCTTCAACACAGTAACATTGTTTACATTATTAACTCGTGATCCCTTTTACTCAGTAATATTGTTATCCTTTGTTTGTCTGAGAATCGCATAAGCGTGAAACTGAAGGTCACAATTTCATATCCATTAAAGCACACACACACACACATTATATATATATATATATATATATATATATATATATATATATATATATATATATATATGTATATATTATGCACTGTTACATTAGAACATGTACATACCCACTACAAAACTGTACATCTTGTTTCAATGTTAAAATTTTTTAACGTTTCATCACGTGCGAATTCACGATCGTGATTTCCCACCTGATGAAACATTAATAATTATTTAGTAATGTGTATATACATGTTCTAATGTAACAGTGCATAATAAAAAAGATTTATTGTCTACTTTTGTGTTGAGCCCTGTTTTAAATTAATGTTTTGAATACTGAAATCTTACTCTTCGTTCTTTTACATTTGCATATATATATATATATATATATATATATATATATATATATATATATAATTTATTTTAGGATATTAAAACAAAAACATCTTAAAAATCGCTACACGATTACAACCATGTTTCAACACCACAAATGTATCTCCTCGGGCGATGTCAAAGTATTAATATTTTGCTCTACACTGTATTGAGCCCTCTTTTGGGATGATTTTCAGTTAAACAGCCGAATACTTGTCCTGATTGAACTTAATTCGATCTACCTTATATTGTAGTTAAGTCCTTCCGAAAGCGGTCGATCAATTTTGCCTGTGTGCGTGTGTGCGACTTTATGCATACATACACATGAGGCTCTAATTCTTCATGACAATGCAAAACAATTTGAGGACTTTGCATATAACCTCTTAAATATTATTAAAATCAATAGCAATATTGTGAATTAATCAAATATTGATTACCAATGAGTATATTTTCACAATTCGTTAAAAGTGGATGGTAGAGTAACAATTCGTTTTCCATTCAATATGTAGAAAATATAACACTGATGAATATGCGTTGTCCTTGTGACGGCTTCAGACAATCGATTGTGCCACGTAAGGATAATTGTGTTACCTAAGGACAATCAATTGTGTCACATAAGGAGAATTAATTGTGTTTCTTAAGGACAATCAATTGTGTCAAGTAAGGATAATTAATTGTGTTTCTTAAGGACAATCAATTGTGTCAAGTAAGGATAATTAATTGTGTTACGTAAGGATAATCAATTGTGTCACATAAGGATAATTAATTGTGTTTCTTAAGGACAATCAATTGTGTCAAGTAAGGATAATTAATTGTGTTACGTAAGGACAATCAATTGTGTCACATAAGGATAATTAATTGTGTTTCTTAAGGACAATCAATTGTGTCAAGTAAGGATAATTAATTGTGTTTCTTAAGGACAATCAATTGTGTCAAGTAAGGATAATTAATTGTGCTTCTTAAGGACAATCAATTGTGTCACGTAAGGATAATTAATTGTGTTACGTAAGGACAATCAATTGTGTCACATAAGGATAATTAATTGTGTTACGTAAGGACAATCAATTGTGTCATGTAAGGATAATTAACTGTGTCATGTAATGACAATCAGTTGTTTCACCTTAGGACAATCAATTTTGTCACCTCATGTTTACGATCAAAGCAGAAAAATGAAAAAAATGTCTAGTGGAAAAGTTGACAATAAGAATGTCTATTCACATAGAAGAAGAATTGAAATAGCGAAGACCTCGCTTGGCGCGCTCATGGCTTAATATTCTGTCAGGTTCTGTAATAAATGCAGAATAAATTAATTTTTGAAAATTAACAAGTAATGAAACATCTCGAATAATTTCATCATATTTTAAAGAAATCAAAAATATTAAGGCCAGATTCCATGTCTCCTTTTTTATCTCCTTATAAATCTATTTGCATTCTTACGGTCCATCAGTAGTCGCAGATATATATCTTGGTTTTATAAGATTGTCACTAGTTCTTTAAGGGCTCAGTATATGCCATAAACTAAATTTTCCCGAAATTTGAGACAGCAGTACACTGGTGCTTTGACCTTACCCCATTTGTAGAAAGAGGCCAGAGTATATATCTGTGATAGAATATGTAAAGAGTTTGTGTAGTCGTGGCATCCATGACAACATGAGCAGTCTTTTACATTTAACCACAGAATAATTGTTAAGTCTTTTCTAGACCTAACCTATGTATTTAGGTACCTCTAAAAATTCGCTAAAATTGAGAATACATGATGAAAAAATACTCAAAACAATAAAAACAAAGTTTTATCATCAAAATCTTTATCTTACTATTAAGAGGAAAGACCAAAGGATTTTATGATATTAAATTTATTTTTTTAATCCTTTCAAAATTTAGCTTAAATATCTTCATTTTTTTTTTTTTACGTTAAACGGGTGCAATATATTAGCATTTGAATTTGTAGCGTCGTTGTGCGGTGAAAAACACATTGATTTGGAAATTTTTGCAAAAATCAGATTATTGATGTGTTTTAATGAAACTTTCAGGACATTCACAAATTGAAGAAATTATTTTGGAAGGTTTCTTTTTTAGAAAATCTTGGCATTACCTGTCATACTGGTAATATTATCTTAAAAATTTACCTTTTTTTACATTTTATCAACATAGTCCTTCAAATATCCAGGTTTATAGATTTTCCTACGTAAAGTTGCTTACTTACATTATTTTCATTATTCAGACTGTTATCCTCATCTTCATTGCCATTTTACAACGTTTCAACCATTGTAAGTTCCGGCCTTCTTCAGATGATTGGAATTTATAACTGAACCCTTTATTTTGTCCATAGGGGTAGCTTGTTCTAGTTCCACGTGCCATGCCTCTTCCGGATGTCTCAGATACATGTCCCAGTGTATAAAAACGTTAGTTAGATACAGTGACTATACCCAAAGAGTTGTGAGCTCAATACCAGGCCACAGCAGTCCTGAACCCAAACAATTTGGAAAATTGAGTTAAAGGGAAATAACTGAGACATCCGAAAGAGGCATGGCGCGTGGAACTAGAACAAGCTACCCCGGTGAACGAAATAAAGGGTTCGGTTCGAAATTCCAATCACCTGAAGAAGGCCGGAGCGTACAACGGCCAAAACGTTGTGAATATGGCAATGAAGATGAGGATAACAGTCTGAATAATGTAAATAATGTAAGTAATCTTAATACCTCATCTCAGAGATATAGACAGATAGTAAAGTTGTTTTAACAACATACTGTTTGTCTCTCTTATTATTGTCCTTTTGATTCCTGCCTTTCTCTCCTTTGTTTGGTACATCTCTCTTTTTACTATTATCGTATTTTTTTATATCTATTATTCCATACTTACTCAATATCATGAAATTTCGAGAAATTCTTTTTTGTGGCGCTTAATGTTTAATTTAAAAGAGAGAATTTAAATCGACTTTTCTTAACATTCGGGAAAAAAGAGTGGACGTTCTCTCTTCTTCCATTACTTCCCCTGAAAATAAAAATTCTATTGATTTCACTAATCAATGTTTAATCCTTTATAGGTAGCATTTGAAAATCATAAAATTATAGATGTTTAGTAAGCACATAAAACGATCGCATTGAATGCTACCGAGTTAGATTTTCCAGGCATGAAAACTGGGTCACTTGGCCGTAAAGTTGTCGATGTCTGGACGCTCACAAAACATCCATTAGGTTGTCTTCAGTTGTTTTAATATTAATAATTTCTGAATGTTTGTATTGGGATACGATAACCCTCTTCGAAAGGGGATATTTGAGAGAATAATAAAGAATAACAATGATAATAATTAACGATAATTCTATTAGAAATGTTTATGCATTACAAACGCGGAAGAATATTGCATTATAGACAGTGAAGAGGTATATGCGGAATATTGGCTACCTAATAATCATTAATTATGGCGCATGTCTTTTGAAGTTTTCTTACGCTGGGGTTAGATGTAACAAGGATGTTACGTGAGCACGAGAGATGTGAACTACCGGCAGATGTGACGTTGTCGAATTGACCGGAAGTTGCTGTCTCAAAAGTCAGGAGTCAAATGAGCAAAAAAGTCCTTTGCGCATAGGCTCCGAGTGGCACTTCCAGTAGCGTTTCGAAAATATTCGAAATATAATTTAAATTATTAATCGACCACTGACAGCGCTTCCCTCGCATCTGTGAGGGACTTTTTGTGAGCCAGCACCTGCTTAAGGGAATCTATAAATACAGACAATACACCAAGGAAAAATCAGTTGGAGAATGAATTCCTCGTTGTAAACTCAAACGGAAATCAACTGAAACAACATTTCCAACTTTTCTGATGTAGCTTCCGCAACAAACTTTCCTCTTTTCATGTTTTTTTTTATTATAAACACGCCTCAATGTGTGTCTATCAGTTTTTCAGTTTCTTGTAGATTTTATTAAACACACTTCAATGTGTGTCTATTAAACTTTCCATTTCTTACGGATTTTATTAAACACATCTCAATTTGTGTCTATCAACTTTTCTATTTCGATTTTATTATAAACACACCTCAATGTGTGGCTATCAATTTTCCATTTCTTATAGACTTCATTAAACACATCTCAATGTGTGTCTAAGAACTTCTCCATTTCTTATGGATTTTATTAGACACACCTAAATGTGTGCATGTGAAGTTTCCCTTTCAAAGGTTGTTTTTTTTTAATTAAAAACACCTCAAATGTGTATATGTGATTTCATCCTTCTTTTCAAGGGCCTTATATTCCCCACACGATGTATAAAACATCCAAATAAATTGTTATTTGTTGATAAATAAATCTTTATCCTCAGTTTCAATTTAAATTCACTTGTTTCAATGCATTGCTTCACCATTGCGTTGTTACGTCTCTTTCTTTGTACGTTGGCATAAGAGTGTTTCATTCTGGTAGCACCCGGAATAATTAGTAATCACTGCTACTAAATTAAATTAAACACCAACAACATATCACTTTCTATGCCCCATAAGTCTATAACGAATCTCTCAACAAGTATTATCACAGCTCCCCAACGACGTCAGTGGATACACTTGTGTTGTTACATACTTCCGTCTCTCGTGACTGAGTTCATTGCGTTTTTTGTGGTTTGGAAAACAGGCACACTTTTTTCACTGGTGTCTCGAGGAAGTAACAAGAAAAAAAATTTAGGCTAATTGTACTTGTTATTCGGGGTAACTGTCGATAATAATGTTTAGCGACGAGAAAGCAAAGAAAACGAACGAAATTTTTAATGACCCTCTTAACATTAAGTTCACAATCAAATAATACAAAAATTAAGTTTAGTGCCAGTCAGTTTATTTTTACTCGTTAAGCAACCATTGCAATGTCATCGGTGTGACGCTGTAACTGACTTTATTGGCTAATGCTGACCTTCTGCCCATTTCTACTTGTTGACTCTTCGTGGTGCTTGTTTTTGCTTCCTCATACGTCTTACTGTGCGTCGCCCTTGGCTCGCCGGTTGGATGTTCTCAGTGTTTCGTCCCTGGGTTAAGACGAAGATCGTTGATAGCGGTAGTGCACCAAAAGTAGAAACATCTCAACAAAATGACAAGACATTTTAATAAGTGTTTTTTTAAAAGAACATCAAGTTCAAAAGAACCGCAAATTATAAATGCGAGTGGAAAGCTAAAGTAATTCTTGCTTCCTGACGTTATTATTACTAAATATCTTACTTTCTTTTCAAAATAAAAATGAAATATTTTACTTTTTTTTTTCATTCATTTTTCAAATGACCTGTCATATTATTAATATTATCTTAAAAATTTACTTTTTATTTCATTTTATCAACATAGTCCTTCAAATATCCAGGTTTATGGATTTTCCTACGTAAAGTTGTTTACTTACATTATTTACATTATTCAAACTGTTATCGTCAGACACATGGCCCAGTTGATAAAGACGTTAGTTAGATACAGTCACTCGACCCAAAGAGTTGTGAGTTCAATAGCAGTCGTGAGCCAAAAGAAACTTGGAGAGTTGAGTTAAAGGAAAATAAATGAGACATCCGAAAGAGGCATGGCGCGTGGAACTAGAACAAGCTATCCCGGCGGATGAAATAAAGGGTTCGGTTCGAAATTATAATCACCTGAAGAAGGCCGAAGCGTACAACGGCCCAAACGTTGTGATTATGGCAATGAAGATAAGGATAACAGTCCAAATAATATGAGTAATCATAATACCTCATCTCAGAGATATAGACAGATAGTAAAGCTGTTTTAACAACATACTGTTTGTCTCTCTTATTATTGTCCTTCTGATACCTGCCTTCATCTCTTTTGTTTGGTACATCTCTCTTTTTATCATTATCGTATTTTAGGTATTTTCTATTTATTTATATTTGCCCTTTACAAGTCACTATTTTGTATGCCCTGTTATTTCCGCCTGCTGAATTAACAATTCCAGTATCTGTCCAATTATTCTGTTCATCTGTCCTTATTCTTACTGGATCACCAATTCTTAATTTAGGTAAGTCTTTAGAACAATGTCTTATAATACTTCCTGATCATTTCCTTATAGAATCTCTCTCCTTTCTTTACTTGATTTAAATTAGGCCACTACAGCTCTAATTTCTTCCAATGGCATCGTAATATAGTCCTTATTTTTCTTCCTATTAAAAGTTTGGCTCTTGTTTGTAGCAAAAATTGGTGTACTCCGATATGCAAATAATGTGATTTAATTTTCTCTTTGGCTATTTTCACTGCTGATTCTACCTCGCCATTAGCCTGTGGGAAATGTGTACTACTTTTTATGTGTTAGAATCCATATTGTTCCTCATATTGTTTAAAACAATCACTTTCATATTGTCTACCATTATTACTGACCACCATATTAGGAACGGGATGGGACAACTCAACACCGCCAACTCAACACCGCCGAATCTACGCGGGACAACTCAGGACCGAGACAACTCAGCACCAGAAAAACATAACATTTTTTATAACCGAACAAAAGTAATTTATTAAAGATTAAAACCTTAATTAATGAATATCTTTCTTCAAATAAGGCATTATTAAATTATTTTTTATAAAAAATATTTTAGAATATCGATTTACTTTATTAAAAAATAAATTACATTGCGATTTACTTCATTAAAAATAATTAAAAACTGCTTCATTTTATTTTGCATTTTTGATTTATTTTATTAAAAATAATTAAAAACAAGTGTTTCATTGAATTATTTTTATATGTCAATTTACTATATTAAAAAATAAATTTCTTTACGATTTACTTTATTAAAAATAATCAAAAATGAAATAACAGTTCCTATTTTACATAATGCCTTTTCGACTGCCTTATTTGAATAAAAATATTCACTAATTAAAGTTTTAATCCTTAATAAATTACTTTTATTCGGTTATCAAAAAATTATGTTTGTCTGTGCTGAGTTGTTTCGGTCCTGAGTCGTCTCGGCGCTCAGTCGGCGATGTCGAGTTGTCCTGCACCCTATTTTCTATTTCCTGCCATTGTCCACCTGGCATTGATATTTTTAATTCTTATTTAGCTGGACTATGTACGTTACAAAATGAGCATGTCTCATTAAATTCTTCTATATCCTCTGTTATTCCTAGCCATCATATTGACATGTTGGCTCTTTCTTTACATTTATTTAGACCTAAATGACCACTGTTAATGGCTTCTGACATTTCGAATCTCAGCATTCCTGGGATAACTAGTCTATCTCGATAGAAAAGTAAATCTTTTAGTACCGAAAGTTCACTTTTGGGCTTAAAATAAGGATTTATAGTTTCCTTAATGCTTCGCTCTTTTATGGGCCATCCTGTCTTGTTTTAACACCATGTCGTTTCGTTTTTATTTTTATCTGTTCAATCCACCTATCTGAGGCAGGCAGCGCTTATAAGATACTGTTCACATATGATTCTACATCACTTTCTACGGTGCTTTTTTATCTTGAATTGGATGTCGCGATAAGGTATCTGAAACTACTAACTTCTTTCCAGGAACATGTTCCACTTTAATTGTATCTTCTCAACCGCATTAAAAGTCTTTGACATCGTATTGATGTGTTATACAAATCTTCTGTGACTATCATTGACTATCGTGTCGAGTCCCGTGAAATTACGGTCAAATCGTTCACATGCAAAAAAAATGGGCAGACATTCTTTTTCAATTTGGACATATATTTTTCTGTCTGCGTTAAAGTTCTTGTTCCATCACTTCTAAATTTTAATTCCATTCATGGTATAATGCCCGTAGCTGCTTCCATCGGCACTCACAATTATTCTTTTTCTTGGGTCATAAAATTTTAATATTGACGCTTCTGTCAATAACTTTTTTAATTTTTTCAAAAGCATTCTGTTGTGGAAGATCCCAAATTCAGATATAATCTTTTCTTAATAATCCTAACATCGGTTGGATTGTGATTGCAAGGTCTGGTATTAATCTACCAAAATATTGTATCACACCTAATATTTGTTTCAATTCTGTTACTGAAGTTAGGGCTTTCAACTTTTTTAGTAGCTTTTATTTTATCTTCACGCAGTTGTGCCCCTTTGCTTCCTGACATTATTAATATTATTAAACACTCAGTAACCATCGTTTCATTGTTTTTATTTAGGTACCCCCAAAAAGCGATACCTGAGGTTTAAAATACACTTGGAAAAGTAAAGAAAATTCTTAAAGCTTTTATTTTAGTTTTAATTCCAAGCTAATAAATTAAATTTAATATTCCTCTAAGCAAAATACTCTGTTGTATTTCAAAACGAATTTAAATTGATTGGAATCTTTTTTCTCCTTATCAATATAATCTATAAAATCGTTCATACTGACAAAGCCGTCAACACGACATAATTCTCAGAAAATCTTTCAAAAATAAAATGTACTTTCCTGAAACGTTATTTGAGTAAAACTAACTGATTTAAAGTTTAATTTATCTGAATTGAAGCAAATATTACTTACTTTTAATTTAAAATATCGCAAAAAAGAATTCTAACACGGAAGTGGATGTTTTTTAACGTGTTGAGGGATGTATTGACACCCTGATGTCTGAGAAATGTAAGTAAGGATATAATTGAAATAAAATTACATGACGAATACAATATATACGAATTTATTATATATATATTTTTAACTACTCAGTAAAATTTAAAATTTTAAATATTTGCTTGAATTTTAAGTACTTTGTCTTTATAGCCTTATTTACGAAAACGCTTGTTGATGAAATGTTAGAAAATTATCAATAAATTTTAAATTTATTATACGTACCGCTCTTATTTTCTGATAGTGTTGTGTATGGACATCCTTATTTGCAAAAATCGACACGTTTATATATACAACAAAAATCCTTCAAAGTTATTCTTAAAATACGAGGGGGTAATTGAATTATAGTGAGCTTGAGATACCCTCAATCAAATGGTTTCATTGAACGGATGGTCTAAATAGCAAAAAACACCATGAAAAAAGCAAAACAATCAAATGGCTTTTTCTATGTGTAAGAGCAACCCCATTTGACAGTCACCTGCCATCACAGGCAGACATCCTATTCAATAGAAAAATAAGAATAAGGATTCCAAATATATTGAGCACTAACACCCTAAAGGACAATCAAATACTGGAAAGGATGAACATCAATAGCAGAAAACAGCAGCAATATTAAATAGAAACGAAAAAGACTTTCTGAATTTGTCATTGGCAGCAAAGTGTCTGTTCTTAAAGAATATATCAGATGATAACCAGGAATAGTTGTAGATAAATGCACAGAACTGCGTAGTTACATCGTCAACATGCACAGCGATGGAATAGACGACACTTAGAGGAACTATAAAAATCACAAAGACGAGCTCGCTAGCTCAAGAGTTCAGACAAAATGATCCCCAAACACTATTGCATGCGAGGAAATATTAATATACTCTATCTACTACAACTCAGCATGTCCAACCGATACAGTTGCAGGCACAGCCTGGCCAAATACCAGATCAAACGCCATCACCACCAAACCGCCATATGAGAACAAGAAAGGACCTATCATGTATAAATAAATAAACAAATACTAACTTTTTTTCTTAAACCAATTTTTCTTTATTTCCAGGAACAAGGAAAATATGTATCTGCCTATATTTCTGAGATGAGGTATTATGTACACTGTTTACATTATTCGGACTATTGTCCTCATCTTTGTCGCCATATTTATTACAACGTTTCGGCCGTTGTACGCTCCGGCCTTCTTCAAGTGGTTGGTATGTCGAACTGAACCCTTTATTTCGCTCACTGGGGAAGACTCTTTTAGTTCCACGTGCCATGTTTAATGGATGTCAGTTATCGGTTATCTCCTGGTAATTCCCCTCTCCAAACAAAGAACACCGTTGGAAAATTCGTAAACTTAAGGAATCAGCTCATATGCTAGGCCACAAAAAATCTCCTAAGCCGACCAAGCATAGAAATGAATACAATATGGGAACCAGTAATAAGGAGTGCCAGAGAAAAGCGATAATAACAACAAAAATTCCAATATGAGTTCTGGTAAAAACATATTTGATAAGAGCAAAAATTGCAAAATGAGCACTGGTAAAAAAGGTTGCTGAAGACATTAGGTTTATAATACCCAGAAATTCAAGGACACATGGCACAGTGGATAAAGGCGTTAGTTAAATCCAGTGACAGGACCCAAAGAGTGTGAGATCAATACCCAGTTAAGGCAGTGGAGAACTTGGAGAGGGGAATTAACAGGAGATAACTGATAACTGACATCCATTAGACATGGCACGTGGAACTAGAACAGTCTACTCCAGTGAGCGAAATAAAAGGTTTAGTTCGACATTCTAACCATCTGAAGAAGGCTGGAGCGTACTACGGCCGAAACGTTGTAATAAATATGGCGACAAAGATGAGGACAATAGTCCGAATAATGTAAATAAGGAAAATATGATTTAATTTTCAAACACAATGAATATAATTTAAAATCATTGACTTTGTTATTTTTAAATTCAATTATATATATATATATATATATATATATATATATATATATATATATATATATATATATATATATATATATATATTGACAATATTAGTGGTGAATATACACATACATATGCAATTATATATACACATACATATATGTATAAAAATAATTCCAAGAGGATATGATCCAGGTAGAACTCGATGTCCAGGACAGAGTAAGGATATAATAAAAAGACTTAAACACTAATATTCCATGGTCATAATTTATTCCATTGGAATCGTAAGAACGATCCAATTCATCAGACCTACAGATTCAAAAAGAAAACAGAAAAACAACTCCGGGAAAAATTGGTGAGAGTATGTGTGATAGTGTGGGGGACCTGTGATCTATATAGAGGGGTGACAGACGAGAGAGACAGGGAGGTCCAAAGGTGGAGAGGGCATTAAAATCTAACAGAGGGAAGATTTAAAGAGGGGTTTCAGT
Source organism: Acanthosepion esculentum (assembly GCA_964036315.1). Taxonomy (NCBI): domain Eukaryota; kingdom Metazoa; phylum Mollusca; class Cephalopoda; order Sepiida; family Sepiidae; genus Acanthosepion; species Acanthosepion esculentum. The sequence continues at coordinate 26,469,186 of OZ038495.1, read as the reverse complement.
GAGAAAAGGGTGCGTATTTTCAAACGTCCGAATATATACCGGAAGAGTGTACATTTCTTGGCGACACACTCACCCCATAGGCGATAAAATCTTATACTCCCGCCCAGACCCCTACAACGCATACATACACACACAATGCACACACATCTATATATATATATATATATATATATATATATATATATATATACATCTACATCTGCACGCCTAGGACAGCCGATTTCAAAACCAATGCTAAATTCGCTATAATGAGATAAAGGAAAAGTTTAGATAAGATAACATTAGAAAGATTTTAGGATTCCTTGAAGTTAAGTGGAGACGGCGCTCGGAAACATATTGTCTAGCCGGGCCAAGTCATAAACTAACAATATAGATAGTTCTAATATATAACCCTGCAAATCACAACTTACTCACCCACACCCACACCCACACGGATCTATTCACGTACGCACATCATCTCATACACACTCTTTAATGAGTCAAGTGATCACACACACCCACCTCAGTATACACGCTCACGCATACCCTACTCACTCCCTATTCAAGGACCAAAAATACATGCGCGCCCACCCCCACCAGCAGAGGTCCCCATAAAATTATCAGACTGGCCAAATGATTCTCGGGCGGCCTGTTTTCATCCCGCCCTCATCCCAAATAACAACCCAAACGAGACCGTTTGACCAACACAAGGAATTTTGGAGAAATCCCGCTGACAAGATAAAAGACAGATGAAAAACTACAGACAAAATTCCATTTTCACTCTTCGGACTTCCGGTTGATTATACATACATATATATGCATGTTTCATTAAAAACGACAGACAAGGTACTATGATTGAGCTATTTATTTAATTTTTCTTGTGTTCGAACAAGAGCTTTCTTTACAGGACAAAGGGCGTGTAAGAACTGTCCAAATGTTTTATGTTTCCAAGCGCTTTCGGGTATAACTTTAGCCATTATCAAGGATGATTTGATTTTTCAGCTTAATTGAGTGTGTGCATTATGTGTATGTCTTAGAGTGTAGTAGGGATGTTTTTAATTTCCGAATACGGTTAGCACATTGTGGCTTTGTTCGTAGTTAATATTGTTAAGAGTTGGCTTTTTCTTTTTTATTATTAAAGCCTCCATTATTTTTAATCTTTTTTTGAAGGTGGATGCAGTTAATATATTTGTGTTTTCATACTCGTAGAAAACACAAACATATTACCTGCTTCTATCAAATGTCAACAAAGATGAGGACAATAGTCCGAATAATGTAAATAGTGTACATAATACCTCATCTAACAAAATTATTATTTGTTTATTTATTTATACATGATAAGTCCTTAAACTTTGATGAGGGCTTTCTTGTTCTCATATGGCGGTTTGGTGGTGATGGCGTTTGATCTGGTATTTGGCCAGGCTGTGCCTGCAACTGTATCGGTTGGACATGCTGAGTTGTAGTAGATAGAGTATATTAATATTTCCTCGCATGCAATAGTGTTTGGGGATCATTTTGTCTGAACTCTTGAGCTAGCGAGCTCGTCTTTGTGATTTTTATAGTTCCTCTAAGTGTTGTCTATTCCATCGCTGTGCATGTTGACGATGTAACTACGCAGTCCTGTGTATTTATCTACAACAAAACCACAATGGGCTCACCGTATTCGCAAATTAAAAACATCCCTACTACACTCTAAGACATACACATAATGCACACACTCAATTAAGCTGAAAAATCGAATCATCCTTGATAATGGCTAAAGGTATAGCCGAAAGCGCTCGGAAACATAAAACATTTGGACAGTTCTTACACGCCCTTTGTCCTGTAAAGAAAGCTCTTGTTCGAACACAAGAAAAATTAAATAAAAAGCTCAAACATAGTACCTTGTCTGTCGTTTTTAATGAAACATGCATAAACGAAGGATTGCTGCCTAAATATATAACTATCAAATATATATATATATAGATAGATAGATAGATAGATAGATATTCTTTATATTCTGCATTATCCTATTTGATTCCACATTAGCAAATTTACTCTAATTATAACGCATAGTCTTTTTTATATTTATTTGATAAGAGGAATGTAATAACTTTTCAGTTTTCATGCGTTGTGTCCCTTGGGTGCATTGGAGAAGCCCAGAATGCGAAATAAATCGTATAGCCGCACTACTTATTTGACTCAATGTTATGAAAGTAAACGCGAAATAACAGAGTTACTGAGTGAGATTGTAAGAGAGGAGAAAATGGGAAGCAAAAGGGTATTGTGAAGACGAAGGATAGATATGGGTTAGCCATCGACGAAAATTGTCAGGAAAGCATTCACTCGGGAGTTTGTTCCACAAAATTCTTGTCACTATCACACCACAATGAGGAGACAGAGTGAAGTGTATACTTATCTTCTCAAATATCTTCACTAAACAGTGGCAGCAAAACGACTGCTTTATCCATTATTAATACTGAAAACCAAAACCAGTCAGTCAATAATAATAAATAAATTATCATATCACTGTCACCACCACAAAAATAAAGTCTCAGTCATTTTCTCTTTTACTTTAAGAGAATGCAACCTTTAATGTTACAATAAAACTGCTCTTTATTACATATAAATATCTCCCCCTTACAAAAATATGCTATTTAACTCAGACATTTGGAGTGAATTTTGACCTCGAAATCCGGCGTCATTGTCCTGTATATTTATATTACTCTCCTCATGTTATTAATTGGCGTCTTCGTGTCACTTCCCAGACAACAACTCAAAAGCAATCAATTCAATATTTGACTTATTAATATAAACACCCATTGTCTTCCTTGAACAAAGTTTGCTAAGTAGAATTCGATTTTCTTTCTCTTTTGCTTTTACAAGTTTTACAAATCTCAGTTTTTCGGCTCAATTCTAGGTGAAAAAATGTTCATTATTAAAAAAAAAAAAAGAATTTTGATATGAACATTGGTAACCATATTTATCTCATTTAATAATAAGTACATTCTTTATTAAACGCTCCATGAATATAGATTGCCAAACTTGAAAATTAAAGTCAATAAAATCAAGTAGACATTTAACGATACAAAGTTTCTATCAAAGCGTTCTTTGCAGTCGCATGCGGACAAAACTCCATTTGTTCTACTCTTCCTTCGTCCAGCAGGAGGCTCCCTGCCGGGAATCTGTATTTGCAAATAAGAGTATACAAAATTCAGTATTGTTGTGTGTAACTATAACAATTTAGCTTTAAAATGTATAAAACCTAGTAATATATGTTCTGTTGGTTTAATACTTTGTCATTGAGTATCAACTTTCTGTCTTTTGGGGGGATCTTTCCTCTTATCTTCTACCGAGCCGTGGATCATTTGGTACCGGGCGGCACTGAAAGAATAAAAACCTATTTTTTACATTTTATTGACTATCATGGTCTTTCCTTTTTTTATTGTGTTTTGTTATGCGCGTGACCAACAACAACATTTATTTGAATTGTAAATTGTTTGAATGAAAATTAATCGATAGGACAATTATCCTAACTGCTAATTATTCGAAATGCAAAATTCTTTATTGCAATAAAAATGTAAAAATTAAAAGAGGAAATAACCAAATGATAATTATTCGAAATGGAAAGATCGTTAATAAAACAATTTAGTAAGAAAAATCTTTATAACCTTAAGTTATATGATACTGCACGCAAATAGTCAACCACTGAAAAGTACTCGTTAAAGGATGCCACTAATTTTTTAAGTTTTCCATTTGCGTCGCGGTATTTCTTGGCGCTCTTGATATTTTGGCAATCTGCTCTTTTGCCACATGAATTTCTTGCAAATCTAAGAATTTCTGTATTGTGGAATGATGGGGTAACACTTCCTGCAAAAATAGCCCTATTCCATCCTTCAAGTGCGAGTAGTTAGGACGTTTGCTTTCTGACCATGAGACTCTGGTTCGAAATTCACCACGGTTGATTTGTCAGGAAGGAAAGTTCCTGACGTTATCGGTCTGGAGTGGAACGATCCCAGCGTGCGGCACCTTTAGAAAGTGCCTGGAAACCATACCACGATCTAACCCAAGCCTTGTGAGTAAAATTAGGCCGACGATAACTGTGCTAGCACGAAGTTACAAGTCATCGTGTCCGAACGTTTGAGTGTGCTGGCGTTGTTCAGATTGTTCATCATGCTAGATAACACGTTCTCTCCCAGAAACTGTAGAACTACAAGTTGGCTCTGTGGGTGTTGAACAAACGCAAATGTGCCTGCAATAGGGATTAACTATCCGCCCTAGTATCCTCGAATACGATTGGCCAGCTGTTATTACTATTAGTTCTAGGTAAATCAGCATTGACGCACTCACTGCAAGACCACATACATATTTCAAACATAGATATTTCGAATAATTATCATTCAATATAATTGTCCATGGGGTTAATTTTTATTAAAAAAAATTACAATTCGAATAAATGTTTTTCGAATAATTGTTTTCGAACAATTATTTACAAAAAAATTTCTCGTCTTTAATATATCTCGGTAACCATAATCCCCAAAATAAAATCAAACCTATAATGAGATGTTAATTCCTGTATTTAGGATTTCGGCCTATACGCCGGAATATTTCTTTCTACATGCCATAAACCGTTTGAGAACAAAAACTAAACTGGGCTCACTAATATTAACTCCAAAGATATTGTTGTTGGTTGTGCAATAATTATAAAAGAAAATTATACTTTTTTATTCCTGTTTGGCTAAATAATTTCGAGCCCCTAAATAAAGAGACAAAAAAAAAAACATAACAAAAATAGAGGCATATTCAAAATGTCCTGTTCTTCGGAGATTAAGCAATTTTATTATTCCACGTTTATCTTTCAGTTTTCATTCGTTTCTCCACTATTTACTGATTCATTTTATTGCTTTTCATCGAAGAATTTTTCGGCAATTAGTCAGAAAGATTCTTCTATATTCTGAATCCGCACAACTTAATTTGATGGCCGGAGAAAAGATAGGATGAAAAAGAGATTAAAAACTATGTTTTATAATGGAAATATATACTTAGCCCAGTTTTCTGTCCTGGTGCGGGTTTCTGTATAGAGATTGGAATTTACAGACTCGCGCTTAACCAACGCCAGTGCATCAGCAAATAATGACAGCCAATGATCTTGTTTCAAAATGTAACACTGGCTCTGAACTCAAATCTTAACATACTGATGCTCAAAAGTACAATAAGGATCAGCAAAACATAAAAAACAGCATCTAGTTCCTTGTTCTGAATCTCACCTAATCGGAGTTTCCTCAAATAATATAAATTTCAACGGCGAAGTCGTCATAGCTGATCGACATCAAAATGATTGAAATTATGAATTGCCAATTTGCATATATATATTGTTTGTTTTTCTTTTGCGTAGAATTTCGCATTCAACGGCAAAATCTAATTAGTAAGTATTATGGTGGATAGAATGACACAGTTGTTAGTTGAATTATTATTATCATTATTATTATTATTATTATTATTATTATTTACCACATCCCCTAAAGACATGGGTGATCATGACTCTCCAACATTTCTTATCCCTAGTGACTCAAGACATGGGTGATCATGACTCTCCAACATTTCTTATCCCTAGTGACTCAAGACATGGGTGATCATGACTCTCCAACATTTCTTATCCCTAGTGACTCAAGACATGGGTGATCATGACTCTCCAAAATTTCTTATCCCTAGTGACTCAAGACATGGGTGATAATGACTCTCCAACATTTCTTATCCCTAGTGACTCAAGACATGGGTGATCATGACTCTCCAACATTTCTTATCCCTAGTGACTCAAGACATGGGTGATCATGACTCTCCAAAATTTCTTATCCCTAGTGACTCAACACATGGGTGATCATGACTCTCCATAATTTCTTATCCCTAGTGACTCAAGACATGGGTGATCATGACTCTCCAACATTTCTTATCCCTAGTGACTCTTACCAGTGTTTCTCCCTTTGCCAACCCCGCACCGCCGTTCTCCTCTGCATTAACACACTATGTGGATCGCTGATTTTTCCTGTCTCTTCTTACCATCAATATTCCCTGAAGGCTTAACCTTTCCAAGCCCTTCTTCCTCATTATGTCACTTTCTGATTCTGATTCTAAGTGGTATTTTTGTTGCCATTTTATTTTAAGGCTTCCTCGTTGATTACTAACCCCGTCCATGAAATTCTCAGCATCCTTCTGTAGAATTGCATTTCTGTGGCCTTCAGTTGTCTCTTCATATGTGTGGAGATTGTCCAGCATTCACAATTCGTAGTTCCCATTTTCGACCTTTGGCTTGCTGATGGTCATAATTTCTGTATCATTGTAGTTGATGGTTAGTCTTTTTATCACTCCTTCCCCTTACTACCTTGTCTCGTAGCTCCTGTAGTTTTCCTTTTGTGTCAGTCATCAGCATAGGGTCATTTGTGTATCTTATGCTGCTAAGATTATGCCCAGCGATAATAAAACCTCGCTGTCGAGATTGAGTACATCTGGAGAGAAGACACCTTATTGTCTTACACCCCTTCCTATTTCTGTGGAGCTACCCAATTCATTTTCTATCCGTATGCGGGCGCTTTCCTCCAAATACAAATTCCGGCTTACTCTAACATCCTTTCCAAATAGATCAAGTTTTCTTAACAATTCAAATAGATCCTTGTGCCGTACCTTTAAACCCGCTGTTATCGATATCTTAAACAAATATCGCCTTCATGACAATAATATTTCTTTATCCGATAAAAGCTCTGGGGAAGTTTTTTCAGCATAACTGATAAGGAAAACGAGTCAACAAATATTGGGTTGGTACATAATTATCAGGCGTTTTTGTCGGCGAGTTATTTGTTAATAAAAATTGCTGTTTTGTTTACTTTTTTTAATAAAAAATATTATTTTTATTTTCAGGTTATAAAAATGCGTGTTGGTAATCATATTTACTTTAAAATGTTATTGTTGAATTGTTTCTTTTTTCATAAATATTGTTTAAAAATGCCTGATAATTGTGCACCGACCCAATAGAAAGCAAAAAGGAAAATAGTCATAGATATTCAGTCTTTATTGTATTCTTCGACGACAATTAAGTTAAGTAAAATAGCACTAAAAGAATGTTTTTAAAATAATAGTTTTAGTAAAATTTGTTTACATTTTTAAATAGTTTAAATATTTTTTTTATCATCATGGAGATGAATACATATGTTACTGAATATAAAACGAATTTTTAGTAGTGATTTTCCAAGCGTAGCTTGGATGTGGCACAAGGCCGAAAGTAAGAGGCACCCAGTGAAGATTGAACTAACTACTCAGTCGTAATTATTCTAGCGAGACGAGCTTGCTAACCATTACACCACCTTGAGGTGCCCAAACGAATTTTCAGTAGGTTTTCAAAAAAGACATTTGGTTTCTATTTGAAATTAGATTTTTGTCTCAAATTTCCATCAATAAGCAAAAAATAAAATGAATTAAGAAATGCAGATTAAATTTAGGTTTTCGAATTTTTGAATATTTTTAAATTAACGTGAGGCTGCAAAGAGAAATAAAGAACGGTTAAAAAGTAGGTCTAAGATTTATTACTGATACAGTAATTGTGGCACAAGGCCGAAAAAAGGGGAGAATGGTCAGTGTTGGTCATCACTTTCTTTTCTTTTTATGTGACCTGTCCTTTCATGACGTAGGCGATCATGGCTCTCCACTTCACCCTATCCCTTGTAGCCTTCAATAAGTTTCGTCCCTCTGCCACCTCCAAAAGATCACGTTCTGTCACCCACTTGCTTAAGCCCGCCAGGTATGTCATGCGTTACTTTCACTTGTCTCTCTTTCCCTTTATTCGACCTCTGAGTATCAGATTCTCTACGCTCTCCTTTCTCATTACGTGTCCCAGAAACCTCAGCTGTCTCTTCTTGATGTTAAATATAAGCCTCCTCCTTGTTTGTATCCTCTCCAAGACCTCATCGTTGCTCACACGCTCGGTCCATTATATCCTTAGCATCCTTCTGTAGAACCACATCTCTATCGCTTTGAGTCTCTTCTTCATCTTTGAGAAGAGCGTCCAACATTCGCTGCCGTAAAGAAGGACAGATGTCATGTAACAGCTCAGTATTCTTTTCTTTGTTGCCAAAGAAATTCTCCTGTCTCGCAATACTCTGCACAGCTTTTGGAATGCGTCCTTGGCCATCCCAATACGTCTACGGATCTCAGTGTCGCACTTCTATCTTATACCTAGCTAATCGGATTCACGACCCATTCATTCGTTACAATATACTCATTCACCATAAGAATGTATCCGTCACCATTCGCTCCTCCATACACCAAAATACCTCAGACACACTGGGTACCTACTGCGAAAAACCAGCCCATAAGTTAAGAATCCCAATATGTACAATTGTGTATAATATATATATATATATATATATATATATATATATATATATATATATATGTGTGTGTGTGTGTGTGTGTGTGTGTGTGTGTGTGTGTGTGTGTGTGTGTGTGTGTGTGTGTGTGTGTGTGTACAATTAAAGATGTGTATGGTAATCTGTATGGATAATTCCAGGGAGGATATCATCCAGATGTAAAAATAGAGCAAATATTAATTATTATTATTATTAATAAAAAGACAACTATAAGGTTTCATGATGATTATAATTTATTTCCTTAGAATCGAATTTCGATTCTAAGGAAATAAATTACGATCATCATGAAACCATAAAGTTGTTTATTTATATATATATAATGTGTATTTAGGCAGCAATCCTTCTTTCATGCAAGTTTCATTAAATATGACAGAGAAGGTGCTTTGATTAAGTTTTTTTTTATATAATTTCTCATTTAATCTTATTTTTCTTTTCTTTTCAGTACATATACAAAAACTACCCAATTTTTGTTCTTTTCTGAGCGCTTTCGGCTATACATTTAGCCATTTTCAAGGTTGTAATATATTAACTGCTAACTAGAAATAGATTGTTGTATGTATGTATTTATATGTTTCATTTTCAAAACACAGTCAACATATTGTGTGCATGTTCATAGTTGATATTATCGAGTGTTAGATTTTTGTTTTTATTAATAAGGTTCTCATTTTTTCTAGCCTTTTTTACATGTAAACGATTCTATTATATTTGTATTATCAACAAATATGTTACGAATAGGGTTCAATGAAATGACAGGATTGGGGGATGATGTTAGTAGAACGTGTCTTTGTTAATTCTGTTGCGAACTTCATTCCATTTTCTTTATTGATGTTTTCCACAATTGATTGGGCTCATATGTTGACAGCTTGACAAAAACTTCATATGGGACATGGATCAATCAGATAAGTTCACAACATTAAAAAAAAAACAAAAAAAAATGACGTGTTTTTTCAGAAATGGGTCGAGCCAAGAATTTTCACAGTATTCCTTGATGTTTGATTTTTTTTTTTTTTGCGTCTCTCTGACTACTTAATAAATTCTACATTTTGGCAATGTTAGCCCCAAAATCATCGATCAATGATGTTTGAAATTAGAATGGTAATGATAGAATTACCATAAACGTATACACACTCGCTACACATACAAAAAGAATGAAAAGTGTGGAGTAAATTCAGTTAGATAATTCTCGAAATTAAAAAAAGAAAAGAAAATTTCAGTGAAATAAGATGCAGAAAAACATGTGTTTATGGGTGTCTCCGTGTGTAAAGGTCAAGAAAATTTCGTTTCTGGTAACAAAATAACAAGATAAAGACAAGCCACAAGCTCAACCGCATTTTGTAAAACTCGATAATGAGAATGATAAGAAATAACACACGCCAACAACACTCACCACGTATCAATTACACTGCTTATTAAAAAATGAATTAAGGTCAAGCGTCTGGAGTCCTCTTCCAACCGTTTTATTTTTTTATTTTTTATTTTTTTCATAGAATAAAATAAACCTCATTTTTTAGAGTCAACTGTATGAAAGGAAAATGTTATAGAAGAATGTAAACAAATATTTTATTTATTTATTCGACTTTATATATGAGAAGAAAATGTAAAAATCTTGTTTATTTTGAAACGGTAAAAGAAAATGCATTAACAATCATTGTTGCTTTCACTTTTTATTATATGAACTTTTAAGAACTACAGTAAAAAATAAAATTTTATCATATACAATTACTAATGAAATTTAATCTTTTTTTTTTCTTTCTATCCCTGTCTGTTCATATATATATATATATATATATATATATATATATATATATATATATATATATATAAAAGTGAACATAGAAATCAACACTTAGAGGCGACAGTCTGTTTCATGCTAGATGCAATCATCACGCCACCATCATTGCATCTAGCAAGAAATAGACTGTCGCCTCTAAGTGTTGACTTCTATGTTCACTTTTATATTTACACACGCTCTATCTCTGATATTGAGCACTTTATCCCATAAATATAGCACATCTTAAGACTATATTTCTTCATATATATATATATATATATATATATATATATATATATAAAGAATTATAGTCTTAAAGTGTGCTATATTTATGGGATAAAGTGCTCAATATCAGAGATAGAGCGTGTGTAAATATAAAAGTGGACATGGAAGTCAGCACTTAGAAGCGACAGTCTGTTTCATGCTAGTGCAATCGTCAGGCAACAGAGTAAAGAGTTGCCTGACGATTGCACTAGCATGAAACAGACTGTCGCCTCTAAGTGCTGACTTCCATGCCCACTTTTATATATATATATATATATATATATATATATATATATATATATATATATATATATCATATGAAGAGACAGGGGTCAGATAAATACATAATATATTTAATTTATCTGACTCCGATGAACGTTGTGCATGCAAAACTTTAAAGTCGGTCAAAAGATAATTAGATGTTATTAACTCATTGAATGTATATACATTATTCATCAGATTTTACAAGTAAAGATTGTAATCCGGACAATTTATGCTAACATTTGAACTAACCCCATAATGCTTATATTAAATTTTCGTGCTAATTATCATTAAATTATTAAATTAAATTATTAAATTATTAATAAATTATTACTGAATTAAAATGTTATTAAATTATTATTAAGTCAATATTATTATTAAATTATTAATTATTAAAGTAAATTATTAAATTATTATTACTAAATTATTATTAAATTATTATTAAATCATTATTATTATTATTAAATTATTATCATTAAATTATTAAATTAAATTATTATTATTATTAATAAATTAAATTATTATTAAATTATTATTAAATCATTATTATTATTAAAAATATTATCATTAAATTATTAAATTAAATTATTATTATTATTAATAAATTAAATTATTATTAAATTATTATTAAATCATTATTATTATTAAATTATTATCATCAAATTATTAAATTAAATTATTATTATTATTAATAAATTAAATTATTATTAAATTATTATCATTAAATTATTTAATTAAATTATTATTATTAATAATAAATTAAATTATTATTACATTATTATCATTAAATTATTAAATTATTATTAATAAATTAAATTATTATTAAATTATTATCAAGTCCAAGTAAAGAAAATATCTTATAACCTTTGATCATTTCACTTCTAATACAATGAGGCTTTAACCGCAAAAATGTATGTTTATAGTCGGTGCGTGACTATCAAAGCTGCACATCTTGCAACTGCTTAATGCGATATGCATAGCGGTGGAAATTTGTGCAGATATTTGGAAAGAAAAAATAGAAAAAAAAAGAAACGTTCAAAATACACCACTTGATAAGGTAGTTAAAAGTACATTTATTTTTTAATCGTAGTTTAATATCAGTTTTAAATATTTTATGCTGTAAGTCTCGACTCGTTATCTGCTGATAACCTGTTTTAATAGAACGTGTGAGCGGTTCGATAAGGTCAAATTGACAGCTGCTCTGAACAATCTGTTATTAACTAGAGCAATGAATTGCTTGTTACTTTTAACGCCTCGTCTCAGAGAACCCTTTTTACCTTTCATCAGCATAACTGATGCTAACCTCCAGAAGATTGACTCCTTGAGCCGACGCAGACTAACGTTTTCCGCTGACTTGATTATAATGAATTAATTAATGGGTCTGTTGCTATGAAAGCTGGTACCCTGTGTTGTGCTAGACAATTTATATTTATCTTATAAGTCTACCGTTCGTCTTTACTTTGAATATTGCTGCCACATCGGGTCTAGTGCTCCCGCTATATATTTAGAGATTCTTGATAAAATCCTAAGAAGAATCTTGTTGTGGCCTTCTCAGGGCCAGAAATAAAGACACAAAGAGAGGAATTGAGTTAAACAAATATATTAACAGAAACAGTAATACAAACATATACAAACGATAGTGTTACAGCAAGAATGTTTGGTCCGACTGTCAGAGCTAACTGCTGGAAATTTCCCTTTCCAAAAAGCAGTACCTGCTCCTAATTATAACTGGGAGAATCCATGCGTGCGTGGGTAAATTAACATAATAAATCTGTAGATGGCTAGATGTAACCGTAAGTTCTATGCTAACAATATCTTTTCTCGTACTTCTCGCTTGTGGAACTCTCTTCCGATTTCTTGCTTCCCAGTCAATTTTGATCTTCAAAAATGTAAATGCAATGTCAATCGTTATCTTCTGTCTTCTAAATTCTTGTTCTTTTAATGTTCTATCCCCTTAATAGTATTTTTCTTATATTCTCTAATACTCATTAACACCCCCCTCCCCCGTGCGCCTTAGTGGTTTTAATGCCTTGCTTGTGGTGAAATGATAAAAAATAAATGCCAACCAAGCATTGGGGTTATTCTTTTCTACAATTAATCTTCTGCTGTTCAATTGTTACAGCAAAATTTTTGTGATAAAAACACAAACTAATAATTCACAATGAAAAAGGAAAACTTTCATTTCAATTTAAAGTCATTTATAAATATTCTGATAACTCTCATAAATTATTCTGATAACTTTAAAGTGCACTTGTGAGAAAAATGGGTGTAGAGTATCAATTATGAAATGTACTAAAAACAAACCGAGTGAAAATTTGCCGCTGAGACAAACATTCACAGAGGGGGAAAGAGGGGGAGAAAAGAGAGAGAGAAAGAGAGAGAGCGAAAGAGAAAGATAGTGTGTGTGTGTGTGTGTGTGTGTGTGTGTGTGTGTGTGCGCGCGCGTCGTGTGCAATTGTTAACAAGCACTGTGTAAGAGTTGCACAGTAACAGGGAAATACAATGAATTTATGTAAGCTATACAAATATAGTGAAAAGAAGCAAAAAGTCTACAAGAAGGAACCAGATGCACTTGAAGAGTTGGCTTTGAGATTTCGACAAATAGATAAACTTAATGACAAAAGTGAACTTATAATTATCGATAAAAATAAAACCTCCACCAAATAATAAGCGATACCGCCAGATGAACCTGCAAAATAGAAAACGCCAAAAATTCATCTATGTCGGGATTGTTGAAATGTTCCCGGAACGACCAACAATTCCCTAAAAATGTTGTTTGGTTATTTCGTCATATTGGAAGTGGGTCGGGCCGAGAGTTTTTCAACTTTATCCGAAATTAACAGTGACATTCACTGGCGTTCCACAGGGAAATATAACAACAGAAGCAGGGTATCAATAAATGGCAATGTGGTGGTTTTCTAAACGTAGCTTAGATGTGACACAGGGCTGAAAGTTTGCAGCACTCAGTAAGGATCCAACTCACTACTTTAGCGGGACAAGTTTGCTAAACATAACACCACGTCGAAGTGCCCCAAACGACTGTGTGGGCATAGGAAAGTAAAAAGTAAAAAAAAGTGATTTGTTAGTTTATTTAATCTGCTGTTGGAGTTATCTAAATTAAGAGAAGACATTAATAATTGATACTCTACACTCACTTTTCACACAAGTGCACTTTAAAGTTATGATTATTTATAAATGAGTTTAAATTGAAATCAAAGTTTTCCTTTGCTACTTTCCACTACTTGTTCGTAAATTCAAATAAGTGACATCATACAACTAGAGTAAAACCTCTGACATTCACTCTCTTAATTTTCCTATCGAATTGAAAAAGTATTATTATTATTTCAGCGTAATACCAGAATTTCTTTTATTTATTGTTATATTCCGTGCTAATAGGAATATATACTTAAAAAACACGGTGGATAAAATAAGTAAAGGTTTATTGTAAAAAACCAGTACAATAAGAATAAAGGTAACAGTTATGCACAAGGTCGTCGCAAGTCAATCCAGTAGTCAGTGCTGCTTATTGGTAGGTTGGTAGTTCTCGCGTAAGTCTGAGTAGTACTCAACAGATCCCAGCTAGTAATATTTACCAAACTCCCCACGGGGTTGGATGTGGCACAAGGCCGAATTTAATGTGGGGCAATCCGAGCCCGTACGCTCGGCCAAAAATTCCCCGTAAACACCGCATAAACGGGTTCGGGTCTGTCTACCTCCCCGGACGAGACTCTGCCCTTCAGCTAGTCGGTATTTACTAACCCCCCACACCACGAGGGCAGATGTGGCACAAGGTCGAGTTTAACGTGAGTCAAACGAGCCCGTAGGCTCGGCCAAAAATTCCCCGTAGAACCCGCATAAACGAGTTCGGGTATGTCTATCTCCCCGGACGAGACTCGGCATAGCATCGTCCACGTTCCTCTGCCCGAAGGCAGAGATTTCGACCATCACAACTGGAAAATATTCCAGCTAGTATATTTAATAACCTCCCCACGCGATCAGATGTGGCACAAGGCCGGGTTTAATGTGGGGCGTCCGAGCCCTTAGGCTCAGCCAAAAATTCCCGTAGACCACGTATACAACGGGATCGAGTATCTGTTTCTCCGAGCAGAGAGGATCCCCAGACGAGACTCTGTCCTTCGGCAATCCTCTCTGCTCGGAGGCAGAGAGTACGACCAGCACAGCTGAAAAAATTTCAGCTAGAGTATCTCGCAACTGCTCCACGGAGTCACATGTGGCACAAGGCCGAATTTAATGTGGGGTTCCCGAGCCCGTAGGCTCGTACAAAATTTCCCCGTAGATTACAGCTAGACTCTGTAGTCCGTTGACTTACAGATACTTATAAGTTGTTACTACCTATGGTGTAGTCACTCATGGGGGTGACAGGTAATTCCATTACATCATTTATATACATTATATATATATATATATATATATATATATATATATATATATATATATATATATATATATATATAAATTGTGTATTTAGGCAGCAATAATTTCTTTCATGCAAGTTTGATTAAATATGACAGACTTTTATTAAGTTTTTTAGATAATTTCTCATGTAATCTTATAATTTTTTTTATTTTCAGTAGATAGATTATACAAAAACTGTCCAAATGTTGTTTTTTCTGAGCGCTTTCGGCTATACATTTAGCTATTTTCAAGGTTGAAATATAGTAACTGTTAACTAGAAATAGGTTGTTGTATGTATGTATTTATATAATGTTTCATTTTCAAAACACAGTCAACATACTGTGTCCATGTTCATAGTTGATATTGAGTGTTGTTTTTTTGTTTTTTTTTATTAATAAGGTTTCCATTATTTTTAGCCTTTTTTAAATGTAGACGACGCTATTATGTTTCTATTATCAACAAGTATATTACGGTTAATAGGGTCCAGAAGGTCTCCATAAGTATTTAAATGAGACTTAATTGAGCGATATGTTGACTGTGATTTAAAATGATTCCCCACCAAAAAAGATGCGTTTATTATTATTATTATATGAATTCTTTTACTCAATTTCATTATCGTTGTTTTTTTCATAAATCTGAGTCATTATAATATTCGATCAAGAGAACAAAGAACGTAGAATAAAAAAAAATGATTTCTAAAAGATTTGAATTACACCGAGTACAAGTGTGTCAAATAACGAAAAGGTTTCGTCTAAAAATGAATTTCCAAAAAATAATTCTTGATAGTAAAAAAAAGAAAATGTCGCAGAGAATCAGAGACAAAGTGATGGTCAAATGACTATAGATTTTACATAGCGCTCTATCATCTTGGTTTCCTTGTTCAAAATGATTAAATAAACGTCCATGAAAAATGAACTCCAAAAGTGAATTCAAGACTTGTCAGAAGTTATTTCCGATTAATACTATCTGTTTTATCGGTTCAAAAGAGTTACGGTAAAAATGCAACAAGAGCAACAAAAATAATAAGAATAATAATAATAGTAAAAATGCTTGGCGTAAATTTAAAAAAAAAAAACTTCTACTTTTTAGTTACAAACAAGCCTTGAATAATAATGTGTACTTAGCATGTCAGATTCTCTCAGTTGTGCAAAGAATTTATAAAATTAATGCTTCAGTTAAATATAACATTGCATCGAAAATGAAATCTTTATGATGATGAAATAAAATTATAAAAATGTAGAATATTTAAATTAAACTATTTAAAATATTTGGTCCCTTATATTATCATGAAGAAGCTGTTCGGGCGATAAATAAATATTTGGTCCCTTATATTATCATGAGGAAGCTGTTCGGGCGATAAATAAATATTTGGTCCCTAATATTATCATAAAGAAGGTGTTCTGGCGATAAATACATATTTGGTCCCTTATATTATCATAAAGAAGTTGTTCGGGCGATAAATAAATATTTGGTCCCTTATATTATCATAAAGAAGGTGTTCAGGCGATAAATAAATATTTGGTCCCTTATATTATCACAAAGAAGGTGTTCTGGAGATAAATAAATATTTGGTCCCTTATATTATCATACAGAAGATGTTCGGGCGATAAATAAATATTTGGTCCCTTATCTTACCATAAAGAAGGTGTTCGGGCGATAAATAAATATTTGGTCCCTTATAATATCATACAGAAGGTGTTCGGGCGATAAATAAACATTTGGTCCCTTATATTATCATAAAGAAGGTGTTCTGGAGATAAATAAATATTTGGTCCCTTATATTATCATAAAGAAGGTGTTCGGGCGATAAATAAATATTTGGTCACTTATATTATCATAAAGAAGGTGTTCGGGCGATAAATAAATATTTGGTCCCTTATATTATCATAAAGAAGGTGTTCGGGCGATAAATAAATATTTGGTCCCTTATATTATCATAAAGAAGGTGTTCGGGCGATAAATAAATATTTGGTCCCTTATATTATCATAAAGAAGGTGTTCGGGCGATAAATAAATATTTGGTCCCTTATATTATCATAAAGAAGGTGTTCTGGAGATAAATAAATATTTGGTCCCTTATATTATCATAAAGAAGGTGTTCGGGCGATAAATAAATATTTGGTCCCTTATATTATCATGAAGAACGTGTTCGGGCGATAAATAAATATTTGGTCCCTTATATTATAATAAAGAAGGTGTTCGGGCGATAAATAAATATTTGGTCCCTTATATTATCATAAAGAATGTGTTCTGGAGATAAAAAAATATTTGCTCCCTTATATTATCATAAAGAAGGTGTTCGGGCGATAAATAAATATTTGGTCCCTTATATTATCATAAAGAAGGTGTTCGGGCGATAAATAAAAATTTTGTTCCTTATATTATCATAAAGAAGGTGTTCGGGCGATAAATAAATATTTATCCCTTATATTATCATAAAGAAGGTGTTCTGGCGATAAATAAATATTTGGTCCCTCATATTATCATAAAGAAGGTGTTCGGGCGATAAATAAATATTTGGTCCCTTATATTATCATAAAGAAGTTGTTCGGGCGATAAATAAATATTTGGTCCCTTATATTATCATAAAGAATGTGTTCGGGCGATAAATAAATATTTGGTCCCTTATATTATCATATAGAAGGTGTTCGGGCGATAAATAAATATTTGGTCCCTTATATTATCATAAAGATGGTGTTCTGGAGATAAATAAATATTTGGTCCCTTATATTATCATAAAGAAGGTGTTCGGGCGATAAATAAATATTTGGTCCCTTATATTATCATAAAGAAGGTGTTCGGGCGATAAATAAATATTTGGTCCCTTATATTATCATAAAGAAGGTGTTCTGGCGATAAATAAATATTTGGTCCCTTATATTATCATAAAGAAGGTGTTCGGGCGATAAATAATTGGTCCCTTATATTATCATAAAGAAGTTGTTCGGGCGATAAATAAATATTTGGTCCCTTATATTATCATAAAGAAGGTGTTCTGGGGATAAATAAATATTTGGTCCCTTATATTATCATAAAGAAGGTGTTCGGGCGATAAATAAATATTTGGTCCCTTATATTATCATACAGAAGGTGTTCGGGCGATAAATAAATATTTGGTCCCTTATATTATCATAAAGTAGGTATTCTGGAGATAAATAAATATTTGGTCCCTTATATTATCATAAAGAAGGTGTTCGGGCGATAAATAAATATTTGGTCCCTTATATTATCATAAAGAAGGTGTTCGGGCGATAAATAAATATTTGGTCCCTTATATTATCATAAAGAAGGTGTTCGGGCGATAAATAAATATTTGGTCCCTTATATTATCATAAAGAAGGTGTTCTGGCGATAAATAAATATTTGGTCCCTTATATTATCATAAAGAAGGTGTTCGGGCGATAAATAATTTGTCCCTTATATTATCATAAAGAAGTTGTTCGGGCGATAAATAAATATTTGGTCCCTTATATTATCATAAAGAAGGTGTTCTGGGGATAAATAAATATTTGGTCCCTTATATTATCATAAAGAAGGTGTTCGGGCGATAAATAAATATTTGGTCCCTTATATTATCATACAGAAAATGTTCGGGCGATAAATAAATATTTGGTCCCTTATATTATCATAAAGTAGGTGTTCTGGAGATAAATAAATATTTGGTCCCTTATATTATCATAAAGAAGGTGTTCGGGCGCTAAATAAATATTTGGTCCCTTATATTATCATAAAGAAGGTGTTCGGGGGATAAATAAATATTTGGTCCCTTATATTATCATAAAGAAGGTGTTCGGGTGATAAATAAATATTTGGTCCCTTATATTATCATAAAGAAGGTGTTCTGGAGATAAATAAATATTTGGTCCCTTATATTATCATAAAGAAGGTGTTCTGGCGATAAATAAATATTTGGTCCCTTATATCAAAATAAAGAAGGTGTTCGGGTGATAAATAAATATTTGGTCCCTTATATTATCATAAAGAAGGTGTTCTGGAGATAAATAAATATTTGGTCCCTTATATTATCATAAAGAAGGTGTTCTGGCGATAAATAAATATTTGGTCCCTTATATTATCATAAAGAAGGTGTTCGGGCGATAAATAAATATTTGGTCCCTTATATTATCATAAAGAAGGTGTTCGGGCGATAAATAAATATTTGGTCCCTTATATTATCATAAAGAAGGTGTTCGGGCGATAAATAAATATTTGGTCCCTTATATTATCATAAAGAAGGTGTTCGGGCGATAAATAAATATTTGGACCCTTATATTATCATAAAGAAGGTGTTCTGGCGATAAATAAATATTTGGTCCCTTATATTATCATAAAGAAGGTGTTCGGGCGATAAATAAAAATTTTGTTCCTTATATTATCATAAAGAAGGTGTTCGGGCGATAAATAAATATTTATCCCTTATATTATCATAAAGAAGGTGTTCTGGCGATAAATAAATATTTGGTCCCTTATATTATCATAAAGAAGGTGTTCGGGCGATAAATAAATATTTGGTCCCTTATATTATCATAAAGAAGTTGTTCGGGCAATAAATAAATATTTGGTCCCTTATATTATCATAAAGAATGTGTTCGGGCGATAAATAAATATTTGGCCCCTTATATTATCATATAGAAGGTGTTCGGGCGATAAATAAATATTTGGTCCCTTATATTATCATAAAGATGGTGTTCTGGAGATAAATAAATATTTGGTCCCTTATATTATCATAAAGAAGGTGTTCGGGCGATAAATAAATATTTGGTCCCTTATATTATCATAAAGAAGGTGTTCGGGCGATAAATAAATATTTGGTCCCTTATATTATCATAAAGAAGGTGTTCTGGCGATAAATAAATATTTGGTCCCTTATATTATCATAAAGAATGTGTTCGGGCGATAAATAATTGGTCCCTTATATTATCATAAAGAAGTTGTTCGGGCGATAAATAAATATTTGGTCCCTTATATTATCATAAAGAAGGTGTTCTGGGGATAAATAAATATTTGGTCCCTTATATTATCATAAAGAAGGTGTTCGGGCGATAAATAAATATTTGGTCCCTTATATTATCATACAGAACGTGTTCGGGCGATAAATAAATATTTGGTCCTTTATATTATCATAAAGTAGGTGTTCTGGAGATAAATAAATATTTGGTCCCTTATATTATCATAAAGAAGGTGTTCGGGTGATAAATAAATATTTGGTCCCTTATATTATCATAAAGAAGGTGTTCTGGAGATAAATAAATATTTGGTCCCTTATATTATCATAAAGAAGGTGTTCTGGCGATAAATAAATATTTGGTCCCTTATATTAAAATAAAGAAGGTGTTCGGGCGATAAATAAATATTTGGTCCATTATATTATCATAAAGAAGGTGTTCGGGCGATAAATAAATATTTGTTCCCTTATATTATCATAAAGAAGGTGTTCGGGCGATAAATAAATATTTGGTCCCTTATATTATCATAAAGAAGGTGTTCGGGCGATAAATAAATATTTGGTCCCTTATATTATCATAAAGAAGGTGTTCTGGCGTTAAATAAATATTTGGTCCCTTATATTATCATAAAGAAGGTGTTCGGGCGATAAATAAAAATTTTGTGCCTTATATTATCATAAAGAAGGTGTTCTGGAGATAAATAAATATTTGGTCCCTTATATTATCATAAAGAAGGTGTTCTGGAGATAAATAAATATTAGGTCCCTTATATTATCATAAAGAAGGTGTTCGGGCGATAAATAAATATTTGGTCCCTTATATTATCATAAAGAAGGTATTCGGGCGATAAATAAATATTTATCCCTTATATTATCATTAAGAAGGTGTTCGGGCGATGAATAAATATTTATCCCTTATATTATCATAAAGAAGGTGTTCGGGCGATAAATAAATATTTGGTCCCTTATATTATCATAAAGAAGGTGTTCGGGCGATAAATAAATATTTGGTCCCTGATATTATCATAAAGAATGTGTTCGGGCTATAAATAAATATTTGTTCCCTTATATTATCATAAAGAAGGTGTTCTGGCGATAAATAAATATTTGGTCCCTTATATTATCATAAAGAAGGTGTTCGGGCGATAAATAAATATTTGGTCCCTTATATTATCATAAAGAAGGTGTTCGGGCGATAAATAAATATTTGGTCCCTTATATTATCATAAAGAAGGTGTTCTGGAGATAAATAAATATTTGGTCCCTTATATTATCATAAAGAACGTGTTCTGGAGATAAATAAATATTTGGTCCCTTATATTATCATGAAGAAGGTGTTCGGGGGATAAATAAATATTTGGTCCCTTATATTATCATAAAGAAGGTGTTCTGGAGATAAATAAATATTTGGTCCCTTATATTATCATAAAGAAGGTGTTCGGGCGATAAATAAATATTTGGTCCCTTACATTATCATAAAGAATGTGTTCGGGGGTTAAATAAATATTTGGTCCCTTATATTATCATAAAGAAGGTGTTCGGGCGATAAATAAATATTTGGTCCCTTATATTATCATAAAGAAGGTTTTCTGGAGATAAATAAATATTTGGTCCCTTATATTATCATAAAGAAGGTGTTCTGGCGATAAATAAATATTTGGTCCCTTATATTATCATAAAGATGGTGTTCTGGAGATAAATAAATATTTGGTCCCTTATATTATCATAAAGGAGGTGTTCGGGCGATAAATAAATATTTGGTCCCTTATATTATCATAAAGAAGGTGTTCGGGCGATAAATGAATATTTGGTCCCTTATATTATCATAAAGAAGGTGTTCTGGCGATAAATAAATATTTGGTCCCTTATATTATCATAAAGAAGGTGTTCGGGCGATAAATAATTGGTCTCTTATATTATCATAAAGAAGTTGTTCGGGCGATAAATAAATATTTGGTCCCTTATATTATCATAAAGAAGTTGTTCGGGCGATAAATAAATATTTGGTCCCTTATATTATCATAAAGAAGGTGTTCTGGGGATAAATAAATATTTGGTCCCTTATATCATCATAAAGAAGGTGTTCGGGCGATAAATAAATATTTGGTCCCTTATATTATCATACAGAAGGTGTTCGGGCGATAAATAAATATTTGGTCCCTTATATTATCATAAAGTAGGTGTTCTGGAGATAAATAAATATTTGGTCCCTTATATTATCATAAAGAAGGTGTTCGGGCGATAAATAAATATTTGGTCCCTTATATTATCATAAAGAAGGTGTTCGGGGGATAAATAAATATTTGGTCCCTTATATTATCATAAAGAAGGTGTTCGGGTGATAAATAAATATTTGGTCCCTTATATTATCATAAAGAAGGTGTTCTGGCGATAAATAAATATTTGGTCCCTTATATTATCATAAAGAAGTTGTTCGGGCGATAAATAAATATTTGGTCCCTTATATTATCATAAAGAATGTGTCCGGGCGATAAATAAATATTTGGTCCCTTATATTATCATAAAGGAGGTGTTCGGGCGATAAATAAATATTTGGTCCCTTATATTATCATAAAGAATGTGTTCGGGCGATAAATAAATATTTGGTCCCTTATATTATCATAAAGAAGGTGTTCTGGCGATAAATAAATATTTGGTCCCTTATATTATCATAAAGAAGGTGTTCGGGCGATAAATAATTGGTCCCTTATATTATCATAAAGAAGTTGTTCGGGGGATAAATAAATATTTGGTCCCTTATATTATCATAAAGAAGTTGTTCGGGCGATAAATAAATATTTGGTCCCTTATATTATCATAAAGAAGGTGTTCTGGGGATAAATAAATATTTGGTCCCTTATATTATCATAAAGAAGGTGTTCGGGCGATAAATAAATATTTGGTCCCTTATATTATCATACAGAAGGTGTTCGGGCGATAAATAAATATTTGGTCCCTTATATTATCATAAAGTAGGTGTTCTGGAGATAAATAAATATTTGGTCCCTTATATTATCATAAAGAAGGTGTTCGGGCGATAAATAAATATTGGGTCCCTAATATTATCATAAAGAAGGTGTTCGGGGGATAAATAAATATTTGGTCCCTTATATTATCATAAAGAAGGTGTTCGGGTGATAAATAAATATTTGGTCCCTTATATTATCATAAAGAAGGTGTTCTGGAGATAAATAAATATTTGGTCCCTTATATTATCATAAAGAAGGTGTTCTGGCGATAAATAAATATTTGGTCCCTTATATTAAAATAAAGAAGGTGTTCGGGCGATAAATAAATATTTGGTCCCTTATATTATCATAAAGAAGGTGTTCTGGAGATAAATAAATATTTGGTCCCTTATATTATCATAAAGAAGGTGTTCGGGCGATAAATAAATATTTGGTCCCTTATATTATCATAAAGAAGGTGTTCGGGCGATAAATAAATATTTGGTCCCTTATATTATCATAAAGAAGGTGTTCGGGCGATAAATAAATATTTGGTCCCTTATATTATCATAAAGAAGGTGTTCGGGCGATAAATAAATATTTGGACCCTTATATTATCATAAAGAAGGTGTTCTGGCGATAAATAAATATTTGGTCCCTTATATTATCATAAAGAAGGTGTTCGGCCGATAAATAAAAATTTTGTTCCTTATATTATCATAAAGAAGGTTTTCGGGCGATAAATAAATATTTATCCCTTATATTATCATAAAGAAGGTGTTCTGGCGATAAATAAATATTTGGTCCCTTATATTATCATAAAGAAGGTGTTCGGGCGATAAATAAATATTTGGTCCCTTATATTATCATAAAGAAGTTGTTCGGGCAATAAATAAATATTTGGTCCCTTATATTATCATAAAGAATGTGTTCGGGCGATAAATAAATATTTGGTCCCTTATATTATCATATAGAAGGTGTTCGGGCGATAAATAAATATTTGGTCCCTTATATTATCATAAAGATGGTGTTCTTGAGATAAATAAATATTCGGTCCCTTATATTATCATAAAGAAGGTGTTCGGGCGATAAATAAATATTTGGTCCCTTATATTATCATAAAGAAGGTGTTCGGGCGATAAATAAATATTTGGTCCCTTATATTATCATAAAGAAGGTGTTCTGGCGATAAATAAATATTTGGTCCCTTATATTATCATAAAGAATGTGTTCGGGCGATAAATAATTGGTCCCTTATATTATCATAAAGAAGTTGTTCGGGCGATAAATAAATATTTGGTCCCTTATATTATCATAAAGAAGGTGTTCTGGGGATAAATAAATATTTGGTCCCTTATATTATCATAAAGAAGGTGTTCGGGCGATAAATAAATATTTGGTCCCTTATATTATCATAAAGAAGGTGTTCGGGCGATAAATAAATATTTGGTCCCTTATATTATCATAAAGAAGGTGTTCGGGGGATAAATAAATATTTGGTCCCTTATATTATCATAAAGAAGGTGTTCGGGTGATAAATAAATATTTGGTCCCTTATATTATCATAAAGAAGGTGTTCTGGAGATAAATAAATATTTGGTCCCTTATATTATCATAAAGAAGGTGTTCTGGCGATAAATAAATATTTGGTCCCTTATATTAAAATAAAGAAGGTGTTCGGGCGATAAATAAATATTTGGTCCCTTATATTATCATAAAGTAGGTGTTCGGGCGATAAATAAATATTTGTTCCCTTATATTATCATAAAGAAGGTGTTCGGGCGATAAATAAATATTTGGTCCCTTATATTATCATAAAGAAGGTGTTCGGGCGATAAATAAATATTTGGTCCCTTATATTATCATAAAGAAGGTATTCGGGCGATAAATAAATATTTATCCCTTATATTATCATTAAGAAGGTGTTCTGGCGATAAATAAATATTTGGTCCCTTATATTATCATAAAGAAGGTGTTCGGGCGATAAATAAATATTTGGTCCCTTATATTATCATAAAGAAGGTGTTCATGCGATAAATAAATATTTGTTCCCTTATATTATCATAAAGAAGGTGTTCGGGCGATAAATAAATATTTGGTCCCATATATTATCATAAAGAAGGTGTTCGGGCGATAAATAAATATTTGGTCCCTTATATTATCATAAAGAAGGTGTTCTGGCGATAAATAAATATTTGGTCCCTTATATTATCATAAAGAAGGTGTTCTGGCGATAAATAAATATTTGGTCCCTTATATTATCATAAAGAAGGTGTTCTGGAGATAAATAAATATTTGGTCCCTTATATTATCATAAAGAAGGTGTTCGGGCGATAAATAAATATTTGGTCCCTTATATTAAAATAAAGAAGGTGTTCGGGCGATAAATAAATATTTGGTCCCTTATATTATCATAAAGTAGGTGTTCGGGCGATAAATAAATATTTGTTCCCTTATATTATCATAAAGAAGGTGTTCGGGCGATAAATAAATATTTGGTCCCTTATATTATCATAAAGAAGGTGTTCGGGCGATAAATAAATATTTGGTCCCTTATATTATCATAAAGAAGGTGTTCTGGCGATAAATAAATATTTGGTCCCTTATATTATCATAAAGAAGGTGTTCTGGCGATAAATAAATATTTGGTCCCTTATATTATCATAAAGAAGGTGTTCGGGCGATAAATAAAAATTTTGTTCCTTATATTATCATAAAGAAGGTGTTCGGGCGATAAATAAATATTTATCCCTTATATTATCATAAAGAAGGTGTTCTGGCGATAAATAAATATTTGGTCCCTTATATTATCATAAAGAAGGTGTTCGGGCGATAAATAAATATTTCGTCCCTTATATTATCATAAAGAAGTTGTTCGGGCAATAAATAAATATTTGGTCCCTTATATTATCATAAAGAATGTGTTCGGGCGATAAATAAATATTTGGTCCCTTATATTATCATATAGAAGGTGTTCGGGCGATAAATAAATATTTGGTCCCTTATATTATCATAAAGATGGTGTTCTTGAGATAAATAAATATTTGGTCCCTTATATTATCATAAAGAAGGTGTTCGGGCGATAAATAAATATTTGGTCCCTTATATTATCATAAAGAAGGTGTTCGGGCGATAAATAAATATTTGGTCCCTTATATTATCATAAAGAAGGTGTTCTGGCGATAAATAAATATTTGGTCCCTTATATTATCATAAAGAATGTGTTCGGGCGATAAATAATTGGTCCCTTATATTATCATAAAGAAGTTGTTCGGGCGATAAATAAATATTTGGTCCCTTATATTATCATAAAGAAGGTGTTCTGGGGATAAATAAATATTTGGTCCCTTATATTATCATAAAGAAGGTGTTCGGGCGATAAATAAATATTTGGTCCCTTATATTATCATACAGAACGTGTTCGGGCGATAAATAAATATTTGGTCCCTTATATTATCATAAAGTAGGTGTTCTGGAGATAAATAAATATTTGGTCCCTTATATTATCATAAAGAAGGTGTTCGGGCGATAAATAAATATTTGGTCCCTTATATTATCATAAAGAAGGTGTTCTGGCGATAAATAAATATTTGGTCCCTTATATTATCATAAAGAAGGTGTTCGGGCGATAAATAAATATTTGGTCCCATATATTATCATAAAGAAGGTGTTCGGGCGATAAATAAATATTTGGTCCCTTATATTATCATAAAGAAGGTGTTCTGGCGATAAATAAATATTTGGTCCCTTATATTATCATAAAGAAGGTGTTCTGGCGATAAATAAATATTTGGTCCCTTATATTATCATAAAGAAGGTGTTCTGGAGATAAATAAATATTTGGTCCCTTATATTATCATAAAGAAGGTGTTCGGGCGATAAATAAATATTTGGTCCCTTAT
The DNA here is from genome assembly GCA_964036315.1 of Acanthosepion esculentum. Taxonomy (NCBI): domain Eukaryota; kingdom Metazoa; phylum Mollusca; class Cephalopoda; order Sepiida; family Sepiidae; genus Acanthosepion; species Acanthosepion esculentum. The sequence goes on along the minus strand of OZ038495.1, from coordinate 26,442,304 downwards.
ATTAAAATAAAGAAGGTGTTCGGGCGATAAATAAATATTTGGTCCCTTATATTATCATAAAGTAGGTGTTCGGGCGATAAATAAATATTTGTTCCCTTATATTATCATAAAGAAGGTGTTCGGGCGATAAATAAATATTTGGTCCCTTATATTATCATAAAGAAGGTGTTCGGGCGATAAATGAATATTTGGTCCCTTATATTATCATAAAGAAGGTGTTCTGGCGATAAATAAATATTTGGTCCCTTATATTATCATAAAGAAGGTGTTCTGGCGATAAATAAATATTTGGTCCCTTATATTATCATAAAGAAGGTGTTCGGGCGATAAATAAAAATTTTGTTCCTTATATTATCATAAAGAAGGTGTTCGGGCGATAAATAAATATTTATCCCTTATATTATCATAAAGAAGGTGTTCTGGCGATAAATAAATATTTGGTCCCTTATATTATCATAAAGAAGTTGTTCGGGCGATAAATAAATATTTCGTCCCTTATATTATCATAAAGAAGTTGTTCGGGCAATAAATAAATATTTGGTCCCTTATATTATCATAAAGAATATGTTCGGGCGATAAATAAATATTTGGTCCCTTATATTATCATATAGAAGGTGTTCGGGCGATAAATAAATATTTGGTCCCTTATATTATCATAAAGATGGTGTTCTTGAGATAAATAAATATTTGGTCCCTTATATTATCATAAAGAAGGTGTTCGGGCGATAAATAAATATTTGGTCCCTTATATTATCATAAAGAAGGTGTTCGGGCGATAAATAAATATTTGGTCCCTTATATTATCATAAAGAAGGTGTTCTGGCGATAAATAAATATTTGGTCCCTTATATTATCATAAAGAATGTGTTCGGGCGATAAATAATTGGTCCCTTATATTATCATAAAGAAGGTGTTCGGGCGATAAATAAATATTTGGTCCCTTATATTATCATAAAGAAGGTGTTCTGGGGATAAATAAATATTTGGTCCCTTATATTATCATAAAGAAGTTGTTCGGGCGATAAATAAATATTTGGTCCCTTATATTATCATACAGAACGTGTTCGGGCGATAAATAAATATTTGGTCCCTTATATTATCATAAAGTAGGTGTTCTGGAGATAAATAAATATTTATCCCTTATATTATCATAAAGAAGGTGTTCTGGCGATAAATAAATATTTGGTCCCTTATATTATCATAAAGAAGGTGTTCGGGCGATAAATAAATATTTCGTCCCTTATATTATCATAAAGAAGTTGTTCGGGCAATAAATAAATATTTGGTCCCTTATATTATCATAAAGAATGTGTTCGGGCGATAAATAAATATTTGGTCCCTTATATTATCATATAGAAGGTGTTCGGGCGATAAATAAATATTTGGTCCCTTATATTATCATAAAGATGGTGTTCTTGAGATAAATAAATATTTGGTCCCTTATATTATCATAAAGAAGGTGTTCGGGCGATAAATAAATATTTGGTCCCTTATATTATCATAAAGAAGGTGTTCGGGCGATAAATAAATATTTGGTCCCTTATATTATCATAAAGAAGGTGTTCTGGCGATAAATAAATATTTGGTCCCTTATATTATCATAAAGAATGTGTTCGGGCGATAAATAATTGGTCCCTTATATTATCATAAAGAAGGTGTTCGGGCGATAAATAAATATTTGGTCCCTTATATTATCATAAAGAAGGTGTTCTGGGGATAAATAAATATTTGGTCCCTTATATTATCATAAAGAAGTTGTTCGGGCGATAAATAAATATTTGGTCCCTTATATTATCATACAGAACGTGTTCGGGCGATAAATAAATATTTGGTCCCTTATATTATCATAAAGTAGGTGTTCTGGAGATAAATAAATATTTGGTCCCTTATATTATCATAAAGAAGGTGTTCGGGCGATAAATAAATATTTGGTCCCTTATATTATCATAAAGAAGGTGTTCGGGGGATAAATAAATATTTGGTCCCTTATATTATCATAAAGAAGGTGTTCGGGTGATAAATAAATATTTGGTCCCTTATATTATCATAAAGAAGGTGTTCTGGAGATAAATAAATATTTGGTCCCTTATATTATCATAAAGAAGGTGTTCTGGCGATAAATAAATATTTGGTCCCTTATATTAAAATAAAGAAGGTGTTCGGGCGATAAATAAATATTTGGTCCCTTATATTATCATAAAGTAGGTGTTCGGGCGATAAATAAATATTTGTTCCCTTATATTATCATAAAGAAGGTGTTCGGGCGATAAATAAATATTTTGTTCCTTATATTATCATAAAGAAGGTGTTCGGGCGATAAATAAATATTTATCCTTTATATTATCATAAAGAAGGTGTTCTGGCGATAAATAAATATTTGGTCCCTTATATTATCATAAAGAAGGTGTTCGGGCGATAAATAAATATTTGGTCCCTTATATTATCATAAAGAAGGTGTTCGGGCGATAAATAAATATTTATCCCTTATATTATCATAAAGAAGGTGTTCTGGCGATAAATAAATATTTGGTCCCTTATATTATCATAAAGAAGGTGTTCGGGCGATAAATAAATATTTCGTCCCTTATATTATCATAAAGAAGTTGTTCGGGCAATAAATAAATATTTGGTCCCTTATATTATCATAAAGAATGTGTTCGGGCGATAAATAAATATTTGGTCCCTTATATTATCATATAGAAGGTGTTCGGGCGATAAATAAATATTTGGTCCCTTATATTATCATAAAGATGGTGTTCTTGAGATAAATAAATATTTGGTCCCTTATATTATCATAAAGAAGGTGTTCGGGCGATAAATAAATATTTGGTCCCTTATATTATCATAAAGAAGGTGTTCGGGCGATAAATAAATATTTGGTCCCTTATATTATCATAAAGAAGGTGTTCTGGCGATAAATAAATATTTGGTCCCTTATATTATCATAAAGAATGTGTTCGGGCGATAAATAATTGGTCCCTTATATTATCATAAAGAAGGTGTTCGGGCGATAAATAAATATTTGGTCCCTTATATTATCATAAAGAAGGTGTTCTGGGGATAAATAAATATTTGGTCCCTTATATTATCATAAAGAAGGTGTTCGGGCGATAAATAAATATTTGGTCCCTTATATTATCATACAGAACGTGTTCGGGCGATAAATAAATATTTGGTCCCTTATATTATCATAAAGTAGGTGTTCTGGAGATAAATAAATATTTGGTCCCTTATATTATCATAAAGAAGGTGTTCGGGCGATAAATAAATATTTGGTCCCTTATATTATCATAAAGAAGGTGTTCGGGGGATAAATAAATATTTGGTCCCTTATATTATCATAAAGAAGGTGTTCGGGTGATAAATAAATATTTGGTCCCTTATATTATCATAAAGAAGGTGTTCTGGAGATAAATAAATATTTGGTCCCTTATATTATCATAAAGAAGGTGTTCTGGCGATAAATAAATATTTGGTCCCTTATATTAAAATAAAGAAGGTGTTCGGGCGATAAATAAATATTTGGTCCCTTATATTATCATAAAGTAGGTGTTCGGGCGATAAATAAATATTTGTTCCCTTATATTATCATAAAGAAGGTGTTCGGGCGATAAATAAATATTTGGTCCCTTATATTATCATAAAGAAGGTGTTCGGGCGATAAATAAATATTTGGTCCCTTATATTATCATAAAGAAGGTGTTCTGGCGATAAATAAATATTTGGTCCCTTATATTATCATAAAGAAGGTGTTCGGGCGATAAATAAAAATTTTGTGCCTTATATTATCATAAAGAAGGTTTTCTGGAGATAAATAAATATTTGGTCCCTTATATTATCATAAAGAAGGTGTTCTGGAGATAAATAAATATTTGGTCCCTTATATTATCATAAAGAAGGTGTTCGGGCGATAAATAAATATTTATCCCTTATATTATCATAAAGAAGGTGTTCTGGCGATAAATAAATATTTGGTCCCTTATATTATCATAAAGAAGGTGTTCGGGCGATAAATAAATATTTGGTCCCTTATATTATCATAAAGAAGGTGTTCGGGCGATAAATAAATATTTGTTCCCTTATATTATCATAAAGAAGGTGTTCGGGCGATAAATAAATATTTGGTCCCATATATTATCATAAAGAAGGTGTTCGGGCGATAAATAAATATTTGGTCCCTTATATTATCATAAAGAAGGTGTTCTGGCGATAAATAAATATTTGGTCCCTTATATTATCATAAAGAAGGTGTTCTGGCGATAAATAAATATTTGGTCCCTTATATTATCATAAAGAAGGTGTTCTGGAGATAAATAAATATTTGGTCCCTTATATTATCATAAAGAAGCTGTTCGGGCGATAAATAAATATTTGGTCCCTTATATTATCATAAAGAAGGTGTTCGGGCGATAAATAAATATTTGGTCCCTTATATTATCATAAAGAAGGTGTTCTGGAGATAAATAAATATTTGGTCCCTTATATTATCATAAAGAAGGTGTTCTGGAGATAAATAAATATTTGGTCCCTTATATTATCATGAAGAAGGTGTTCGGGGGATAAATAAATATTTGTCCCTTATATTATCATAAAGAAGGTGTTCTGGAGATAAATAAATATTTGGTCCCTTATATTATCATAAAGAAGTTGTTCGGGCGATAAATAAATATTTGGTCCCTTATATTATCATAAAGAATGTGTTCGGGCGATAAATAAATATTTGTTCCCTTATATTATCATAAAGAAGGTGTTCGGGCGATAAATAAATATTTGGTCCCTTATATTATCATAAAGAAGGTGTTCGGGCGATAAATAAATATTTGGTCCCTTATATTATCATAAAGAAGGTGTTCGGGCGATAAATAAATATTTGGTCCCTTATATTATCATAAAGATGGTGTTCTGGAGATAAATAAATATTTGGTCCCTTATATTATCATAAAGAAGGTGTTCGGGCGATAAATAAATATTTGGTCCCTTATATTATCATAAAGAAGGTGTCCGGGCGATAAATAAATATTTGGTCCCTTATATTATCATAAAGAAGGTGTTCTGGCGATAAATAAATATTTGGTCCCTTATATTATCACAAAGAAGGTGTTCGGGCGATAAATAATTGGTCCCTTATATTATCATAAAGAAGTTGTTCGGGCGATAAATAAATATTTGGTCCCTTATATTATCTTAAAGAAGGTGTTCTGGGGATAAATAAATATTTGGTCCCTTATATTATCATAAAGAAGGTGTTCGGGCGATAAATAAATATTTGGTCCCTTATATTATCATACAGAAGGTGTTCGGGCGATAAATAAATATTTGGTCTCTTATATTATCATAAAGAAGGTGTTCGGGCGATAAATAAATATTTGGTCCCTTATATTATCATAAAGAAGGTGTTCGGGGTTAAATAAATATTTGGTCCCTTATATTATCATAAAGAAGGTGTTCGGGCGATAAATAAATATCTGGTCCCTTATATTATCATAAAGAAGGTGTTCTGGAGTTAAATAAATATTTGGTCCCTTATATTATCATAAAGAAGGTGTTCGCGCGATAAATAAATATTTGGTCCCTTATATTATCATAAAGAATGTGTTCTGGCGATAAATAAATATTTGGTCCCTTATATTATCATAAAGAAGGTGTTCGGGCGATAAATAAAAATTTTGTGCCTTATATTATCATAAAGAAGGTGTTCGGGCGATAAATAAATATTTATCCCTTATATTATCATAAAGAATGTTTTCGGGCGATAAATAAATATTTGGTCCCTTATATTATCATAAAGAAGGTGTTCGGGCGATAAATAAATATTTGGTCCCTTATATTATCATAAAGAAGGTGTTCGGGCGATAAATAAATATTTGGTCCCTTATATTATCATAAAGAAGGTGTTCGGGCGATAAATAAATATTTGGTCCCTTATATTATCATAAAGAAGGTGTTCTGGAGATAAATAAATATTTGGTCCCTTATATTATCATAAAGAAGGTGTTCGGGCGATAAATAAATATTTGGTCCCTTATATTATCATAAAGAAGGTGTTCGGGCGATAAATAAATATTTGGTCCCTTATATTATCATAAAGAAGGTGTTCTGGCGATAAATAAATATTTGGTCCCTTATATTATCATAAAGAAGGTGTTCTGGCGATAAATAAATATTTGGTCCCTTATATTATCATAAAGAAGGTGTTCGGGCGATAAATAATTGGTCCCTTATATTATCATAGAGAAGGTGTTCTGGCTGTAAATAAATATTTGGTCCCTTATATTATCATAAAGAAGGTGTTCTGGCGATAAATAAATATTTGGTCCCTTATATTATCATAAAGAAGGTGTTCGGGCGATAAATAAATATTTGGTCCCTTATATTATCATAAAGAAGGTGTTCTGGCGATAAATAAATATTTGGTCCCTTATATTATCATAAAGAAGGTATTCTGGCGATAAATAAATATTTGGTCCCTTATATTATCATAAAGAAGGTGTTCAGGCGATAAATAAATATTTGGTCCCATATATTATCATAAAGAAGGTGTTCGGGCGATAAATAAATATTTGGCCCCTTATATTATCATAAAGAAGGTGTTCGGTCATAAATAAATATTTCATTCCCACATCGCACACAAATAGAAAAGAAACATGTCCCAATTTACTGAGAAAGAGAAACGTGCTAAATCCAGGCATAAATTCAAAAGTTCAGTAACAAAATATACAATTTGTTTTAATTTCTTAAATGGTCATTTTTTTTGGCTTTTGTAAAATTGTGTCCATTTGTTGTAAATATAAGCCTACTTTTTTATATACCAACCTCTCAAACATCATCTCCCTATTGCAGCGAATATAATAGGGTCAAATGAACATACCGATTTCCTCAACAAAGGCCAATGTAAATGGACAGTTTTTGCACCAAATTACACATTAAGAAAAAATGTCTTATGCTGCATTTCATAAGAAATATAATATCTAATTTAGCTATACATCTGCACCACAGCCCTTTTAAAGGACCGCGGATTATCAGACTTTACTTCCAAAGGTTGAAACGAAAAATGAAAAGAAACTTACACATTTTTGACGGGCAGTACTAAGCATAAGTAAATTAACGAAGTGAGGAAGTGAGGGGGGAGAGAGACATGATTGAGTTAGATGTAAAACTTATATATATATATCCAGTTCATCAATATACCCAATTCATCAGACCTACAAATTCAAAAAGAAATCGGAAAATTTTCCGATTTCTTTTTGAATTTGTAGGTCTGATGAATTGGATCGTGATTACGATTCCAATGTAATACATTATAACCATGTAATATTAGTGTTTAAGCCTTTTTATTATATTCTTACTCTGTCCAGGACATTGAGTTCTACCTGGATTCTATCCTCTTGGAAATTTATTTATTTTTATATATATATATATATATATATATATATATATATATATATATATATATATATATATATATATATATATATATTGACCCCTAATATTATATATATATATATATATATATATATATATATATATACACAGACTTTGAGGTGGTTCTGTCTTAATTTAACAAAATATTCTTATCGACAGTCACCTGTTATTTTTCTTTCACTGACGTTCAAAAAAATAAAATTCCCCCCCAAATCCAAAACACAACCACAGTTAGTATTGAGCCACTGACATCTTAATGTTGCTTTTCCACATCGAAAATATGAATTAAAACACGAGCAGGGAGGAATTTAAGGTACAAAGAAGAAATGAAATTTAGGTACTCTTCTTGTGACAGCTGAGTACAGCCACTAACAATGTGTTGCCTGCACAAGTGTAAATTAGATGTAAATTGTTATGTTCACAAATGTAAATTAGATGTTCACAAGTGTAAATTAGATGTAAATTAGATGTTCACAAATGGAAATTAGATGTAAATTAGATGTTCACAAGTGTAAATTAGATGTAAATTAGATGTTCACAAATGGAAATTAGATGTAAATTAGATGTTCACAAGTGTAAATTAGATGTAAATTAGATGTTCACAAGTGTAAATTAGATGTAAATTAGATGTTCACAAGTGTAAATTAGATGTAAATTAGATGTTCACAAATGTAAATTAGATGTAAATTAGATGTTCACAAGTGTAAATTAGATGTAAATTAGATGTTCACAAGTGTAAATTAGATGTAAATTAGATGTTCACAAGTGTAAATTAGATGTAAATTAGATGTTCACAAGTGTAAATTAGATGTAAATTAGATGTTCACAAGTGTAAATTAGATGTAAATTAGGTGTTCACAAGTGTAAATTAGACGTAAATTCGATGCTCACAAGTGTAAATTAGATGTAAATTAGATGTTCTATAAATAGCGTACTTCATAAAATTTGTACTTCCATAAATCCGGATCTGCCACCTCTTGGGTTTCTTGTATAAATGCTCCGTGCAAAGATGTTTTCTTCCATGTATCGACTTATTCATCATAAATTCTCTTCCCATAATCTACCAATCATTTTTGTCGCCAAATTCACCTTTTCAGTCATCATACATTTTAGCATCCACTCTTAGCTATTCTGTAAGTACTCATGCAAGCACTCGCATTCTGATATTTCACACATTTCTACCTATATCAAACCTATTTTTTTAGGGTAGGTAAAGCCTAACCACATTAGTCCTAAGATGTTCACGGTTATTATCTTCCTTGTCATTCTTACGGTGTTTATCAATGAGCCCAACTGGACATTATTCATAGCATATAAATTAAGATCATTCATGAAGAATAGGTACTCGATGGATGGTTTCAAGCCCCTCGTAAGTTTGTAGCGAGATTGAGTCTTATTGAGGACCAGAGACAATGACGGCATGATGATCACAAATATCAGCGGAGACAGCTAATCACCCTGAAAAATCAAGCGCTTGATTTCTGCTTCGCCAAGTTCTTTTCCTCGCGATATTAATACCGTCTTCCAACTTGTCACGCTGTTCCGTATAATTATTACAATGTTCTTTGACACACAAACAATATCATTGTTCGTGCAGCGTTACAATTTCCCGTGCGCTTCCTTGAAGTAACGTCCATCGCAGACAATGGCCGTAGGACAACTAATCGACAGTCGAGATAATATTGCATGGGCGTGATTATGGATGGCGCAATATTTTTCAGGGCCAAACAAATTTCATCATGCACCCCGAAAATAGATTAATATTACTGCACACCACTGAAAATGATCTAACCTAAGCAAAAAAAATAGAAATCGATTAAACTCTGTTACACCAGTGGATATAAAACTAACCGTATGGCGAAAGAAAGGAAACTAAAGCGGTTGTTTCAGTTAATTTGCACAATGGTGTACACACACACACACACACACATATATATATATATATATATATATATATATATATATATATATATATTTAAATTGTGTATATTTCGGCAGCAATTTTTCATTAATGCATCTTTCATTAAATAATATAAGTTGAAACCTAACCTGAACAAAATAAACGATGAAATCTCCACATTCTTAAATGCCTATAATTTATAGCAGAAGCCATTGGTTTATACCAACGGCTTCCCATATTTAATACTTCTCGTTTTTCACTCTCGTGTGGTCATTTGTTACGTCACGAGTTGCGACCCGATTTTCGCTTCCTTGTCTCGTAAATACGAGTTTGTCGTTACTTTGAGCTTATTCAAGCAACAATGGCGGACTATTATTGTAGCTTCGTCTGTGTGTTGTTTGATTTATTGAAATTGTTATCTTTGATAATATGTTATGTAAGTCGAAAGCTTAGATTAGATTTAAACATGTATCAATATGGTGCTTTCCTTTCGTCTTTCAACGATAATGTGATTAAGCTTATCAGACAATATGAAAGGAAACTTACTTAAAATAAATAGACAAAACCTGTCTATATTATTTAATGAAACATGCATTATATATATATATATATATATATATATATATATATATATATATATATATATATATATATATATATCACCCCTTCACATGTGGCAACAGGTTACACAATTTTTATTTCTCCGTCTGCCACACCTGGAGTACTTCTTCATCTTTAGAACACCTCCAGTCTCTACACCCTGTCCAAGATCTTCTCATGATATTCTCCCCAGTTTCATTCTGCTTCAGGAAAGTTAACCGCTTCTTCAATTTGATCTGTCTAACCTGATCATCAAGTCGTTGCTCACTGACCTCCCTCGACCTCTCTTTGGGTCTACATTCTTTCCAGATCTTTCTCAGTCGCTTTCTATATACTCGTTTCTCAGGTTCACTCTTGACCTAACATTCAAACCGCAATCTCTTGTCTTCTTTTGTCCATGTGGCTCTTGTATCATTGAGCAACTCGATTACCTTAGTTACAGAAATGTTACCCATTAATCCTGCACTGGGGATGCACATCTGCACAATTCCCGTTGGCAATAACACCTCTTCGCTGTTCTGTTACGTTTGTAATTTGTTTTCTTCATAATGAAGATAAGTCGGTTGGTATAAGGTTTTTCCTTCCTTAGCGATATTCTCACTGGTTAAAGCTTATTGTGATTTCAACACTAGATGATCTCAGAAAGGCCATCTACCATCAAATATGTTTTACGGAAGACTAGGGATCTCCTACTCCCAGTGGGATTAAAACGCCTCTGGACATCAATCTATATGTTATTATTTTTATTATCATTATTGTGTTCCACCCCATCCTAAAAAGTAAAAAATATTATTTCACCTTAAATAATAGTTTTTAATATTTTTTGTTCATTTTATCGTTACCAGTTAAATATTTTGAATTGGAGGAGGTGTCAATCCCAAGGGATTTGATCACTTTCATGAAGTTATCTCTTATATTTAGTTCCTGCATAGTGAGATTTTATATTATTTACGCACTCTTGACTCGATGATCAAAAGTAAGGGAGAAATTTATTCTCAAATTCGGAGTGATTTAAAAGAATATATATCGTTTATAACTTTAAGCCAAAACTTATAATTATCCTTTTTGTTGGATGGTTAGCAACTTCATAGGATGCGAGGAAGCTTGTTAGCAACCGTGTAAGAAGAAAAATAATACCGATAAAAAAAATAATAATACCTATACCTTGATGAGTAAACGGGTAGATAACCAGAGGCAGGGTCTTAATAAACTCGCCGTAGAGAGGACAACCGGAAACTACTCGACTATTTTTCGTAAGAAAGTTGATATATTCAACAAATTAATTTAAGAGATAACGTCATGAAAGTGATCAAATCGCTTTGGATTAACACCTCGTCCGGTAAGCGAAGACATGCGAGGTAGATGTCACCTGAACGTCTTCCAGCAACTGTTCGCAAAAAAATAAAATGAAATAAAAAACAGTAATTATTAAAAAAAAATATGTTATCTAACGTTGGTTTATAAGACCTGCTGATAGAAAGATGAGCCCATTTATCTGATAATAATGGGTAAGACCCAAAATTAAGCGCCAAAACTGAGAGGCCCCGAAGACCACGAATGGAATAGGCGTGTTTCAGCCTACTCCAAAACAGGCGATGCTGGCCACGAGCAAACCTGAATGATGCATAAGCAAGCAGCTAGCTGCTGAAGAATATGAACAGCATCAAATAAATGGTTCAATCAATTTCAAACTGATACATGTATTTGGATTTCGTCTCAGATGCCATGACTTTAATTGCTAAAAGAATACGTTTTTCAGCCATTCTATATTCTCATTCTCGTTGTATAGTGCATTTCTTATGTAAAGTATGTCTTTCAAACATTTCTATTATCTCATCTCCATTCATCAGCGACAACTCAATTTGAGAAGTTGCTAGATGTCATACATTTTGCTAAAAACGTTTCTCCAAATAAGCAATTTTTCGAAACATATACGCAATTTCGCTAAACAAAAAAGCAATTTGATGTCTATGTGCAAAATTTGCTGAAAAGAAATTTTGTTAGCATGATGGCAGATAAATTTTAAAAAAACGAACAGATTTGAGCATAAACTCATCGAGAGAGGAATATCTCCTATTTTGCTGTACTTTTTATATATAAAAGAAAATATAAAAGTAACTTTTACCTTCACAGTGACCACCTTCCAGTTGTATGCAAACTCAGAATAAAAATACGCAAACTAAAAAACAAAACTATAGTTAAACTACAATTCGACAGTCTACTGAAGAACCCAATCCAAGTTAAAAAATAAATATAACTTGGATGGAACCGAAAGTTCAAAGTGGAATACATTAAAATAAAATTTAGTAACATCTGCAAACACGATCATCACTAGAGAGACAGGAAAAAAATAGTAGATGTCAGATGGAATACATAACAGAATGAAAAAGAGACAGCAAACAATACCAAGAAATGGGGCAGAATATAGAACGTTAAACAAAAACATTAGAAATAAATGCGGGGAGGTTAAGCAAGAATGGCTCAACGAAAAGTGAGTAGTCATTGAAAGAATGATTATAGAATGATCATGCACGTATCCATTAAATAAGAGAAATAACAGAACAAATGACTGCTCATCAACGAGATGCATAAACTCTAAAGAGGGAACGCTCATAATAGAAACGGAAAAATACTTCAGATCGGATTGTAATAGAGATGCTATCAGCCTAAGACGATTTTGGTCATCGACAAGATTACAGAAATAATAAATTAAATATATGACAGTGGCTACATAATGAGAAACATTAGACGCCAAGTGCAAAAGAATGCGAGCTCCATCGAGCGATCAGCTTAATGAGCCACACAACGATGTTTATCATCCGATTTCTTGTGAATAGACCGCGTACTATATTAAATAGGAAATACGAAAAGAACTATGTGGTTTCGTTAAAAACACTGGAACAAGAAATGCAATATTATCAGAATATCAGAGGAAGTAACACAAATGCAGAAGGACGTATGCCTATGATTCAAGATTTTTCTGAACTGCTCGGAAAATTTGATTTATACAAGGCATTTGAATAATGCAGACTATACAGTTGTAAAAACGCGCCTGCATACGGTCAGAAAAGGAATTAAGTACGTAAGAATAGAAAGGAGCGTAAGACAAGGATGTGTATTCTCACTTGATTTATTTGGCCTATACAGCGAGGCAATTCTAAGAGGATTAGAATTCCTACCAGGATCTATTATTAGTGGGCACAATCCTAACATAGAATATACAGGTGACACTGTGCTGATGGGGAACACAGAAAAAAACTGCCGGAACACCTAGAGTAGATAGTAAAGGAAAACGAGGGGAAAATACTAACCACCATTTATAAGGAGACAAAATGGTTATCAGCAAGAGAAAAAAAAAACAAGCTGAAAATTGGAAATGCAAACATCAAAGAAGTAAATAAATTTAAGTATACCGGAAGTGTTTTAAGAGGTGACGGAAATTGTTACACCGAAATCCCAGAATGCATTCGAATAGCGAAAACTTCCAAAATATTTAAAAAGGGATTAAGAACAGAAAAATCTCATTAGAAGCGACAAAAAAAAGTGCTGAATTGATATATAATATAAATCTTCATTTATGGTAGTGGAAGAAACTTGAGGCAACGAGATGTAGTTCTACAGAAAGATGCTGAGAATATCCTGGACGGAGCGTGTAAACAACGAGGAAATTTTAAAAGAAATGGAAACAAAATGGTGCACTTATACTTAGAATTAGAAAAAGACAGTTTAATATTGTGGAACACATAATGTGGAAAGAATGGAGAATTTTACACTCACAGAATATATTGAAGGCTTGAAGGACATAGGGAAACAGCGAGTAATCTAGCAAACAAGTTTGTGTAAATAGACGGCTGGTCATAGAGTAGGAGGGAAAGTAAAAAAGAAAATATTGTTAAGAGTTATAAAGGACAGGAATTTGTGGAGAGCTTCGTCCTGAAGGGATATATGATATTTGAAAGAAGAAGTCCATATTAAAAGAGAAGTAAATTAAGGTGGCAAGTTAACATGATTGTCATTGTGTACACGATTTAGCTTTTACCTTAAAACAATAGGAGAACAAAAAAAGCTGATGAATTGGCTCCAACTGGCTAGGCTAGCGGTTCTTATTTGGGAGAAAATTCCCCCCCGTGGAGAAATTTCATGTTGTTGGCGGGATGTTTTGAAGGTTTTGTGATTTGTGTTTTTTATAACAAGCAACTCAGCAAACAGCCAGTAGCTGTTTGTCCTTTTTTTAATGGCGTAATCAACCTGTGTCCGTCTATCGTTGTTACCATTTGGAATCAGATCGTCTACTATGCAAGCTATATTTCCTCGTATTCGTACGTGCAATTTTAGATTTGTTCAACCTTTCTAAATTTTGAGGCACGATTTGACATCATTGTTTTCTATTCGTTCTCCTCAGATGTCCAAGAAACGCCGTTATCAAGATTCGTTCTTAGACTTCTGCTTTTTCCCTTTCTGATCCAGAATGTGTGCTTTGTTTGTAAATTTTGGGGAACGGCTCCAAGAAACCATTCAAGGTGAAACAACATCTTGAAATCAGCCAACCAGAATTCAAAGACAAGGATCGTGCATTTTTCAAGCTCAAATGGGCCAATTTGAAACGAGCAAGATTAGACGCGACCCGAACCTTCAAAAGCCAAACATTTTTAGTTGTGAAAGCGTCATACGAAGTTGCCTATGAGATCGGGAAGAATAAGAAAGGACATACGATTGGGGAAACATTGCTAAAATCATGTTTACTCACCTGCGCCAAACTAGTCTTGGGAAACTCTGCTTATCAGAAGATGAAGTAAATTTAAATGTTGAATGATACAATTCGCTCTCGTACTGGCGATCTGACTGAAAACATGAAGCGGCGATCGACTTTAAAAATTAAGAAGTCCCCTTTCTTTACAATACAAATGGATGAGTCAACGGATGTTGCAAGTCTTTCTCAACTATTGATCTTTGTGAGGTACATCCACGAAAAGAAAATTGAGTAGGATTTTCTGTTTTGCCAACCAATCGAAACAAGCGCCAAAGCTAGAGATGTCATGCAATTTTTGTCCTCATTTTAACTTGAACTGTGACTGCTTGGTGGAGTGTGCACGGATGAAGCATCTGCAATGTTGGATTCAAGATGCGGATTAGTTACCCTCATCCAGCAAAAGAATCCACTAGCCCAATCTATTCACTGCGTGCTTCCAATTCCCTTCATGATGACTTGTCGATCGTGATTAAAGTGGTCAACTACATTAAAGGTTTCGCTCTTAACACAAGGTTGTTTTGACGATTCTGTCAGGATTTGGAAGCAGGACATGATACCTTGCTTTTTCATACACAAATGTCCGACAAATTGTCCAAAGGCAATATGCTACGACGGATTCTTGAACTGTTCATTGAGGTTGTGTTGTTCCTCGGTGAACAAGGAAAGACTATTCTTTTGGAAAAGTTGAGAAATGATGACTTTCGCATTCGACTGGCTTACTTGATCGATGTTTTGGGGAACTTAATGAACTCAACAAGAAGCTTCAAGGAAATGATATGAACATTCTGATCCAGACAGACCAAAATCAAGGCATTTGGGGACAAACTTGATCTCTGGAAGTGCCGAGTGGAAAGGTGTAATTTTGTGTCTTTTGTGAGTTTGAGTGATTGTGTTGGAGATGATGTTATTCCGAAAGGAATTGCTGAAGATATTGCTGATCACCTCACTGCTCTTCGAGATGAGTTCCAAAGATATTGTTGCCGAAAATGCTCAACCCACGTTGATCAGAAATCTATTTCGATGTGAGGTTGGAATTGTTGAAGAGGCATTTCAGGGGAAATTCCTTGAGCACTACCACGACTCTTCTACGTAGGATGAATATAATGCTGTTGAGCTGGAGAGGTTTTGACTGTCTGTTTTCGTTCTGTATCCAAAACTGGCCGGGGGAGAATAACTTAGTTGGCTAAATGGAAGAGGGAAGCGGACCGAAAAAGTTTAAGAACCACTGGTCTAGACGATTCCATTTTCGCGCTTCTTGCCAGACTGTCACTTGACATATTTCATGCCTTTTGGCATGGAGATAAATTATCACCAAATTAAATAGTAACAAACAAGTTTTGTAAGGATACAAAATAAAACAAGTTCACAAGATCTTTTTTTAGTAATAATAATAAAGAGTAAAGGAAAACTCCTTCTAACCTACGTTTGTACGCAAATGTATTCTAAAATAACATTTTCTGTTAGAAAGCTAATTGTCAGACAGCTAACTATGAAACTAAATAGTTAAATATTCAGTTATTCACCAGATATCAAAAATAGTACCGATGACATTTAAAATTCCCAAAGTATTCTGTTTGTTAAACATAGTTTAATGTCTTTGATATTGTTTGACGTTATAAAGTCTTCGAATTGCATCTGATTTCAAAGTTCAGTGACGGGTGACTTATTAAACTCATGACCCTCAACATGAGTGAAGAACAAAAAACGGGAAAATGTTTTATTGTTTTATATATGACTTTCCCCAAGTCACCCCTCTCTCTCTCCCTCTCTCTCTCTCTCTCTATCTATCTATCTAGCTAGCTAGCTAGCTACCTCTCTCGCCAACGAACCCGGCTTTTGTTCTACACGGTTTTATATTTTTATGTATTTCTAATTTTCTTCAATAAAGATTCTGTGTTTCTTTCGTTATCTTCACCTTTTTGTGTTACTAAATTTCTTCGTTCTTCCTTTTTATTATACCCTATGATTGCTTCTTTTTCCTTTTCTTTTTCTTTTCTTTTTCTTTTTTCCTTTTTCTTTTTTCCTTTTCTTTTTCCTTTTCTTTTTCCTATTCTTTTCTTTTCTTTTTTCCTTTTTCTTTTTCTTTTTCTTTTCCTTTTCTTTATTCCTTTTCTTCTTTTTCCTTTTTCTTTTCTTTTTCCTTTTCTTTTTCTTTTTTCCTTTTTCTTTTTTCCTTTTCTTTTTCCTTTTCTTTTTCCTATTCTTTTCTTTTTTCTTTTTCTTTTTCCTTTTCTTTTCTTTTTCTTTATTCCTTTTCTTCTTTTTCTTTATTCCTTTTCTTCTTTTTCTTTTTTCTTTCCTTTTCCTTTTTTTTTTCTTTTTTCCTTTTTCTTTTTACCTTTTCTTTTTCCTATTCTTCTCTTTTCTTTTTTCCTTTTTCTTTTTCCTTTTCTTTTCCTTTTCTTTATTCCTTTTCTTCTTTTTCCTTTTTCTTTTCTTTTTCTTCTTTTTTAACTTTTCAACTTGCTTGTCTTTTCAAAACTTTCTTTCTTTTCTGCCAATTTGATGTGACATTTTTTCTACAATATTTTCTTTCGGTATTTCTTTACTTCTCTTTTCTTCATTCTTTTCTTTTTCTTTTATCCTGTCTGTTTTAAATTTGATATTATCTTTACTTCTCTTTTCTTCATTCTTTTCTTTTTCTTTTATCCTGTCTGTTTTAAATTTGATATTATCTTTACTTCTCTTTTCTTCATTCTTTTCTTTTTCTTTTATCCTGTCTGTTTTAAATTTGATATTATCTTTACTTCTCTTTTCTTCATTCTTTTCTTTTTCTTTTATCCTGTCTGTTTTAAATTTGATATTATCTTTCTTTCTTTCGACACGACTTTCTCATTTTTACTTTTCTTTATTCATTTCCCTTTCTTTTTCCAACTTTCCCATTCTTTTCTTCCTTTTATCCTTAACGAATCAAACATAAAACTAAACTGACATTTCTGATTTTATTCACACAAATTGCCTTTATCAAACATGAAAACAATTGAATCTCCTACTAACTGACGCATTAACGAGACAGATGGCATCCTCAAATGGACCTACCAGTGTCAAAGAAATTAATAACACTGTTATTCTACCGTAAAGGTTAAAATAATTTCCCTAAACAAAAGATGTGTCAAATTCTCCTTTGACCAGATAATAAGTTTAGCAAATTTATTTCAAATCTTTTATACACTTGGGTCGATTATCTTTCAGTTTTTTTATGCTTTATACGCGGATCTGTGAAATTTTGGAGTCGACTCCCAGGGAACTACCTCTCCGGTGAATTTACGGAACGCCCAGTAAAAAGAAAGCTTGAAGTCTCACACAAGAATGCCACTAAAAAGAAACACATGTGCCTAATACAGAATTACAAATTTACACTTTTATTTGTACTTTACTAAAAATTAGGCACCATGCCAGACAAAATTAAACTTAGAATATATGTACACTTCCTTAAATAAAACCAATGGTTCACTCTAGAATCACTCAGCAATGTTGGGGGGTTTTTTTTTGGGGGGGGGTTGTTATATCATAGATTTTATAAGTATATAAATATAAATAGCTCAAGATGAATGTATAGCATTTTAGATGCACATCAATAGTCATTAACAATACCAGAAGTCCGTTTTACAAAGCTAATTAGCGGAACTTGTTTTGCTAAAAGAGACTGTTTAGATGCTTTCCTACAAATGGAAGTTGTTGAGGATTTCAAAGTGCTCCTTACAATCAACACCCACAAAGCTTTACTTAGACATAATCGTATTCCTTTTGGTACCAAACCAGCACCAATCATATTCCAGCAAACGAAAGATGCCGTGATAATGGGTTTGACAGAAGCTGCTGCATTCATTGATAGCATCACTGTTGCAGATGCAACCCAGGATGAACTTCTGAGACGTCTGTTTTCTGTTTTTCGAGCGGATTGAACAATATGGTTTTCATGTGAGATCAGAAAAATGTAAATTTTTCCGGAATGTCGATCAGGTACCACAGGTTCATTTTTGGCGAGAATGGTAGACGACCAAACCCGGAAAATATTACTACTATCAAAAACACTCCGGTTCCATAAAACATCCTTTTTCAGAAGGTGATTCAAGAGAGTTTCGAATATGGTTGAGTTCTGACAAAAAAGAACTGTAATTGCTTACCAAACTTACAAAAGAATGTAATATCGAAATATTTCGATATTACATTATTTTGTAAGTTTGTTAAGCAATTACATTTCTTTTTTGTCAGAACTCAACCATATTCGAAACTCCCTTGAATCACCTTCTGAAAAAGTCTGCTTTTACCAAAACCAAATTTTTACTTTCTTTGGACTCGCTTCTTACACACTATAATCCATCTTTTGATATCATTATGGTTTCAGATGCCTCTAATTATGACGTGGGAGCTATGATTTTCCAGTCAGAAGGCCATTTGCTCATGCATCAAGTTCATTGACACCCGCTGCTTGAAACTATGGTGAAATTGAGACCTTGGCAATTGTCTTTGCCATAAAGAAATTTCATGAGAAGCTTTATGGACATCATTTCAGCCTGGTCACAGACCATAAACCCCAGATTAGCATTTTGGATCTAAGAAAGGTATTCCTATTCATGCTGCCAATTGTCGATGGGTCACCATGCTCTTGGATTACGATATTACAATCAAGTACCGTTCAACAAATTCAATTGGTCATGCAGATGCCTTATCCTGATTTATGAATGTGTATCACAAACCCCCAGAGGATTCAGATATTGCAGCAACATCTGTGAAAACAGTGCAACCATCAAATGGTGAGACCAGAAATTGTTTCAACTGTTTCTCACGACTACTGCAAGAGCACTGCCAAGACACTTCACAAATGGTCCAGAAAGCCACAGTTTCTGTCTCGTTGTTGCAGAAAGTGATTCACTACCACCGTACAAAGTGGCCAGTAGTATATCCCGATAAACAGCTAGATATTTACATTTCCGCACCTGCTTGATTTTAGTGTCCTTGACCTGTAAATCGCATTCGGGGTCATCTTTTTGCTGATGACTATGCGTTCTGTCTTCTTGGAGTTTATGCTTTGGCAATTTTAGTTCCTAGCTCGGGTGTATGCACTCGGGTCGCCACCTTAAAAACTGACCTTGTGTCACAACTCGTCTTAGTGGGAAGACAGAGTAAATACCCAGTTTATGCTTAGTCCCTTCTGCTACCTTCTGAAGGAGGTTTTTTAATTTCTTTTCCGTGTCTGCTCTCAGCACTGTGTCATCTGCGTATCTTATGTTGTTAAGATTGTGGCCGCCAATGTTGAATCCCGGTAGGATTTCCAATTCTCTCAGAATTGCCTCGCTGTATAGGCTGAATAAGTCCGGTAAGAAGACACATCCTTGCCTTACGCCCCTTTCTATTTTTGTATATTTGCTGAACTCATTCTCTATTCGCATGCAGGCCGTTTGCTCTCAGTATAGGTTCTTGATAATTCTAATGTCTTTCTCAAATATACCAAGGTTTCTGAGCAGTTGCAAGAGATCTTTGTGGTGTACCTTGTCAAACGCCTTTGCGTAGTTTATAAAACACAGGTGCCCGTCCTGAGCATGAATACCGCGTTCCTTGTTTCGGTGTCTTTAACGAACCCGCACTGTCTTTGTCCTATCTCTGGTCTGATTTTGCGGTGCGCTCTATTCATCATAATTTGAATGATGAGTTTTGTCACGTGGTTCATTAGGCTGATTGTTTGGTGGAGTTAACATTCATTTGCGCATGGTTTCTTAGGCAGTGCTATGAAAATAGGTTTGCTTAGATCTTCCGGTATATCCCCACTGTTGTAGATTTCATTTATTATTTCTGTAACCTTGTCTATGCCAAAATCATCTAAGGCTATCAGCATTTCTGTTACAATTCCGTCTGGCCCTGCCGCCTGTTTCTATTCAATCTCGCTAGTGCAGCTTCTACTTCGGTTTTTAGAATTTCAGGTCCGTCGGTAGTTCTGTGTATTGCTGGTTGTTCTCTTTCGTCGTGGAAGAGTTCTCCAGTATACTCGCCCCAGGGTTGAACAATTTTTTCCTTCTCTAATATGAGCATTCCACCCTTTGATATTATGCAGCCTGTTGACGACCACGTCTTCTGTCCTGTTAGTTCCTTTATTTGTTTATGTACATCCCCTTTGTTGGTGGTACTTAATTTCTCTATTTCTGCATATTTTTGTTTAGCCACAGTTCTCTAATCTGTCTGTATTTGGTCCTTATTTCGTTGTGTAGTTTACTGTATTCCGTTCCGTATCTTGGCAGACTTTTCTGTCTCCTTTGCATCATGTCGAGAATCTCATCGGTCATCCATTCATTTTTTTTTCTTCTTCGTCCATTCTCCTTTGGGATGATATCGTTTGCTGATGTCACTAAAGCTTCTCTTAGTGCGTTCCATTTAGAGTTTCCCTTTTCATTGTGTCCTTTGTATCTTCTTTTCATACTGTCCATATATTTTTCTTTCAGGTACGGGTCGCTCAGGAGTTTGTTGCATTGCAATTTTGGGGCTGCGTTAGGCTTCTTCAGTTTCCGCAGTTTCAATCTTAGTTTACATAAAACAGGACGATGATCGCTCCCGCAATCAGCACTTGGGTAGGTTTTGCAGTGAACCATTGCATTCTTGAATCTCTAGTCAGTTTGGTTTTTAGTTTCTCCTCCTGGGCTCCTCCATGTCCATAATCGTCTCGGATGTTCTTGGAACCATGTGTTGGTTACTACCAGGTCAGTGACCATGCACTATTGGATCCATTTTTCTCCACGTTCATTGCGGGTTTCTAGTCCGAATACCCCCTGCCCTCACACTGTCTACTTTGGCGTTCAGGTCTCTCACGATAATTATGACTTCTTGCGATTTGCAAAGAGCCTTGGCATTGTCTAGCATTGAGTAGAAAGATTCGATTTCTTCTTCCTTTCTTTGAGCTGTCGGTGCATACACTATTATGATAGCTACGTTGAAAGGTTTTATATAGAAATAAAGTGTCGCTGCCGACACTGGAGTTTGAACACAGATCACAGAGAGCAATACAGGTGATCCCATTTTGAATAAGTAGATCGCGTGATGGTAAAGAAAATGTATATCTGGGAATTAGCATGGCGTCTAAGTGATTACTATACAGATTACTATTCGGATCACTATTCGGTGGTTACTATTCGATCGAGTATTATCGAGCAAGTACCATTAGTACGAGTGCTATTCGAAGGCGTCTGACACCAGTATTGTTCAACGGCGTTACGATAGTTGTATCTGCGATTGCAAAGTCTCTACTAGAACAGGCGTTACGAAAGTGACAACGAGTATTCGTTGACAGTACAAAAGTGGCAACGAGTGTCCGTTGACATCTCAAGAGTGGCGACGAGAATTCCTTGAACTTACGCGAGGAATCCTTGAATTTATACGAGGATTCTTTCAACTTAGACGCGGATTCGTTCAATTTACACGAGGAAAAAAATTAATCTGCAAAATATTCAGTAGAGTACAGCGGAATGGAAGCATTAAAAGCTATCATGGTTCAAATGTTGCAGCAACAAAAACTACAACAAGAACAACAACTGCAACAACAAAAACAACATAAACATAAAATTACAACAACAGAAGTTTTTGATTTGTTCACCAAAACCACGGAAGGAAAAACTTCACATTCATTCACTCCAGATATTGTTAATTCAATCAACGAATTTGTGTACAATCCAGATGAAGGAATAATGTTTCCAGCTTATTATAAAAGATATGACGGGATCTTCAAAATGGATTGTTCGCACTCGAATGATGAAAAGAAAGTTCGGTTTTTATTTAAGAAATTGTCCCCTGCTGGACATGAAAAATATGTAAATTATATTTTGCCGAAAAACCCAAGAGAGATAAATTTTGATGAGACTGTTCTAATACTATCAAAAATTTATGGTGATAGGAGTTCATTTTTTAATACACGATGGCAATGTCTTAACTTAGTAAAGTCCGATGATGAAGATTTTGTCACTTATGCAGGACTCGTGAATCGAGAATGTGAAAAGTTCAAGTTAAATGAATTAACACCTGATATTCGTACAGGGTTTAACTTCTAATAAGGATGCGAAGATAAGATCCAGGATACTTGCTAAATTAGAAATGGATCCCAAATTAACTCTCCAGAAAATAGCGGAAGAGTGTCAACATATTGTGAATTTGAAACTCGATAGCGCAAGGATTGAGGAAAAATATAATTCACAGGTACATAGTGTCCGACCACCTAAATGAAAAACTACAAACGTTTTTCAACTCTTAACAGAACAGTAAAAAAGACGATAACCCCCTCCTCAATACCTAATACTCGCCATGGTTGTGTAGGTAAGCATTTTAAAAGTGATGGTATCTTCAAGAACAAAAAATGCTATGAATGTGGGAGATTAGGACATAAAAGTACATGTTGCAGATACAAAAAATGGAGGGAAAATAAAACGTATGTGATTATGATAAATACATGGAGTAACGATAAGAAGCCTAAAAGGCAAATTAACAAGACATTTCAAAAGAGGAAATTTGTTTTTGTGCAAATTAATAATGTAAAAATAAAATTGCAAGTAGATACAGGATCTGATATCACTATCATAAATGAACAGACATGGAGAAAATGGATAAACCCAGAATATTGACTTCTGATAAATTTGCGCGTGGAGTATCAGGAAAGAGATTGAACGTTTTCGGTGAATTCCGCTAAAACGTTTCTTTTGTGGGAAAAAACAAAAATGCGGTGGTGTTTGTATTTACGAATATTGCTAATTTGTTTGGAACAGACTGGATTGCATTGTTTGATCTTTGGAACCTTCCAATTAATTATTTTTGCAACAAGATAAATATTGTTATCCCTGGTACTAATACGGCAACTGAAAATTTGAAAAAATGAACTGAAAAAGAGTTTTTCAAAAGTTTTCTCAGAAGGTCTAAGGGACGTGCACGAAAGCAAAAGCTAACTTTGAGTTAAAAGACAATGTAATAACGACATTTAAGCCAAAAAGAAGTGTACCTTTTGTGGCCTTAGATCCAGGTAATAATGAATTGGACAGACCAGAAAAATTAGGTGTGATATCAAAAATAGACTATTCCGAATGGGCATTTTGACCCTAAATTAAAGATTGTGGTTGTATCAGATGCAAGTGATTCGGGTATTGGAGCAGTGATACTACACGAATATGAGGACGGACCTACTAAACCAATAGCTCATGCTTCAAGATCATTAATTGCAGCTGAAAGAAACTAAAGCCAGTTAGAAAAGGAAACATTGGCCATCATATTTGCCATAAAAACGTTTCACAAATTTATACATGGTAGAGAATTTATACTACAGACAGGCCATCGTCCATTATTGTCTACATATGGATCAAAAAAGGGTGTTCCCACACATACAGCGAATAGACTACAGCGCTGGGGAACTATCCTTTTGAATTATAATTATAAAATGGAATTTTCACCATCCAAAAAATAAAGGCATGCAGACAGAGTGTCTAGACTAATACCAAGATTCTGTGAACCACTTGATGACACAGTAATTACGGCGATAAGAGCCAAAAATGAAATTAATAACGTATTATACAATACTGTAAGAGAACTGCCCATAACATTGGAGAAAATAGAAATTAAGGCTGAAAAAGACGTCTTTATAATGAAAATGAAGGAGAAATTAAGATCTAAAGGAAAAATACTATTGGAAAGAATGCATTTTCATTATATAATGTTGTACTTATGTACGCAGAGAGAGTGATGATACCAGCATCGTTGCAAAGACATATGTTAAAAGAATTTCACAGAGGACATCCAGGAATTTCTAGAATTAAATCCTTAATGAGGTGTTATGCTTACTGGGCAAAAATGGATCAAGATATCGAAAATTTAGTGAAATCATGCAGAGGTTGTGACCTGGCAGCGAAGTCACTGCCTGTCAAAGTTCAACCTTGGCCGAAAACCGATATGTCCAGAATACATATAGACTTGGCAGGACTGTCAAACGGAGCCTACTATCTAGTAGTAGTTGATAGTTACACTAAATGGCCAGAAATATTAAAATGTAGAATACTGACTACCGCGACTCAATTCACGCCTAGTGAATTAAATTTTTTTTGCAAATCATTATCAATAGAACATATTACAACTCCCCGTCATCACCTAAGATCAAACGGAGAAGCGAAACGGTTTATCGATACGTTTAAAAGGGCACTAAAAAGTCGGAGGGAGAGGAGTCAGATGAAGTAATGATTCAGCAATTTCTGAGTGTTTACAGAATAACACCAAACCCGAACACCGTGTCTGGAATATTGCCTGAAGAGTTGATGTTCGCCAGGAAGATTAGGTCTGTTTACAATAAGTTATTATCAGAACGCAAGGTGAGAACGTCAAGAAATAACAATATATGTAAATACTTTAAACCTGGAGATAAGGTATTTTTTAAGATGTATCAGCGCGAAAAGGAATTCTGGGAAGATGGCGTTATAAAAAACCGGATCGGCAAAGTGACATCCATGGTACAGGGACAAAGGTGGGAACATAAGCGACACCTTAATCAGTTAAAACGGAGATTCACTGATTTTAAAAAATTCCCGAAAAGAGGTACCGATGGAAATTCTGTATGACATGTTTAACGTACCAACGCCATCAGAAATTGTTGAGCCAAGGGTTTATGGCAAAAGAAAAAGAATGCCTAACTATTGAACCGAAGCTTAAGAAGTATAGACTCCAGCGGAAGTCATCTCAAAGGGGAGGTGCGATATAGGAATAAAGTATCGCTGCCGACACTGGAGTTTGAATACACATCACCAGAGAGCAAATACAGGTGATCCCATTTTGAATAAGTAGATCACGTGATGGTAAAGGAAATGTGTACATGGGAATTAGTGTGGTGTCTAAGTGATCACTATACGGATTACTATTCGGATCACTATTCGGTGCTTATCTATTCGAGCAAGAATTATTATTAGTGCAGTGTGTTATTCGAAGGCGTCTGACACCAGTATTGTTCAACGGCGTTACTATAGTTGTATCTGCGATTACAAAGTCTCTACTAGAACGACCGTTACGAAAGTGACAACGAGTATTGACATTACAGAAGTGGCAACGACTGTTCGTTAACATCACAGAAAAAAAGGCTTTCCTTTCAGCTTGACTATCAGAATTCTTTCGGATAATTGGTAGTATCCCAGAACGCATTTCTTGAATTCTTGATCTAGTATCAATCCTACTCCTTTATCATTTTTCTCTCCGCCTGCATAAATAATCCAGTGATTGTCACTGACAAAATCTCCGTTGTTTGGTCATCTAGTTTCACATGCGCCTAAGATGTTGATTTTCAGCCTCTTACATTACACTAACTGGCCGCAGTTGTTCAACGTCTGAACTCTCCATGTCCCGAAAGTTATTTTTTGTCTGCTGCGAGCAATTGCAATATAAGGAGCGACATGAGCGACAGGTGTCACTACCTGTCGCTCATGTCGCTCCTTTCAGGGCGAGGGATAGGTTCCGAGGAATTTGACCTCCTTTACGCCGTTTATGCTAACAGTTGCTGGATGACGGTCAGGTAGCACCTGTTGCACATGTCGGTCCTTACCGTGCGAGGAGTTAATTCCCATAGACTTAACCCCCTTCACGCCGTTAGGTTTCATATTGTGTGTGTTATTAGCCATGATATATCTTTAGATTATCAGTGGAGTGGTTTCCCGTTAGCCTCTCCACTGTGGTTTATGGAGGCACCACCTCTAGTTAGCTGGCCGTTAACTCATCGAGGGTTCTTCTACCCTTTGTTAGGTCGTATTTTTCGTCATACTGGCTCGCTAACAAGCCGCTTCAGTCGCAAAAACTTGGAGTAGAGTAGTCGGTTTAGTCACCGACATTTCGACTGTGAAATACTTACCCAATATAAATATATAGAGAGAAAGAGACCCCTCCAACAATCTGTTTGACCCACAAACATTTAGCCCGCAGAGTTGGTAAAGTGAAGAAAAATGATTAAGTTTTAACTTAGTATAAGTTCCATTGTCCACTATTAAAACAATAAGCGATTATCAAGCAATTATTTTAGGGTGTTTATTTTATAGTTGATTCAATGCTTTTGGTAATTGGTATGTAATTTGTAATATAATTTACGAATTTTAATATTGCCATAAAGATATCCAGGTTTGTAAACGACCAATACCGTTTGGAATTTAATTCCCGTTTCTTTCTACGTCCAATGATAACACAAGTGCCCACCCCTATCCGTCAAAAACATTGAATCAACTAAAAAATACAGTATAATACGAATTTATACACATTCTACGTTCTACCAAACGAAACAGTTTTGCTAAAAAAAATAGTTTTTATTGTCTCGGAAACCAGGTATAACGCTTGCTAGTTATTTAAAACTATAACAGAATGTCTGTTATGAAAAGCACAAGGAATGGATTTTATTTATTTTCAATTTCTTATTTAGATTTTCATGTTTATTTCAAATTTATTGTCTGATGACCAAATATTTTCAACATCAAACCAATTAAGATGTCAAATATGAATAGACACCAGACTCAGACACGGAGAGAAAACATGTTTACGCAATATCTAATCTTTCATGAGAAATAATACAATCCTTAAATAGATAATATTTACAGCTGTTATAGTTACTGTTTGAGCATGTGTTCAAGATTTTATAGAATGACCTCAAAAGGGGTAAGAAAAACACAATTCGATTTTCGAAAGTATCTGATTTTTTTTACATTTTTATACTTTCTTATTTATCTGCACAGAAAACAAGTGCAAATATTTCTGCGATTTTGTTTTTTCCGCGCACACACACACTCGCATATATATATATATATATATATATATATATATATATATATATATATATATATATATATATATATATATATATACGAAGGGTAACAAAAATTCTGGACTCGACTAAGGCCAATAAGCCCTTGCCAACTAAATTATGATGTTTGGTCAAATTTGGAAACATAGATCAAGCCGATGGCTTTTTAACACCATCTCATTTATATATGGAAAATAAAATGTTGAAATTTCTTATGGTACAAGTACATATAGCATGATTAATAAAAGAACGGAAATCACATTGAATAAATTATTCATTTTGACATTATCTATTAGTTTTATTCATACTCTTTTTAATTAATAGGTCTTTGATGTCATAATAATAATAAGTAACTTTCGATTATTACAACAATTATCCTGTACGTTCGAACAACACCTTATATAAAACCAAATGTACGTTCAAAAATGTTTCTATTTCCATTATTATCGACACTAAGCGATAGTCGACTTTACCTATCAGTCACCCTTCATAAACATCTAAAGCAAATACAATTTACGGGGTGTGTTTATTTTATTCTGTATCAATTATTTTCAAAAGAGTCTATTTGGTACGGGAATGTTATTTCAGTTAAAATTATTGCATCTAATCAAGTCAGAAAATGATTCTATTTTACATTAACAAAACTTCATAAAGATAAATAGATTAATATATGAGAAAAATAGATAATAAATTAAATATTCTGAAATAAAAATAAACTTACGTAGAAATAAACATAGAAATGCAACATTATTATAGGCGAATTGAAATATTTGTTAATATCCAAGAGCATGACCGAATAATTCACACGATACGATATGCATTCTAATATATTCTATAGTATTGAGAAAGACGTTTCATACATTGTCTTCTAAGAATCTAACCATAATTTATGAAGATAGAAACGAAAATAGTTTTACCATTCTTCTGTTGAACGTACTGGTACACCTGAATTGAAGTGTAAAAATATCAACTTGCAAATTTGGATCCCATTACTTCGTTTATCACTTAAACATTTTACAGACATGCTGTCTGAAAACTTTTATCTCATACTTTTTATGGTTACCTGCAATCAAATTCGAAGACATCCTGGGACAGAGTAAAAGAGAAATCTGACATTTAAAGTGAAAGAAAATGCTAATAATGGTCTGACAGGGCAGATGCTATGATTTCGTCGTAAATCTTTTCTCTAAGATCATATAGCAGAATACATAAAAGACATGTGGAAAAATAGGAAGGACATGGAGGAGACTCAAGTATAAAGAAAGAAATAGGAGATCATTCAAAAGGAAAAATAAAGAGACAGAAGAATTTAGAAAAATGGTGCAGAGGAAAGACTATTAAAAAAAAATGGCGATCCCGTGTGCGATTTTTAATCAAAATTCGATATTTGTATATTCCAACTTTGCTTTCTATCTTTTCCCACTGATATGTATCCGCCATCTTGATCACGTGATAACCATTTTAATCAACTTTATTTTTACATCCTAAAACTAGAGTTTGCGCTTCATCTCTTTTTCGCTCCGCTTTATCAAATCGATAAATGAAGAAATATATAAAATTATGTTTATTGGCCAAACATGGACAAACAACTAGAAGACATTGCTCATAATTGTTCAAAATGCCTGGTTGCACCTAAGTACCCTCTGAAATCGCCACTATTCCATGGATTGTACTGGATTCCCCCTAGTCACGTTTTCAAAGTGACTTTGCGAAACCTACCAATAGTTAATTTTTTTTTTCTTGTACTTGATGATACCTAGAGCAAATGACCAAAAATTTTACCCATTAGTCGTATCAACTTTGAGGAAACGATCCTGAAACTACAGTAAAACTGTAACAGATCTACTAGTTATCAAAAACAATAAATCAACGAACAAATGCAGTATAAAATCTACATAAAAGTCTACATTCTACCGAGCGAAACCTTTTGGTTAAAAAAGCATTTTTTTTTATTTTGTTTCGGAAACGAGGTGTGACGCTTGCCAGGTATTCAAAACTATAATGGAATGTCTGTTATGAAAAACACAATGAATGAATTTTATTTAGTTTTAGTTTTTTCAGAAAACCGCCAGCATGAAGATAAAAAAATGAGTTCAGCAGGTATACAAAAATAGAAAGGGGCGTAAGGCAAGGATATATCTTCTCACCAGACTTACTCAGCCTATACAGCGAAGCAGTTATGAGAGAACTGAAGATCCTACCAGGATACATCATTGGCGGCCACAATCTTAACAAAATAAGATACGCAGATGACACAGTGCTGATAGCAGACACAGAAAGGAAACTACAAAACATTCTACAGAAAGTAGCGAAGGAAAGCAAGAAGAAGGGACTAAGCATAAACTACAAGAAGACAGAATGCATGTTCATTAGCAAAAAGATGAGCCCGAAATGCGATTTACAGGTCGACGACACTAAAATCAAGCAGGTGGGGAAATTTAAATATATGGGAAGTGTTTTGACAGAGGACGGTAAGTGCGACGCTGAGGTCCGAAGACGTATTGGGATGGCCAAAGACGCATTCCAAAAGCTAGACAGAGTATTATGAGACAGGAGACAGGAGGATTTCGTTGGCATAAAAAGAAAATAGTACGGAACTGCTACGTGATATCTGTCCTCATTTACGGCAGTGAATGTTGGACGGGCTCGCCAAAGAGGAAGAAGAGACACGAGGCAACGGAGGTACGGCTCTACAGAAGGATGCTAAGGATACCATGGACCGAACATGTGAGCAACGATGAAGTTTTGGAGAAGATGCAAACAAAGAGGAAACATACTTAACATCAGGACGAGGCATCTGAAATTTCTGAGACACGTAATGAGAAAGGAGGGCTTGGAAAATCTGATACTCACATGGCGGACAGAGGAAAAGAACGACAAGGAAAAGCAATGCGTGACATACTTAACGGGCTTGAGAAAGTGGATGGCAGAACCCGGTCTGAGAGAAATAACAAAAAGACAAAACTTATTGAGAACTACAAGGGACAGGAAAATGTGGAGGGCCATGATCGCCTACGTTCCGAGGGGACATAAAAGAAGAAAGATTTTCATGTTTATTTCAAATTTATTGTCTGATGACCAAATATTTTCAACATCAAACCAATTAAGATGTCAAATATGAATAGACACCAGACTCAGACACGGAGAGAAAACATGTTTACGCAATATCTAATCTTTCATGAGAAATAATACAATCCTTAAATAGATAATATTTACAGCTGTTATAGTTACTGTTTGAGCATGTGTTCAAGATTTTATAGAATGACCTCAAAAGGGGTAAGAAAAACACAATTCGATTTTCGAAAGTATCTGATTTTTTTTACATTTTTATACTTTCTTATTTATCTGCACAGAAAACGTTGCATTTTACTTGGATAAGGGACAACTGTCATAAAACGAC
This sequence comes from Acanthosepion esculentum, assembly GCA_964036315.1. Lineage (NCBI taxonomy): Eukaryota > Metazoa > Mollusca > Cephalopoda > Sepiida > Sepiidae > Acanthosepion > Acanthosepion esculentum. The sequence goes on along the minus strand of OZ038495.1, from coordinate 26,411,451 downwards.
AGTGTTTACTGAAATTTATTTAAAACCAGTAAAATCCATAAAACTATTGTCACTTTAAAATCCATAAAACTATTGTAACAATGGCATGTAATCTATTGTAATTTACAGATATTATGTAAAACATCCTACACATTAATAGAGCAACTGTTTCTGTGATTTTGTTTTTTCGCATGCACACGCATATATATATATATATATATATATATATATATATATTAAATAAAAATAAAAACAGACGACTTTAAGGTTCCATGTAATAAATTATTTCACCACAGCCCTTTCAAAGGACCACGGATCATCAGACTTTACTTCCAAAGGTTGAAACGAAAATTTTCGTTTCAACCTTTGGAAGTAAAGTCTGATGATCGTCTGTTTTTATTTTTATTTAAATTATTAGCTCCGATTTACATTGAGCTCTCTGGATTTTATCCTCCTTGGGTCTACCCATACGGATTACCTAGTTTTTCGTAAACTACACACACACACACACACACACACACACACACACACACACACACACACACACACATATATATATATATATATATATATATATATATATATATATATATATATATATATATATATGAAGTTTAACGAAATCCTTCTGGGCTCGACTAAGACCACCAAGCCCTTGCCAACTAAATTATGATGTTTGATCAAATTTGGAAACGTAGATCAAACCGATGGCTCTTTAGCACCACTTCATTTATATATGGAAAACAAAATGTTAAAGTTTCTTATGGTGCAAGTACATATGGGGTGATTAATAAAAACTGCTTTATTACGTTCCTTAATGACAATATATGTGCAAATATGCAAGAAAAGTTCTTTTTCAAAATGGTGTCATGGTTACGAAAATCGTTACGTGATAAACACGTGACAATACCTCTTCTTTCAGACTTTCGTTTTCTTCTCTCTTTGTCACTCCCCATCCCTCATACTCCCCCTTTCTACTTCCCTCTTCTCTCACTCTCTTCTTCACTCCTCCTCTCTGCTATAATACTTTTGTTTCACACATGCATTTTCCTGCCTTACTAATGTCCGTCTTGCAAACTACGTATCATGATTTTATTCATTACTTATAAAGTTAGTATACATTAAAGTTACTTAAAGTTAGTATACATTAAAGTTACTTAAAGTTAGTATACATTAAAGTTACTTAAAGTTAGTATACATTAAAATCTAGATTTCTACATTTCATATCCTGGTGATTAAACGTGCGTTGTCCATATGAACGCGAGACCAAGGTTCTGTCTCTTTAGGCAATGTGTGCATTTTTATAACGAAAAAATGATTTCCGCCCATTTCCAGCAAACTTGCGTACGCGATTTTCAGTATCGCGTGCATATCCAGACTACCATGTTTCTAATCTTAACCGTTTCTGTGTAGCTTTAATTCCGCAACGTACATCATCACGCACACTTTCCATTACATCTATTCTTTATTTTTCAGGTCGTACAACTGAATCTCCATTACATACAACACCATTTTCTACAGTTAACTCATGTCTAATTTCTCTGTATGACCTTTCAGCTTTTGAACAATTATTCCATTTATTAGTTTTTATTTGAGATACAATTTTCCTTAATATTGGATCCTGTAATGTTTCAGAGGCAAGTCAATGTATCGGTAGAACGCCTGTTCCTACCGTCTGCAAAAATTCATATTTTCTTCCATATTTTCTAAGATGCTGTCTTGTTGTTCCCTTTTACAATTTAATCTGGAGAATACATCTGCATGGAGAATAGCATTTCCTTTTACATATTCGATATCAAAATCGAAAACCATTAAATTTATGGTCCATCTTAATATTCTGGAAGATGTAATTTTCGATAATTCCTTCCTCGGGCTAAAAATGAAATCTCCGGGCTTATACTCAGATTTCAATAAGAATTTTCTGTCCAATAACAAATTCTGAGACCTACTAGTGCTCCAAACTAAGGTTAGAGCCTCTTTTTCTATATTTGAGTAATTAGATTCGGTTGACGTTAAGCTCTAGAAAAATACATCACTGGGTGTCCGTCTTGGGCTAAGATTCCCAATATGGATTTTTTACAACATCCGTAGTTAATGTAACAACCTATTGGGGGGGGGTCAAAAAATCTTAATAACAGAGTTTTTTGCAAGAGTATTTTCCAATTTAATAAATGCTGTTTGTTGTATATTAGTCAACTTAGCAAAAGCTTCAATTAGTTCTGAATATTTGGGTAAATATTTACTATAAAAATTCGCTAAACCCCAAAAGAATTCTAATTCTTTTTTATTAATAGGAGGAAATGCCTCAAATATTTTTTATGTCAAACACGGGTCTGGCGAAATTCCGTCTTTTAAAATTTGGTATACAAGATATAATATACTATTTACATTATTCGGACCATCGTCCTCCTCTTTGTCGCCATATTTATTACAACGTTTCGGCCGTTGTACGCTTCGGCCTTCTTCAGGTGGTTGGAATGTTGAACTGAACCCTTTATTTCCAACCACCTGAAGAAGGCCAGAGCGTACAACGGCCGAAACGTTGTAATAAATATGGCGACAAAGATGAGGACAATAATCCGAATAATGTAAATAGTGTACATAATACTTCATCTCAGAAATATAGACAGATACTGAAGCCGTTGTACGCTCTGGCCTTCTTCAGGTGGTTGGAAATAAAGGGTTCAGTTCGACATTCTAACCACCTTAAGAAGGCCGGAACGTACAACCGCCGAAACGTTGTAATAAATATGGCGACAAAGATGAGGACAATAGTTCGAATAATGTAAATAGTGTACATAATGCCTCATCTCAGAAATATAGACAGATACTGAAGATATAATATTTTTTCACAATTAAATACACATTTATTTTGTTAATAGTCATTCCAGATATCCCTAGTCTATTTAATACCTGATTGTTGTTTTTTTCATTGTATCCTAATGTCTTTATGCATGACACATCAGACAGTCTTAATTTTAAATAACTTTTGTATAGTTTCAAATGTTCCTTCAAAGTATCCTAATGTCTTTAAGCATGACACAACAAACTTTCTTACTTTTAAATGACTTTTGTATAGTTTTGGTTCACCCATTTCTTCCCAAATGTTTTTCGGAATCAGCGTTACATAGCTGCCGGTATCAAGTTGCACATTCATATTTACTCCATTCAATTTCATTTCCATGAAGGTATGCTTTCTCATTCACCTTACTGAGAAAACATGTTTCACTTTTAAAGAGTCTCCCATTTTTTCGACACTCTTTTTATTTTATTTTTTTATTTACACACCAATTGAAAATGATTTTTCTTTTTACAATATCTATCGCCATGCCGGTCATTATTCTCTGTGTGGTTCAGGTTCAGAATTACAATATTTGCATTGTTAGTTATGTTTTGTTTATCATGTATATGTCTATATTTCGGATTGAATTTTTCCTTACTGCATTTTTCAATCTACTCTACCTGTTGTATAAATAACGGTGTTTCGTTTAATTGCAACCGTCTTAATATTTTCTATCTAGGCGAAGTGTTGCACATACCTGCTAGCAGTCTTAGTTGCATTAATTCCTCTTCAATAAACATTTCTTCTCCTCGCATACGATGAAATTCACAATATCCGCTAGTGTCTTGGAGCTGGTGCAGAAATTTCATAATGGGTTCCTCGCATTCTTGTTTCGATGGCAAGAACTTGGTTCGTTCGACAACGATCAACCTCTTCCTTGGATGAATATTCCTTGGAATAATCTCTTTCATTTGGTTAAATTTCAATCCTTCCAATTGGATAAGTCATCAGTGAAATCATTTTTTGTTGCCAGAAATAAATTTGTGATTTCATTTTCACCGCCATTTTCCTATCGCGTAGGTTCTTTTTTCTACCAAGCTTCCTTATCTAAATTTCAACAAAGTCTGGATATTCTACATGCAACAAGATCCTATCGGCAACGCCATGTTGTTATGATATTCCAGATAGGGATTGCAATGTACTCTATTTGTTCTACAATCTAAGTACCTTACTTAGCGAGCCTACACATAACGTCTACTCATACACACATGCTATTTAATGGTGGCCTTAACCAACCAACTACTACAGTCAAAAAACAAGTTACTGCATTTTCGTTAATGATGTATGGTGAATGATAAATCATTTTAATCACAGTGATGCTAAAAAGAGGCAATGCAAAATACTGGGTGAACATTTCACCTTTCAGCACTATCTTAAGTAAAAAGGAATTATTCCTATTCTTCTTGGCAGTAGGAAAACGCAACAACTTATATTCCAATCCTCAATGTCGTCCTGGGTATGACAATAAACTACATCCGCGTCCTAGGTAAGACGATAAACTACATCCGCGTCCTGGGTAAGACGATAAACTACGTCCAACAGCAAGGCCTTTGATAATACGTTTTTGAAAAAATAATGTTGCCAGCTGAACGTTTTTGAAAAAAAATATTACCAGCTATGCGTTTTGGGAAAAATAATATTACCAGCTATACATTGTTGAAAAAATAATATTGCCAGCGATACGTTTTTGAAAAAATAATATTACCAGCGATACGTTTTTGGAAAAATAATATTAACAGCTATACATTCTTGAAAAAATAATATTGCCAGCGATACGTTTTTGGAAAAATAATATTACCAGCTATACATTCTTGAAAAAATAATATTGCCAGCGATACGTTTTTGGAAAAATAATATTACCAGCTATACATTCTTGAAAAAATAATATTACCAGCGATACGTTTTTGGAAAAATAATATTACCAGCTATACATTCTTGAAAAAATAATATTGCCAGCGATACGTTTTTGAAAAAATAATATTACCAGCTATACGTTTTTGGAAAAATAATATTACCAGCTATACATTCTTGAAAAAATAATATTGCCAGCGATACGTTTTTGGAAAAATAATATTACCAGCTATACATTCTTGAAAAAATAATATTGCTAGCGATACATTCTTGAAAAAATAATATTACTAGCTATACGTTTTTGGAAAAATAATATTACCAGCTATACTTTCTTGAAAAAATAATATTAACAGCTATACGTTTTTGGAAAAATAATATTACCAGCTATACATTCTTGAAAAAATAATATTACCAGCTATACGTTTTTGGAAAAATAATATTACCAGCTATACTTTCTTGAAAAAATAATATTACCAGCTATACGTTTTTGGAAAAATAATATTACCAGCTATACATTCTTGAAAAAATAATATTACCAGCTATACGTTTTTGGAAAACTAATATTACCAGCTATACATTTTTGAGTTTAAAATATTAACAGAAATGGATTTTTGACAAAACAAAAATATTACCAGGAAAAAAAAGTTGTCGGCATTAAATGACCCATTGAGGTTTATATGCCGTAAAACAAAACAAACCAAACCAATGCTCAATGTTTATAGTCTAAATTAGATAAAATCATATTACTAAACAATCTTAACTTATTAAACAACCTAAACTTCTTAATAAAATAAATGTTTTTAAAAGGTAAATCATTTTATGTAGTTACCATTACTACTAGTTCCCTAGCCGTAATGGTAAATGTTTTTTTTATCGCATCGGAAAGTTTTCAGTGGTTAGAAAATGGATACCACACGACCTGTCTCTAGAGAATCGCCAACAATGTATCAATCATTGCGAGTCCTTGCTTACACAGCAGCTTCAAGTGTCCTTTTTGGACAGGCTTGTTACTGGCGATAAGAAATAGATTCTTTACTATAATGTTAAGCACCATCTTCAGTGGATCAGTTGAGGAAACTGGGCTGCTCAGCAGCCGACAGGAGAACTTCCAAGAAGATCATGTTGAGTGTACGGTGTGATAATAATGGAATGATCCAATTAATCGACAATAATCCAACAATCGATGTTGGTCTCTACTGCTAACAACGTCGTCGTAAGTTTTGGACAGAAAATATCCATCCTTAGTCAAAAGAAATGTTGTAATCCTCCTTCACCGTAATGTCTGTCCTCGCACTGTACGATTAACAAAAGATCTCTTAGAGGAATTCAGGAGAGAATTGCATCCTCCTCCATATTCTCCCGGCTTTGCTCCCGATGATTATCACCTGTTTAGGTGTTAGCAGAACCGTTTGGATAGACCGAGGTTAGCAACAAGTGGTTGAACATGAGTTGGTACCATATTTTATATTAAAACCTAAAGAATTTTACAAAGGTGGCATCTATAAACTTGCTGACAAATGTAATGAGGTTCTAGGAAGCAATGGAGGTTATATTGATGATTAAATATTTCTATAAGCATTAACATCTTCATTTGTAATATACACAATAACATCGGAGAGAACTTCATTCTAACCTGATCTATCACGAATGGTAAATTTTAACCTGTACCTTAGTGAAATAAAGGATAATAATTCTTGTTATATGTAGTTCCAGTTACTCCATGACTGAGCTAAAAAAATAGCACAATTCGTTAGAATTACAGCAACTGAAAATTTACTTCCCAGAATGCGATGCCCATCTGACTCAATGGTGGGGGGGAGGATAATGGGCTTATAACTTTCAATACTTCTTAAACTAAACTAGTAACGTTCCATCATCACCGAAAAGATCATGAACGCAAACAGATGAATAAACAAAAGCTTTTTTGTTTATTTAAAGCAGAATCGGCCTAAAGCTTGTAACAGAAGAAAGCAAACTGCATTGAATCCTATTATCAACTGTAAAGGAGAATGTAATTGTCCAAAGGAATTCATTTTAACAACGATTTGAAATTGACAGTTTCAAAATTACCGAAGACTAAAAAGATTTAGGATTTTCATAACGATTGAATAAATATCAGCAGAACATGAAGAATCCTTTTAATAAAAAAATATAATAGTAAAAACATTGAAGACTTGAAACACAGTATCATCTAAGAAAAACGTCTAACAATGTTAATATCCGAAATGTCATGTTACTAAAACTCAAGATCAAGTGAAGCAATACATTAAAAGTTGAAATACAAAAGAATTCCCCATTACAACTAATATATACTCTAAAAGTGTCTGTAATAAAGTTAATCTATAAAAAAGAAAAAAAAACTGCAACATAGTAATTAATATAATGTTATATGATCTTTAAGCACTTCATGATGATATTCCCAAAGAAATCGGTTTTGAACTTATTTCCTTTGCTTTTTCTTTGTTTCTCTCGATATATGATTGTTTCGGCCAACTCTTATCCAACTAATATTCCTAAAGACGTAATTCTTTCGATCATATGTAGTTAGTTAGTCACAAGATCACTCGAACGAAATATAACAAAAGGCCGTGTTTAAAGTGGGAATCCCACATGTACATGAGATTAGTAACAAAAATTGTTCAGTCTCTGTCGGTATTTTTACTCTGGAACGCCACAAGGCCTCAGAGACCGAGCTCAACACTCCTCCTCCTCCTCATCCTCCTCCTCCTCTTCCTCCTAACGCAATGGGAGAGGTTCGCCCAGGGTGTGGATAAACCCCAGAGCTGAATATATTACTTTTTTCGCTTTTATCCAAGAAATGTTTGATGAACTATCTAAACTGCATCTAAAAGAAGAAACTCCTTCATTATCTCAATTCTGTCAGAATAATTACTTTAGTAAATAACATGTACTTAGAAAAATGCTCCAAAATATAAGTTGTTGTATACAAGTTTATTTTTTATATTCTTGGCTAACTACGTATCACAGGGCAACGGAAGATTCATTTGCTTAGTACTATTCAGGATGTAACTAAAATTCTGAAACATTTTCTTCGTTCAAAAACACTTGAATAATTTGAGGAAAAACTGTCGTATGACAGAGTTTGTTTACTCGAACATATGTGAGAATAGGGAGAATTGAAGGGTTGTGCTTGCGTGCAAGAGCCGCTTCTTGTGACATCAAGAAATAGTCTCTTCAGGAATGTCAATATATCCACCGGAAAAAAAAGTGTACACTCCTGCTGATGAGCAAGAAGCACGTGTCTTTCACGTGTCGATTCCATTTCTCGTATTATTCTTTCCTTCTCTGCAATCACTTCTTTCTTACAGTTTCTTACAGAATCATTGTTCACCTCTCTTTCTCTCTCATACGGCCTTTTCGTTCTCAAGATATGGAAATAAATATGAAGAATGTGGAAAGTTTTTGCAGGATTTCGTCAACAACTGATATATGGTGATTACTTTTAGACAGTAAATGGAGAGGGCAATGACCGTTTAATTTTAGGGAAAGAAGCCGGGACTTACACAACAATACTGTTTTGTTGTCCCGTTTTAAAAGCTTCATGACACGTTCCTATTTTACGCGAACTTAATATAATCCTCTGAAAATTAATTTATGACCAATTCATGTTTATTTTTCACCTCTTCAGTAAGTGTCCGTGCGTGAGTGTGAAAGTGGTTGCAATTATTGTGCTCTCGGTAAAAATCGAGTCCAATTATCGTTGGTTGCAAGACTAACAAATGAACCAATATATTTTCAAGAATTCTACACACACAGGCATAAAAAAATGTTGTATCTCTCTCTCTCTCTCTCTCTCTCTCTCTCTCTCTCTCTCTCTCTCTCTCTCTCTCTCTTCTCTCGGCCGGATGATTGCTAGTTGGTTTGTTCGGAGGTAAAATGAAAACTTCGACAAAAGAGATTTTAAATTTATCTATTTTATTAAACACGTCGACGTGTACATTTTTAACTAACCAGTGGGGTCGCTCTCTCATCCCTACTGGGGAGCAAGTTCCCCAAGACACGAAATAACCATGTTTACTGTGTATGACGTGTAAAAATTTAACTTCTTGAAATCACTTTCTATATCTCTAACATTCCCACGTCCGGCTCAGCCAACCAAACTCAACATCCCTATTTTGTCTACTATCTGACCTTAAAGGTCAGCCTCAGAAGGTCTGAGCCAAAATACACTGCCACTAAAAAATAATAGTCTGAATCTATTATTTAACAAAAAGAGTGTTTATAATTTTATAAATTCGTTCGTACTAATATTCTCATCGACTGCAATGATAAAGCAATGCAAGAAGAAAAAATGAATGAAAATTGATGTAATGGAATAACCTGTCACCCCTATGAGTGACTAGACTATAGGTAGTAACTACCTATAAGTATCTGTAAGTCAACGGACTACAGTGACTTGCCGGGATCTGTTATTCAGATCTTGGCTGCTGTCAAACTCGCTGCCTTGGGACAGAGAGTAACTCAGACGAGGCTATGCCGAAGAGCAGGGTCTCGTCTGGGGAGGTAGACAGACCCGAACCCATTTATGCGGGGTTACGGGGAATTTTTGGACGAGCCTACGGGCTCGGATTGCCCCACGTTAAACTTGGCCTTGTGCCACATCCTTCCTTGTGGAGAGGCAGGAAAATACCGACTAGCTGGGATCTTTTCCAGCTGTACTGGTCGGACTCTCTGCCTCTAGGCAGAGAGGATCCCCAGACAAGGCTATGTCGAATGGCAGAGTCTCGTCTCGCGAAACAGCTACCCGACTCCGTTTTATTCGGGGAATCTTGGGCTCGGATTACCCCAAATTAAACTCGGCTTTGTGCCACATCCTACCTCGTGAGGAGTCTGGTAAATATTGACTAGCTTGGATCTGTTACTCAGCTCTTAGCTGTTGTCGAACTCTCTGTCTTGGGGCAGACAGGAGCCCGGACAAGGCTATGCCGAAGGGCAGTCTTTCGTCCGGGGAGGTAGACAGACTCAAACCCGTTTATGCGGTGTTTACGGGGAATTTTTGGCCGAGCCTACGGACTCGGATTGGCCCACATTAAATTCGGCTTTGTGATACATCCTACCTCATGGGGAGGCTGGCAAATATTGTTTAGCGGGATCTGTTGAGTACGATTCAGACTTACGCGAGAACTACCGACCTTCCAATAGTAGCACTCACTACTAGATTGACTTGTGACGACCTTGTGCATATCTGTTACCTTTATTCTTATTGTACTGGTTTTTACAATAAACCTTTACTTATTTTATCCACCTTGTTTTTCAAGTTTATATTCCTGTTAGCACGGAATATAACAAAAATAAACTGTGAAATGATCATGTAAAATGTAATTTTGCATTCACTAAATGTAACTTTTCGCGCCAATTCAGTTTAACGTTTTCAGTTATCAGTGATTCTATCTAACCTTTTATGTTTTGTATCTTTGATCTACTCATTATTTGCCAATCAGATTTAATATTTACAAAAGAGGAGAGATAATTTCCCTTCAATTCTGGTTCTTGTCTTTTTCCTTACAGTAATGTTATAAAGGAAATACTGTGCAATTTGATCTTAAGACATTTCCTCTAATTTTATCGATTACTATGAAATAAAGTGTCAATTTAATAACGTCATTACGCTATGTTATTGGAGGCCCGCTGGAGTAATGGAGAGCGACTCGGATTCGAATTCCAGTCGAATCCATTACATTCACTTATGTGCTAATACCCTTGGGAAATGTATGAACCCTCTTCTTCTGTCCGGGTTCTATCGGACTGGATGGCAACTGGTTTACCGCAGAAAGAAATGGCAACCTACTGCGGGAGAAAATCTGTCTCGTCAGTCATGTATCGAAAGATACATGATCGCCTAAACGTGTATCACTCATGGCACATAACTGACTGATTGGATGCCACTTAGATCATCTGATGACCCCAAAATGGTCAAATTATGAACTTATGACTGTTAACGAGTCAGCTTCCAATGTACTGCTTGTATAACCAATTGATTTAAAAACTAAGAACTGAAGAACCAATATTTATTTCTCGATTAAGAATATCTTTGTAAGCAATCATTTTAATATTGTTAATCAAGGATTATAATTTAGGATAGTTTACAGTGTTTCCTAAAAGATGGCGTTTTGGAATTACTTTTATGGTGTAAAAAACAAGTTTTTATCAAATATTTTAATATATATATATATATATATATATATATATATATATATATATATATAATAGAGAATGTCTGTGTGTCTGTCTGTGTCATACCTTTTCACTCGAAGTCCATCCAACCAATTTTGACCAAACTTGGCACATACGTTGTACAATGTAAGAAATAGGTTCTTAGCGTAAAATGTCGATAATTTTGAAAAAATCAGTAATCGATAAAGCCTATCAAAAATCGATAAACTTTTTCCTCCGATTTCGTTCAAACTCAGTATGTAGGTTACTTACATTATAACAAGCTCAACGATACCTCATTTTTATTTCTACGCCACTGCGTTTAGCGAAAAACCGTGAAAAACGAAAAATAGATTTCAACACAAGTCAAATTCAACACAAATTTTAAACTAAATTTTCCCTCAATTTTCAAGCAATCTAATACAAACTTTTTTTAATTGTAGCCAACAATAAACTGATTGTTTAACAGTCCACCCATATCCTGAAAATCCGCGTAACTAGCGAAAAATGGAGATTTTTACAGTTTTTTTCTTATTTTTCGTTGATCTTTCAACCAATTTTTATTAAACTTATCAATTACTTTATAAATGTATCCTCTTTTACATCCCTGGTAGCACGCTGACAAATTGAATTTCAAAAACTCCAAAATAATTGTGGTCTGAAGTGGGTCTTCATGTTGCCTGTTTTACCCCTTCATGTCCTCGGCTGACTTCGATTGAATAAATACAGACGACTTCTGTTATATCAGTAACTGCATTGATTCAAAATCTTTATTAATGAAAGTACTTTAAAGTAATTGAAGAAGATAGACTCTGTTACATCTAAACATGTTGTTGTTTTTGCTCCATTCTAATTAAGCGCTTTTTCTGAGCGACCAGCTGGGTATGGCTACTAGTATTTTAATATATTTGTGCTAATATAAGAGGTTATCAGCGACCCACACTAGTAGATAATTTATTATATTAAGATCAACGAAAATGTAAACTTAACCCTTACAATTTTTCTGATAATTCACTCAACACAAGATTCAAGCGTGGTGCCTCCTAGGTGTGAATATCTTTGCTGGTGGCACTAAGGAATGTAACTCGTCCTAATATCTGCCATAGTAATAGCGATATAGTAGTGAAAGGCTGGTGACATTTCATCTTCGGGATAAGGGTCAAAGGGTTAGAGAATAACTCTTGTTTGCTTTCAGTAATCTTTTAAAAAAAAAGATTTAAAAGAGGCTAGTCAAGCCAAATCAACGCATGTTCCATAATTGTGTATTTCAGTAGGGAGAGCAATGAACAAGCATTTCGAAACTAGTTGAGTTTACAGCCCGATTTTAATCATCAGTAACTTAATAGGATTTTGGAATTTAAATTGGTTGTTCAATCTAGGCTCGTAGGTTAGATTTAGAAACTGATGAAAGCACAAAGTAAAAATAAAATCTATAGTACTGAAAAAATGTCAAACCTAGAAGTGATGACTACTCATAATTAATTAGTGATTTTTTTCTAATAGTTTCAAAGAGATATACAAGTATTTGGGTAAAACCGAAAATTCAACGAAAAACAGAAATCATCTAGACGACAGTATTAATAACATCGGCTAAAATACTGAAGTATTGATAAAACTTTCAGTTGCTTGAGCTCCACTGAAAACCATACTACCTGTGTAAAAATAAGATGAATGTAACTAATATTCTTAATATTCATTTACTAATTGCTATGTACCAATAGTATACTAAATGTTTCAACATTACCACACGCTTATCAAACGCTTGTTTACTTATCGTATAGTCAGAAGTTAGCTAACTCCTCACAAACGGCTAAACGATAACATTGAAGTAACAAGATCTAATATAGCGTTCAAAATGAGTATCAAATGTTCATCACTGTTTGAATATGCTTCCAACAACCTAACATTTTGAGATCAATAACTACACTATTTACATTATTCGGACTACTGTCCTCATCTCTGTTGCTATATTTATCACAACGTTTCGGCCGTTGTATGCTCCGGCCTTCTTCAGGTGGTTGGAATGTCGAACTGAACCCTTTATTTCACTATGCCATGTGTCCTCAAGCACATTGTACAGTGGATAAAGGCGTTGGTTAGATCCAGTGACAGGACCCAAAGAGTTATGAGTTCAATACCTGGCTAAGGCAGTGGAGAACTTGGAGAGAGAAGTGTAGCGTCAATCGACATCTCCAGTTGCCTTGATCTATCCACTTCCCTTCTCCACATCCTTTCATTTTTCATTCCTATCTGCTCTCGCTCCAAATCTTCTGTAACCCCCTTGCCTTGATCGACCCACTGTCTTTCTCTTTCTCCACATCCTCTCCTTTACCACTCCTATCTGCTCTTCTTCCAACCCTTCTTTAACCCCTTGCGTGATAGTGGCCTCCAGCCTTGCTTGGGGTGACACGCTTAAAAAAAAAAAAATTAACAGGAGATAACTGATAACTGACATCCATTAGACATGGCACGTGGAACTAGAACAGTCTACCTCAGCGAGCGAAATAAAGGGTTCAGTTCGACATTCCAACCAACTAAAGAAGGCCGGAGCGTACAACGGCCGAAACGTTGTGATAAATATGGCAACAAAGATGAGGACAAAAGTCCGAATAATGTAAACAGTGTACATAATGCCTCATCTCAGAAATATAGACAGTCAACAACTTTACGCTTCATTCTTATTTATTTTCTCGAGTATTTCAAAATGCAACAGAATGTGAGAAAAGAACCAAAGTAAAAGATACAGATTTTCAAAATAAATTTTGTTTTGATTGAAATTGTTTCAAATTGAGGTTAATTATATTCGTTCATCAAGTTTCTAAATTAACAAATGAAGGAATTGTTTTGAAAATTGTAAATATTTTAAATGAAAATCCAATAGATCTTTTATTAATTCTTTTATTTTGATAAAAAAAAAAGAAGACTTTTATGCATTTTCATTGTGTTGTTATCAATTCATAGTAATTAAAAGACGTGATAGACGTATAACTAGTCAGAAGCATTTGTTGGTACTTTGCCTGATCCCGCGATTTTCAAGAACTAAGAAACCTGATAATCCGGTCTGGCTCTGAGACGACGAAGTTCAGACGATATGAACTGAACTTGTGTTATTAAAATGCATAAATTATTTGATATTCAAGTTTGTAATTACAAAGATGACTATTGAAATACTTGTTGTTGGCATACTAACTGAAAAGGAATTCGATTAGTACGCCAACAACTACAATAACATCTGAACACTTTTATCAGTTCAACTATTCCAGTACAATCTTTGTTATTTGCATTTTATACACAATAACAACAATCATAATAAATAAAAATCCCAATAGTGATACCATCATTTCACTAATAAGTTTTTGCCGAATATTTAATTCTTGTCTTCTCAGATACGATTATTAACCGTTTGTTTCTCTTTCATTTTTACTTGTCATCTTCAGAAATGATGTTTTAAGTAAAAGTGCTCTTTTCTCTAACTGTTTTCTCTTTAAAGCGATCGGCGACAATGAGGTGAATAAACATCGAAAAACAGCTCATTCCTTTTGTCTATATATGTCATGATGAATAAATAACATTAAGCAAGCTTGTTCTCAACAATTGTTTCCGTCTTCTTTGTTCCATTTTCATAAATTTGTTCCATTTTCATAGATTTTAATTGAATGAATCGTTTTAATAGCCAATACTAAAGAAAGATATTTATTCGAAACTTGGACTTTAATCTCTTAAGGCCCAAGTTCGAATAAAAATATCAGATTCACTTTACTCTCAGATTTTCAAAGCAAGGTGATGTTGCCAACAATTTTGAAAGCATAGTTCAGTAACCAATGACTCATGTGTATGAATGATTCCCAACTTAGCGATAACAAACATTTATACTTCGCTACAAGAGAAAATATACAAGTAAGCATTCGACAAGATTCTTTTTTGCAGAATGTAGATTATTTCAAAAAAGAAAATACTGAAATAGTCAATATATATTTCAATAAATGTTCCTAGTAAAAAAAAAAGAAAGAAAGAAAAAAAGGTTGTGTTTGAAATGGGCTTAGTTGTATGTATATTTGACTAATTTTTGTGTCCTTTGTTGGATAACATTTTACACAAAATACTCTCTCTCTCTCTCTCTCTCTCTCTCTCTCTCTCTCTCTCTCTCTCTCTCTCTCTCTCTCTCTCTCTCTCTCCGTACGGTGAATGTATAAAACAAAATGTTACAAATAATTCGAAATGCTTGACTTCCAACGGAGGTCTAGAGGCCAACCCTTTGTCAAGGGCGTCGAAGTTTTTTTCTTGTGGGGTGTTGGTCAAATAAATTTGGGCTGGCGTATGCTATGGTTAAAATTAAAAAATACTGGCTTGTTGTCTTTTCCAATAACGGCGCTAGTTATAAAATCAGTTTATTTATCAATTATTATTTGTTGAAACAAGACAAATTGTTTATTTGAAGAAGACACAACTTCAAAGTATCAATAAGAATAAATTACAGACGAAATTTAACAAGAGCAGTGAATAAAATCTAGTCTTCTTAAGGAACATCCCAAAATAAGTTTAAAGAAAAAATAGCTATATAAACTAAACACGAATGTATGTTTGTGGCTCCTCTCTCTCTCTCTCTCTCTCTCTCTCTATATATATATATATATATATATATATATATATATATATATCTTTCTCTCGCGCGCTAATTTTGCGCCTTTAGTACCTTCTCTCTTCTTCGCATGTGTGCATGTGCGTGTGTGTACACATGACTCATAAAGGTAGGTAACCCGAACCCAAAATTGAATACCGATTTCCCATAGTTACAAATTAATTACACAGGCCCAAGAGAATTCAATAAGAACAGTAATTCGAATTTCCCAATTTTAGTGAAAAAGATGAAAGAAGAATAGTCAATAAAACTGGAAATGGATACATTTTTTTTTAAATCAATGTAAATTTTTAAACACTAGTAGCAGTAGTAGTAGTAGTAGTAGTAGTAGTAGTAGTAGTAGTAAACGCCCATCAGATTTTCAATTGCATGTGTATGTATTCAGCAAAAAGAAATAAAAGTTTGTTGTTGTTTTTGTTGTTGTTATTGATGATGATGTTCATGATGATGATGATGATGATGATGATGATGATGATGAAGTGATCTAAAGAAAGAAATATAAAGAAGAATAAAAAAATAGAAAGTTAGGGAAAAAAAAGGAAAAGAGGAAAAGAAGGAAATGAAAAACACCGAGAAAAATAGATTGGGGATAAGAGGACGACGGCTAGAAAGGAAGAAAATATAGAAAAGAAAATACAAGGTGGCAAATAAAAGACAAAAAAAAAATGACATAGTCATAGTCATCGAACGAATTGTAAAAATAACAAAGATGAGCCTTCAAACAACGTGAAAAACGTGATAACTTTTTTTCTTTTTCTTTTTCTTTTTTTCAAACTTCCTCGCCTGCAATTTGAGCAAATCTTTTTCTACATGGCACATAAAAATTTAAAAAAATAATTACAAATCAAAACAGAACAAAATAAAAAAGTGTTATTATAACTTATAAATGAGCTCGATAAAGAAAGATATATAATAAAAACTAAAACAATATTCTTTCCGTCTTTGCTTTGAGAAACAAAGAAAAAAAAATGTTTGTAAATTTTGCTTTTGCTTACTTACCTTTTAAAGTTTTATTAAGAGGTTCCTCCGTCAAACACCAGGATGTTTTCCTAAAAATTGTTGCTTGTTCAAATATGGATTTGAAAGACACTGCCGGATTGTAAACAATTAAGGAGTGATTACTTGTAAATGGATGGAATGGAGAGATGGATGGAAAAAGGGACGGATATACATTATAGATCAGATGGAAATAGAGAAAAACATTTGAGGCAGTTACAGGATGAAGAATAGACTCATGCAACTTGTTACTTTGTTACCTTAAAGTTGTATATATTCTTATTATTGTTGTTTTTTTTACTGTTTAAAAAACTGTTAATCCGCTTTCGTCTTTTTGACGTCTACACTAATTGCAACTCCTACAGCTACTGCTTCTTCTTTATTTCTATTAGTATTCATATTCATGTAGTGGTAGTAGTAGTAGTTGTAGTAGTAGTGTAATCTAATGATACTACTACTGCACTACACATGTATGTGAGGGGGGAGTGCGAGCGTGTTACATGCACTTTTCAAGCGCGGTCATTTCTTTCATTAATTTATTTCTTACTGTGTCATACTATTTTTCCTCTCTCACTACAAATCTTCCAATATAGAATATGGTTCGCTCGAATCATATATATATTTTTTTTAAGATTTTCCGCGGATTTGCGATTTCAAGAATTTTTGTCTGTGAATTAGACAATTTCTTTCACTGCCTCTTTCTTTCATAAACATTTTCTGGAACTCGTTAACTTTCCCTCACAGTTTCACCCTGTTCCCTATTCTCTATCTCCCCCATCTCTCTCCCTCTCTCTCTTTCTCCCTCCCTCTTTCCTTCTCTTTCTCTTTCCATCTTTCTGTCTGCATGCAAATACTTCCCTCTACATTTTGTTTGATTAAAGGTAGACAAACACCAATACTTTTTAAGATATTGTTTCTTGTATGTGTGTGTGGAGGGTGCATCATTCGTTGTTTAATAATACTTTTTAAAAAGTTTTGTCACAGTGAATTTATTTTTCTAACTAATAATGAAATAACGCATACAAACTCCTTACATCAACCAAAATTTTTAAAAATGCAAATATGCAAAAAAATGCAAACTTATAAAATATTTTATATAAACGTTTCCTTTCTTTCTTTGCTAAAACGTTCTACCGTGGATCATTCACGGGAAATTTTTCATTATTCATTCACCATTATGGAAATATACGTTTTTTGTTTTTGTTACCGATATACCAGTTTCACATCTACTAAACTACGTTGGTTTTCTTTGTTCTCCCTCAGGGCTTATCAATAGTAGCTTCGTCTCTTGCTGCTGCTGTTGTTGCTGTTGTAGAGTTTGTTTACTACTTCGATAGAATCACCATTATTGGTGATCTGTGACTCACAAATAGGTAAAACTTCTCCTTGATAACAGGCGGCCAGAAGAACAGGTAAAATGTACTTTATTCCTTTCGTTCATTGAAAATAACTTCTAGTTTCATTTTTGTACTAGCATTTTCTTCTCTTAACTTCAAGACAGTCATAGTGATAATTTGTCTGGAAAATTTGGTTTCATTTTCGTTTAAAGGGGAAATCCTGAACATTTCTTGCTTTTATAGTACATCATAGTGTTACAAATGTTTTAATAGTTAGAACTGGCTAAGTACAATAATAATAATACACAACCATAAAAAACGTTTAAAAAGTTTATTACTCTGCAAAATTGAGGAATAGTGCACAATATATACACACACACAAAGAAATAAACATACAAAATTCTTTTCGTATGCAAGTGGAGCCGAAAAATGCCAACGTGCTCGTTATCGTTGTAACTTCTATTTGATACTTTGTTTTGATTTATTTCCCAGCAGAAAGCGTACAGTGGAAGAAAAGATCTTACGTTCTTCATAAGCTCGTTACTACAAATTTAACCATGTCGGGCCAAAAAAAAAGCCGCTTATTCATGATAGTCTACCTGATGATATTTTGTTCATTGCTAACTAACGACGAGTTTAGTGAGCAGGATCAACCTTTCTATAATTCTGGTCAAAATTCACTGAACATTTCATATAAGTTTGTGTGTGTGTGTGTGTGTGTGTGTGTGTGTGTGTGTGTGTGTGTGTGTGTGTGTGTGTGTGTGTGTGTGTGTGTGTGCGTGTGTGTGCGTGCGTGCGTGCGTGTGTGTGGCCGGAGACAGTGACGGCAAGAATGGGAGACAGCCGGCACAAATGTGCCGGGCCTTGAGACCCGAGGGGCCTCAAGAAATACCTTTAGGGATTTAAGGGAGGGGAGCTTCTTTACAAAAAGTAGAAAGCAAAATTACGGTATTTTATTGAAAAAAAAGAAATACGAAGACTAAAAAACTAAAAAAAAACAGTTCCAAAGCAGCTTTAAAAGTGCATATTTCGAACTTTCATTGAAGCAAAATCCGCGATGAGTTCCACAAAAAAGTCCAATTCTCGTGTCAAATCACACTCGATCGCAAGGTTTACCAAGACACGCTCTTTAAAAAAAAGTCGTGTAAGACACGCTAGATCGAGTTTGTTTGTCCCAGCATCTCCTTTTCCGTCCTTTATCAAAATAATCTGCGTGCCGGACCTCAGAAATTCTCTCCCCGGTACTGGCCGGAGAAATAATGTGTGCAAGAAATGGCTTCTTTTTTTTTTTTATAAGTGTATAAGGATTACTCAATAAAGGCTTCTCAAGTCAGTGATAGAAGGCGCTCTAATAGCATGGCCTTTTGCAATACTTGACTTATTTTTAGTAAATTTATTTTTTTTAAATGTTTATTAGTTCACTCAATCAGCGACGTTTATCACCATCAGAATTATTATCGTCTAGAATCAGTTATGAAAGCTGTCATTTTTTTCTTATAGTTTTTTCAACAACAAAAATACTTTTAAAATTTGTAACAATGTTTACAGATTACTGAAAATTTCTTTAAAAGTACAATTTCATTTTTGAATATCATCGAAATTGCTAAGCTATCCACTCCCGGTATTTTCAGAATCACCAGCACGACCAACCGGAAAAATAAAAAAAATGTTGCGCTGGCAATAATCACGAGAACTTACAGCAAAAAAAAACTGTTAAAAATCTAAGCCACTCACAAACAAAACAAATCTCATGAGACCTTTTAAAAATATATTAAAGCTCCTTAAAGAAAATGTATTGAAGAAGCCACTTCTAGAAATGAGTAAGCCATGTACATTATTGGGCCAATTTTAAAAGTAACGCAGTAACAAGAAGTTACCTAGTTTGAAAGGATAAGAAGGGAAAAAAAGTAATATTTAAAAGAAGAGTAATCAATAAGACAGTAGATGACGATTAACATTCCATTTAAATTCTTGAAGATCAAAGTTGGCTTGAAAACATGGAGCCGGAAGATAGTTCCACAAGTGAGCAGTGCGAGAAAAGAAACTGTTAACATAGAACTTAAGTTTACATCTAGCCAATATAACTGTGAATTGATGAAACCTTACTGCCAATCTAGTACTGAACTTAACTTCATAAATTCTAGGGACCATAGAGGAAATTTCATCAAAATATTAATGGTGGTGGAAAAGTGAGTGAAGCCGAGATGTCAGATCAGGACCAATAATATTACTGATTTTTCTTTAGATTTCATCAAGAATATCTAAATAAATAGCAGCAGCATCGACCCATATGCGGCAGTAATATTCAAAGCATGGACGAATGGTAGACTGATAGATATGTGAGATAGATTCTGGAGAGAAAAATTATCTGGTACAACACAGTTAAGCAACATTTTTAGTAGAAGACCTGGCAATTGATTCAATATAAACTTTCCACTTCATGTCAGCCGTGAATGTTATCTTGAGAAGGTGCAATAAGACGGTCTCAGTTAGCCTCAGTAACACTGACGGGAGACAGAAAGAGTCTTTCAGATGATTATAGAGAGAAGTTTCGTTTTAGGGGCGTTAAAATTAACAAGTCATTTCTTGCTTCACTTAACAGCAGATATAATGTCATTTTTAGATCAGCTGCCAATTTGACCTTATCGATCTGATCAGACTTACTATCGAGACAGGAGTAAATGTGTCATCAGCATAGATACTGAGAACTGCAGACATCAGGAAGACCATTTATGAAAATTATACACAACGTAGTTCCAATGACAGAACCCTTGGGAACACCTGCATTAATGCAAAAAGATCTAGAAGAGTGGCCATTCAAGACAACTTTCAAGACTGAAACAGTTCAAAAATTCGTCTAGAACTACCATAAACTTTCAACTTGTGAAGAAGACCAATATGTCAAAGCCTGTCAGTTGCCTTCGAGATATCCAAAACAACATCAATTAAATATATCAAGAAGAAAATCAAATTATAAGGAAAATCTATAGACTTTTCCCCCATTTATGCCACGAAACTTGTGTAGAAACGAATTCAAAATTACCCACTTTAAATAAGCCTGTAAGCCAAAAGTCTTTTCTATTAAAAGCGAGTTTGGACGCATTTATTGCATATCAGCGTATTTGATGATCACTATCGACAGTTTTTCCTTTGATGCCAATGGTCAAAGGCAATAAACATCAGACTAGCTCTTCTTTATGGGAAATTTCATTTTATTAATCTAACATACAAGTAAAAGAGAATTTGCTTTACGTCCGAAATATATGTGCAGACTTACTATTCTATCACTTATCATTCTTCTTCCATTATTTTTTTTATCACAACTCTTAGATCATTTTCTTGGACGTTTGAGAAGCGTAGATCAGAAAGATAGTTAATAAGTCGTTGTGCTTTGTTTCTGATCCATGAAAAATGGATAGATGGATGGTAAAGAAGTTCACAGAAAATACTGCGATAAAAGGACTAACCCCAAATTAATAAGGACAATATTTCATATAAATATTTCCGATCTAAGAGATAAAGAGCTTAAAACTGAATGTAAACGTTTATTCTTTTATTAAGCTTCCAACGAATATCAATGGTAAGAGGAATAAACCGGTTAGATAATAAATAGGAATGATAAACAAAAGGATAAGAAAAGAAACGAACTAAAGGAAATAGTTTAGTTTAATTTGCAACTAGACACTACAGATGCCAGTTCAATATTCTATCCCCTGCCCATAAGCACCTCAGATTCATATGTCCCTTGTAGACTATACGCACATCACATATTCCCACACAACAATCGAGCAATCGTAAGAGGCATCACTAACAATTAGAAACGAACTAGAGAGCTCCAAAAAAGGGGCTTAACGCTAGTGCTTGGTTTCTAGAAAAAAAAATCGGTTTCATTTGAGCCAGTTTGATTTGGGTGGACGTAGTAGATAATACGTCATGCGTACGTTCTGATAGACTCTGAAAGAATCAAGTGGATCTATTCAGTTTTCGAAACCTCTAATCCTGCGAGCCGGTAGTAAACAAATAAAAACGAGCCGGTAACTAGAAAAAAAAGCAATAGTAGAATATTTACTCGCGTCAAAGGAAACAAACAGTACCACAGCAACATCAAGAAAACAAGCCGCTTCACAATGATGTGTTCGTTCATCTCTTTCTGAATGTAAATGCATGAACAAGCCTCCTATTTCTTATCAGCGTATACTGGTTCTTTACTTTCTTTTTCGCACACATATATATTTTCAGAACACCTTTAACATAAAACCAAACATAAATTGTAAACTCTAATATTTCCCCTGAACAATTTTAGACATTTTTTTATAAATATCCATTAGTATATGGTTTTTATTTGATTTTCAGTTGATAAACGTATACCGTTATTATTTACCGTAGATACAACTTCGTTTCTCATTCATTCTTAGTATAGTTTAAAACTAAAAACATTGTTCTATTAGATGACTCAAGATTTAGAATGATTGTTGCCACTCTAAATCTTGTATCTCCTACACCCTTCACGACACAAATTCTAGTGATAAACGCAGAGTAAATGGACTCTCTATCTGTCTGTCTGTCTGTCTCTCTATCTCTCTCTCTCTCACACACACACACACACACACACTCTTTAACACACATACACACACAAAATATCTATCTCTTTCTCCCCACTCTGTCTGTCTCTCTCTCTCTCTCTCTCTCTCTCTCTCTCTCTCTCTCTCTATCTATCTATATATATATATATATATATATATATATATATATATATATATATATATATGGGTAAATCGTCGTATCAATTACACAAAAATGAAAATAACACTGACATCTCATTTTAACAGATATATTTACCAAAATTACACATATCTTGAAATACTAAAGATTAAATGTATTCAATAACATCGCCATGGCTTTCAACCACGGCCTCCAAACGACTTTGGAATCTCAAGTAACTCTTCTGGGCGGTCTCCTTGTTGGTGAATTCTGCCATAATCGATGCCTTCAGTTAATCTTTGATGCTGCAAGGAGTTTTTTGTGTCTTTCGTTCAACTGCGCCTCACGCATAATAATCAAAGGAGTCGAAGTTTAGGGAATTAGGTGGTCAAATGTAATGGGTGATGTGTTCGCAGAAATTGTTTGGCATACATAACTGGGTTCACCTGCTTGTATGGCTTGGGGCAGAGTCCTTTGCCAAACATAGGGTCTTCCAGCAGCCACCCTCTTGACCCAGGGCAGCACTACCTCCTCAAGGCACTTAAGGTAGCCCCCACCCCGTGTTGAGTCTGAGGCCCTGGGAGAAGATGAATGGAGGCATAATGATGTCATCACTAGCGATCACTGCAAACACCTTCGTAATCACCATTAGACTCATCCAACTCCTCTGCACTGTGTTCAGATTGACACCCAAATACTATGAAAGGTTCGTATTGCCGCGAATACAAAGCAATAAAGCATGCCGTTTCAAAATTTTTGGCGGAGAATTTGCGTCATTGTTTTCTTTTTCTCGCAGACGGTGCCCAACTGACTCTACGATACTGTGCATTCGACAAAATCCAAAACAAACAACCCGCATACGCGAAATTAAAAATATAAAATGACAACTAATGGTGTATATATATATATATATATATATATATATATATATATATATATATATATATATATAGAGAGAGAGAGAGAGAGAGAGAGAGAGAGAGAGACAATATTAGTGGTAAATATACACATACATATGCAATTATATATACACATACATATATGTATAAAAATAATTCCAAGAGGATATGATCCAGGTAGAACTCAATGTCCAGGACAGAGTAAAGATATAATAAATAACTTAAACACTAATATTCCATGGTCATAATTTATTCCATTGGAATCGTAAAAACGATCCAATTCATCAGACCTACAGATTCAAAAAGCATATATATATATATATATATATATATATATATATATATATATATATATATATATATACGCACTGAAGTATGGAAGTTGAAATGAAAATTAAAAGAAAGGGTGTTTTGTTATTGGTCCTTAGATAAACAGCATTATATGTTTATATTTGTTTCAGGTCAAAAGCAAGCGACAACACATGGTATCAACGATCATCAACGAATTATTGATGACTAAGAATCGACATACAACAATCTTTCTAAGTCATCCTGCATCGGACAAGTATCATAGGACGATTTACCACTAAAATCCATCATCACGCAAGAACTCATCTCTATTCATTGCATCAAGAAGCACTCCGCACATAATTTAATTTAATATTCAATTATCATCATTGCTTATAATTATTTTTTTAATAGGAAACATCAGTTTATATCATTGAAGAAAAAAAAAGGAATTGTTTCCGGTCTAGCTACCTAACCTGTCGAGTAATTTCAGGCTTTCAAACGTCACCTGAGGTGACAATGATGGTCTTATGCAAGACATTTGAACGTGCGTGTATGCAAAAAGCCATACCCATTGGTAGCTAAATACGTACTTGTGTATTAGTGATAAATGGAAGTGTATCAGTTTAAAATATCGATGGTACATTTTTAATCACTTGTAAAATACTTATTATAACGTATTTCCGTTACGGAATCATCCTCACCTGAAAGTATCGATCATGCAGCGCCGAATTAAAAAAAAATACTCTCTTTCTTTTTGAATCTGCATAGCAGCAGACTAATGAGGACACAAGTCAGCTAGGACTTACTTTCTCCTAACTTTTGCCACACAAATGGCAAAAGTTGGATGATATTTAATTTCTCCATCTATTTATCTACGTTGATATGTGAATGTATAGAAAGAGAAAAATGAAAACTGGTGTTATTAAGATATTTTATCAGCTTATTTAAAAGATACATACGCTTAAACATAAATGAACTACTTTTTTGTATATGTTCTACTGTCTACCGAGTTATTATATTCATGTGTGTGTCTAGTACAGTACTTTTCAGTGTGATCTCTACTACAAATTCATGGATGACTTGCGATTTTGAATAAGCGATTTACGATTTTACATGAGTGCTGCATTGCTTTAAAGAAAGTTAATCAGTTAAAAAAGGACAAGCTAAATTTAGATTTGATCGTTTATAATTGGAGTGACATTGCTAAACTGATCATATCATATTATGGGGACATGACGATATTTTTCAACGCAGGAGATGAAACGACATGCTGTAATTGCTGCGATACTCGCAAAGCATAGAGATGTTGAGATTGCAATTGGGGGGGGGGCGATGGAGGCGGGGAAAGCATACACATCGTTCGAACAGTATCAGGACACCACAATTCGCCCAACAGGTGCCGAACATTATCAATGCGAATCCTGTAGCGTCCATGTTGTAACCTAGGGAAGGTTACTGAATAGAATAATCAAGCGAAGGTTGGTAATGAACGATAATACTTAGGACACGAACACCACATATAAGATTCGCCAGCGGCGCGTAGAAGTAACCAAATGCTAGAAGTGAGTCAAGTGAATGCCACAATGAATCTCCAACTGCAGGATATCTACCAACCTCCCCACGCGGTCAGATGTGGCACAAGGCCGAATTTAATGTGGGGTATCCGAGCCCGTAGCCTCGGCCAAAAATTCCGCGTAGACCCCGTATAAAACGAGGCCGGGTAGCTGTTTCCCGAGACTAGACTCTGCCCTTCGATATAGCCTCGTCTGGGGATCCTCTCTGCCCGGAGGCAGAGAGTTTAACCAGTACAGCTGGAGACGAATCTCCGACTGAAGACCAACATACAGTATTTACTACTATATTTATGTGAATGGGGACATACTCATTATCGTCCGCAGGTATGCTACAACACTCCATGAGATCTCCAGGGGTCCGAGGGCACAATCCGCAATGTGGTGCATCGATATAGGTGTCTTACGAGTTGAGGAAATAGTAGCTCATGTCCTTGTAGTGAACAAAACAAGATCTAGATTTAAAAATTCAAATCATCACTGACTCATTGATTTTGTTAGAAATTAAAAAGACTCAAATTTACAAACTTTGCTTAACACATACGCAAAAGCGAATCCAAAACAAAACTCGTGAAATTTCACACCTTGATGCGAAATGTTTTTCGGGCAATAGAAAACTAGGAAATATTTAAAAACAAAATTCAAATAATCTTCAATTCTCAGAAGCAAAATTCTTTTACGGACCTTTTCGCGAGCCGGCGCGAAGTTTGTTCGTCGTCCAATAGAAAGGTCCGAATCATATCCAGGAGTGAATTCCCAAATGACCTTTTCAAGCCCCACAAACAAAATAAAAGTCGGGCAAGTTCGCCTGTCACCAGAGAGGAGACGAGCGTATTAACACGTCCCTTGACAAACGTCAAGCGATCGTTATTATCTCTACCTTTCTCCCTCACCTCTTTTATACTTGATAAACGAACGGAACATTTTAAGACTGAACGATTACTTCAAAGACATTCCTACCCTACGATAACGCCCATACATACATACATACATACATACATACATACATACGTTCCTGCCTACGTACAGACAAACTCATTCTTGCAAGGAGTACTACGAACATTTTGCCGACCTTGTATCAACCAAAATACATTAATTTTATTTGTAGAGACCTTAATTGATTTATATGTATATAAATTTGTTGCTTCACTTTACAATTTGATTTTCTTGTTTTATACCCCTCTTATGGTGGGCTATCTAACTAACAAGGCCAAATCAAACTAATCTTTCAAAACTCATACACTTCACTATAACTGATAACCCACTAAATGTAACAGAGAGAGTTTGGGAACCACACACAAACACACACACATATAATTTTATTTTTTTATTGAAATTGGAGTAGATTTGAACAGCGAAATTAGATCAGAACAATTTTGTTTACTGATCTAGCCCATTTGGAATTAGGTCATAAGGAAGACAATGGAAGATGATCGAGATAATTTTTATCGGTTAAAATTTGAAATAGAGCTTACTAAGGTTATGAAGAACTTTGAAATTCACATGATTTTGGGTTGAAAGCAGCACTCGTGATAATCGTGTGCGGGCCACGGGTCGATTTATGATTAGCCACGTTTATCTATATAAACGCGCACAGAAATCTTTTGACAGAGTGGTTGGCTCGTCTGCCGTCGAGTGCAGTCGCGCTGGGTAGAGAGAGGTCGGAGACTGGAAGTGACGCCAGGGATTGGAACAAAACCCCGGCTAACATGTACTGTTAATATAAGTACCGATGCTTCTGCTACCACGAAGATTACTACTACTGTTACTACCGCCGAGGAGGACGCAACTATAAACTTTAAGTCGCGCACAGAAATCTTTATCTCTCCATCGCAAGAGTCGTATATCGTTCTGAGACGATTTCACACCAACCTAATCACAACCCACTCTCTCTCTGTCTAGAATCCAGTGTATGAGTTTTTACGTCAATTATTTTCTTTTCTGTAACCCGTTTCTTCTCTATACTATTCTTTTCTACTTTTTTAAAAGACATTAACAATTCAACCATTGAATAGTTGTTTGCCCGGCTTTATGCAGATATATATAGATATAAGCTGGTATGCTATGTTTTTTTGTTTTGTTTTCATACAAAAATCATTTCAAACAGGATCAAAAAATGAATTGGAGAAATGACATGCGGTTAAGTGTGGATCTTTCTAATGTCCCCTATATATATATATATATATATATATATATATATATATATATATATATATATATGGTACATTCTAAATTTCTTAGCACAGACTCTCCAGTCGTGCCTACATCTTCAGTCGACCGTGAATGGATGAACATCACTTCTGGATCAAACCAAACACAACGTGGGCAGGAAGTAGAATTGAACCAGTGGACTGGTCGAATGAACTACAGATGCTCAGGGGACCTACGGCCACTCCCTTAAGTTCGGTTAAGACCGAGTAGACACCTCAACCCGGAGGTTGAGGGGCTGTGGCGAAAGTGTTAGATATATCCTCACACACACAAGAACAAAGGTTGCTCCAAGCAAAACTGAACAAATTGAAACATCCAGCAGAAGCTGGTATGCTATGTTTTTTGTTTTGTTTTCATACAAAAATCATTTCAAACAGGATCAAAAAATGAATTGGAGAAATGACATGCGGTTAAGTGTGGATCTTTCTAATGTCCCCTATGTTTTAAACACCAAGCTTCTGTCTTCTATGGTGGTTTTAGGAATGGTGAGTAGAGAGGAACCCTGACTCCACTGAGGTGCTGGAAACAGTTGAGAAAGTCGCTGAATAGACATTGTATGCAATGGAAGGCCGTAAGAGTTCCAGCAGAATTCTGCATCAACTCGCAAAGTTGTGGTGACCCAAGATTGGATAGCGGTCAACCTGCACGACCACACCACATGAAACATGTGTCCACTTAACTCATTCTTCTATTATGTGCCGTGTCCCTTCAGCACGTAGACAATCATGGATCTCCACCTCCTCCTGTCCCTAGAAACCCTCAATAAATTTTGTCTCTTTGTTATTTTTCCCAGATCGTGTTCTGCCATCCACTTCTCAAGCCCGTTATGTATGTCCCTGTTATCCCTTTATCCGCCCTGTGAGTATCAGATTTTCCAAGCCCTCCTTTCACATTACGTGTCCCAGAAATTTCAGCAAGGCCTCTTCTTGATGTTATGTTTCCTCTTTGTTTACATCCTCTCCAAAACCTCATCGTTGCTCACATGTTCGGCTCTTGGTATCCTTAGCATCCTTCTGTAGAACCATATCTCTGTTGCCTCGAGTCTCTTCTTCATCATTGAGGGGATTGTCCAGCATTCGCTGCCATAAAGAAGGACAGATATCAGGTAGTAGTTCAGTACTCTTTTCTTTTCTTGTTACCAAAGAAATCCTCCCGTCTCGTAATACTCTGCGTAGCTTTTGAAATGCGTCTTTGGCCATCCCAGTACGTTTTCAGATCTCAGCGTCGCACTTAACGTCTTCTGTCAGAACACTTCCCAAATATTTAAAATTTTCACACCTGCCTGTTTGTAGTGTCCTCGACCTGTAAATTGCATATTGAGCTCATCTTTTTCTGATGACCATGTATTCTGTCTTCTTGTAGTTTATGCTTAGTCCCTTCTTCTCGCTTTCCTTCGCTACCTTCTGCTGGAGGTTTTGTAGTTTCCTTTCTGTGTCTGCTAACAAACTCACCAGACCTAGATACTCTTGACGATTACATGTGAGGCGTTGTTGAACGGGAGACTAATCCACGTTCGCACAATACGACTGATTCCCTGAAAGACGTCACTATCCGAGTGATGTCCAATATCAATACAGACCATGTGTTGAGTACATGCCATTGGTTCCGGTTATGCATTGAAGACATCATTGTGGCTGAAAGCGGTTACATCGAATGAACATGTAACCCAACCATTACTTCATCTGTGAAACAAGTTCTGTATCAATTTATTTACTTATTTGTAAGATGTCTTGATAAGATCCAAAGACGGATATACAACGTAATTGGCCCTGATCTGTCATCTCGTCTGCAGTCGCTCTCTCACAGACGCGATGTTGCCTTGCTCTGTCTTTTTTACAAGTACTTTCACGGTAATTGCTCCGAGGAGCTGCTTTCGCTGGTTCCTAGGCCTCATGAATTTAAACGTCCTACGAGGCTGGCATCCCGTTCCCACCCCTTCACCGTTGAAACTGTTAGATGTAGACGTATCTTCTACTCCAATAGCTTCATGTCTCGCACATCTCGCCTGTGGAACTCCCTTCCTTATTCCTGTTTCCCTGACAAATACAATCTCCAACTATTTAAGTGTAACGTCAATCGACATCTCCAGTTGCCTTGATCTATCCACTTCCCTTCTCCACATCCTTTCACCTTTCATTCCTATCTGCTCTCGCTCCAAATCTTCTGTAACCCCCTTGCCTTGATCGATCCACTATCTTTCTCCACATCCTCTCCTTTACCACTCCTATCTGCTCTTCTTCCAAACCTTCTGTAAACCCTTGCGTGCTAGTGGCCTCCAGCCTTGCTTGGGGTGATACGCTTAAAAAAAATGTCGTTGTTTTTCTTACGATCTTCAATGTGTTCACACGCACCCTGTGTAATCGTCATTGTAAAACCTTAATTGTACCCACATAGTCAAAGTACGTATATGACGGTCATATTTACTTTCATACTGACATAGTTAACTTGTTGGGTTCAATTATATATTTCAAAAGACTTTGACACGGTGTGACAGAGATGGTTGCTGCCCAAGCTCTCCATCTATGGAATCATTGGAGCAGGCTTCTCAATTATCAAGTCCTTCTCAACGGGTAGGTCCCTGGAGGTAGTTGTTAACTATCAGTCCTCCGAGACCCAAGTGATCAATACAGGCGTCCTCCAAGACTCGCTTCTCGGCTCAACTCTCTACTTTACATTAATGATCTGCCTAAGAGTATACTCCGAGCTTTTGTGGATATCATACTGATGATACAACAGTATATGGGTGGACCTACAAAATTCTAGATGACTAGAGTCTAGAAGCTGATCTCTCTGCTGACATCTGTAACAGATCAGTGGTAGGAAAAACTGGCTGGTCACATGCAATGCCACAAAAACGAAACTAGTAACGTTCCATCAATGCCGAGCGGACCCCAAAATTTTCGTTTCGTGATGAACGGGTTTCCTTTCAAGGACACGTCCATACGACAAGTGGAGTGGAGCTCATACATACGATCCATCGCTAAAGATGGCGGGCAAATGGTCGGTCCCCTATACCGCTTCAGCAAGTACCTGACTCCTCTTGCTATCCTGCTCATTCGTGCGCATGCGTAGTCGAATTAACGTAAACAAACTTAGTCCGACGAAGTTTAAAAGGACAAAAAGCGTGGCACAAAACCTTTTTCTCACTTTATCATTGTTCTTTCCCCTAAAATTGTTCTTCATATATATATATATATATATATATATATATATATATATAAACATATAAACTCTGACCATTAAACTTTTATATATATATATATATATATATATATATATATATATATATATATATATATATATACACACACAAACACGTATGTATGCAATTTTTTATGTATATTAATTATATATTACACATACGCGGTATTTATTGGAAAGCGCTCAATATCAGTGATAGATCTAACATATTTAGTTGGACTGATGGGAGTTTGTGACCCTGGGTTTGACGCTATTTGCGATCGTCAGACCCAGGGTCACAAACTCACATCAATCCAACTAAATATATATATATATATATATATATATATATATATATATATATATATATATATATATATATTAAACAATGAAAAATATTAAAAAATTAAAATCTTCACCCATATATATATATATAATAAAGGGAAGAGTTTATAGTTGTTCCAACGAGAGAAAAGTCTATATATTAAAAAGAAGAGAAACCGTAAAAGTCTTTAGTTGTAATGTTCATTTTTTTTTAAATATATGCTTTATTTCTTAATAGTATGCTTTATTTCCATAAAGCATAATATTTTTAAAAATTCACATACAACCAAAACGTTTTCGGTGTCTGCGTGTGTGTGTGTGTATAGAGGGTGTTGTAGCTATGATTTGCTTCGTCAACCCTAAGGTAGTAACGCCTCTAACTAAAGAAACCTGAATAAGCACAAATATGGATTTATAGAACAAAAATAACAACTATTTATGTGGCGGAAAAGAAAACGGATGAATCTGTGTCAAGGTAATTAATTTAAGAAGGAATTTGACATAAATAAAAATTATCATATAAATATTTATCAAATTCCTGTCTGTGATTTTTTTACTGGAAATCTACACTTATATTTTCAATTTATGTGATATCCCTTCTGATTTATTCATCTTATTTCTGCTCCTAAATTGCAATGATCCACCGTGAAATTTCCTTACATAGAACCCAAAAAGTGTGTGTGTGTGTGTGTGTGTGTGTGTGTGTGTGTGTGTGTGTGTGTGTGTGTGTGTGAAATAAAGAGATAGAGAAAGAATTGTAGTACGATTAAGTTTATCTATAAGGGACTCTCTCACTTGATTATGTAGGACGACACGTGTGAAGATTTCACCTTATCACAGGTGAAGATGATCAGTTTTTACAGTATTTTGGTGAACTTTTATTATTCCAAGAAATTCATAATTTATATGTTATTCTTTAAAACCACTTGAAAATAATTGATTATTGATCTGTTATAATGATATAATCTTATTATAATATATAATAATAATGGACACTCCCGTCGGTTTCGACGTTTGAGTATCTGACAGCTTAATTGATTCAGTTATGAAATTTTGTGCGATAATCTTAAGTGGCACTTAAGACCCGCTAGCGATTTACAAAGGAGGCCACATATAGAGCAAGAGTAAGGATTGTGAGATGAGATCACTGTTAGATTGGCTGACCTTTTAGTTCTTGCTATCGCTTCTTGAAGATGATTCAGACAAGCAGATTGAAAATTGCTGAGTCCACTAAAACACGTTGATCTCCATTCTTCTCGCTCCAAGGCTAAACGCTCACGGGTGTTATGATGTATATTGATAGCTGACAAGTTGCTTTTCAGCTTGTCTTTGTATCTTAGCCATGGGTGTCCTACATTCCTGTAGTCCTGATCTAACTGGCTGTACATTAGGATCTTGGGTATCCTGTCATCAGACATTCTCAAGACATGACCAGTCCACCGTAAAAAAAGACTGTAGGATAAAAGTCTCGATTCCTCCAATATTACACCTGTTAAACAGGTCTATGTTAGATGTCCTATCTTGAAGGTTAACTCCACAGATTGCACGCAAACAGCGTTTATGGAAAACATCCAGCTAGCGTATATGGTACCTGTATGGAGTCCACGACTCTGAGCCGTACAAAAGGATGGCAAGTACAACAGCTCTGTAAACCCGAATTTTCGTATCCAGTCGAATACCCCGCTCATTCCACAAGCAATGGCGAAGTTTGCCGAAAGTACTGGTAGCCTTAAAAATCCGATGCACGATTTCATCATCTAAAGTTCCACTGTAGTTTACTTTGCTATCAAGATAGGTGAAAGATTTTACAGAGTTCAGGGCTTTGTCTTCTACTTTCAATGGTCTTTCTGGAAATTTGTAGACAGGTGGCTTTTGTTTCTCACCACAGAATTGCTTCGGAGTAGGACAAGATTGGTGCACCACTTCAGTTTTCTTTATGCTAAGTGTAGGACCAAAGGCTTTACATGCAGAAGAGAAACGATGTTGGGCCTCCTCAAAGGATGTCGCAACAAGAGCAGCATCATCAGCAAACAACAAATCACGAATAATTTGCGTACGAAGGTGGGTCTTGGCTTTGAAGCGCTGATAATATAAGGTGCGATAGATAAATTGTCATATATATATATATATATATATATATATATATATATATATATGATAGGATAAATATATATATATATATATATATATGATCGGATAAAGAACAAATTGAAAACGTTTGTAAATTTAACATGTTTCGCTTTTATTTAAACTTCATCAGAAATTAAATATGGAGGAGAAAAATTCTGGTATTTTTTATTAATGTGTTGCTTGTTTTTCATTGATATAGCGAACCCCTCCTGTATCTGTCCTGTCAATCAGCGTTCGTGTGTATAATTCATGTCTGTATGGGCATCACCGTTCTATTTTTTCCATCCGGTATTTAGTTGATAATTTGCATGCGTGTGTATTCTTTTGAGCATCTAGCGGGCATTTTCATCTATGTCTGGTAGTTGTCCGTATGTTGATTGGGGGATGTTTTGTGTGAGAGTGAAGAATTTAAGTTATACGAGGTATGGGTTGCAGATAGACATATCTTACATTCTTTAAGTATGTGTTTATAAATGTTCGTGATATAATAAAGTAAGTTGGACGTGTGTGTATAGATGGCAAAATATTTATCAGAACTCCCTCCAAGTATTTCCTACGTAATGAACTACGTACATTTCTATTTAGGTTGGCATTTATGAAATAGAAGTTATGGCCTGTTTTGTTTTCTATGTGTTACGTGCGAGTTTTTTTGTTTTGTTTTTTTAAGCATTTCACCTCAAGCAAGACGGAAGTACCACAGGTTTGCAGGGGGTTACATACAGTGAAGGTGAGAGAAAAATTGTGTATAGAGGGATGAGGAAAGGATAAAAGATGAACGGAGTTCAAGACATCAGAAGATGGCGATTGACGTCGCATTTAAATTTTTGAATATTGTAGTTGTCAGGGAAGCAAGTAAACGGAAGGAAATTCCACAGGCGGGAAATGCAAGAAAAGGAGCAGTTGGAGTAGAAATGGCGGTTACATTTAACTGTTTCAAAGGTAAGAGGGTAAACGCCTAGCTGCCAATCTAGTAGCATGCTTAAATATATGTAGTCGGGGAACCAGGGAAAAGAAGCTCAACAGAACAGCCATGGAAATATTTGTAGAAAAGAGAGCGGGAAACCATATCACATCTGTGAGAAATTGACTGAAGTCTAGATGACAAATCAGGATCGATTATATTACAGATCCTTCTTTGGATTTTGCCGAGAACCTCGAGATGAATATCTCGGGCACCAGACCAGATATGGCAACAGTATTCAATGCACGGACGATTTGTAGATATGTAAGATGGACGCTGACAAGAAAAACCTTCTGTGACCCAAACTTTTATTGCAGCAGTTCCAGCCATTGATTCAATGTAGTTGTTCAGCTTCAAGCCATTCGAAAGCGTAAGGCCAAGAAGGCGCAGAGAGAGACGCTCCTTGAATATGGTTGGCGGGATTTAGATAACAATAGGCTCATAACTCTGCTAAACACAGAGTTAAAGATTTTGACCAAGATCCCGACGGAGCGTTTACATCAGTTGCCGAGATTCTTTTGGGATCGTAACAGACTTGTGCTGTTAAGGGATGGACAGTTTAAGCAACCTGCATCTCTGAAGGTCATTCCTCGGTTCAGTGACCTTTCACGGTCTAAGATGCTCTTGTATCAAGAATTAGTCGAGGTGATCGAGGCGGACCCACTCTGTGGTCGGCTCGGCTCGGCTCGGCTCGGCTCGGCTCGGCTTGTCGATGACCGAGTTGCGATCATTCTGATCCTTGATGCTAGCAGCGAATTACCTCAGCAACTGGCAATGAATTCTGAACGCGGTATCGCTCAATGACGTGGCCTTCAGAAAGGGCTGGGCGTATTTTCCCGATTGTTATCGGTGGGACCTTTGTCTAGAAGAAACGGCTTCGCATGCCTTTTATCACTGTCCTCAAGTGCGGCCCTTCTGGTATTATGTCGGCGAGTTGATGGCTCGTCAAATCCCGTGTCCATCGATCTTGCATACGCATAGGATAATGTCTTGCCCCTGTGTTCTGGAGTGAAACGAATGGTGTTTCTCACGTTGCTAGCCGTGGAAAGAATTGTGGTGTGTACGTTGCAGATGGATGGAATCTTATGATACGAACGTTATTTTCATCAGGATTTGGTCGAATTCTTTGGGCGTCAACTCAAGATGAAGATTAGATCTGATAGAAAACGTTTGTTATTGGTAGGTTTCGGTGAAAGGTGGGTAAAAGTGGTGAGCTTGGTTAGTGTGAACGGGGCCAGCCTTGATTCCCTTTTGACGCAATGGGGTGGTTTCCTGTCGTTAGACTCTCTTGTTTGCTTACTTGTGAATAATTTTTGTTCTGGGCCTTCTCCTGACTATCTCTTTTGTTATGATCCATGTCAAGTTTCCCAACCTCCCCAGTCTTTTATCCCCTATATTATCTTGACGAAGTCAATTCTTGACTTTCCCACTTCACAATTTATTTTGTCCTTCACTCTCCGTTAATGTTGAGATTCTTGATTCTGTCTATTGGTGGAATACAGCGGCCGCTCTTATTTTTCTTTGAGATGGCCGGGTCCTACTAACACATTTTGTATTTAGTTTGAATGTTTGGTTATATTTTAGTCTCATTTTAGGGTTCACCCCTTCCCGCTCATTTCATATCATTAACTTTTTATGTTTTTTTAAAGAAAAAATTGGAAAAAAAACCCAAAAAGTCATTTATAAATTATAAAACATTTATGTCAAGGATGTGTTTGTAGGATTCCTGAGAATATGTAGTATTGTGATATATGTCGGATTGGATGAGTTCTCTTGGTGAATGAGTAAATTATAATGAATGAATGGGTCGTGAATCGGTTTAGCTACGTTTAGGATAGTTAGTGTTGACCGCCCTCGCCCTACTTCCCCTTCGGCCTGGTGCCAAAATTGTAATTTAAGTTACAATAAACCAACTTTCACGTATCTTGCACACAAGACACGTAAGAGCGCATTTTTGTTCCAGGCGGTAAGCCATTCTCTTTCCTACAAATATTAACATGAGTATTATTATGACAACTTCTCAGACGAGCTATATTCATTAGATTCACCGATTCAGACCTTTACAGCTAAGACCTGGCATGCCACGTTCACGGGCTTGAATTATCCTCATTCTATTCGTATTCCATTTGTAAGAAAGAAGTTCCACTCAAACGGGTTTTTCATTTTTAGTTTCTCATAGTGCATAAGAAAAAATTCATTATTTTTTCTTCTGGTATAAAATTGCTTTATACTTGTTGTTTAACAGTTCGCATTTCTAGTGAATCTTAAATAAGATGTTTTCTACTAAATGTTTCTCGTTTTCATTGATAATTTAATCCCACATGCCTTTATTAAGCTTGGCTTGACACAAGTGCATTGTATTCTGAAAGTGGAGAGGAATTCCTTGTCAGCATTTAAATTCCTGACTTTTACTTTGGCTTGAACACTGGCTAGTGACATAAATGAGAAATTTCCCCATCTATCCTAGCCACCTAACGGATATTTTCATTCATGTCTCCATTTTTGGTTGCACTTCCATCTGTTTAAAATAAGAAATATAGAAATTTACAAAAAGGAACAGCTTGCTTGTGGTTTGTTTCGAGTTCATTCGAAACTGCTACAAGCGCCAGCAAAACTGTAGCATCAGATTCATAAATTTGAAATTATGTTCATATTAACGGTGGAACGAAACTGACTTAAGGATTTGTACTCTAATTCTACGTCTGTCAATGATACGTACAAATAACTGCACACAAAAAATATGTAACCATTGACTCATGTAGAGAACTGGCTGTGACACCTAAAACATAAAGTTTGGAGGTCAGTTTATAATGAGACAAGTGCAATTTATGTAACTGCTGATTACTGTCAACAGTCTGCTATGTAAGATTATAACAAAGCAACATCCTGTAAATTTAGTTTCTGACTAATTCACTTTTTGACTAATCTCTCACTTGTAATAAGAGCTATTTTATTGGGTTTAATTAATCTTGCAGGTGTACTGCATAACCGTGCTATTGTGCAACATTAGAAACTGAAAAACGCACCAGTAAAATAATATTTATATTAGTTCTATGATTTTTACATGTCTAGACGATGCGTAACGGTTTTAGTATTTCTATACGAGTACTTTCTCATAGAAATATATGTCCAACTACACTCTTCTGTTCTTACTTCGAATCTATTCGGACAAGAATCCACGTATATCATAAGTGGCAACAAATAAAATTAAACGTTAAACTTTCGACAAAGGTGTAATATACTGACCGCAGCTACGTCCTAATGATAGTAATAGCTAAGTCACAGAAAATGTCATTTTTCTCTTACCATCACCTGAGTATAAAAAAAATGTAAACATTTCTTCTTAAATAGCATGTAGTGAATAGTGAAGAACGACTTTTCCCATATGATATTATTGGAATTTATTGCAATAATTATTTAAAGCGATCGTCTGCTAACGAATGATGACTGTCAATGAGTTGTGTTGATAGGAGTAGAAAATAAAGAAATAATGAGTCATGATCCATCCCATCTGCTTTTCAGAACGCCGCCCACGACGGACAAGTTGTCAACATTAACACTAGTGACCTCGGTCCACAGACAAGACACACGAATCAACTCCAGGACCTACCGACTCTCCTCTTCCTCCAAGTCCATTCCCCGCCCGCAAATACACATTTCACCTTGACCTTCTGTATCAGCAATACAAAAAATGATCTTAACAATTCTTGCTTCTTTTCTTTTTGCCTCACCGGCAATACTTGTTGTTTCGT
This sequence comes from Acanthosepion esculentum, assembly GCA_964036315.1. Classification (NCBI taxonomy): domain Eukaryota; kingdom Metazoa; phylum Mollusca; class Cephalopoda; order Sepiida; family Sepiidae; genus Acanthosepion; species Acanthosepion esculentum. Next base: position 26,373,613 of record OZ038495.1, on the reverse strand, counting down.
TTGCTCTCTCGTGCTACCATACACGCGTTTATAACAATGTGTAAATGCAAACAAAGAAATTTACTAAGAAAAGCAAATATTTTCCCTTTGACTGCAATAGTTTTCCCTTGCTTATTGACAGGAAATAGAACTTTAAATGAAATAAAAAATACATACGATTTGGTAGGATTCAAATCAACAAACTAAAAAACAAACGAGCTAAAAATGCGAAAACGTACATAAAAGAATGGAATTAATTTTCATATAGACATTATTCCCATTCAAATAGTAACACGTAAATGTTCACAGCAAATGATTCAGATATGTTGGTTACTTTCAATAAGAAAATTATGATACAACTGTTCAAGCAAAATTTCAGTCGCTGAAATGCAATTTATTTAAAATATTGCTACTGCAAAAAAAATCAGAGTTGTTAAAATATTGGTTTAGTGTTTTTGAAAGATGCATTTTAATAAATGTATGTGTAAATGTAAGTGTGTGTGTCCAAATATAGTAGTAAATTTCACGTATTACGAGAAAAGTAAGAATGTATCATAAAAAAATGAGGGTCTTAAATCCACGAGTGTTATCGTGAGAAAAGGTAATGGAGATTCACATTTTCTTCACTTCACGCGGACGTAGTAGTAAGTATTAAATTTCGCGGCAAGTTTTCAGCGAAAAGGAAATATTTGTTTTCGAACGCATAAATCAATTAAACAGCCTAAAATCCTAATATTTTAGAGAACTATGTATTCCCATTCGAACTGACCCTTTTGAGAATTTCAATGCTTATAATTAAACTAAAATCAAACTAAAGGAGAAAAATTTAGCAAAACAATTTCAAGCATCTGATTATTATATTGTTTTTATTACTAAAAATCTAATAATAATGCTATTTATTCCTGAAGCCTATATATGGGATAACGATTTATAAATTTTTATATATCAAGAAGTTTTGGGCGAAATATGTATGACAAAGTTGAAAAGGTTTTCGTGTGTTTCCGTTGATGCGACTACACATGCGCACAAACGAGAGACGTTGAGAATTTTAAATTTAGAATTTTTTAAAATATGTTTTGAGTATATCATCTAGCCAATTTCATTTGGATTCTTTTTCTTTTTGTTTCCATCGTCTTATTAAATATTCCACATTGTGATAACAGAATATCTGTAAGAACCTGGACGCAGATTTATTGTGAATGAACTAGCGATTAGATTACTTTCTAAACATTTTCGTCTTAGGAGGGGGGCCGTTTTTTCTATTTTTGAATATTTTGTTTCGCATTGAATATGAAATTTTTAAAATGAAATTTGAATATAAAATGATTTTTTTTTATATGTGATGTACTGATTGTTCCCAGGAGGAGGGTTAAAATTTTTGTTATGGCTTCAGCCTGTTTTCCGGAGGCGCTTCCTATTCCTGAAATAATGGACCGCATTAGGGTGCCTATTCCTGGGTTTTAGGGAGACCGCAAAATTTAAGTATTCTACGGTGATATTCTATTAGTCTATATTATAATTTATCTTCATTTTAGAAAACTGAAAAAGTAAAACTCAGTGTCCAACAAAAATCAACTAATAAAAATGATCTCATAAATTTCTATTCCCATCATAACAAAATAATATCCGAAATAATCCTCAGATTCTATTTAAGAGCATTCGGAAATTGCAGCCCTCAATATTTGCACGAACAGAAAAAATATATTGAAAATACTTTCAAGATCATCCAGTACCCTATTTTATATTCAATGCGAAACAAAAGACTCCTAAAATATTCAAAAATAGAAAAGCGGCCCCTAAAGAGAAACTCAACGAATCATAAAATATTGTTTTACCCACTAACTCTGTCACAACTACAATCGAAAAGAAATGATCTAAACTCAGCATAAAATTTGTCACAAACCCATCTGAATCAATAAAAGACTTAATCAATACAAAATAAAACAACGAGCCAAAACTTGCCTGAAAGGATTGACAGAAAGAATATATTTTAGAAACCTCAACAAGTTTAAATAAATGATTATATGAACACAAAAGAGACATTTTAAAAAACAAAACGTTAAACGCATTAGTTACTCACCATACCGAGAGTAACCACAATTTTGACATAAAAAATGCTATTCTAATTAAAAGAGAAAATAATTCACTGAGACGTAAATGTTTAGAAATTGCTTTAATCGCTAGTTCATCCACAGTAAATTTGTCCCCAGGTTCTTACAACGTTTCACCATTCTTTCAGATCTTGTTATCACGATGTGGGATATTTAACAACAAAGATGATGGAAGCAACAAGAAAAACAATCCAAATGAAATTGGCTAGATTATATACTCAAAACACATTTTTTAAAATTCTGAATTTAACATTCTCAGCGTCTCTCGTTTGTGCGCATGTGTAGTCGCATCATCGTAAAAAAAAAAAAATAAAAAAAAAAACTTAGTCCGATGAAGTCCTAAGGGACTAAACGAGCCACACGAAAACTTTTCCACTTTGTCATAAATTTTCATCCATATATATAGGGTGACCCAAAAAAACGGGAACTTTTTAACAATTCAATAAAACCAAGGGTGATGGAAGAAAAATATTTAATTCATAGTAATTGAAACCTTAAAACATGCCATTTAAGAAACAGTGTTGGAATTTTCATTTTTTTTAAATTATGTCCTGTAGATGGCGTTCTCCTGTACGAATGCATTCTTGAAATCTGCTGTTGAGACCCCTATTTACTGATGCAACATCTCAGCTGGGATATTGTGAATTTCATTCTTGTTACTAAAATGGCGAAATGTTTACTTGCTCAAGGTCACTGTCTCGCAGTGTTGCCACTTGCTCATGTCTGGCAATACGCACTTCAAAAATTCCCGTTTTTTTGGGTCACCCTATATATATATATATATATATATATATATATATATATATATATATACGCGCGTGCGCACAAAAGCGATACTTAAATTTCACTGTTTTCCGCAATTTTCATGTGCACGCGTTCTTTATTTGTCGGCGGTCTCACAAGCGCCAAGCGTTTGAAAAGGGCAAGAAACTCAATTCTATAATTAGGTGCCCATTATATGACCTATTGTATCTATTGCAAAATAACATTGGTATATCGTTACCATACAAGGCGTGCTATTCAGGAGGCTCGGATATATGTAGTAATGAAGCGAGGTAGGTGGTTGGTAGCTTTAAATTTGTCCCACACTAACATTCTTTAGAACAATTTATTCTTATGCTTGCAGATGGAGATGGGCTTCCTATTTCGTATTTTATCATCACCCATGCATTGCAAGATCGTCAGATTTTTCGCCCATACACAATATACAGCCAAACACGCGTTCGATACTCAAAATTTCCCACTCAACTATGGAGTCCGACATATATTCTTTTTTTGTGATGTCAACGAACACTCGTTGTCACTTTCGTAATGCTCGTTGTAGTACAGACTTTGTAATCGCAGATTACAACTATAGTAACGCTCGAATAGTAATCGTATAATCGAATAGAGTAGACTAGAAATGGTGATCTGTATAGTAATAGAGGATAGAATAGAAATAGCGATTCGACTAGTAATAGAGAATAGACTAGAAATGCAGATCTGAATTGTAATAGAGAATAGACAAGAAATGCAGATCAATCTAGACGTCACGCGACATCTTATACGTGCGTTTCCTCTATGGACACGTGACCCACTTAATTCAATAATGGGATCGCCTGAGTTTGCTCACTGCGATCTATGTTCAAACTCAAATGTCAACAGCGACATTTTATTCCTATATAACACTCTTTTTACCTCTGTAAATAGAACGTGGACAAAGTTGTGATATTTCTGTATTTTTCATTGCCTAAGCTTAACACAGGATTGTAAAATCACCCTCTGCATCCCCAATGTGAAATTTTTCTTCTCTCTCTCTTACTTTTGCACAACACTGTATACATATATATATATATATATATATATATATATATATATATATATATGGTACTGATGATATTAATGCTTAAATGGTAAATACTTATACATATATATTTTTTGTGTGTATGTATGTGTGCATCTGTTTGTGTGTGTGTGTATATATATATATATATATATATATATATATATATATATATATATGTGTGTGTGTGTGTGTGTGTGTGTGTGTGTGTGTGTGTGTGTAGATACACACATACGCATATACTGATATATCTTCACTGGGCAATTATACCATTTTTTATTTGGTTTGGTGGTATCATAGGTATTAATTGTAGGAGGGTATATTTATAATTGAATTTTTATTTATAATTGTTTGGATTTATGTGCATATGCCTGTATTTATATGCTTATGTATACGCGCACGTGTTCATCTATGAATGCACGTACATATGTATGCGCACGCGCACATATATACATATAAACTTGCGTAAACAGGCACATGTACACTTATTTCTGTGATATATACAGTTGCGGCCAAAATGTTCAGAACGGCATTGTTTTCGTCAGAAAAGTAGGTATAAGTTTTTATCAAAGTTGTTTTATATTCTATAATTTTCATAGACAATAAATACGATATTATTTGTTATTGTCTGAAATTTTGGTGTAAGTTGAGAGGATAATACAAAAGTTATAGATGATTTAGTGATTTACTGCGAATCCTTTTTATTCGATTCTGATTTGAGTTTTCTCTCTTCCATTGTCTTATCTTTATTCCCTGAATTCTTCTATGTCGAATCTTTCACTCATATATATATATATATATATATATATATATATATATATATATATATATTCCAGCTATCTTTCTTCGTCTTTCTTTCTGTTATCCTTTCCCCACCGCAAAACATCTTAGTGCCTATTTTCGTCCGATGTGTTGACATGTACTTCTATCATACCAACGGCACGCCATCTCATTTTAGCCTAAAAGTGCAATGTGGTGACGCAACAGGGCTGTCAAGGATCGGGGCCATCGTTAAAGAAAGTATTTAACACAGAAGCTGGAAAGCAAATTTGATGGAAAAGAACGAGTTCAAGTGCACACGAACTACGCTGAAGACAAGCATGCTGTGTTTATTTCAGACAGCGACAACATTGTACAGCGACTGAAATGAATAGGGATGAATAACAAGTAGGTAATCCTGAGAGAGAGAGAGAGAGAGAGATAGTGTCTTAGAAAGACGATAAAGATAGGTATATACGAACATATTTACAAATATACAACAGGATTTTCCTTCTCTTTCTCACATACATGTACACTCCTTCTAAGAGAGAAAGAGAGACAGACAGACAGATCTCGTGACTTCTTCCTACTGTCATCTGATCAAGTGCGTCTAGTCATGTGACTATATGCATGTCACGCTTGCGACTCTAACCCTCTGGATAGGAAAGCTCAAAAACAATTGTTACTTATATTATTACAACAAAAACCTGATAATACATACACACACACACACACACACACACACATATATATATATATATATATATATATATATATATATATATATTCATACATGTTTCATTAAATAATATAGATAAGTGTTGTCTATATATTTTATGTAAATAAACTATGAAATCTCCACAAATATCCTTAAATGCCTATAATTAGTAACAGAAGTCATTGGTTCATACCAACGGCTTTCCATGCTCAATACTCATCGGATTCACTCTCGCGTGGTCATGTGTGACGTCATGAGCTGTGGTGCGATTTTCGCTTTCAGCGTCTTATATGCACGTGTTTATCGTTGCTTGGAAATCATCCATGTAAACAAAAACAGACTATCATCAATTTCTTGTTCGTGTATTGCTTAACATATTGTGTAATTGTCATCTTTGATAATGGCTTATGTAAGCGGAAAGCTTAGATTGGATTAAAAAATATGTATCAATATTGTGATTTTCTTTCATTGTTTAATGATAATGTTATTAAGCTTATCAGACGATATGAAAAGAACTTACATAAAATATATAGACAACACTTATCTATATTATTTAATGAAACATGTATGAATGAAAAAATGCTGCCTAAATACACACAATATATATATATATATATATATATATATATATATATATATATATATATAGTTTACGAAAAACTAGGTAATCCGTATGGGTAGAGCCAAGGAGGATAAAATCCAGAGAGCACAATGTAAATCAGAGCTAATAATTTAAATAAAAACAGACCACTTTAAGGTTCCATATAATAAATTATTTCACCACAGCCCTTTTAAAGGACAGCGGATCATCAGATTTTATTTCCAAAGGTTGAAACGAAAAATGAAAAGAAATTTACACATTTATGACGGGCAGTAGTAAGTAAATTAACGAAGTGAGGGAGTGAGGGAGTGAAGGGGGTAGAGAGACATGATTGAGTTAGATGTAACATTTTTATTCTTTCAAATTTAAATTTTTATTTTTAGAGGAAATCCAAACATTGACACATTAAATCTGTTAACGGAAGTTATATATTGATATGGGAGGGGGATAGGACAAAAAGGCATAAAGAGAAAGAGAGAGAAAAAGAGAGAAAGAAGTTGTGATAAAGTGTCATTAACTTTCTTTGGAATGGACGCTGTTTTTTGCTTTACTTTGAGAGTTCATAAATATTATAATTTTTTATATAAGTTTGAATGTTTAAACAGTGTAAGGAATTTAATTATATGTTAGTTACAGTTTTTTTTAAAACTTTATTACAAAAATTTGGGGGATTTAATATGAAATAGTCGATTAGAAAAATATTCATAGAATTTACATTAAAACACTAATATATATATATTGAACAATAAAAAATATTAAAAAATTAAAATCTTCAGACACACTGGATTGTATATTAATATTCCTTCGTTTTTATTATTATTTCATTTAGATTCCTCAACTGGTTTCGGCCAACATGGCCATCATCAGGAGAAAAATAATTTCTGTTTGCTGGTAGCAGTGAACTACAGAAATGAATGTCTTGATGGAGAAAATGAACTTTTGTCTGTAGTTTCCATTTGTTTTTTTATTTTTTATCATGACTTTTGGTCAGTCCTTGTGTTGGTCAAACAGTCTCTTTTAAGTTGTCATTTGAGATAAGAGCTGAATGGATTCACGCTGCTTTGAATTGCCTTGGTCATTTTGACAGATTTATTGGTTCCTGGAAAGGGGATGTATCTCTGTTAAGAGTGTGTGTGTGTGTGTGTGTGTGTGTGTGTGTGTGTGTGTGTGTGTGTGTGTGTGTGTGTGTGTGTGTGTGTGTGTTATTTGGTACTTAGGGAGTGAGTGAGTATGATGTGTGTAAGCGTGTATATTACTATGGGTGTGTGTTATCATTTGGCTCGTTAGGGAGTGAGTGATTATGATGTGTGTAAGTGTGTATATACGTGTGGGTGTGTGTATAAGTGTGAGGGCTCAACACCTGTGTAAGCATATCTGTCTTGTGTGCGTGAGAAATGTGAGTAGGTTTTGATTTGTAGGGTTATATATTAATACTATCTATATTGTTAAATTTATGGTTAAGCCCGACTGGATAATGCGTTTTTAAACGTTGTATCCACTTATTTTCATGGAACTCTAAAATCTTTCTAATGTTATCTGCTCTGGACTTTTCTATTCTCTCAATTATAGTGAATTTGGCATGGGTTTTAAAATCGTGTTTTTCTAGGCGGAAATGTTGTTCTCCAGGTAATAATCTTTCATGGGGAGTCGACTTAATTCGATTGCGATAATTACTAATTCTGTAGTGAAAGGGCCATTCAGATTTTCCTACATATTGTTTCTGGCATAGTGTGCATTCTAGGAGGTAAATTATGTTATGACTTCTACAGTTAGAGTCGTGGTAGATTTTGAAAGTATATTTAGTGACTGAGCTAGTGAATGAATTCGTGTGTTTAATGTGGTTGCAGCATAAACTGGAATTGGATAAGTTTATCGTCACTGCCCGTGTATACAAAAAATATATCATCGATATATCTTGCATAGAATACGCAGTCGCTACAGATGAGGGGATAGATGTGGATCTCCTCAAATTTTCCCATGAATATTGTAGCATATGATGAGGCTGCAATGGTGCCCATGGCACAGCCTCTTACTTACAGGTAGTGTTCTCCATTGAAGTTGAAAGTATTTAATGTAAGAATATGCTCCATGAGTTTTATGATATATATATATATATATATATATATATATATATATATATATATATATATATATATATATATATATATATATTTAAAAATTATAACATAAGTATATATAACATCACTACGAAAATAGCCATTTTGTTTCAACACTTCTGGTGTCTTGTCAAGTGTTGGTGTTGATTGTAAGGCAAAAAGTTTTTAAGGAGTTCAAAACCAACCACTACCCCCACTAGGGGGAATATTTTTTACTTAAGATGTAATAGCCAATCAAATTACAAGTATATGATAATTCAAATAACGCGACGACGGACCCTAGATACAATTTATTAATGCTTTAAAATTAATATTAGATTATACAGGAAATCAGGATAACTAATTAATCTCCAATTTATTATGTAATTAAAAAAATAAAAGTTATGAATATTAAACTCTAAAAATAAGCATGCATCAAGAAATTTACAAAATTATTCAAAGAAAAAAGCGGAGAAAATATGCCTAAATTTTCATGTATTGTTCATATTAATATGTTAAGTTTTCCGTCCAAATTTGAGCGGAAGTAAGAGGTGCAATACATGGTTACATAATTAGTTATATTGACAGGGTTGTGATTAGAGATTTAGTGGACGGGGGTGAAAGGTTTATTGGTGACAAGACATATACAAGTTTAATTAAAGACAACTGACAAGGTACTGCATCTAAGCTTTTTATTTAATTTTTCTTTTGAAAAGATGGACCGTAAAAGCAGTTTAAGTGATGCTGAAAAGAAAACCCTCACCTCAGAACTCTCAAAAGGTAAATCTACCCTAGAAATTACTAAAATGATAGCGAGGTGTCATCAAACAGTGAAAAAGTTCACCGCCGACCCTACACAAGTACGCAAAAAGGCAGATAAAGGCAAGCCGGGTGTTATTTCACGTCGTCTCATGTCACGACTTAAACGAGAGGCCACGAAGAACCCTGGACTTACCAGTCAAGAGCTTTTCAGTCGCATTGGGGATCCTACTGTGTCTAAAAGTACTCGGTGTCGGTATCTGAGGGAAATAGCAACAGTTAAACCTGTATCGAAGCCTCCGTTGACGAGAAATCACATTCAAAATCGATTGAAATGGGCCGAGGACAATATGAAGATTGACTTCTCTAAAGTTTTGTTCACAGACGAAAGTCGAGCAACACTTGATGGGCCAGATAGATGGTGCAAAGGCTGGGTAATGAACGGACAGAATCGCCATCAGTGTTTGAGACTCCAACAAAAGCGGTGGAGGCATAATGATCTGGGGTGGTATTATTGGAAAAATATTAGTGGGCTCATGGAGAGTACCAGGTGGCATCAAAATGACTGCTGATGCAGACATAGCGTTTATGAAGGAGCATCTTGAACCGTGGATGAAAAGGCAAAGAGTTGCCTTCAGAAGGGCCATTGTTTTTATGCTAGATAATGCTCCCTCACATGCTGCTCACAGGACTACTGAATATTTGAAACAGTTAGGCTTCGATGGACCTCGAAAAATGAAGTGGCCAGCAAATTCTCCGGATTTGAACCCAATCGAAAACCTTTGGAGCATCATGAAGCGAAGATTGTACGCCAACGGACGACAATTCAGGAGCAACGCTGAGTTGTGGGAAGCAATTCTTGACATATCTCGCGGCATTACAGCAGATGACATCCTACAATTAACAAATTCTATGGATCGTCGACTTCTTCAAGTAATTTCAAAACAGGGAAAGCACATTCCCTATTAATTTGTTTAAAACTGTGCCTTTGTTTGTATCTGTTATTATTTGTTTGATTATCTTATTTATTAGCTTCTTTTGATCATAAACATTCACGTGCAACATTAATAAACGTTTTGTTTGCTCAATTCTGGGAATTTTACTAAACCTTTCTAATAATTTGGCACGCTCAAATCACCACGCTGATAACAAATATGGCGCCAGTTTGTTTACATTGCGCAGATCAGTACGAAAATTTCAGTGATTGCGCAGGTCAGTGTTGCCAACATTGTGTGAACATTCTGTGTGAATTAATTGGACGGTTTTTGAAATATTAGAAAAAAGTTATCTCGATAATAATTTAGCACGCAGTGTATATACTCAAAACATATTTAACAAAAATGTTTAATTTAAATTTAAACTCTTCAATGTTCTCTCCAGGTGCCAGTGTAGTCGCACCAAAGGTACACATAACCTTTAGTCTGATGATGTCCTAAAGGACAAAGCGCGTTACTAGAATTTAACATTTTTATATTTAAAATAGAATTTTTGTCAAAAATGCTCGATGGATAACTAGAGCGACAATATTTTTAAAAATCAATAAATATTTAATGGACTTATTTCATAGACTGTCTTTAGAGTTTTGTGTAATACGTCTCATTGACATCTGGTGGCTTGATAAATCTGAATTATTACCAGATATATTTATACTACACAGAACAAACGCTAATCGTAGACTAAAAATTTCAAATTTGAAATATGCATCATGCTAGAGTCCTTTAAGAAAGTGACAAAAAATAAAAATTTAGAAGCAGTTAAAAAAAAAATTCTTTAAAACTCTGCGAAATCACCAACTAACATAATTCGAAAAACAGAAACATTTAAAGCATCGTAATGTTCAAATTTACCGATTTTTTATTTACTTTATTTTATTTATATTATTTAGTTAATTTTATATTTTGTTTATTTTATTTAATTATTTCATATTATTACCTCTCAACAAATAGCAAAGTATTTTATACTAACTCTATTTATAATTTTATACATTGTATGCAGAACAACATATTTAAATATCTTGATATTGCGTTCTTAACGGACTCTAGCGTGGTCATCATTTTTCATAGCTGTTTCGACTTGAAGGTACACAACAAGTCAATGTGATTTCTCATCTTCAGTAACTTTGTACATAACTCTTATCGGTCCCTTTGAAACCTCCCTACTCTACTCTATGCTAACTCTTCCAAGCACTTCAAGGCTTTTATGGGAATGGTAAAATTCTATTGACAGTTTCTATGGAGCGATTTTCGTTCTGGTTAGAACTAATCTAAAATCGTTATTGACTACTTGAAGTAATCGAGCATTTTGCAACACTTTTTACTGAGATATTTGGCATAATATGTAATAAATTTGGTTGTAAATTTTTGTGTCTGTTGCTTTCCTTGTTTATCACTGTGTTCCCATGTTGTTATGTGTCTTGCCGGATATTTGAAATAAATATTTGTAATAAACAACTGTTATGTTACTAAATTCAGATAACATTGCCCGTTTGCATTTCGAATATTTCTCTAATATGAGCTAAGACGTTTTATCCTTTCTTTTCTCAAATTTTGCTTTCAAGTCGCCTACAAATAGAAGTGAGGATTTTGTATTAGAATCATTTTTTATCTTGTTGATTGTATTAGCGATGTCTTCGTATAGCTGGTCAAGTTCTGTTGGATCTTTAACTCACTCAGTGTTATGCATAAACATTGATGATCGTAATGCAGTTTTTTTTTCATTTTAGTTTCTTTTATTTTCATTTCTGATGATTAGATGGGCTTACTACTGTAAGTTTTATTTGGTTGTATTTTAAGATTTATACCTTCAATTTGAATGCATTCATATTCTATTTGTCTTGAGCTGAAAAACTGATATTCTGTCTGAGACTTTCCAATGTCTATTGATGACAAAACCATTTCCATAATATTTAAAGACTGTTTGAAAAGCTATTAACTTGTCCTGTCTAACTCCAATATTGTTGTAGCATAACTACGGACGATAATGGGGATGTCCCCATTCACATAAATACAGTAGTAAATATTGTATGTTGGTCTAGAGTTGGAGATTCATTGTGGAATTCACTTGACTCACTTTTAGCAGTTGATTATTTCTTCTACGCGCTGCTGGTGAATCTTATATGTGTTGTTCTTGTCCTAAGTATTATCGTTCATTGCCAACCTTCATTTGATTATTCTATTCAGTAACCTTCCCTAGGTTACAACAAATATTAACAAAATCTTTCTTGGAGACAACAAACATCAATATTATAAATGTCAACATCTCGAGCCAATAATTCCTGCGTTTCCTTTTTCACGAGTCCTCTAACATTTAATGTCCCGATGGTATAATATTTATATTCGTATGGAAGAGTTTGCAGAGTTTTAAATAATAAAATTCTCAACCTTTTAACCTTGAAGAACCGGAAAATTCATTACCTTTTCTAGCGTGGTGCATATTTCAAATTAAAAATTTGAAGTCTGCGATTAGCATTTGTTTTCTGACCAACTTTAGCTACTATTTAGTGAGATACTTGAAGAGATATAAACCTGAAAAGGGAATCGATTACCTAAATAATGAAGGGCTATAAATTTTGCTTCTGAAGGAGAAATAAAATATAATAGTCATTTTTACATTTGTTCTCATTTCATTTGTTATTTATTGCAGTGTTTCATTTATGAGACTGGACGCAGTAAAATTTGAATACGTTCATTTTCAGAAAGCATTATTATGACTGTGACCTCAGTGAATTTGAAAGTAATTTGAATTTAGTTTAATTCTTGGTTCCAGGCTATCTTCCCCTTTGCCGAAAAGATTTCACCATTCACATGCATGGCCTTGGTGTCTAAATCCGGGATAATCTTCCGTTAGTTAGGGAATTGTCTCTTGAGGCCTATATCTACTCTTTCATTCACTTCTGTCTTTCTCTTTCTCTGTTGGTTATCTCTTTTTCCTTTATCGTTGCCTCTCCTTAAGTGATATGCATATAACCCCTTCCATGGTTTCTGCTGTCATCTCTAACCTAGATCCATACAAAGAATGTAGACCCGATGATATCACTGTACTGGTCATTAAGAAATGTGCTCCCGAACTGGCCCCTGTTCTCTCTAAATCGTATGATAAATGCCTCCTGCTTTTCCACCTGCTGGAAGTCATCGTCTGTTGTTCCAGTTTTTAAGAACTCTGGTGAATCGTCCGACCCTTCCAATTATCGGCTTATTAGCCTTCTACCTCTTTGGGGGGAACTACTAGAGGCCGTACTTGGGCATTTTCTCAGACAAGCAACATGGCTTTCATTTCTCCAGGTCAACTGCTGATGCACTGACGACAATTGTGGAAAGAGTCTGTCATGCTCTAGATAAAAACGATGAAGCCCGGGCTGTAGCTTTGGACATCTCGAAAGCCTTCGATAGGGTTTGGCATACAGGTCTTCTCCATAAGCTGAAAAGTTACGGTGCCTCCGGACACACTTTTGAACTGATCCAGTTTTTCCTATCAAATCCCGAAATGAAATTTATCCTGGACGGCTACTCGTCTATACCCTTTCGTACTAACGCGGGTGTCTCACAGGGCTTCATCCTTGAAACTACTCTGTTTTTAATTTTTATTAATGACCTTCCTGATGACATCAGCTCTCAATTTGGCTTCTACACTAACGACATAACCATTTACTCCTGCTTCGATAGTAAGGCTGGTCAGTCTGACAAGGTCAAAATGGCAGCCGATGTCCAAAACGACTTCCAGTCAATCGTTAACTGAGGCAAAAGATGGCGTGTCAATTTTACCTGCTCCAAAACTAAACTTCTCTCCATTAATCATCTGAAAGACGCCTCTCTGTCTTCCATCAGCATGGCTGATGCTAACCTCCAGGAACGTAACTCGTTGCGCCTTCTCGGGCTCATGTTCTCTGCTAATATAAAGCGGAAAGACGATACTGAATCCATTGCTAGGTCAGCTGCCAAGAAAGTTTTTCCGGTGTGTCGTGCAAGACAATTTTTCTCTCTAGAATCTATCTTACATATCTATGTCTACCATTCGTCCATGCTTAGAATATTGCTGCCATATATGGTCCGGTGATCCTGCTATTTACCTTCAACTCCTTGATAAGATTCAAAGAAAAATCAGCAATATTATTGGTTCTGATCTGGCGGCTCGGCTTCAGTCACTTACCCGCCGCCGTAATGTTGCCTCTCTATGCCTTTTCTATAAATACATTCATGGTAATTGTTCGAATGAGCTCTTCGGTATGGTATCTAGACTTCATGAATTTAAGTGCAGCACTAAACTTTCGCCGAGATCTCAATTGATAGTTGAGCTGGCTAGATGTAGCCATAAGTTCTATGCTAACAGTTTCTCGCAGTTTTCACTTGTGGGACTCTCTCCTAGATCCATGCTTTCCAGCCAACTTTAATCGGCAAAAATTTAAATGCACTGTCAATCGCTATCTACTGTCTTCCTGATTACTCTTTTCTCTTTCCACTCATTATTAATGTTTCTATTCCTAATTCCTTCACAACCTGTAATCCCTTGCGTCTTAGTGGATTTACCCACTTGCATGGGGTGATACCGATTTAAAAAATAATGCCAATGTACAGCTGAAATAATGAAATTTGTCGTGTTTGGAGGTCGCTGTTTGAAGTTTAGAAGCTGTCGTTTGTTGTCGAACAAAAATACAAGTGTTGGTTTGGTTAAGAAAATAAACAAATAATGGAATGGAATGAAAAGAAATTAAATATTTTATTCTGTTGGGTCGCTCCTGAAAAAAAAAGTATAAATTCAAAGAATTTTATGGTAATCTCTGCAAAAAATAAAGAAATGGTTGAATTTACTTATGATGAGTTAAAAAGTAGGTGATGTATCTTGTCTAAACTATGTGCGAGTGTTTTAGTAACGTTAAGTTTAGTGGCCTACCACGACACTGTGTAAAAAATAAGAGCTGAAAAAGGATTTCTGCTGCTGCTAGGGTTTTCAACACATGCGTGTCTGGCAAAAAAAAACAAAAAAAAAACGGATCGGCAGTTTGTGCAATAATCCATCGGCAAAAGTTCTCCCGTGGTGAATGATCAGAGGACAAAAGACCCTGCACACGTTGCAAATGATACGGATACCGGGGCTACTCTTACAGTAACCTCCATACGGCACTATGATATGTACAACATGCGAGGGCCACTTGACGTGTGCTGATACCTGGATCGTCTCCGACAGCCTGTGGAATAGGTTATTTGTGATCAGTCGTACAAGCGGATCTCGGTCTTCTTCGAGCCATAGTTTATAATGCCACATATCCTGTCTCAGCAATGTGATGATAAACAGCAGGTTGGATGACTCGGATGACTTCGGTCTGGAAACGCAATCTGATACAGCCGTGCAGCCTCGCGTCCATCACCATTCGCGCAGCAGTATGTAAAAACCATATCTACCTGCTCACGATATGAATATGCTGCCATTGTTAAACGGAACACTTCTCAGTTAACTCACTATTACACACGTTAAACGTTGAAGACAGACTAGCCACAAATGTACACGAATGATAAATGTAATCTAGTCTACATGGCAACAGAGCGCCATCTACCGTAAAATTTCTTCAAACTTAACTCAAAAACGAAAGATTAGCGGACATATGAAATCGACCCCACTTTTCCCCCTCTACATACAAACACGTGGCATTCTCACTATAGGACAAGCAGTTCACGCGGACTGGTCGTTAATACGTGCATCAACGAAAATTTAATCTCCTTTTTCAGACAATAATAGTAACATTTACCTTTTAGCACTCAACAAAAATTCGAGGTAAGAAAACTCCAGACACTTCTTGTATTTTCTAAGTTATCTGGACACTCATGACACACATCTATATAAAAAAAAAAAAATTTTTAAATATAAGAGAAAGACTGTATACATTTTATTTATTCTTTATCTTATTCTGTTGGATTCTGATCCATATTTGATCGACATTTGACCTCAAACCCACAATTTTACTCTGTATTGCCGCCTCTCGTTTCTCCACCACCACATAACCAGATAATAAATAATACGCATTTTGTTGCTTCCACGTCTTGCCGTTTCTCATTTTTACGAGTATTTATGTATATATATATAAATGTTAGAGGGTTCATAATTATATTCTCACAGTTATAACTCCTCTACACCATATATCTAAAGAATATATATAAATTGTAGGTACATCTCAAAAGCATAACATCATACATGTACTTAGATATACACATAAGACAAACAAAGCCACACACACAAACATACACATCCTACTTATATAATGTAAATGGTACAATACATGAAATATATATTGTGAAAAGTGTTTATTGTAATTATTAGATATGAGAAGATATTTTTTTTAAATCTATACATATATACAAGTAAATATAAACTAATTAGAGCTAGTGATTACACACTAATACAAAAAATAAAATAAGATAAAGTAACAAAATTAACTAAAAAAGGAAGGTATAGTCTTCAATTGAAATCAATCTGGTTCCACGTGTTTCAACAGATATTTGTTTTTATGCCTACATGTTACCATTAATTCATTTCTCTTATTTAATAAATCGGGGCTTTTTAAAAAAAAAAAAATTAAATAGTTATTTTTTTTCTACAAGGCTTAGATTACACATTTCTCCTTTACCGTTGTAAGATCTCATTGTAGCTATGTCTCACGTAATTATGGGTGTATTGCCAGTAGAGAGAGAGCAGTGTTGTTTTTGTATTTTTCGTTATTCAAAGTTAGCTTATGATTATTAAAAAGTATTTTCCAAAATGTTTCATTAGAACTAAAGATTGTATGCTACCTCGATATACAATATTTTAGTCATACATTGACCGTTTAGGGGACAGATCGTATTGCTTCAGCAGTTACATTTATTATTTATAACTCGTTTCGTTGTTGCACTTTTTGCTTGTGATAATTACTGAATATTATTATTGTGGGATATATATTTTTAGATATTTTTAAAGAAGCTATAGCTGATCTTTACGTTTTGTTAAAAATCTTTAATGCTACTGACTTTTTAAATGTTTATCTGTTAAGAAAAATTCTATCAACATTATTTTTTACATTGCGATTTTGAGGTGGGGGCATAAACCATAACACATTGCGGTGTCTTTTTTTTTATTTTTTACCTCCTTTTTTTATTTTTTCCAAGTATTCTATATTTACTGTGTTTGCTTTCTTCTAAGGCTTTTTTGTTTTTGTTTGGGGGGGGGGGGTTGTATACTTAATTTTATTTTCATCAAATATTTTCTTATTGCTGGAGTTAATTGATAATCTATATTGTACTGATCTGTGTAAATGCTTAGATTCGCTATTTATGTACATTTGATTACCTTTTGTCTACGGTTTGTAATTACTGATATTCAAGTTTAGGGTCACACCAAGAAAGTTGATCACTTCAGCATTAGTTGTAGTAATTTTTAGTTCATGATCTTTGAAGAATCTTATCAGTTATTTTCTCAGTCGATCTGTTTTAGCTAAAATAACTGGTTAGCGCCCCTTTTTTGTTGTCTTTCTTCAATGTAACTCGTTATTAAAAAATCTTTCAAAAATAAAATACTTTCCTGAAACTTTATTTGAAGAATATTAGCTGATTTAAGGTATAATTAATGTGATTTGGAACAATTACTTTCAGTTTAAAATATCGCAGAAATGCATTTTTTAACACGGAGGTAGGTGTTTATATAAAATGTTGACAGCTTCATTGACAACTGGAAATTTAATTATTTTCTACAGGGGACATATCTGTAAAAATTACTTCAGGAATATAATGCGAGCATCTTTCTTTTTATATGATTTTTAACTAGGCAGTAAACTTAAAATTTAGAAAAAATTTCCGTAATCTAGTTGATTTAATTTTAAGTATTTTGGGTTTAAATTTACTCTACTTACCACTCTTATTTCCTGATAATGTCGCCTATGGACGTCCGTATTTAAAAAAACAGCATGTTTACACACACACACACACAAGTTCAAAATTCTTTTTAAAATACTAAGGGTCACTGAATTTTAGTAAGCTTTTCCATTGATTAGTAAATATAGTTTTTACTTAATAACATCATTTAACCCATACAAATTAATACAGAATTTTTTAAATTAAAACTTTACATTCTAATTTTAAAATAAAAACAATTCTTGTAAAAATTCATTATTCGTTAAAAAAAAAAAAAATAAAATAAATAAAGAAGTTTTCTTAAGACAAAAATTGCAATAAAACTAAGATATTACTTAATTAGAAAAGCTTTTAATTGCTTTTATAAATAATGTACTATGCTAATGTCCATAATATATCTTATTCATAAAAGCAATTAAAACCTTTTCTAATTAAATAATGTCTTAGTTATATTGAATTTTTTTATTTTATGATAAACAAACTTTTGGTAACTAGGGCTCTTGTTTTACAAAAAAAAAAAAATTGATTTAAATTCTTCAAGTAGTTCAGTGTTTAACATTAAGCTATAAAAAAATGAATTTCTCAAAATTTCAAAAAATTAAATAAGTGGGGGTAACAGATAAAAAAAAAAGAAAATATTTACAGATGTTTTCTAAAAAAGAAACATTTCTAAAATAATTTCATTCACTTGTGAATAAGTCCTGACAGTTTCATTAAAATCCAACAATTATTTGATTTTTGCAAAATCACTGCAAAAAAAAAAAAAAAAAAGATGTGAAATTGTCCTATACTAATTTATGGTCCCTTATTCATGCAAAAAAAATAAATAAATAAATAAAATATTTTCAACCAAAATTTCAAACATTCTAAAAAGGATAAAAAAAAAAAAATTAAAAAAATTAATAATTTAATAATCAAAAAAAAAAAAAAAATCATTTGGTCTTTCCTCTTAATAATAAACATTTTGACAATAATTTTGTTTTCATAAAGTTTGGGGCTATTTTCTTCCTCATCTATGCTCATGTTTTAACAAGTCTTTGGAGCAACCTAATTTAATGTTTTCTCACTCTTGAAAAACACTTTATCATGAACCCAACAAACCATTATTGTAGTTACAAATGAAACAAATACCTCTGCAAATTTATTTTATTGCATAGAGAAAAATTAAATTTCCTCCGCGACATTTGTGCGCTACTTTGGACACATTGACATGGTTTTCAATGCTTGCATCTTTAGTTGGAAACTTAGTTCTTTCCATTACTCCCTTTATTTTCAACACAACGGGTAATACAAAAGCACGGCACCATTAGCAATTACTTCATATACAGTACGTATAGCGAAGAAGTTTAAAACTTTTTAATGTAAGCGAGAAATTCAGGCAAGGAATGATAAAGGAATTAGAGTTTTCTTTCTTACATAAGGTGATTCGGTTTTATGCGGAACTTGACATTAAAAATTTTAGTTTTTTTTTTTAATAGATGGATACACATTGCTTTTTAATTTTATATTAGTATAATTTATCCAATCATTTTTAGAGATACTATGCTAGTAAATAAATAGCTAAGTGAAAAATGAGAAATGATGTAAATAATTGTTCTTATAAACTATCGAAATCTTTAAGCTGCTCAGTATTTCCTCTGTCACGGAGGAGGCATTGAAAAGATCTAAAACCCAATCAGGAAGCCCTTAAAAAAAAAAAATAAATAAATAATAATGCTCGGTCATTTAGTCAGGTTTTGGGAAGTGGGTCGAACTGTGAACTTTACAACACCTCTTCAGTTCCTGAATATTAAACAGACAACAATCTAGTCACCATTGAATGGAGTTTTATTTCACGTTGTAGCAGATGACCTGATGAGATGGTGGCATCAACAGTTTTGAGAACGCAGGAATATCAGACAACTAAAATCCTTTTGAATCACTCAAGTAAATGAAAAAGAATGAGAGAATACTGAAGTATGGAGAGTTATGAGGGAGAGATAGAGGAAAAGAAGAAAGTGAAAGATGAAAAGAGTGCAGGAGAGATCAAGCAATGAAGTTTAACCTATTGAAATTGAATAGGAAGTAAAAAAAAATGTAATACATGAAATAAAAAATTTTTTTTTTTTAAATCAAGGATATATTTGAATTGAATAAGCTTATTTTTATAGAAAAAAAAAAGAAAGACATTTTCATTTACTTATTTATATTTACTAGAGAAATTAATTTCATAACCTATTTTAAATAATAAATAAATATTCTCTTCAAATAAAATGATATAGAATTTGAATATGTTTTAATGATTTAAAAAAATAGAATAAAAGTAAAAATATCCAAATAGAGCTAATATCTGTATTACTCTGTCAATTATGTACCATGCATAATACGCACTTAGGCGATCATGTATCTTTCAATACATGACTGACGAGGCAGATTTTTTCCTGCAGTAGGTTTCCATGTCTTTCTGTGGTAGCCCAGTTGCCATCCAAGGCTATAGAGCCAGGTCTGTCCTGCTATTTACTCATAGCTGGGGGAAAAGAAGAGGATTCATAACTTTCCCAAGGGTATTAGCACGTAAGTGAATGTAATGGATTCGACTGGAATTCGAACCCTGCTCTACGATTCCTCAATCCAAGCCGCTATCCATTACTCCACCGTGCCTCCCTCTGTATTACTACAACAGCATAATTCATTATCTCAAGTAGGGGAGACCTCTATTATGACCTATAAATATATAACGTCATATTGTGATTATATTATAGTGTGTGTGCCTCAATAATGACAGGATAATGTACCATGTTATCAGACCCAACAGGCTCAGAAATGGTTTGAGAAGAATTCTGTAGACTTCTGATGGTGTGGTCACCATGTTTGCTTAACAAAAGTTCAATCAATCCTTTCTGAGAGAGGAAGAGATTTATTTGCATGTATGCAAGATCCTGCACCTGAATATCAGCTATAAAGATGGACATATGTTTAAGTTAGCAAAATAGAGTAAATCCAGTATGACTAAAATTCAACCAATCACTCTCTAGCCTGGAATTGACATGATATATGGTTTCTTAGATAAAATGTAAATTGGTCAATCTAAATCGTTTTCATTTAATACGATTCAGCTAATTCTACATTGAATTATAGAAATGAGATCCAGGCAAAGGATCTTGGACACTTGAGATTAATTGCTAGAAATTAGTCGAACATTAATGTCGGGTTAATAGTAAATTACCTATTTAAGGAACATATACGTAATAAGAAGTTTAACTGACTGCCATGAAAATCTATAGACTGAATGAACACACAGACAACTGCACAGCAATATCCTATCAGCATAACGGGAATGGTTTTCCTAACCAGCTACTTGTCTTATAATAAACAGGAAATTGTTGAATGCTAATCAGGCGTTGGTTTTATCACTGATAGTGCACAGAAATCAAAAATGTTCCATTTCAGTAAATAGAGATCGAAGAATCTTTATATCATACCACAACGCCATCTGCTGACTGGACAAAGTGCAAGTATCGACAGCTATGGTTCTGTACAATGTCATTAGTTCAGCGGAAAAAGCCAGAAACAATATCAGACTTCCCTTTCACATGGCAAGCTAAATTAGAATAATATACCAACCTGGCTTGAATAAGTTTTGGTTCATGTTGACAAAAAAAAATTTCCTATAAGACATACTCAATCATGAATTTTTCCCAGAAATATACAATAGATACAGTATGTTCATTTTAAAACTTCAATCATGTAACGGCATCATAATGTACAAAGAAAGAAAGAAAGAAATTTACAGAAAGAAAGAAAGAAAGAAATTTACAGAAAGAAAGAAATTTACAGAAAGAAAGAAAGAAAGAAATTTACAGAAAGAAAGAAATTTACAGAAAGAAAGAAAGAAAGAAATTTACAGAAAGAAAGAAAGAAAGAAATTTACAGAAAGAAAGAAAGAAAGAAATTTACAGAAAGAAAGAAAGAAAGAAATTTACAGAAAGAAAGAAAGAAAGAAATTTACAGAAAGAAAGAAAGAAAGAAATTTACAGAAAGAAAGAAAGAAAGAAATTTACAGAAAGAAAGAAAGAAAGAAATTTACAGAAAGAAAGAAAGAAAGAAATTTACAGAAAGAAAGAAAGAAAGAAATTTACAGAAAGAAAGAAAGAAAGAAATTTACAGAAAGAAAGAAAGAAAGAAATTTACAGAAAGAAAGAAAGAAAGAAATTTACAGAAAGAAAGAAAGAAAGAAATTTACAGAAAGAAAGAAAGAAAGAAATTTACAGAAAGAAAGAAAGAAAGAAATTTACAGAAAGAAAGAAAGAAAGAAATTTACAGAAAGAAAGAAAGAAAGAAATTTACAGAAAGAAAGAAAGAAAGAAATTTACAGAAAGAAAGAAAGAAAGAAATTTACAGAAAGAAAGAAAGAAAGAAATTTACAGAAAGAAAGAAAGAAAGAAATTTACAGAAAGAAAGAAAGAAAGAAATTTACAGAAAGAAAGAAAGAAAGAAATTTACAGAAAGAAAGAAAGAAAGAAATTTACAGAAAGAAAGAAAGAAAGAAATTTACAGAAAGAAAGAAAGAAAGAAATTTACAGAAAGAAAGAAAGAAAGAAATTTACAGAAAGAAAGAAAGAAAGAAATTTACAGAAAGAAAGAAAGAAAGAAATTTACAGAAAGAAAGAAAGAAAGAAATTTACAGAAAGAAAGAAAGAAAGAAATTTACAGAAAGAAAGAAAGAAAGAAATTTACAGAAAGAAAGAAAGAAAGAAATTTACAGAAAGAAAGAAAGAAAGAAATTTACAGAAAGAAAGAAAGAAAGAAATTTACAGAAAGAAAGAAAGAAAGAAATTTACAGAAAGAAAGAAAGAAAGAAATTTACAGAAAGAAAGAAAGAAAGAAATTTACAGAAAGAAAGAAAGAAAGAAATTTACAGAAAGAAAGAAAGAAATTTACAGAAAGAAAGAAAGAAATTTACAGAAAGAAAGAAAGAAATTTACAGAAAGAAAGAAAGAAATTTACAGAAAGAAAGAAAGAAATTTACAGAAAGAAAGAAAGAAATTTACAGAAAGAAAGAAAGAAATTTACAGAAAGAAAGAAAGAAATTTACAGAAAGAAAGAAAGAAATTTACAGAAAGAAAGAAAGAAATTTACAGAAAGAAAGAAAGAAATTTACAGAAAGAAAGAAAGAAATTTACAGAAAGAAAGAAAGAAATTTACAGAAAGAAAGAAAGAAATTTACAGAAAGAAAGAAAGAAATTTACAGAAAGAAAGAAAGAAATTTACAGAAAGAAAGAAAGAAATTTACAGAAAGAAAGAAAGAAATTTACAGAAAGAAAGAAAGAAATTTACAGAAAGAAAGAAAGAAATTTACAGAAAGAAAGAAAGAAATTTACAGAAAGAAAGAAAGAAATTTACAGAAAGAAAGAAAGAAATTTACAGAAAGAAAGAAAGAAATTTACAGAAAGAAAGAAAGAAATTTACAGAAAGAAAGAAAGAAATTTACAGAAAGAAAGAAAGAAATTTACAGAAAGAAAGAAAGAAATTTACAGAAAGAAAGAAAGAAATTTACAGAAAGAAAGAAAGAAATTTACAGAAAGAAAGAAAGAAATTTACAGAAAGAAAGAAAGAAATTTACAGAAAGAAAGAAAGAAATTTACAGAAAGAAAGAAAGAAATTTACAGAAAGAAAGAAAGAAATTTACAGAAAGAAAGAAAGAAATTTACAGAAAGAAAGAAAGAAATTTACAGAAAGAAAGAAAGAAATTTACAGAAAGAAAGAAAGAAATTTACAGAAAGAAAGAAAGAAATTTACAGAAAGAAAGAAATTTACAGAAATTTACAGAAAGAAAGAAATTTACAGAAATTTACAGAAAGAAAGAAAGAAAGAAAGAAATTTACAGAAAGAAAGAAAGAAAGAAAGAAATTTACAGAAAGAAAGAAAGAAAGAAAGAAATTTACAGAAAGAAAGAAAGAAAGAAAGAAATTTACAGAAAGAAAGAAAGAAAGAAAGAAATTTACAGAAAGAAAGAAAGAAAGAAAGAAATTTACAGAAAGAAAGAAAGAAAGAAAGAAATTTACAGAAAGAAAGAAAGAAAGAAAGAAATTTACAGAAAGAAAGAAAGAAAGAAAGAAATTTACAGAAAGAAAGAAAGAAAGAAAGAAATTTACAGAAAGAAAGAAAGAAAGAAATTTACAGAAAGAAAGAAAGAAAGAAATTTACAGAAAGAAAGAAAGAAAGAAATTTACAGAAAGAAAGAAAGAAAGAAATTTACAGAAAGAAAGAAAGAAAGAAATTTACAGAAAGAAAGAAAGAAAGAAATTTACAGAAAGAAAGAAAGAAAGAAATTTACAGAAAGAAAGAAAGAAAGAAATTTACAGAAAGAAAGAAAGAAAGAAATTTACAGAAAGAAAGAAAGAAAGAAATTTACAGAAAGAAAGAAAGAAAGAAATTTACAGAAAGAAAGAAAGAAAGAAATTTACAGAAAGAAAGAAAGAAAGAAATTTACAGAAAGAAAGAAAGAAAGAAATTTACAGAAAGAAAGAAAGAAAGAAATTTACAGAAAGAAAGAAAGAAAGAAATTTACAGAAAGAAAGAAAGAAAGAAATTTACAGAAAGAAAGAAAGAAAGAAATTTACAGAAAGAAAGAAAGAAAGAAATTTACAGAAAGAAAGAAAGAAAGAAATTTACAGAAAGAAAGAAAGAAAGAAATTTACAGAAAGAAAGAAAGAAAGAAATTTACAGAAAGAAAGAAAGAAAGAAATTTACAGAAAGAAAGAAAGAAAGAAATTTACAGAAAGAAAGAAAGAAAGAAATTTACAGAAAGAAAGAAAGAAAGAAATTTACAGAAAGAAAGAAAGAAAGAAATTTACAGAAAGAAAGAAAGAAAGAAATTTACAGAAAGAAAGAAAGAAAGAAATTTACAGAAAGAAAGAAAGAAAGAAATTTACAGAAAGAAAGAAAGAAAGAAATTTACAGAAAGAAAGAAAGAAAGAAATTTACAGAAAGAAAGAAAGAAATTTACAGAAAGAAAGAAAGAAATTTACAGAAAGAAAGAAAGAAAGAAATTTACAGAAAGAAAGAAAGAAAGAAATTTACAGAAAGAAAGAAAGAAAGAAATTTACAGAAAGAAAGAAAGAAAGAAATTTACAGAAAGAAAGAAAGAAAGAAATTTACAGAAAGAAAGAAAGAAAGAAATTTACAGAAAGAAAGAAAGAAAGAAATTTACAGAAAGAAAGAAAGAAAGAAATTTACAGAAAGAAAGAAAGAAAGAAATTTACAGAAAGAAAGAAAGAAAGAAATTTACAGAAAGAAAGAAAGAAAGAAATTTACAGAAAGAAAGAAAGAAAGAAATTTACAGAAAGAAAGAAAGAAAGAAATTTACAGAAAGAAAGAAAGAAAGAAATTTACAGAAAGAAAGAAAGAAAGAAATTTACAGAAAGAAAGAAAGAAAGAAATTTACAGAAAGAAAGAAAGAAAGAAATTTACAGAAAGAAAGAAAGAAAGAAATTTACAGAAAGAAAGAAAGAAAGAAATTTACAGAAAGAAAGAAAGAAAGAAATTTACAGAAAGAAAGAAAGAAAGAAATTTACAGAAAGAAAGAAAGAAATTTACAGAAAGAAAGAAAGAAATTTACAGAAAGAAAGAAAGAAATTTACAGAAAGAAAGAAAGAAATTTACAGAAAGAAAGAAAGAAATTTACAGAAAGAAAGAAAGAAATTTACAGAAAGAAAGAAAGAAATTTACAGAAAGAAAGAAAGAAATTTACAGAAAGAAAGAAAGAAATTTACAGAAAGAAAGAAAGAAATTTACAGAAAGAAAGAAAGAAATTTACAGAAAGAAAGAAAGAAATTTACAGAAAGAAAGAAAGAAATTTACAGAAAGAAAGAAAGAAATTTACAGAAAGAAAGAAAGAAATTTACAGAAAGAAAGAAAGAAATTTACAGAAAGAAAGAAATTTACAGAAAGAAAGAAATTTACAGAAAGAAAGGCAAATTTTCTACCAGAAATGAATATTTCTTTATATAACTGTAAATGATTCTTGATAAATTTGCATGAAAACTTCTAAACCGAATGAATTTATTCTAATCACATTATTGGTGAGACTTGTTTTTAAGTCTCTTATGAGATTTGGAAATATTATACATAGGTACAATGAATTTTGTTTTTAAAATAAAAATTATAATTAGTCCTCTTTAAAACAATGTATTTAAGGGGACATATTTATTTTATTATGTATTAAGAATCATAAGTTTCTTCTGTTGATTAGTCTATCTTCACTTATTTTTCCTCGTAAAAATCAGTAAGCAAACTGGTAGCACTGATTGATTTTTATCAACCTTTTGCAGGATATTTAAAGCCAGAAACTATTTTTAGATTGTATTTTTTTTTTTTTTAGATAATGATTTTACTGATACAAGTCCTACTAATTAATACACAGTTGGGGAGAGAAGAGGTCAATTCATACGTTTCCCAAGGGTATTTGGGGGTAAGTGAATATAATGACCACAACTGGAATTGAAACTCGACTATCAGATTTCCAATTTGTTATCCATTACACCATCTGCACATCAAAGCTTACAGCACCTCCTCAACTTACAGCCATTGATGATAAACTAAGTCTGACTGGGGAAAGAAAGACTACAAAATATGAAAAAGAGAAATATATGTAATCAGTATAACATAAACAAGCTTGTTTAAATTTTATGTATGCATCTTGCATGCATCGACTTAAAGAAAAATTACAATAACAGTTCCTTGTGAATAGTCAGCAAAACAAGTTGTAAAGCAAGTTTAGATGGCTTCTAAAATTTGTAACGTAAATCAAAACAACCAACAAAATCACTTCTGATTTTGTGATAGGTATTCAAAGTCAGATTCCACACTAAGTCATATGACACCACAGTTTCTAAATTCCAAAAATATCATGTTCACATGACAGCACAAACATTCAAAACTCAAAATCACTTTGTTAATATAAACGTTATTTTAGTGAATATACATACCCAACTGATCATTTCGATTTTTTGTTAATGAATTTAATGTCTACCAGCCTAGACATAAACATACTTCTCAGCAGGTATTTTCTTATCCTGTTAAACCATCTTTTTTTCCAGGTGTTCTTTACCACTCTTGACAACACATGGCTTCATTACCCATTTAAAAAAAAAAAAAAAATACTTATCTTATTGGGAGTTTAGAATATCTTCAGCTAACAAAATGACACTGCTACGTTTTTGCAACGCTACATAGAAGTTGAAAAAGAAAAAAAAAGACTCTCTACAAAGTGCCAGTTACATTATAACACTGCAAATACAATGATTTATAATGTTACATTAACAGAAAATGGATAATAAATTCCAGGAGGATATTAGAAGATGCATTCATTGTTTTTACACCTTCTATACAAATTGTTAAGTGACTAAGTGTTCTAGTGTTAGAATTGACCATTGTGAAACTTTTCAGATACAGCACTTGGCAATGTCACCATAAAGTCAGAGATGAGCAGTCAGGAAAATAGGTGATTGCAAGATTAACATCACCACAATGACAATACATCTTGGTTGGTGGATAACATTGTGAGAATGTACCAGGTTAGCTGGGTCTACAGTGTAACCCGGATATAAGAGAGTTGTCGGGACCAGATAAGAAGTCTCTTATATCCGGGTTTGGTCTATTATATATACATTAACACAGGCTCTAATTTGGGACCAGAGAAAATCTCTTATCCGGGTTTCTCTTATATCCGGGTTACACTGTATATCTAACTAGATCTTTTGTAACCAAAAAGTAAAAGTAATTTAAGCAATTAATGGATTTTAACCTAACAACTTTTGCTGTAAAAACCTAAGTGGCCTGGCTAAAAGGTAGATTCCCAGAATAAGAGAATGCAGGTTCAATAATGCCAAGAGTAATATTTTTTTTATTTTAATAACAGGTTCAATATTTAAAAATATTAAAACGAGAATGTTTACTCAAACGTGTATCCACTAAAATATTTATAAAAATATTTGTGTGTGTGTTTGTTTAAGCAGCAAGAATTCACTTAAAATGTTAATTCGATTTTTTTAAATTTTTTTTTTTTTAAATCCTCCTGTGGATATATTTTAAATAATTGTGATCTTGTTTCAAAGTTGGCTGTATATAGTTTAATACATAGTGCAAGAGACTTACATATATCTAGGTACCTCCATTAAGTCGCTGAAGAAAAAAAGAAAAAAAAAACCAGCATAGCATGATGACAAAAGGCCCCACACTTGATAAAATGCTTATTATTAAGAGGAAAAAAAAAAAAAAACAAAGTATTTTATTAAATTTTTTAATCCTTTCTAACATGTTCAAAATTTTGGTTAAAAATATTTTATTTTTTGGGTCAACAGTCAGCCAAATATTACTATGTTTTAGTGCTTTTTTTCTGGTACAAAGCACATTAATTTGGAAATTCTTGCAAATATCAAATTGTCAGATTTTATGAAACTTTCAGGACTTATTCACAAAAGAATTAAATTATTTTTGAATTTTTTTTTAAAATGTTACCCCCACACACACACACACACACACACACTTAATTTAAAGAAATTGAGAAATTAAATTTTAATTGCAAAATTTGTTTTAGTTATAAGCAGGACTCCTTGGAGAATTTAAATCAATTTTTTTTCCAAATACTCATTTACCGAAAATCTGCTCCAAATCATAAAATAAAAATGCAATAAAACTGACATTTTTTTTAATTAGAAAAAGTTTTAATTGCTTCTATAAATAAGATTTAAGGACACTATTGTCTTAAGAAAAAAATTTTTTTGAGAAATAATGAATTTTTAAAAGACTTGTTTTCATTTTCTTTTTTAATAATTTATAGTTTCAAATTTTAAAATTCTGCATTACTTTAATTGCATTAGATATTATTATTAAGTAAAAACAATATTTACTAATCAAAAATTGAAAAGCTTAAAACAAACCGTTACCAAATTTTTTTAAATAATGTTTTTTTTTAGTTTATAAACATTCCTATTTTTCTAAGTATGAGCGACCATATATGCATTATGAGAAAATAAGAGTGATAACTATAGTAAATTTAAATTCAACATTCCTAAAATTAGATTACAGAGAATATTTTAACATTATTAAGTACTTAAAAATTATATAAAAGGCACTTAGATTTTCTAAAATTGCTTTACAAATAAAGTCTCCAGAGAACAAGTTATCGCTTGTCAAACATATTAACATGACTGCTGTCTTAAAAAACAACTACTGTTTGGTTTAAAAATACATTTTTGTGTTATTTTAAACTTATTTATTACAAATCAGATTATACTTTAAATCAGCAAATATTTCTCAAAGTTTCAGAAAGTATATTTTATTTTTGAAAGGTTTTTTTTTTTTTATCAAGAGAATTACATTGCAATGAAAGACAATGAAAAAAGGGTCCTAATCAGCTATTTTAGTAAATAAAATAAACAGATTCCAATCATTAAAATTTCTGTTTAAAATACACCAAAGTATTGTGCTTACTAGAAATAGTAAATTTAATTCTTTAGCTTTCAATTAAAGCTTTTTCATTTTTATAATTCATTTTAAATCTTGGGTATCACAAATTAGTGGAGGTACCTACATATATCTCTCTCAAACACAGTCACACAAAATAAATAATGAAAGGGCATCTTCTAAGTAGTTTCTCAATAAGAAACCAATCAGGTTATTTCACTAGTATAAGAAGTGGATAAACAATGTTCTCATTAAAAAAAATTACTGTATACACTTTCAGAAATTTCTTGAATTCTGTCAAGCAATGAAGGAAAAAAAAAAAGAAATATATATATATATATATAGGCTATATACAAATATCCACACATCTTTTTTTTATAATATATATCTAATTAGGTAAACTATTTACATTATTCGGACTATTGTCCTCATCTTTGTCACCATATTTATTACAATGTTTCTTCAGGTGGTTGGAATGTTGAACTGAACCCTTTATTTTGCTCACTGGGATAGACTGTTCTAGTTCCATGTGCCATGTTTAATGGAGGTCAGTTATCAGTTATCTCCTGCTAATTCCTCTTATTCACTGCCCTAACCGGGTATTGAACTCACACTTTTTGGGTCCTGTCACTGGATCTAACCTTTATCCACTATGCTATGTGTCCTCAAGGACATATGACACAGTGGATAAAGGCATTAGACAGATCCAGTGACAGTGTGAGTTCAATACCTGGTTATGGCAGTGGAGAACTTGGAGAGGGGAACAAACAGGAGATAACTGATAACTGACATCCATTAAACATGGCACATGAAACTAGAACAGTCTACCCCAGTGAGCAAAATAAAGGGTTCATTTTGACATTCCAACCACCTGAAGAAGGCCAGAGCATACAATTGCCAATATGTTGTAATAAATATAGCAACAAAGATGAGGACAATAGTCCAAATAATGTAAATAGTGTACATAATACCTCATCTCAGAAATATAGACAGATAATTAGGTAAACGTTTTCACTCTTTCCCTCCTGCCATTAAAGTTCTATTTTAATTTGGTTTAAATATTGTGCATAACAAATAAAGTCAAACACTTTCGGCAATGCTCAAATCCAGTCACACTATTATTTGTCTAATTCATATGTAATACATAAAACTTTAGTATTTCAATATTTGACTTCCATTTAGACTAGGGGTGTTGCACACTTAGTCCATTGGGGAGATGTAACCCATCGCCTCTTTTATACATTTGTTGTGTCAGTTATTTGGGGCTTTATAATTTAATATAGTATTTAAAAAGAAAGTTAAACTTTCCTTTAACATGGAGTTATCGCCCTTGCACACTGAACCGAGAGTTGTTGTTCCTTTACAATTGACGCTATGAAATAATGTAAACAAGGGCGGTTATATTAAGTGGATAAATAACATCAAAAATAAGCGAGAAAGACTACATTCAGCTGAAGAAATGAGGGTTTGCTTATGGCACATTCGACCAAACATTGAAATTGCGAAAAAAAAAAAGAAAAAAAGAGAAAAAAAAAAAAAAAAACTCCAGGCACAGGTTTCACATTAAATAAGTTGCAAAAATAGTTGAATAGAAACATTGAAATAAAGTTCATATTTGTGTGTATTTTTTTTAAAATCTAGAGCTTTATTTTATAACATTTAAATGTATACCCTTTAAAAATTTTGCTAAGCGTGCCATGATAATTTCATTTGCGTCGAGGTGTGCCGTTGCTTAAGTAGGTCGAGAAACACTGCACTAGGGAGGAGGTAATGTTCAAATCTCTTACACATATAAAAGGTATCTCAATTGGACCTATTATGGCAACAGTACAAATGAACATTGTATCAACTAGGCTCTTACTGTTCACAAACTAATTTGGTTTTTGTTCTGGTAAGGGGTGTAATGATGGCATATGTTATCAAACAATTCCAGGAAATTGCATACCACTAATAGAAAATTGTATACACCTGCTATTGTTAACCTCACAGCAGCATATGACCACATCAATAGAGATTTTCTCTTCCCAGTAGAAAATATTTTAAAAACTCCACTAAATGCCTAGATCTGATAGAGGAAGAATATTAGTTCTCAAAATTGTAAATGTCAAACAAGGACTCCAATAACAAAAAATTTCAAACATCATCGGAAGTACAAAGGAATGAGAACCCTGATCTAACTTCTTCCGAGACTGATGCTCTGCATAGATACAATCACAGATGTGAAGAGATGGGTACTGTTCATTTAAGCATGCTATGCCATATTCCAAACAAATCTACAAATAGAAAAGAGCATTCTTGCTTTCCCTGCCAGAAATATCTAAACTGTCTGCTGTATAAAACCCCTTTTTCAGATCAACGGTTAAAAAAGGCTTTGAGCACATGAAGCCTATGGGTCTTAGTGAGGACCATTCTTCTTGGATGCTTGTAGGCTAGTGCTACAGAATTTCAAAGAACTGTACCCAAATAACAGAAACCACATCACCTGAGAACTTTCAACAGCAGCAATAATTAAAATGGATATAACATGTAACTCAGAGAGAGAATGACAATCAAGATGTGGATATTCCACAATACTTCAAATAAAAGCTCAGGAAGAATCTTCCACCTACCATCAATACTGGAAAGAGAAATAACAGTTACTTAACTTGAGAAACCTATTTTTCTGAAAAAATATTTTAATAAAAAATTTTTTTTTTTTATAAATTTCAACTAAAAGTAGCACTGGCTGCTAGGTCAGGAATGCTGAATGTTTCCTTATGAGGAAATGGCTAATATTACTACTACCAGAGCAATTAATGAAGGATGTTGTATGGTACTGAAAAAAATGTAAAATCTTGTACTTCTTTGCTGAATTGAATAGAAAATCCAACAGGATTTGCATGCTACAAGGTAGCTGTGGCAAAAGAATAGATCATTGGAAAACATTCAATAATCACTCATACATATGATGGATATAATGGAAAGTTATCGGATAAATTTGACGAGTTGGAGAATTCATTTAAAAACCAACAGACGGTATTCAAATGTTTGTTAAGTCAATGATGCTGGAGTCAAAGGTTTGCTGTGTTTTTCAGAAGTGAATTTTATGTATGTTGGCAGCCACAGAAGATATTAGCCTACAAAAGCAGCATGCATAAGCCTCTTGGGAAATACAGTTGCAGAAAGAATTGATGTATTATCAACAACCAACTTAAAGATAAAATTGTTTACAATATTTTTGTTGCATTTGATGAAATTACAAATCTAAGTCATATAGCACAATTTACAGTTTTATAAATAAGATAAAAACACGCTTAATATGTCTGCAGAATTTGTGAAACTGATGCCAATTAAAAGGGATATCAAAAGACGGAAACCATCTTTGAAATTTTGGTAAAGGCACTGGATAAAACAGGTGCTGACTGGAAACAAACAGTCTTGTTACAGATGGTGCACCACAAGTGATTGCCAACAAAATTAAAGAAAGAAAAAAACTATGTGCTATAAATTCAAGCTACCCATTTTGTTTTCAGCTTTATACATTTTAGAAGTGTTTTGCAACAAAATATTAAAGATGAACAATGGAATAGATGTTGTAATCAGGTCAATTGCTTATCAGAGGAAAGTCATAGTAAACATGAACTACTGTTCACTGGTTAAAGTGATTTTTAGGAAATGCAGTGTGAAATGGTGCTATTTATGCAACTGAAAAGAAGGAATGCACAAGAACTGATAAAGAATGAACTGGCTAAAAATCTTTCACAGTTGACCCAAATGCAAAGAGGGGAAACAATGTCGGATTTTTATGACAATTTGTGTCTGAGATAAGATTTGAGCACGGTGTCCTTTGTATCCTACGAGTGTCTGATTTGGGGATTAAGCCTTGTAATACCTTGCCTGAAATCAATGACAAATCCTTAGACTGGACCCATATTGCTTTGTACAAGATTAATCCCGGTCCTGCCTTAAAAAAAAATTATATATGTTTTTGAAAAACAAGACTCAAAAGCATTTCATGCCAATTTCAACACAGAAAAGCACATCAAATTTTTCAAGTTAATGAGAACCAAAAAAAGATTTGACTTAAAAAAAAAAAAAAAAAAAAAAAAAGAGGACTTTTTTTTCTTGTGATTCTCTTGCTCTATTCTCTGTCAGTAATGGTAGCAAAAGATTTAAGTCAGAATTACACAAGAGCTGAGTTAATTCTAAGTTGAGGAACAAGTTTTCAAGTGTCAATGTTGGCAGTCTTTGGCTAAATTATCCTAGGAGTAAATGTTTGGAAGCACAGCTGTCTGAACAATTATTCAACTTGATAAAAGTTTAACATGTCTCAACATAAAGTTACTGAACTGTAATGATCAATACCAAGAAGTAACAAGTAGTAGTAGTACAAGATGTAAGACTAATAAAAAACACTCGACTTTCTTTTTTTATAGATCTTCACAGTAGCATCAGAGTAGAAGAAATCCCTATTTCTTATGCCTAATATGTGATTTCAAATTGCTCAGTCTTGCCTACATCCTGTCTATTCTGGTTCACCAATCTTGATTTACATATTTGTTGGACCATATCAATCCTGGCACAAAGCTACATTCATTTGAATTTAATAAACATGTTCACAAGACAAACATGTTAACCACTGTAGTTGGAGTCACATCCTTCTAAATTCCTTTTAATCACAAATTTAAAATATATGAAAATAATCCCAATAATTTTAAAACCACATTTTAAAGCTGGGAAAAAAATGGTGTATGTGTATTTATATATATATATATATATATATATATATATGAAGAAATATACTCTTAAGGTGTACTATATTTATGGGATAAAATGCTCAATATCAGAGATAGAGCGTGTAAATATAAAAGTGAACATTGAAGTCAACACTTAGAGGCGACAGGCTGTTTCATGCTAGACGCAATCATCAGGCAACGTGACGATTGCATATATATATATATATATATATATATATATATATTAGTGACACACACACGATTTCATTAATCATATAGGCGTTAGGCTAAAAAAACACTCCCAAAGAAAAATCACAAATTCATGTCGAAAATTAGTTAGGTAACAAAAAATTTTTTTAAAAATAACTAAATAAATAAATAGATAAATAAAAATAGATAAAATCCGATGCTTTCAACTTGTGAGCGAATATGTTCCATGATCAGCCATATCCTCCGCTTCTTTTCACAATTTCTTTCCCTCTTTGCCTACTCTTCCATCCACAAGCCACGGGTCCATGAACTTTGAAGTGACCTGATGCGAAAATGACCTGGTTCCAAAATCTAGCAGCTATCAGGTGGTTGACCATAAGTGAATTCCTGGCACCATCAGGATCTCCTGCTGTGATTCACGTGATTAGACCCTAATAAGCGTTGACTGAAAGTTTGACCAGCACACAAACACTTCGTGATCTGTCCCCCATGCTCCCGTGATACCCGGTCAAGGACGAAGAAAACCCACGTGACTGTCTTTGGGGAGAGCAAAAATCTAAAAAATGTTTTTCAGTTTTCCGTATGACCAGTGGCAGATGAACGTCACTGGGCAAAATCATCCCAATTCCAAATGGACTGCCCACTGAAATGAAGAAGACAGCAAAGTCTGTCAACTAGAGATGAGAGTGCTGCTATGAAACTGAATTGACCAACGAAACGCCTGTACGAGATGCTGTGAAACTCCGAACACTTCTGAAAGAAAAGGAACCCAGGAAAATTGCCAGCCGACCAAAATATTGTGTTAACATACGAACTCTCGCTTGGCCGAATCAGAACTTTGTGTGGAAACATCAACTCGACTGACAGATAAGTTGATTCTCTTGGCTTGATCTTTTTTGTTTATGTATATGTATGTATTCGCTCGCATCTTCTGTTCTTTCATGGTCCCCTCCCCCTTCGTTAAATGAATTTTCTTATTTTTCTTTCTTTATCTGTTTATGTATTTATGAATAAATGTTTTATTTTGAAATCCATTGTCTTGCGTCTGTTCTTCGTTGATTCCTTGTGTTGCTTCCATTCCGGAGGCAAGGCCAAGAAAAGATCTGTTTTCTTTTTTTAAACCTGTGGTTCATCTATATGCTACAAGTTCGTAACTATATATATATATATATATATATATATATATATATATATATATATATATATATATCGAAAAAACAACTGAAAAGTTGCAAATTAAAAAAAATTGAATGTTTTTTTTGTGAAAGTATTTATTTATATATATATATATATATATTTGATATTTCAGATTGGCCCCGATCTTTCTTCAGAAATGGCTGTTTTCAGAAGTTTGTTTACATTAAGTAGCATCCATCGCGAGACTTGGACGTCATGTGATATGGACTGCAACTGTGTTTGAATATTTCTAATGTAAATCTAACTGTAGTAATATTTTTAGATGTTTAAAATAAATTTTAACTATATGTAACAAAAATGTTTTGTTTATTGAAATATTTATAAAGATTTAAAATACCCAAGTCTTTATTTAACCGTAGTTTATATGTATTTAATTTTAAAATCCAGTATTTTTCTTTTTTTCTGCTTGTGTATGTGGAACTGAAATCAGAATCTATCCACTATTGGGACATATTGTGCAGTGGATATATTGGTGAATCTGGAAATAATTTAGATTTCGCTTCAACAACCATAAACTAACCATACGTCAAAACAATCCTTATTCCCCCATAGCTGAACATTTTAATCGACCAGGACACTCATTAGAAAACTGTAAATGTCTATTGATAGATTCTGATTATTTTTTCTATATTATATACATATTAAGAAAGTATACGTGGCTTCTCATTATATATATATATATATATATATATATATGTGTGTGTGTGTGTGTATATATATATATATATATATATATATATATATATGTGTGTGTGTGTGTGTGTGTGTGTGTGTGTGTATATATATATATATATATATATGTGTGTGTGTGTATATATATATATATATGTGTGTGTGTATATATATATATATATATATATATATATATATGTGTGTGTGTGTGTGTGTGTGTGTGTATATATGTGTGTGTGTGTGTGTGTGTGTGTGTGTGTGTGTATATAGTGCGATGGGTAAATTGTCGCCATTTTATATTTTTAATTTCATGTTTGTGTTGTTTGTTTTTGATTCTGTTGACTGTGAGAAAAAGAGAAACATGTCGTAATTCACTCCACCAGAAATTTGGAAATGACATCCTGTACTGCTTGACATTCTCACTGGAAGCTCCAGTACAAACATTTCAGAGAGTTTGGGTGTCAATCTAAGGAGAGTGCAGAGGATTCAGAATGAGTTGGGCGAGTCTAATGGTGATTACAAAGGTGTTTGGAGTGATCACTAGTAATGGCAACATTATGCCTCCATTCATCTTCCCACAGGGCCTCAGACTCAACATGGAGGCTTACATCAAGTGCCTTGAGGAGGGTGGCTGCTGGAAGACCCTATGTCTGGCAACAGGACTCTGCACCAGGCCACCCAAGTAGGAGAACCCTGTCATGGCTGTCAAACAATTTCTGCAAAAACATCACCCCTTACATCTGCCCAGACTGCAACTCCTTGATTATTATATGTGGGGCGTAGTTGAGTTAGAGACCAACAAAACTCCTTGTAACACCAAAGATGAACTGGAGGCAAGGATTATGGCAGTATTCAACAACTTAAACAAGACTCTCCAGATGAGTTGCAGGAGATTCCGAAGCTGTCTGGAAGCCGTGGTTGAAGCCAATGGTGATTTTATTGAATAAATTTACTCTTTAGTATTTCAAGATTTTTGTATAATTCTGTTAAAATGAGATGATAGTGTTATTTTCATTTTAGCATAATTTAGACAACTTATCCATTGCAGTGTGTGTGTGTGTATATATATATATATATATATATATATATATGAGAGATGGCAATTCAACAGAACTAGTTTAATTTCTTACTACTCAATTACTTTTAACTGCCCACCTTCAAATAAATCCATATATATATATTTTAGCTCTTGAAAATACATTTCAATTGAGCACTGTTGAGTAATAAGCTAATTCTATAAACAACAGCCACCTGCACTAATGCAAAGCTCTTCAGTAAAATGAATGGAGCACTTTAGCTGATTGGCATTTGTTTACATTTGTAAAAACAATACGCTAGATTTAGTTGTGTAACTCTACCGAGTGAAGATAGTTCTGGCTGACACCAAATTGTGTTTTAATCCTGGCTTGAGGCATTCGGAAGTCTAGTCGCACTGAGGAGCTGTGATACAGCGAAACAGTACTGTCTGTGAATGACATATATATATATATATATATATATATATAAAAAATGGTAAATGAATATTTACTTTTCTACTCTTATCAGTATCAACATACAAACTTAGCAAAACATGTCTCACATGATAGTGCTAAAAACTAAGATACTGTTTATATATGTAGAGTAGATTTGTCTTTCATTACAATTCAAACTGGAATTGCTTGTATTGATATCTTTTATAATAAAGGCATTTCAATAAATATATGTCAAATATACAAATATATTAAACTCCTACAATATTGAACAGTGCTTCACAATCCTGACTAGAGTAGATGATAACATTTGTGCTGATTTGTTCTTTGATATTCACTTCAAAGAAGTCTGTCTGCTCTCATATGCAATTCAAGATTTTCCCAGCCAAAATTAGGGAGTCTTGAATTATCAATTTTTGAATAAGTATAAGCAGTACATCTTTACAAAAAGAGGTATACAAACAAGTGAGAAATAAATTACTAAGTAATGTTGATAGTTTTAAGTGATGAAAACTAGTGATAAATTTAAATTGTACAAAAATAGATATATAACTAAATGTAAAATTAAAGAATTTAATTTTTTTTGTTACTCTTTTCAAAATTAAGCATGTTAAGTGTTTGGAAAAGTGTAGGAGAGAACTTACTGTTACATATGTTTTTTTAAATATTTATTTTCAAGTGTCAAGACAAAAAAATTAAACATGGTAAAATATCAGTTAAAAAGAATAATGTAGATTTGTAGATCAAAAGATTCAACAATGATAACAACAAAATTTTTAATTCAAGTAGAATTTTAAAATAAAAGCAAAAAACTGACAAGAATTTATTGTTAATAAATCACTTCATTTCATGATAATGCAATTTAGATGGGCATGGACCCAAAAATTCTCACATTAGTGAGAATTTTTAGGTCCATGCCCAATGCCCATGGAAGTTGTGGCTGACCCACTTCCACCAAATCTGTCCAAACTTCAGATTTTAATCACTTCTTTGTCAAGCCAAGAAATTTTCAGTACCCCCCTCATATAAACAGACATAAAAAAATACAGAATCCAGAACAAACCTATAAAACCTTCAAGACCCATTAATCAACAAGCAAACAAATGAGAAAAATCCTTGCTGTAATGAAAAATACATTTTTCAGAAGTACTGAAAATCAAAACATTATTTCCTCCCACACACATAAAATGAAAGTAAATCTAAACAATATTTCAGGTAATAAATTTTAATAAATTTTCTTTCAGGTTAAAAAGAAAGAAAAAAAAGTATGGAAAATATTTCCATAATGTAAACACAATTGTTCTTTAGCTCAATAAAAAGCACTTGTTAATAAAGCAGGTGTGGAATAACACAGTATTCTAGAGCACACCAATACGAAATGGGATCAGAAACTAATCCCACTAAATGAGATCTAGAATGAGTCACAAACATTACAATGAGAAATTCATGAAAGTTATAATTCATACTATAAGGCCATTTTTTTTTTTCTCTTAATAAATTTGTTTTGGAATTTATAATGGCTGGAAAATTGGAGTCTTAAATTGGAGTGAAAGAAAAAAGTAAGTTTACAGTATTTTCTTTTCTTGCTCATTTAAAAAAATTCTTCTGTAGAAGAAAAAAAATAATCAATGTGAAAAGATTCATTTTCTTGTGTAAGTCAATGCAAAATGTCTCGGAGATAAACAATGCACACGATTGTAATTTTACTTTAAAAAGAACTCTTGGCAGTTTTCTTATTTTGCTTTTTAGAAATAAAATAAATGTCAACAAAGTCAATGATATACAATTATTGAGTATTTAAAGTAAGAAGCAATTAACAGATTTCAAGTTACTGAGGTCAGTTACTGGAGTGTGGAAGACCCACAAAGCATCTTGATGAAAAATAAATTTTTTAAATTGTTAAAAGAAAATACAGCCAGCCAACCAGAATCAATATTATGATTACAAATTGATTTTTCTTTTATTTAAAAAAAAAAAAAATCAGCAAAATTTTCATTTCTACTTAAAAAAAATAAATAAATAATAAAATCAAGGCTCAAATCATTTTCTTTTTCCCTACATAAAACAAAAATAATTACATATTAAAGCAAAATTTTACCCTAATCATTTCACCATTAAAAAAATTGTCACACACACACTTTATAAAGACTTTCTGATGACTGTTGCAAATTCTGAAAGAATTAAGAAATAAAGCTACATATTCTAATTAACATATCCCAGTAGTGATTCAAGAGTTATATTATTGAAGTCCAATATTTCTAGAAATTGAAATTACAAGAATTAATGTTGATAAGATTAGCCAATAAGTTAATTCTTTTCTCTAAATTAATTTGCAGTAAATCAATAATCAATGTTAATGCAAGTATTTTTCTTTAACACTTCATTGTAAACAAGAAATTAAAGTCTGAGAGATAACAGGAAAAAAGCTGATGAGTCTTATTAAAAATAAAAATGCTATAAACTTATTAGACAACCATCTAAAGTTAATATTCCAAGGTCATTTGGCTATGAAAGACATTCAAATAAAACTATAATGGAGGATGATATTAAATATAGTCCCTGCTACTTATTCAAGCAACAAATAGCAGTCTCCTTCAATTCCTTCTTTTCTAAAAGATCAGTTACAAGTGAAAACCAGGTAGAGAGAACAAACAAATGTGGCCAAGGAATTCTTTGATTTGTTCTCTACTTTCAACCAAATCTTTCTGCAAGATGTGTTTATGCTTCAAAATGTATGCAGTGAGAGCATTTTACAAAGAGCTATACTGGTAGGATATCAACCTCTGCCATAGAAATATTTTTCTGCAAATGTAATGTGAAAAAGGCATCACTCCACTTCATTTACTTATTAACATATCAGACATTCAAGATATTTTCTAATTTTCTTTTGTGTATTGTTCATCTTTAGTGACTGTGTTAGATTGTGTATTGCTTATAAAAGGTAAAGAGCAAAAATCCAGATTACATTTGGTGCATTCCTCATTTTGGTAGCACCTCATAAATCAATAGAAATCAAAGTAGAAGGATTGAATATTGAATTTCTTTTAATTCAAATAAGGATTTCTTTTCTTAAAGGTAGTAATTTTTGGCTATAAATCTTATTTTTTAATAATTTTACAAAAATAAGAAAAATTTACTTTTTGCCATTTGCAAAATCCAATATTCTTGTCAAGGATGGTGCAACAAAAATCAAAGTGTCAACTAAAAATCCTTGGAATTACGATACCTTAATTGACCTCATTTTAAATTTATTTATATTTTTTTTTTAATACAGACTTATTTTGGGAAAGCAAATGATAAAAGGGAACATTAAAAAGTCTTTAACAAGTTCACACAAACAAAAAAAACTCCTGCAAGTTTTTATTCATTTGTAAAACTAATGAAGTTGAATTATCACTTAATAAGAGGAATTGATTTTAAAGATCTTATAAAAATGTTACTATACTAAATTTTTCTCTTTCTACATCTCCATTAACAAAGCCTTTAAATCAAACTCCGGCCATTGCTTACTATAATTTAACCAATTAAAATGGGATGATGGGCATTAATGATTTAAATTATAAGCAGTAGCCATTAACGCATTATAGGTAGAAATCTATAATTAATACCAGCCCTTTTAAAAATAAATGTATCTGATTTATTTCTATAATACCAGATTTTATGGTGAGCTAAGCTAATGTTATATCAAGTATCCTAGATTAGCACACTAATCTGTTGCTATTGTTTCAGTGATACAAGCAGATTTAACTGCTCACCCAAATTCAAAAATCTTATGCTTATTAATACTCTTATTTAATCACAGGTAAGACTTCTACAAATTGTTTCTGGTATTATTAAGTGTACATTAATCAAAGAATGAAAAAGATAAAAGAATCCAAGTTATTTTACCTATTCTACCCACATGTGAGCTTTCAAAACTCCACTTTCCAGCATTCACACGTCATAATGACATGAAATTAATGAGAGTCAATCTGTAGTTCTCAAATTTTTCTTAAATCTGAAGAATTCTTACATGAAAAATTCAAAAGATAAAATGAATTTCATCTGAGAAAAACTTACAGAATAGTGTGTATTTTATGAAAAGCAAAATGTCTTAAGGTAATATACAAAAAACAATTTTCTTTTAATCTTTTACATTCAAATCTCTTAATATTTTATTCATAATGCATCACACTGTTCATCATAATCTAAAAACATGTTTTTAAAAAAGCCAAAGTAAAATAATTCCATCAATATTTAGTTGACATCTCTATTTCTTTCTCACACACATACACACACACTATTTTAAATGCTTTTAAAGTTCAATCATAAATTCATAACATTTATGTTGGCCTTGATTCAGACTATGACTTAGTAGATATCACACACTGAATTGCATTAGCCTAAAATAATATATCTCACAAGTAAACCAAGCAGTTCAATTCACTATT
Organism: Acanthosepion esculentum; assembly: GCA_964036315.1. Lineage (NCBI taxonomy): Eukaryota > Metazoa > Mollusca > Cephalopoda > Sepiida > Sepiidae > Acanthosepion > Acanthosepion esculentum. The sequence goes on along the minus strand of OZ038495.1, from coordinate 26,331,754 downwards.
TCCTCAAATAAAAAAAAAAGTCAGAAATTACAAGTGTGGGTAAAGAAATATATATTTCAAAAACATAAACAAAAACAACTAGGAAGAAAGTTTTAAGGAGGTGAGGGTCAAATACAGGAGACAGAAATGCTTTAAAAAAAAAAATAAAATAAAATAAAAAATAAAAAAAAAGTTAAAAAAATTAATTAAATAGATTGAGGGATAAAACAGTAATGGACATTAAACTGCCATATGTTTAAGTAGAAAGGCATCCTTATGTAGTTTCAGTGCTTGATTTTACTGGTGCTGTATGGTCAACTAACAGCACTTGTTTATCTGAATTTAAATTTTCCTTATTTGCTGAATTGCAACTGCTATTATCACCTACACTGTTGTTACTATGGCAACTTTGTGCCAGTGTTGCATTTGTTGTATTATCTGCTACTATATCCATCTTGGGTTCAGAAGTACTGGATGCAGCAGAACATTCAGAAACAGAGGTGGATGGAATTTCTGTTGGCTGCAAGTTGGGAAGAGAGTCTGTAGCCTGGACTGTGGAGCCCATAGCTGGTGTCACGCTGTCTGGAGTAACACAACTCTCTGCAGGGGTGCTATTGTCAGCTGTCACATCTGTCTTTGATGAAGAGTCTGTTACTGGTACCTGGGCAGGCTCAGCTGGGGGAAAAAAAAAAGTGCTGCTGCTTAGGAAAATTATTGGTAATGCCTGGAATAAATCTGCTTTGCTATTTTAGGCACACACACACACACACACAGATTATATCTTTATCAGATAATAAATTCTTAAGTGAACCAATAGTTTTCATAAAAAAGTGAGGCAAGAAAATTTGTACAATTTGCTTTCAAAGCATATTTACAGCATTATAAATGTCATCATATATTTCCATAATGCCAACTTCTGTTTTATAATGTTTGGTAAATGAATAACAAAGTGGAAACAATGCTATGTAATGCATTTCCCCATCTAGAAAGACTTCATTGGACTAAAGTAGTGTTATTGCTGATGGAATTATATATGCGTAAGAGGGGGAGATATAAAAATGCAGTTATTATTATGCACCAACAGGAAATGCTGAAGATATTGGAATGCTGAAAGTTTTAATTTTTAAATTTAAAAAGGTTTTAAAAAGGGGTTTTTTTTTCAGACATGTTTTGGCATGTAATCTAGCCAATTTCATTCAATGAAAGAACTCTACCACAAAGACACTTAACAGCATTAAGAAACCTAGCAAAAAATAAGAATTTACATCACCGACTCAAAGAAGGTGGATTTATTACGAATAGGAGAACAATGATAAAATTAAATTACTCGTAAATGATGAGAAAATAGATAAACAGAAAATAATCAGAGACACAGAAATTTAACAGAGCAATTAAAAAATCAGTAATGAAAACAAGTCATTGTATAAACTATAACATCATTGAATACCCCAACTTTATGGTCTATCTAAAACCCACTATGCAGACACTCTAATGCACCCCATTATATCAGGAATTGGTAGCACTCTCCAAAAATTTTAACAGCTTTCTTTGGAATAATCAATACATCACATTAAAAATTCTGGTCAAAAAACTAAGGGGAATAAATATGACAGGTAACTCACAGGTTGCTTAAATGTTAAATCATTTTATACCACTGTCCTGGTTGACAAATGCTAAATATTTTTTTTTAAAAAGCATCCCAAATAATTATTGAATTCTATTGTAGAGAACTCCAAATTAGTAGTCCACAGTATTTACATAAGGAAAAATACAGTGCAAGCCGGATATAAGAGAGTTGTCGGGACCGGAGAAGAAGTCTCTTATATCGGGGTTTTGTCTATTTTGTTTTATTAACACAGGCTCTAATTTGGGACCAGATAGAATCTCTCTTATATCCGGGTTACACTGTACATTGAAATTACTTTTAAGCTCCTCCAATGCTGTAATTATTTCATATTCAATGCTATACAGCAGGCTCATCAAATATTTCAAAATAAAAGAAACTATTCAAGCAAATTCAACGAATCAAGATATTACTCTACCTACCAGCTCTATCACCATTACAATTGAAAAGAATTTATCTAAGCTTAACATAAAATGTTACCATCATATAGCCTGACGTGCTTTACTGATTTAGCCACAGAGAAGCGTTTCGATTAACAAGGTTAGAATTGTAGTTTAAAAACAATAAAATGTTACAACTACTTCCAAAACAATAAGAGACTTAATACAAAATAAGCTAAAACTTTGGAGGAATTTACTCTATCATCTGTAATGATTGCTATAAGGAATAAATAACCAACTTGAAGTTAAATAAAAGATTATATGAATATAAAAGGAAAAATTTTAGAAAACACTAAATGCAGTAGTTGCTCACCATAATGAATCTAAGCATAATTTCAATTTAAAAAATGCATTTAAAAGGGAAAGCAATTTACCAAGGTGAAAACTGTATAGAAAGTGGGTTGATTGCTATATCATCCACAGTAAATTTGTGTCCAGGTTCTTACATTTCACCTTACTATTATCACAATGTGGGATACTTAATAATAAAAATGATAAGGAAACTGAATGAAATCAGCTAGAATACATGCCAAGACATGTCTATATAAAAAAAATTAATTTTCAGTTTCCTGCTGGTGCATAATTATACCACACGCTTGCATTTTTATATCTTCCTTTCTGCTTCCTACACTGTTAACAACGACATGAGTCTAATGAATTCCTTCAAGAAGCAGAGAAATGTTACAGAATTTTTCCTACTTTGTCATTCATTTGCCTAACATTGGTCATATATTATATATATATATATATATATATATATATCATATTCTCCCATAATAATTTTTCTTTAATAAAAAAAAAAAAAAAACAACATTAGTGGCTACAAAATTTGAATCCTGTTTACAACTTTCTTAAAATCATTTGAGTAAATTATATTTTCTAACACAAAGAAATTGAAGCATTAACATTATTCTAGCTGAAATATTCAAACTTAAAGTAACAATAATAGAATTGGTCAACTCACATTTATGAACAAGCAATGACAAAATCCAACAGGATTATTGAAGTCAACAAAAATAGTTTATGTAAAGATGAATGAAGTCATTTTTCTTTCTGAGACTAATGACTTCCAAAATAATTTTAATACTAACCAGACAAATCATTAGAGGATGGAGTAGAACTTTCAGCATAGCAACATTTGTGACCTACAAACAAATTAAAAAAAAAAAGTTGTTTATCTTTTTTGTTAGAGAAGTATTAAACATTTCTACTTACTAGAGAAACTTGTTAAATTAAATCAACCCAAACTACTGTAGTTTGGGTTGATGTTCTAATAATAATAATTTCTTTTTCTCCATTTGCTTCATTAACAAACATTCAAGAGGCAAAAAAACAAAAAACAAGACAACACATTCTTTCTTACATACAGCCAACCACTGACATCCCTACTCTCAACCACAAAGGAAACTCACATTCTTCAGCTGGTGGAGGACTTTTCTGAGCTCGCAATCGTTCTTGTTGGGCACGGCATAATGATTCTAATTTCTGGATTTTAGTCTGCAAAAGGACCCTTTCCTTATCCATTGTGGTTTTCTAGAGGAGGAAACAAGAAAAATAACGTTCATTTTTCATAGAATGAAATAAAAAATACTATCAGTCTTAAATTATATTATAACATTTTTGGAGGTGGGGAGTATAAGTATATAGATAAGATATTAAAAAAAGAAACTCACAATCAAAGATTTTTTTTTTAACTTTATATTAAAATGATGTACCCTTCTTAAAGGTTAAATCATTTTAGTGAACAGATTAAGAAAAATGTTAAAATTGTAATCTTATGATAGGAGTTAGGACTTTTTTTTAATTTTAAATTCAATAATTCAACATAGCATTTTTTTAAATCAATCATTATGATAAAGTTTTGATTCTGAAGAACATTTACTAGTAAAATTAACATTAAAAACTTAAAAATGACAAATCATGATAGTAAATTTAAATTGTAACGAAGCAAATGTAAATGAAGCAGATACTTTTTAACATTCTTGACTCTTTATTGGCCAAATCAACTGACTGAGATTTCCACCTGTAATACTTCTCAATAATAGTAAATCTCAGTCAATTGATAAACTTGATGGAATGAACTAGTGCTGTAGTCTACCCATTAAACAGTAACTTATATTTCATGCATGTTCAAGACTAGCAACTTAGAATCATGCTCAATCATCCAAGTATTTTGTACAAGGATGCCACACAAACATTTACTTAGGTATTATTATTATTAATAGTTATGAAAAGATATTTTTTAATTTCCAATTAAAGAAAGAGTACTGATTGCCACAAATAAAACTCCTTTTTTGGTTAGCCTATCAAAAATCTTTTAATTAAAACTACTCTATATGAAAAGAATTAAAAAATATTGTTGTTAAACAAAGAGTGTGGAAAAGATCTTGGTCCAACCCACTTCAAAAAATTGGACCAAATGAATATTTTTTTTTTTTTTTTTTTTTTGGGAAGGATATCTTGGTTGGGCTGTTCAGCACTTGCTCATATATGAAAATATTTTTGTTTTGTTTTATTACAAGTACCTTTGTACAAGTAATGGTCAGAGTATTTTAAAAGAATGAAAAGTTTGAACTTACCTGATCAATCATTCCTAACAAGGCCTTGTTACAATTTTCCCATTTACTTTTCCAAGCTGCACTGTCTTTCTCTAATTTCTTAATTTTCACAGTCATCTGCAATGTAAGAAAAAAAATAACTAAGAAATTTATTCATTATGCTATTTGCAGAAAATCAAATCAAATATTCATTTTTAAGTCCTCACCAACTATAATAAATTATGTGGCTTCTATTCAAGCTATCAGTTCACAGATATTAGACATGGAGAAAATCTAAAATGTAAGAGTTGTAAAACACTCTTCTCATTCTAACTTCGTTTGCAGATTAATTTGGAATTATCAGTTCTTCAATTAAACATTACTGCTTTAATAATGAATTATGCTAAAATTAAAAATACTTTCTTGATCTTATATAAAAATGCTATCAGTTTACAAACCAGTTACTTTAGTAGAAATGATTTGGGCTTAGATATGTTATCAACAATAAATATCCTCCTTTTGAACTATGTACAAAGATATTCCTATAAATACATTCACCAAACTGCAGACAACATAAATGTACCTCTATATACTGAACACAAGCTGTTACAACCTGATGTAAATACATTTTTTTAAGTGCTTTATTAAATTATATCATAAAACATTACTCTTAATTGATAAATCAATTAACTAAAATTAATGACATTAAATATTCATGGGGATTGTTCCTATGCTTCCACTATTAAAGTATTTAAGGTTATATTAAGTATTTATTTAAGGTGGCAGGACAATATCTAAGCTCTTTATTAACCTCAAGAACTAAGACAAAAAACATTAAATATAACTATGAATAAAAATTACATTGTTCTGATTCCAATGATTCCAACTAAAATAAATATTTAAAAGAAACAATGAAATGATTTTAAATTCAATAATATTTATTAAACTTAACATAGTATTTATTAACAAGCAATGTCTTAAGAGTAAAATGCAATGGAAAAATATACTATGAACCATTTAGCAAAATTCTTTTTTGCAATAAAGCAGTTTATTTGAAACCCAAAAGTATTGAAATAATGGATATTTCAAGAAATTTGCTTATAAAAGAAGGATTTTTTTTCTCAAGACCATCAAATACACAAAGGACAAAGTTATTAATATACATGACTAATTGTCCTTTATCTGATAATTTAAAAAGATTTTTAAATACAAAATGTCTAAATAGTGTGTTGTGCCATGAATGCACAAATAAGTTGCACAGAATTCTAAATGTCTGGCCTCCAATGCAGATCAAACACTAGTTTTACATACACCATAACAGCAGAAATTAAACACATACAATTGTTCAAAGAGATGTCAGTTGCTAATAGAAATGTTAATTATATAAAAAAAGGGATTTTATTTTATCTGAAATGAGACTGACCGTCGAGTTAAATAGAGCATAACTATATTCGCAAAACAATTTAAAACCTATTACACTACTAATGCTTTGAAATATAATTCACTTAATGAAATAACCAAATTTGTCTAAATTTCTGTAAAAATTTGAATAGGGTGAATTTGAATAAATGTAAATTTCTCTTAAGAAAAGCTGCAAACTTGACAAGTTTCATGTAATATCTGGAAATTATGATAAAAAATTTCTCAAAATCTCACTTTATCCATTTCTCCTCTAAGTTTAGCAAACATTTCATTGCTTTTGGTGATTGTTGTCTGGAACTCATTGTACTGATCTTTATAAGTTTTAACCTATAAAAAAACAAAAATAGAATCATTTGCATTTGATTGAATATTTATATATATTTTTAAAAAGTAAAGTCAAGAATATTTTTCTAAACCAAAAGAACAGGACAAAGTCACTTGGTCTAATAACATAATACATATGAATAATGTTTTTCCAGTTCACTATAGACTTCATAAATGTACTTGCATGTATTATAATCAGGTTAAGTTTTCAGTACATGCACAAAACACCAACAATGTCAATTTCTGCAGCCTAATTACAGAAGGTAATTGTTTTTATTTTACTTTTAAGCATATACATAGCATTCAATGCAGGTGTTTTTTTCTTTTGTAACTCCTGTATATAGCTTCTTTCATCCAGTACAGATTTCAGTCAAGTTCCCTATTGATTATTTTAACCTCAATCTAAAGAGAACTATGTAACCAGACCCTTTCCTTTACATATTTATTCAACCTCAACAGTCCTTTTTATATTTTCCTCAAAGTTCCAACTTTGTGAAAAGGTAATCCTAATAATTTCCGTTAGACTCTCTGGTGTGAGGAAAATTTATTATTTACACTCAGACTATTGTCTTCATGTAGATCATTAACATTCCACTGCCCATGTCTAGGAATATTTTGTCTAGACATGGACAATTGAATGAGAACAATCTACTCCGATAGATTAAATAAAGGGTTCAGTTCAAAATTCCCTGTAGGTTGCCTGGATCAACAAGCATCTGATGAAAGTCAAGAGTGTACAACAGCCAAAACAAAACGGTAATAACACAAAACGAAGACAATAGTTCAAATGTAAAGAAAAGGTAATCCTGATGTTCAAATCCACTGCATATTTACAGTTACTTCCCCTGAGATAAGAGGTGAGGCATTTGTTGTCTTATAGTGGGCATCTTTTGAGTTTGTCCTTATATGAGTAGAATTCAATGTTATTTGAAACCTACACTGGCGAAAATAAGTTCAAGACAATTAGTTTTATTGTGTACGCTTTATGCAGAATTTCTTTCTTTTTCGAATGATGTAAAAATTGTATATTTTTCCACAACTTGAAAAATTTTAATGCTGGATTAATTTAAATTATCCAAATTTGCCAGTGGTTTAAGACTGCATGAGTATTATGCAAATTATTTGCTAAATGGGTGGTCACATGGCTGGTCATTAATGCAATATATAGTGTAATAACTGAGCATTGCTATACAATTCACTATGGGAAAGTGTTGTAGTCTTAGCCCAGTGACTAGATAAAAAATAGTGTTACTTCATAAACAAAACATTTCCTTTATAAACATAAAGCAAGCAATTAAAGTGCAGCAAAACGGCTTGCATTCAGGCTTGGAAGCTTTACCAGGATACTAGACAATATAAAGATAGGCAAAGATCGGGAGCCCCAAGAAAAACAAAAGTGCAACTGGATAGACAAATTCATAGGGTTTCTGAAGCTAACCAAATGTTGATGGCCGTGGACATTTGCAGCCAATTACCTGGTAAAACTGGCATTAGTTTTATGCCACAATGTGTCTGAAACAGTCGGAGAGAATTTGGATTATTCAGGCGCATTGCGAGAAAAAAGCCGAATGTTTCAGAGAGGAATCGAACTCAAGCGGCTGAATTTCACGAAAAGTCATATTCAATGGACAGCTGATGACTGGTGTAGTTCTTTAGAGTGATGAGTCACACTTTTGCATCTTTGGATCGGATGCAAAAACCATTGTCAGACGCTGCCCAACCAAGGAATTCTATCTTAAATGTGTCAAAAAGACGGTGCAAGCAGGAGGCAGGGGTATCATGGTGTGGGGTGCATTCAGTAGCTTTGGTATTGATCCAATCGTTAGAGTTGATGGAAAAATCAACAGTGTAGGCTATATGCAGCTAGTTAAGGAATATGTTCTGCCATATTTGACTGACCAAATACCACCTATTTATCAACAAGATAATAGCCCCATTCACAAAGCCAAAAACGTAATCCAATTTTTTGATCACCATAATATGGATGTCATTGAGTGGCCTCCACAGAGTCCTGACCTTAATCCGATCAAATATTTATGGAATTATATTTCTAAAAGAGTTCACACTAAAAAAAAACAACAAATTTAGTCCAAGTATACGATTATATTAAGCAAATATGGCAGAGCATTTCAAATGATTTTTGTGCTCACCTATCAAGCTCGATGCCTAGGCGATGTGAAGGTGTAATTAATAATAAAGGTTACGGCACTAAATATTAATTTTTTTTTTTTTTTGCTCATTTTTACTATAACTATTTACTTTAAATATAATAATACCCATGCAGTCTTAAAATTATTTGGCTGGCAAATTTGTATAATTTAAATTAATCCCGTATTCAAATTTTTCAAGTTGTAGAAAAATATACAATTTTTACATCATTCAAAAGAGAAATATATTCTGCATAAAGCGGACACAATAAAACTAATTGATATTGTTTTATTAGAAACAGATTCTGAAATGAATAAAACTTTAACCATCAGTCTTAAACTTATTTTCGCCAGTGAAAATATTATTAAATGATATTTTCAACTTTTGCTTGATGGTAAATACATCAAACTGATTCTTTCTTTACACAGCAAGGTCTTGAATTCAAATATAATCTCCCAAGTTGACTTACTTTATACAGTTAAACCTGAAATTACTTATATCCTTACAAAATCTGAGACATAAAAGATTGAGAGAAAATATACATGGAGTAGAACTATGTTATTGAAGTATAATTTAAAATTTGATCACAAATGTTCAAAATGATTTACTTATATCTTAATCAATTGTAATGCCATAATTAGGTTATGGTCTGGATTCTGACTTGGTAGCTCTAAAACATTGACATTATTGTCCATCAACTATTTATTTATGAACTGTCTTGTTTTGGATCATTGTCATGTTAGTAGGTCCACTAAAGTTTCAGTCCATGTTTTTTGGGGCAGACTGCTAGATGCCTTGGTCAAAAATCTATTTTTTTCCTTCAAAATCTCATCCCATTTAACCAAACTACCAATCCCACCATAAAACAAAAAACATTCACATAAGCATGGTAATGGCATCATTAGGCTGACTCTTAGGAATGTGTTCTTTGGGTTAAAAGTATCACCCCTTCTTCATCAAATGAAAGCAACATCCCTGTGGCCAAGAAACACAGATTTTGTTTCATCTAACCAAAGAAATAATAATCAAAAGCCTGAATCCTTCTCAAGACGAATTAATATAACTTAAACAAGCTTTTATATGCATGACTTAGAGCATTGGTATCTTCTTTGGCCATCATTCTTAGAGGTCACCCTCATGCAAAATTCACTGGATTGTCTGCCAAGTCATTTCAATATCAAAGCCATTTAAAGTGGCCAAAATATACCTTTTGTTGTGGTTCTTGAATTGTTCTTGATATCTGAGGATCTTTTCTTGCCACATAAGGTGATAAGTTTCATTTCTTATCATTTGAGGTTTCATTTCTTATCATTTGAGGTTTCTCATGGTGTAAATAGTCTACAATTTCTTGATACCTCTGAACTGTTAAAACTGGTACTTAATTATGGCTTAAAATGTTTCTCATCTGTGCGAAGTCAATCTTTAATCAAAGGTCCTTAATAAGTTTGTTAATCTTTAGCATAGTGACTTATTACCTTTAGATGAGAAATGACAAAGATTGCAAATGCTACCATATATTTAGCTTCAGCCCTGAAGCATACAATAATTCACACTACCATATGAACCTTACTGGCATTCATTTTAAAAGAAATTAGGAACTACCTAATTTAAGAAAGTAAACACAAATCCATTCCCGTATCTCTTGCCTTTTGTGATCAAAATGCAAATTTGTTACTTTCACTCATTTTTTTTTCTTTGTCAATTTGGGTGAAGGAAAAGCATTCTTATATTGAAAATATTTTTCTAATCAAATATTTTGCAGGGATATGAATAACTTCAGCCTGGACTATACACTTTAAACATACAGATTGTGGAAGTCAAAAGGGCTTACAGGAAACCAACTCTGTAATTGTGTTTTTCTTTTTTTAATATTGAATTGTACTGTGCATTTATATCCACCTACTGGTGGTAACCAAAGTATGAACATATCATTTCCATACCTGAACCAAATTACTGGCTTTACTTCTGTTTTAAGCACCAGTTTAAAAATACCTCTAAATATCATAAAGATAGCATCAGTGTTTGGCACATGTACTGAAAAAAATTGTATTTATTCAGCTGATTTACTTTTAAAACTGATTTATGGATTACTGTTACATGCCAGAATATAGGACTATCTACAAGAAAAAAATGAAATCCTGAGAAAGATGGAAAACTTCACCTAAAATGCTGCAATAAAAACAATAAAAGTGAGAATATGAGAGCAAATAATTCATGAGTTATTTCAGAAAAAGCAATCCACATTACTTATTATAAATATCTTGAATACAATTTATCAGTAATAGAAATATACGACAATGTTCTAGAGATACACAATGAAAAGTGTAATGCCAATGGATAAATGTACTCATTTGATGAAACTTTACTTAAATATACTAAATCTATAAAGAATCTTATTACCAGCATTTTGCAAACAAAATCTTTAAAACCTGCTGAGTGAATGAAAGTGCTACTAACTTGTTTTTCTAACAAAACCATCTTGCTCTCAGTTTCAGTAGCTTTCATCAACATCTAAAAAAGACAAAAAGAATATGAAATTAGAAAAATAAGTATGAGAATTCACAAACATTACATTGTAAATAGTTTAAATTATTTGTAATACAGGAATATTAATATAATTAATATCCAACTCATTCTCTAAAATATTAGAGTGTAACAAAAGACAGATGATTTTTTTTTCCAGTCATTAGCATGCAATGGATATAGTATCCCAAACTATCTGCTATTTGTTAACAAAATTCAACTAGCCCAATAAACAATTCCATTGTTTATATGCTTTATCACAGAATGAACCAGTAATAGAATTACAAGTTAGTGCAATATTTTAGTAGTCTATATAATCAGACACCAGTGGTGAAATTCAGTCTTTGCATTATTTCATGCAGAAATATTTGTTCAGGTCAAAGTTGAGTCTGTAGTAGTTTAGACATTTCTATAAATGTTTCAATAGAAAAACAAAATTATTTTAAAAATAAGGTAAGAACTGAAAATAAAAGTACAAATTCTGTGTGTTGTAAACTGAGTACTTGCACTGAAAACATTGTTACTCTTAAGCAAGGATTCTTCTCTTTATTTTTCAGAAATATGCAGAATGAGCCCTACTCTGCAAGGCTAACAGGAATTAACTGCCCTTTATTATACAGAAGCATTTTGATATGATTCCTGTTTTCTCTCCTCAAAGCCAGTTTTAATAACAATAATATTTAGATTTTAGAACGATTGATTTGTTTTTTGGGGTTTTTTTTTTACAGCTTATCAACTGTTAGCAGGTTATTTAAAGCCAGAAAATATTTTGGGATTGTAAGAATTCTTTGGCGATAATAATGATACAAGTCCTACTATTTAATATGTAGCTGGGGAGGAGAAAGGAGAGATGGATTCATGCCTTTCCCAAGGGTATTGCATATAAGCGAATATAACAAACCCAACCGGAAATGGAACTCTGTTTTTTGATATCCAATTAAGAGTTATTATCCATTACACCACCCACACATCCAAGCTTACAGAACCTGATATTCTCAAGCAGTCACCATCTAGCTACTGACTAGGCTCACTATTGCATAACTGATCAGGCAAGAAGCAGCGTTTCAACATGACATGGCTGTAAGCCTATAGATTCTAGAAGTATTTCAAAAAAGATAATAAAGACAATTTTTGAAACTCACAAATTCTCTTTCCTTCTTGCTTTTCTCTTTCTCTTCTAAAAGCTGCATAGATGCTTGTTTCAATTTAGCATCAGCAAGTTGCTGTTCAAGTTCACGGTGCTTGACAATTTTCTCGAAATACTACAAATGGAACAAAAAAGTATAAAAGCATATCCACTTTTAAAAAATATTTATAGCATTTTAATAAAAATGAAAAGTATTCAGAAAATAACAAAAACATTGAAAAGAAAAAAGTTTGCCAAATAGTGTATTGTGAAAAAAGAAAAACTGACAGCTATTCTCCCAGCCGTAAGCCTCTATCTAAATCTGCAAAATTTGTTACACTCTCAACCATAGGTGAACTGAATCGAATTCTTTCAAGAAGGGCTGTGGAGTTGGAAGCAATTAAGAGGTCACTGGAGTCAGAGTCAGTAAAACTATACAGTTTCCTGCTACTTTTTCTACTGTATATTTACTATTTCCTTTAAAGAAATTCATTTCAACTTCTTTTTCAAAATCGTTTTATTTTTTTTGTAATTATTTTGTATTTGCAAAACTATATATGTAAAAAGTCTTCCATTATAGAATTTTTGTTGTCTTTTACATCCTGTAAAAGATTATATTTCAACTTGTTATAAAGTAGTTTTATTTTTGTTCTGTACTTATTTCTTATTTGCAAAGATATATATATGTAAAACGTTTTACATGATAGCATTTTTATTGTTATTTCTTCTATATCCTTTTAAAGATTTTGTCTTTAATTCTGTTAGAAAATATTGAAGAAGGAATAGGCATGATATAAAAGCCACAATAACTTTATTCTTTGATATAAACCAGTTATAATGACATAGGCTTACTCAAGTTAGGAGCATATGCACAGGTTTTTGAGATTTGTAGGCCATAATTACTTAATTACATAAAGAGGAGTCCGAGGTGCCCAAAATAGAGGAGTCCGAGGTTTTATGTTCCAACTCCAAAGCCCTGCTTCCAAGTTAGCATTACTGAACAATTAATCTTCAAATATGCGCTTCAAATAAAAGTGGTGCTTCCTTGCCAAGAGAATTTTTATTTCACTTATTTATTTTTAGGCAGTTGTCAAACTATGCACATCCTTGAGCGTTGCTTTGGAAGCTGACCATTAAGTGCATGGCTTTCAGTTGTGCTGTTACAGTCAAGTCTATCCTTTCAATCCACAGTGAAAACCCAAATAAGTTCCTTCTCAATTATAAATGCAACATATCTGATAAGACAAATATTTACAAGAGATTTTTATACAGACATGGACAAAAAAAAAAATGAGTTTTAGAATTCTATTAAATTTATGTCCTTACAAATTACAGAACCTCAAAACTCCCTTTTTATATTAAGTTGTTCCTTCAGTGTCAATTCTCTCTTTATGAAAGCCAAATTTCCCAAGCCTGAACACACATTTTTACACTCATTGATAATTTTAAGCAAAACCTTTGAAACCCAAGAAAATCATTAAAAAAAAAGTTTAGAATATGCAGATCAATGTTATTTCAAATTTTCAATTATTTTCAAAATTTAAGCTAAACAGAATTTTGCTTTCCTGTTTGTTCTCACTGAAAAATAAGTTAAAAATGAAACGAAAATGGGATGGAAATAAAGCAAGAACAATGTCGTTCAAGAGAGAATATGAAATGCTATTTTTATTATCCGAATTTTATTATCAGAGCAAGCAATACAAATGCAGAAAGACCTATACCTATGCTTCATAGATTATAAAGAGGCATTTTATAAGATACAATGATGAGAATTTTCTTGTTACCTTGTTGATTTACATGGAAAAGGCACTTCAGTAATCAATAACTTCTACTAGAACAGCTTGTAGAAGAGACACAGAATGATTCAAGCAAATACACAAAAATAGAAAACATGCAACAAGGATGTGTTTTCTCATTGGATTTATTTAACCTGTCCAGTGAGACAATACTATGGAGGTCTAGGAATTTAGATTTATTATCAGCAGACATAACCATAACAATATATACTACAAAGAAGACACTGTGCTGGATGCAGATTCAGAAAGAAAAATGAGTTATTAGACAAGGTAATCAAAGAAAGCGAGAAATAGGTTTAACCATTAGGTGTAATAAGACAGAATGTTTAGTTGTCAGTAAAAGAGATTAGCCTAAGTTGTGAGTTACATATGGAGATGTCAAAGTCAAGAAGTGTAGAATTTTAACTATCTGGCTAATGTATTAACAGACAACAGAAAGCACAAGAATAATGAAAGATGCTTTTTTTTTTCTTTTTTTAAATAAATTCACCTCAAGCAAAGTGATAATGTCACTAAAAAGAAAAAGGGGCTAATGGAAGTAAAACAGAAGGAAAAGACTTTAGAAGAAACCAGAAACCCACTCCTAAACACGAAATCAGGAATAAAGCCACATACTGTTCAAAACCTGGGTGACATTTGAACCAGACAAACATATCTACCCTTTTTAATATGAAATTGGCAATTATACTTATAAAAAATATATATATATATAGTGCTGGAATGCAATGTAATATCTAATCTCTTATATAACAGTGACTGTTGGTCAATTTCCTCACAGATGAAAAAGAAACTTGAAGCGAGAGAGATGTGATTCTACCAACAAAGGCTGAGAATACACTGGACAGAACATGTAAGAATCAAGAAAATATTAAGAATAGTAACTACAAAGAACCTGTTGCAAACAATTAGAAAAAAACAGCTGAAACTTTTAGGACCCAAAGCGGAAAGTTGACTTACAGAATTTAACACTCAGAGAGAGTTTATTGAAGGAAAGAGGAGCAGTGAGGAAAAAAAAAGTGAGTAACCTACTTGATCAGTGTGATTAAATAGATGGCAAGAAAGTAAGAGTTTCTTAGAGCAACAAAAGAGTTCAAGTTGTGATGAACCAGGATTGCTCATACCATGAAAAGGACATAGCATATACTAACAGGTTTTGATATTTATATATTAAAAATAAAGAAATAAAATTAAAAACAAACATAAGCAAGCCACAAGTATGAATAAAAATCTGAAAACTATTTTACATAACATTGTTTCCACCAGGAGATATTTTACATGTCAAACAATATTTCTCAGTTTATTACAGTAAAGTGACATTTGTATATTAACAAATTTTTTTTTTAAAGTTTTCACACCATCAATTTAGCAACTGAATAGATAATACAATAAATTGGGGCCAAATCAGCTTTCTTACCTTTTCTCGTTGCTCATATTGTTCTAAAAAGGTTTTCAACTTTGAAGCTAGTTCTGTATTCTCTTCTCTCAATTTCATATTCCTGTCATGATTATCCACCATTTGTGCCTGAATCTCATTAATAGTTGACTGTTAAAAGAAAATTTAATTTTCAGAAAAAAATTAGAAAATAATGTGAGGTAGGGGATTAAACAGTATTTTGTATCATTCTGATTTTTAAAAAATTGACTATTAATCATTTACCATCTAGGATACGATTATATCTACATGTGCATAATATTCCCTACAATACTCCAAGAACTCCTATCACAATAATTTATCTACCAACTAATCTGTTAATAATTAATATATATCTTCAACAGTCTTATAAAATATAGAAAACAATAAATAATATTGTTATTAAAATGCAGAAAACTAGTGTCACTGCACATCTTTGGAATGTGCTTGAACAAGCTTGAAGACGGCATAAGGTCACGAGTGTGTAGCAATCAACAATGGTGTACAAGACTAACCAAATAACCATTGCACTACATCAAATCAAGCATGTCATTTGTTATCTTAACAAATCCAATAGTAAGTCTAGTGAAAAATACAAATCCAATAGTAAGTCTAGTGAAAGTGGGTGAGGAATTCACATGTAAAATACTTCTCACAGTGGGTAGATACTTCATTCTGATCTTACAAGTGTTACACCAACTCGGATCCAAAGCAAAAAATGCTGATCCATATAACATAATATAACATATAATATAATTTTAACAGCTACTGTGTGTGCATGTAACAAAATATAATTCAATGCCTCAACAATAAACTTTCAAGAAATCTGGAATATACTTATAATTTGTACAGACACCTTTATATATAATTCCCAACTCATAACCGAATTAATGAAAAAAAAATAATAGTTCAGCAGATAAGCTGATAAAAAGGAACACTATTCAAAAATTTCCTTTTCAACCTCAGTATTTATTACTTTTCTTTTTCTTTCATTGTAAACATTAGTAACATGACTAATAAACTAATGATAATATACTATAATAAACAACAGTATAAAATGATAGGATTACATGGTTAAACTTTTCATTTAAAAAGTACTGAAAATTATCAGACTCATTTTTAAAAGTACAATAAAAGAAAAATTTTCATTCCGCTAGAGAAAAAAAATCACATAAGTATTTTATTACACAAAATATTAGCCTCTTACTCCTCTCTTCATAAATACAATTATGTTATGAGCTTCATGTTAAGACCTTTGTGTTTATTAAAAGTAAATATTTGAAGCTCATAACTAATTTTCTTCAAACAAGTGTAGGAACGAGATTCCAATTCTGATCCCTCTTTCACATTGCAGTATTCCAGATTCATTTAAATAATAGAATTAAATTTCTCTCAGAAACTACCACAAATGACTATAGTGTTATTAACTTCATTTTAAGTAGTAAATATTTTACATTTAAAAGTTATAATCAAGAAAAATGTTAGGTTAATTTTTATATAGTATCAATGAATAAATATTTTATTACCCAAAATATTAGTCTCTTACTGATCTTTTCAAAAATACAATTACTGCAAAGTAATCCAAAAGTTCCAATTATTTTTTTTAACTCGTACATAATACCAAAGTTAAATTTCATACTTTCCAATCAACGATAAAATGGTTTTATTTATAACTAAACAGATAAATATTTTTTTAATAAAATATTCTTTGATTAAATAAGGTTGACATTAAATAAAACAAACCAATAAAAATGTTTTTTTATTTAACCTAAAACACTAACTTATTCTTGCTAGAATTTAAATAAAAAATGCAGTGGTTTAGAAATTAGAAAACAGTGATATTTAACTATTGAAATTTAGCTTGCTTTTGTTGTTACCTGAAACTTTGCAGAGATTTCTTTTCGTTTCTCATCTTCCTCTTTAGCTCGAGCCAAACTTTCTTCCTGAAATGCAAAAAAAGAATACAGAGTTCAAAATACTTGTTCTAAATAAATAATTATACCAATTTGAATATCATGCTTTCATGTCTGGTAGGCCTGAAAAGCTTTTAATAAGCACAAAAGGTCTTTACATGTTAAGAACTTTGTGTTTTATTAACACAAGGCTCTTAACATGTAAAGACCTTTGTGCTTATTAAAAGCTTTTTAGGCCTACCAGACATTTTATTACATTAAAAAATTTTTATGTAAATTGATATTTGAAGTTCATAACTAATTTTCTTCAAACACTTTTCAAACAAGTGTAGAAACTAAATTTCCAATTCTGATCCCTCTTTCACATTACAGTATTCCAGATTCATTTAAATAATAGAATTAAATTTCTCTCAGAAACTACCACAAACGACTATAGTGCTATTAGCTTCATTTTAAGTAGTAAATATTTTACATTTACAAGTTATAATCAAGAAAAATATGTTGGGTTAATTGGTGTACAGTATCAAATAAGCTTAAGTTGGATTATCAGTAAAGATTTGAAAAAGAAAAAAAGTTTACCCGATGCAACATATATCTGAGGAAGAACAGAGCCCATCAATAAAAATAAAGTTATCAAAACAACAAAAGTTAAGTATACTAATAAAGCATGATAATTTCTTAAAATAACAAAGCCTAATTTGAGAAATTTATTAATACAGAGTGTGCTGAAGAGCTTTGTCGAATCAACTACCAAAAATAAGTTTTGTCACTGTAGCCAGAAATGTTCTTTTCTAGTGTAAATTGGAAATTTGCCAGATCCTTGCTTTTTTTTTTCATTTCTGAACTATGTCAACAGAAAGTGAAATTTTCAGATGTAGACCTCCAGACCATCATAAAGTTCCTGTTACTGCAAAAAGCTCTAAAAGAAATCCCTGCATGGACAACACAAACACTGATTGACAAATGCCTATAATTGAGAAAGTGAAGTGCCAACTTCCAACACAGATGTGTAAAGTAAGATGCAGTATTATATGAGGAAGCATTTTTTAATGATTTAGAGGTGATAGCAGCAATAGTATTTCAATGATAGTTTTGGCCATTGAAATACAGAATCTTTTGTTTTTTTAGAAAGGTTAAACAAACTTGAGAAACAATGTGTGAAGCATGTTGAACTACAGGGTGAATATCTAAAATAAATAGCATGTTATGTATTATAGTTCTAGGTTAAGACAAGAACTTTTTCAGTACCTCATAGTGTGTACAAAAATTAATGAATAAATGACAGTTTGATTTGATTGTTGAGTTTAAAGGAATATCAATCTTCATTAGGTCATTTCATGCCTATTAAGATTTGATTGGGTATCAGGGTTTGTGTATTAAATTTAATTTGAGAATAAAGTGATAGCCTTTATGAAAGAGTTCATTTAAAGTTAATGATTTTGGTATGAAGTCCAACTGGAGATTATCTTATTTTGTTCATTTAATTATCAATATTAGTTATTGCTTAAATATGGTTGTTTTTACTATTTGCGTGAAGGTTTTCTTCTTTTCTTGTGGTATCTACAATTTTTCTCACTTCCAAGAAGGAAATGATTTTTATGTATTTTAGAGCTAATATTTCTTTTTTTCCATTTTTCAAACTCTTGCATAGACTGAATGATTTCCACTACAGTTTGTGCATTTGCAGATTTCCTGACATTGGTCCGTGGTATGGTCAGGATCTTTCTCTCCATATCTCCCACGTTCCACTTGGCTGTGTTACATTTTTCTTCATGATGGACATATCTTTGGTATTTATAGCAGCAGAGAGGGTTTGGCATGAACAGTTCCACACTTTCTATATTATAACAGGTTTTTATTTTTTCTGGTATTTTTGGCATATTCAACATCATAACAGACATTTGTTTGGATCATTTTTTCATAGATATTCTTTTTATATCGGTTAGTCCTTGAGATTTTAATTCCTTTTTTACTTCTTCCAAGGTGCAGAAGGAAAGCTCCTGGCTTCTAACTACTCTCTTGGATATATTTAGAGTGATGTGGGTAACTGATTATTTTTTGGTGTGGAAATTTTTCATTTTTAATAGAAAATTAGTATACTTTTTGTCTACTTGAATAAGAATACTACGGTTTCTTGGTTTTTGACTGAGACAGGTTTAATATTCAGATATTATTTTTACTATGATAAAAGGAGATAATGCTGATTTCATTCTTTGCTTCTAGAACTATATATCTTGGGAATTCCTTAATATGTTGCTCTGCTTCACTTTCTGAACTCAAGTCCACATAGGGACACTGTGTTGGTTTATTATAAGCTATGAAGGAGTTCTGATTTTTTTTTCATCATTCCTACTTCCTACCAACCATGGAGTCCACTTTAACCTGTTGTCAGTGGGAATTGCCAAGGAGAAACCCATTCCCCATCCAAGCATAGGAAAAAGTCTGGGGTTACACAGCCATGTTGCAACCATGACCTTCCAATTCAATTGACCCCCTGCCATTACCTTCTAGCATTTATTTGTGAGTTAATATTGACTGTTGATCTCTGATGTTTGGATCAATGTATTAATGTGATTATTGGTTACATAAATGCTAGGGCTTGACATGACTAGCCGATTGATCAGATTGGGCCTTCCAACCACTTGTTTGGCACAAGTAAAAGTCAAAGTGGAGTGGTGGAGTTCACATGATTCCACAGGGTCATGGACCAATCAGCCATCAGGATCCAATCCTCAGGCATCACAGGTCACCACCCACAGCAAACGGGTGCTCTGGGAGGGAGGGCTCCTAGGCTGCTCTGCAAAGGTGCAGTTGATGTATTCTGAAGTCCTAGCCAACAGGATAGAAATAACAATTTCTTAATCACTTTAATGTTCATTAGTAAGCTTCATAATGAAAAAGAAAGAATGTAGGCTAAAGTTTTGTATCAAAAATGAAGAATTACCGCAAGCTCATCAACACACTGACAGTCAACAACACACCAACTTCTAACACAAATTGTACCTTGAATACAATTGCTATTCCAGAGTTCCCATGAGCCAACTGAGCAACTGTTTTTTGTTGGCTGCCATTCAAACACCACCAGTGTTCCTTTTTAGGCAGCCTCCGGATGTTGTCAAATACTTGTTGAATATTTCTGTTGCAATAAACACATGCCAATCATGGCCATTCTTCCTTGCAACATTCCTTCCTGGTTTCCTGACCAAAATACCAACAGCTTAGGAGCAGTCTTTTCAACCAGAGACTTCTCCAAGTAGAGAATACACTGCCCACAAGATGCATGGCAAGTACACATTCTATCTTATTCACTGCATACAGAAGGCATACCAACTTTTATTTTTTTTTTTTTTTCGATCTATTCAACAATAAACTGGTTCGGATTCGTATTATCAAATTCTAATATAAGTTTGAGATCAAATTTATCTGCCATTGGGACAAATGCCGAAATATCTTGTGTCAAAAGATGAAGAATTACCACAGACTTGCCAACATACCAACAGTTGCCAAACACAAAACTCAAACGGTACTGTGAACACACTTGTCACTCCAGACTCTACAAGCCAATTGAATGACTGTCTTTTTTGTCCACTGCCATTCAAACAACACCTTTGTTCCTTTTCAGCTGATGCATGCCACCGAATACTTGTAGACTATTCTTGCCACCAACTGCAATAAACACATACCAATTATAGCTGTTCTTCCTTGCTACAAGTCTGCAGTTTAAGATTTACCTCAGAGCTTTACAATTTCATATGTATTCACCTGCTTGTTTAAACATTGGTAAAAGAAAATTAGTTTAACCCAAAAGCTCAATTAAGAAAAATCCTGACTGTTTCTTATCCAATTAAAATGACAAACAGCCTTTTTATTCATAAAGTTCTCCAAGTAACACTGTACAGTCACCTAAGTTAGAAAATAAAAATTAAGTTGGGAAGAAGAAGAAATCAATAAAACAAATGTTGACTCTTACAAAAGACAAAACCTAAAAAAGAGCTACTTCAATATGGTAGACAAGCAGCTTACCTTGATGAGACGATTATGTTTCTGCAATTCTCGACACAAACTTTCCAATTGACTTTTGGCCATCACAGCTTTATTGTTCTCTAACTGCAGCTGCTCTTTTTGTCGAGTCAGCTATAAAAAAAAAATAAATGAATGAATGCTAGGTAAAAATACACAAACAAAATACTCTCAAAAGGTGTGTGTGTGTGTGTGTGCATATATATATATATATATATATATATATATACACACACACAAAGAAAAAAATTGTGCATATTTTGTAAATTAGGTTAAAAAAAATTATTGCACTGTAAATGTTTTAACGCGATACTTTTTGTTCACATTAGATATAAATAAACCAGTTGCAACTAAAGTAAAGATAAATATGCACAAAAGGTAGTTAAATATTATGAAATTTATAACTTTGAAAAGAGCCATTAAAATTCCAAGTTTTGTAAAATTAAATTGTGTTACTATATGTCATTGTTAAAGAAACTGTAACTAAGGTCTTCTCAGCATACTTGCAGTATAAACCGCAGGTGGGCTCTGTGGATGTTGAACAAACACAAATGTGCCTGAGCAAGAATCTGCAATAGGGACTGGCTAGCCACCCTAGTAGACAGGTATCCTTCAATAGAAGTGGCTAGATTATATATATATATATATATATATAAACACACATGTAGAGTTGCATATGAATTTTAATTCAAATGCACCTATGTTAAGAAAAAGTTTCTTTGACTTTCATATCATAGATAAAATGTCGTCAACAGCAAGCTCACAAATTTGAGAGAATATAATTAGTACTCTCCATCAACTATGCAGTTACAGCAAGACTACACAATGTAAGAAATGCAGATTAATACATCCAAAAGGATTTGTGGACACAATAGTAACAAAGTAAAATTACTCTTCACTGCATCCTTACAAGAGAATTTGACAAATGCCATGCAAAAGTGTAAATGGAAAACAATAAAAAAAGCTAGAAGATAAATTCAAGGTGAAAAAAATAGCTATGTCCAAAAAAGAGCTAGAAAACAATCTAGCATAGCAGACCATATGCAGAGAGAGAGGCATATATTAATCATTCTAAAAAGGATGTTATGCTAATTGACTACTGAAGAGTGAAAAAAAAAAAAAAACATCATATCTAGTTGCTTAAGTCAGACCACCATAATTTCTGTATGGTGCAGTTTTCTTTCTTCAACGGTGAAAAGAATATTCCCCATAAAGTTACGTTTCTTACATATATAGTTATGAATGGTATCCTCATTACAGTTCACATTTCTAGAATGAATTGAGTTTCTTGTTAAATAGAAAAAGAAAACAATCCTTACATCTACATGAATCCTTCACCAAGCATGACACCCTTACAAAATGCACACAAAGAATAAAGAAATAATTTTTGAAAACCAACCTAATTTTACTGACACGAAAAAGGTAACTCAATCCTACAGAAAGGGATACAATTTTAATAGACTAAGAATTATGAGTTACTCTTCACTTTTCTTTACTTCACGCTCCTACATATTACTTTTTAAAAGTTACTATTTACTGTTGTCATTTTTTTGTTATATATTTTCAAAAGAATGTAGAAGAGATCAGTCAAAACAACATCAACACGAAAACAAATCTTACAATGTTAAGAAATTTGCTTGCAAGCTGCAGCCAAACATTTCAATAAGCACAAAGTTTGTGTGAAAGTAAATTCAAGTCAAAGGTTAATTTTTTTATGCTATAGAACTTTTACTTGATTTATACAAAGATAAAATGCCACTCTTAAAACTATAATCATAACTGTTGTCATTTCAAAGAGGGAAAGATTTAAATAAAATTAAATTTATTGCAGATATATTTCTAGCATATGCAAGTAATTCAAAGTGGAAAAAATTACCGCAGATTATATAATAAAGTATAAAAATTTCATATTTTTAAGCATTTTTTATGCCAGACATATCAACTTAATTGATGGCATTTCTGACAATTAAAATGTCAATTCTATGATTAGAAGCAGGAGACTGCAAAAAAAAAAAAAATTACATGTTAGAGGCATGCATATATATATATATGCATGCACGCGCACACACACAATCTCTCTCTAAAGAGTACAGAACTTACAACAGCTAGTTTCCTCTGGTTTTGTTTACCATTTGCACCAAGTTCTCGGTTCTCTTCATGAAGCTCAGCATATTTCTTGCATAAGGCAGCTAACTTCTCTTCTGGAGTCGATAAACTGCTCAAGGCTCGCAGAATATGATCTGAAAAAGATTCAATATAATATAGTTCCTTTCTTCATTTATGCTGTACATTAAATTCCCATTGTATCTTCCAACATCTATTTTATAAGGGCTTCTCAGGCTGACCAAGAAAAGATAAAAAAATTTCCTCAGATTTTGGAAAGCAAGTCAGAGTGAAAACTCTTCAGCAACTTTCCACCATACTGTGACATACAAAATACTGTAATATTCACAGCATTATTTTATCCTTAAATAAACCACTATAGCTGCTCATGTGCTAATATTTTCTTAATCTCACTAAACCCAGTTTTTAATTCAGTATATTGAAATGAATAAATTTTTCAGTTCAGGATGTCGTATCAGTAAGCTTTTCTTTTCCAATTAAAATAATTTTAAAATGATGTTTATAAAAGGGAATTTAAATTCAGGACAGATACATGTGAGGTCTGCTTAACCAACAAAAAAGAAACAGAAAAATAACAGAATTTTCTTTTCTCCTCAATATATCATTTTCTGATGAAGCTTAAATAAAAGCAAAGCATGTTTAATTTATAAATGTTTCCTATATATATATATATATATATATAATAAAAGGTACTGATTATCAAGGTTGGATACTTTTAAGCTATGTGTTGTTTTAGAAATCATAATAAACTGAATGCAGAACAGATTACTCCTTTTGTCTGGTTTGAAAATAAATTTCTCTTCTAGGAGCATTGATAATTATAAATATGACACCAGAAATAGAGCCTTTAATTTACCATTCCTCAGTGCTTTTTAACTATTGAGCAAATGTTCTTGTCACAGAATAAATTAAGATCCTAGTTGGAATCAAACTAAGCAATTTTTTTTTAAATTACTTAACTTCAATAATTTAGGTGCCTAGCATATAAATGTTTCACTTGAAAAGCTGTTGGCTATGAATAAATTTATCTACAAATTATACTAGATTATCTCTTGGCAGTAATCACAAAGTTCTTACACTTATTCTTGAGTTGAGAATTAATTTCCAACATTGTTTCTTGGAATGTCCCCTTAAATAGGTTAGTCATTTAACATTCATGTATTTAATATATTTACTTATTCATTCCTCACTTTTCTTTAATCATCATTTGTTTCTTCATGTAAATACATATTAAATTATTTAAAAAGACCCACACAAATCACTTCCAGTCATATTGTACTGAAGGGCAAAATGAAATGTTAAAATTAGACTATCATTTTTTTTTCTATTCAAAAACCTACAAGTAAACTCTGGGGGAATTATAGTAATCCTTCAGTGTTTGAAAGTGACAGGGGTTTTACAAAACCAAAATCTGTAGATTTTGGTTTTAACTTCCCTTTATTAGGATCAACACAAGTCAAATAGTTAACATTTATAAGAAAAATAATTTAATAGACTGTGCTTACCAGTCTGTCTGTAGGTTTTAAAACTATGGGACATTTTTCATGAAAACTGAAAGATGTCTAATACATCTATTCTACATACTGAAAATGAAGAGCATAAACTAAGTAAGATTTTTATATATATATATATATATATATATATATGGCAGTATCAGATACTAACAACTATAGATTTAACTACTTATTGTCTCCAACAAGAGATGAGAATAAGATACTTAGTAAGCTTATATAATTATTAAATAAACATTTGTTGTGTTTACGTTCTGCACACATACCTTTCGATATGGAGAAAAGTGAAATTATTTCTTAATCCATCAAGACCGTCAAATTAGGATTTTAAAAAGCAACAAGAAAATTGTCTTCTACTTTTGCAAATCCTTATAAGTGATCAGTGAGAGAGAAGGAAGGAATGAAAGGTGAAGGCACTTCAGCCCATAAAACAAGGACATGTACCCAAAGATTAACAAACACTACTTCATAGATTTCCTAGAAAAGATTTTTTTCAAACTATCAAATGTCATATCTGTATCTCCTAAAGAAAATTAAAAAGCATAATATTCATCTCCTCTACAATAAAAACATGAACAGTCATCATCAGTTTTCCGCTATATTCCTTGATTTGACTAATTTCAAACGTACACCAATGAATTTATTGCAGTATGCATGAAGAGTAAAATTACCTTATAGAAGGCATACACACTTGCATCTAAGCTTAAACTAAAGTTATGAAAGCAATGATAAAGAAACTAGTACGTTCATTATATTGTAAGATCCAAAAGAAATTTTGTTTTAAACAAATTCATTTTAAGTTTTTATCACTTCTGAAAAGCTTGTCTTTTTCAGTTTCTGATTTTAAAAATAATTTAATTCAAGAAAAGAAATAACATTTTATTATAAATTTTAACTATCAAGTGACTTAAAAAATAGAAATAAAAAGTATGCTAATTTTGAACCACATTTTAAAAGCTACGTTAACTAAGTATTAACTTTTATTGTATTTGCCTTAATGAGGATAGCTATGACATTTAAGATTAAATTTAGCAACTGTAAAACCTTTTTTTATAAAAAGAAAAAATAAGTTATCAAGTACCAAGTGGTTGGGGGGAAAAAAATATTAAACTTCTATGGGCATTTTTTCTACATCTAACTGCTTCATCTATTGAGAAAGTATTTAGAAACAAATTTTCAAAGACAAAGTTAAACTCACCTAATTCTCTTCTCTCTCACTGAAAAATGAACGTTTTGCATTAGGCGTCACAGGCAACCCGTTATCCAATATTAAAATTAATACAAAGAATTGAAAAATATCATATTACAAAGGATACCCAAAATAGTAATATGCTGAAAAGAAGCAGTCTCACAAAATGTGGCAGCAAAGCTGGTTAATATAAAAATAATTCAAATTAAATTTGATGAATGAGAGAATTACATTCAAAAGCATAAATGCTAAACTGAGTGACTATATTTAGAAATAATAACTATGGTCTTAATAAAACATTGAAAAATTAAAAATAACCTATTGAAACGAAATAACTAAATTATCTCCATCATATTATGAGCTGTGCATAGAACTTATTTCCTTCTTTCTCTGTAGGTTGCATTCTTTTTCTTTCCCCTCTGAATATTTGCGCATGAAACACTGACACAGTTCAATGATTACATAAATTAAGTGAATCAGACATTAGCGCAATTTAGTGGAACATAAAAAAAAACACACAGAGTGGATAATCTTCCAGAACAATTATTACCTAGCATCTAAACATCTAGCAACATATCACAAATATCCTTAACAAAATGTTTAACAAGTGTTATTTTTATATAGAATTTTTTTTTTTTTAAACTATCAACCTATACAATTGATCAGACTTTCTACAAAAAGTTTTGGTATGCATTTTGCTGACACAAGAAAATGATTTGAATACTGAAAAACTTTTTCACATTCAAAATGAAGAGACCTCATCAATATGATTCATTCACAATACATTAATACCAGATGTAATCTTTTATAGCGATGCACAGTGGAGTAATGGATAGCAGCACAGATTGAGGAATCAGAGAACCAAGTTCAAATTCCAGTCAAATCCATTACATTCACATGTGCTAATACCCTTGGGAAAGGTATTAATCATCTTCTCCTCTCCCCTGTTAAGAGTAAACAGTAGGACAGACAGAGTTCTATAGCCTTGGATGGCAACCGGTCTACCGCAGAAAGAATTGGCAACTTACTGCGGGAAAAAATCTGCCTCATCAGTCATGTATCGAAAGATACATAATCGCCTAAGCGTGTATCACGCATGGCACATAACTGACTAACTGAATCTTTTTCGACACTCTAAGAAATTTAATAGCCGAAGTTATTCTATCAGGATATCATGGCATGGCAAAGAAAAGCTAAAAGAATGAAGGGGAAAGTTTTTCAACTCTTTAATATATGTGCATCTATATATCATTTCCCAAATTAAATTGGTTGAATACCTACCAGTTGATTTATCATCCTTTTTCTTATTTTTAGAGTTGGACTTTTGTGATTTAAGACTCTGCTCTTTGCTCTCTACTTTCTTCTGCTCACTCTTGCCAGACATATTGGCATTATTATTCTTGTTGTCAGCCTTTAATGACTCTGTTGTATTATTATTATTATTATTATTATTATTATTGGTTACATTTTTTTTGTTTTTCTTTTTGTTGTTGCTGCTGCTGCTGCTGGTAGCCGTAGAAGTGGCAGTGGTGGTGGTAGTTGCAATGGTGGTGGTGGTGGTAGAGGTCTCCAGAGAGGAGACAGCACTAGTAGTAGTGATAGTAGAAGGGTTATTGTTTGGGATAGTGGTAGTTACAGGAGCAGCAGTGTTGTCAACTGTTATGGTAGGAGATACATTGCTCTCCAACAAATCCAATTCTCCATTATCAGAATTCTCTAAGACTTTCAACTCATCTTCATCTGGCAAGTCACATTCATCCATTTCCAGATCAACATCATCTGTATCATCCAAGTCAGGCACATAGGCAAGCGTCTCCAACAGATCATCACCAGAAGGACTAACTTCCCGACTACTGCCCAAGTTGTCCTCAAGACTGGAAATAGAAAGCATTTCAGTACCTGTGGTCAATGATTCCATTGCCAAATGTGTGTTAGGCAAAGGAATAGCTTCAGCAGTGGATGAAGATGTTGACACAACTGGTGACTTCTCTTTTGGTGGATGGGCAGATTTTTCACTACAGGACAGATTTTCTTTTGAGGAGACAAAATTTGACAAGGATTCAACAGGTTCACCTTCTACCAAAATCTTTGTTTCTGTAAGTTCAGCTTTTATTTCTTTGGTTGCAACTCTAGAGTGATCTGCAACAATGTTTTGTTTGGATTTCTCTGTTACAAAATTCACTGAAGTTTTCTCAAGTTGAACAGGAATATCATCAACCAGATCTGCTGATTCTTTTAGCTGTATGTCAGCATTGACTTTTGGTTCACTCTGTTTTTCAGTCAATGAATCTTCAGAGTGAAGAGCCTTATTTATACCTGGTTCAATCAACCTTTCAGGGTGGAAGACATCTAATTCATCCAGCTGTTGAACTTGAGAGACAAGAGTCAAGTGTTCCTCACAAGATGAAGCTGTATTTAAAGCAAGTTCAGTTTCAGATGTAGTAGGTTTGTTTTGATTTTCAAGTTTCAAAACTGAAGTTTCTGAAAGTTTACTTGACTGATGGTTGGCATTTGTAAAAGCTTCACTTGATTTGCTCAGTTGAGAAACAACATTTAAAGTGATTTCACTGGGCTGTTCCTGGTTTTCGGAAGACTTTGCACAAGGATTTATATCATGAAAGGTCTTACAAATCTCAGACTCCTGGTTAACAAATGGCGTTATAAAATCAACAGAAGGTTCACAGAGTTTCTCAGCCTTTTCAGTAGCAGAACATTTTTTTACAGCTTCTTCCAAAGATTCTGAAGATACATCATCTGTTTTTTCATCTGCTTTTTCTTGGTTTGTTGAGACAACAACCTTCAAAGAATTACTATTCTCTTCTTTGACAATGTTTTTACATGAAAGCTGTGGGAATATCTTATGAACCAATGATGGTGAGCAATTCTCATAAGTTTCAGGACACCCTTGGGTACACTTGTAGTTTGGATCTGGTTCTTTTGCTTGTTCCTTTCTGACTAATGGTATTAGCATGTGTTCACTTTGAGTTTTTGGTTGCAAAGTGCACACAGCGTCTTCACCTTTTTCTACTGAAGATGAAGAGCATGAATCATCTGGTTCACCATCTAATACCTAAAAATGAAAAACAAGGAGAAAAATATAAAAATTTGGTTACAAATACTTGTAAAGCTTTACTTATTATACAATATATTTAGGCAAGAGCAGAATTTAATAAAAGTCAAATTTGAAAACAAGCAAGGATTTTAAAATGAAACCATTTTAAGGTTTATAAAGCTGTCATTTTTTTTTTGTTTACAAAAGCATTTCAGTAATCTCTAAGAGTACAAATCTAACACTAAGAATGCAATAAAAGGGTAGGCTGAAAAGTTCATAGGCTGTCTAAGAAGGGGTAATACTAGAGCTGTAAAAAATCTTACATGCATTAATTTCAACTCTTATTAAGAACTGCATTGTTTCTTTCCAGCTAAACTGACACCTGACTGACTGTTCAAAGAACACTTCAAATGTAACTAGTAGCATGATGAAGGTTTCTGTTCAGTGGGTGCCACATCCTCTGACACCTAACCCAGCTGGTGTGTCTGAACATTTCCTAACCCAGAATAAGTGTTGGGTTCATCACTTTGAGCCAGAGACAAAGAGACAATCCATGCAGTGGAAGCAGCCTTCCTCACCTGCTCCAAAAAAGAGTCATGGTCATTTCAGCAGTAGGAAAGGTGATGGCCTCAATTTTTGGGGATGCAAAAGGCATTGCGTTTATTGACTATCTTCAAAAGTGTCACACCATCAATGGAGACTACTATGCCAACTTGCTGAAGCAGTTACGAAAGGCTTGATAAACCAAATACCCAGGAAAACTGACAAAAGGGGTATTATTTCATCAGGACAGTGCTCCAGCATACAAGCCCTTGGTTTTAATGGCAGTTGTGCTTGACTGTTGCTTCGAACTGGTTGATCACTCTCCCTATTCTCCTGATTTGGCCCCATCTATCATCTGTTCCCCAACGTGATAAAGCACTTGGTTGGGAACTAGTATCACAATGAGTATGATATCATATCTGCAGTTGAGGACTTCTTGACCAACAGGATGAAAGATTCTTCAGCAATGGGATCCAAGCACTGCAAAACTAATGGAAGAAGTGAGTGAACTGCAAAGGGGCTATATTGAAAAATAAACCTCATTCGGTCACATTCCATGAGAATTGATCAGCCTATGAACTTTTCAGTCGACTCTCATACATTTAGGTTTAGAACTAATTTAACATTATAGTCCATGTTTTGAAGTAAAACAAATATTTTTTTCAAATCATTTGCTTAAGATTAATGACACAGAAAGTCTATAATTATGTAAATCTTCAAAGAAACATATCTTCAAATACATTTGCAAAATCTCATCACAAAGTGAAAAGTGTAAAGGTTGTCATACCAAATGACAAAAAAAGGCAACTTATAAACAATTCAAAAAAGAGTAACAGAAATAAGCAGATTTTAGATGTACACATGTATAAATAGGGAAATGGCTAACCAAAGATCCAACAAGAAATGATTTCACATGAGCAAAAATTTCATAAAAAAGCTATATATAATTCACTTTCTACACTTGCAAACATCAAAGTTTGAACTCAAAAGACATCATTATTATAAGCAAAAATAGAAAATCAATATGATACTTTAAATTTAAGTTTTCATTGAGCTAATATATAGTTCTTAAAGCCTTTCTTGGAGTTAGCAAATGCATTGTGAAGCTGGTAAAAATGAATCCTTACAACCTAATAAAGTGGAATGTTGTACTTAAGGAAAGATACTAAAATATTGATCATATCAAAGATTAAAAAATCACATGTCCCAAATAATATATTTCATTATATTTATTCAGTCAGTTAATAATTGCAAAAGTCTACATTTGAAACCAGCATTTATAAAGATTAAAATTGGAAAAATACGGAAGCTTTATATTTTATTTTTTTTTGTTTTTTAATCATTTCACCCCAAACAAGGCAATAAAGTCACTACCAAGGGGTTACTGAGTGTTAGGGAATATGAGAAAAACTACTATTAAGGAGCGAGAACAAAAAACAAAAATTAAGAAGACAGAAGATAACGATCGACATTGCATTTAAATTTTTGATGACCAAACTTGACTGGAAAGCAAGAGGCTGGAAGAGGGTTTCACAAGCAAGAAGAACAAGAGAAGAAAATGTTGGCATAGAACTTACGGTTACATCTATAGCCATTTCAACTGTAAAAGGATGAGACCTAGCTGCCAATCTAGTAATGCACTTAAATTCATAAAGTCTAGATACCATAGCAGAAAGTTCATCAGAACAATGAAAATATTTATAAAACAGGCACAGGGAAACTACATTACAGTGGTGGGAAAGAGACTGAAGGTGAGATGCCAGGTCAGGAGCAATAACAAAAATTCTTTGGTTTTTATCAAGAATCTCTAAATACATAGCATGAGCACCAGACCAGATGTGGCAGCAATATTCAAAACAAGCACAAATTGTAGACTTATAAATATGTAAGATTCTGACCAGAAAAACTGTCTAACATACAATTGAAATAAGTAAATCTTAATTGGACAGAAACTAAAACTTTGGCTGTGGCAAGCATACAAAATATGGCATAAATGTGACCAACACAAAGTTAGATGCAAGAGACTGCCAAGAAATGCTTTCAACACTGCAAACTGTTTCAGGTTAATCATCTGATAACTGTGAGCACTAAACTAATTTTATATCAACAAGTACACAATAGGAGTATTCCCATTCTTAATGTATTTTAAATATGCCTGGTAACTATTGAAAAGTCAAATAAATCACTAAAATGCATCTCAGCTACTTAAAAAAAAAAAAAAAACTGAGCACTGACTGGCCTGTCAAGGTTGACAATGAGTGTATTGACAGTGATTAATGCAATAAAAACAAACATAATAAAAAAGGGAGAAGAAAAAAACTACAAATACAGTAGTATGCAATAAGAAAAGTGAGAAAAAAACTACTATAGATTGAGCTAACTAGTTATCACTACACTCATCAGAAGTAGGGTGAGAAAATTATTGGTCATACTGATCAAAAAGGGGAGGGACATGAAAAAAGAAAATAGACACATATCAAAATATATAGACACAGGTATATCTATAGACAGAGCACACAAAATCCTTTTGTTTGTATAAGGATAATTGTCTTGATTTAATATCAACTGTTTCAAGGATTTCCAAGTGATAGAATGTGATATGCTCAAAATGGAGAACATATTCACACATTCCCAATATTTAATAAGATGTTCGGAAACTACAGATCCAGGTATAACAAAATACTTATGCGAAATTTTCAGTCAATCTTTTCTAATATATGCTTGTACATGTTGGGTTGGGTAGTTCTTTTCTCTAGAAGTTTAGTGGAATTACCTATGTCATCAAGCTTCACACTGACACTTAAATTGGTAAAGTACAGAACTTGTTCAAAAGATTTGTAGGCCATTTTTATACATTGGTCAAGAAGAAAAATAACATTGTCTGACAATGGTAGAGATATTTTGAGCAAATCTCACACCAACCTTGCCAATCCATGGCAATCTAAGATAAACAGGACATTTTTCAAAACCAAGAACTTTTGATTTATGAACTTTTATAATCTTGTTTTTGCTCAGTATGTACAATATTTTAATTTCCTCAGTGATCAAGTTCTGAAGAGTGATAAGCAATAACTGATTAGCTCATTTTATAGTCGTTTTGTTTTTCTCTTTGCATTTTTTTTTCATTATTGCCAAATACTGTAGTTTTCCTCTTGACACTGTTTATTGTCTGTTTTTATTGCAATAATCAGTATTTGATTGCTAGTGTAGTTAATTGTTGTTTTGATGTTCATGTTATCCTAAGAATATTATGATACAAATGATTTGTTTTGTGTCTTCATAGAAAAACTAAACAAAGAAGTAGATCCAAACAAACAATCAAAAGCAGAAGTTTTTTTTTTGTTTGTTTTTTTTTAAATCATTTTACCCCAAGCAAGGCAATAATGCCACTAAGACACAAGGGATTACTAAGAGTAAAAGAGAATGAAAAACTTAGTGAGGAGAAAGAACACAAAAGATTGTGATTGAAATTAACCTAAAATCTGCTATTTTTCTTTTAACAAGTGGTCAGGCTTTGTGGTCATTTAATTAATTGGTTACAGACAAAAATGAAAATATAAAGCAGTCAAGCTTCTTATATTCATATTTTGCTTTAAGTTTTTTTAATTAAAAAAAAAAAAAAAAGATACAATTTCCTATTTACTCAGTCGCATCACATTCCTCTTCACTAGACATTCATACTCTTCCAGCTTTTTTTCCCTTAATAACATAGTTGCTTATATTTATAAAGCAGCACAAATCCTTAGATTAAGATTAATATACTCTAGCACCAAATCAACATCAACTCTCACTTAAACAGTTGGTAAAAGAGCTTATAATAAAATTGGTCCAACAAAACTAACCTTTCTTCATGTTTTCTTAAATACTTCCTAGTATATCTCTTGTATACATGAACTTGAAATAAAATTTAGAACCCATGTATTAAAGGTTAAAAGTTATAATTTAAAAAGTGAACAGAATATATAATTAATTTTTCAAATTAATCTTGTTGGTTTATATAAAAACAGAATTATATTTTTAAAAATGCAAATTTTTCACTTTTGTTTCTAATAGTATTACTTTTTTGCAAATTAAAGTTAACTCACTAGAAATTGATAAATTATTTTTAAAATTAAAACATTACAAGGTTCATTTTATCATCTATTTGCAAGGAAGTTTTGTTCCATTTATATACATCTATATTAGCAGCTCAAATTAACATAAAAAAAAAAAAAATCTACAAAAGTTTTTAAAGCAGTATTTTTTCTATTAAATTTAAACTCTGAAGAGGAGTTTCAAAGTCATATTTTATATATCATATATGGTACATTTCATTTTAAATAAATTAAAAAAAAAAAATAATAATTAGCCATCAATAGTAGCAAAAAAAAAACAAAAAAAAAGGCTGGTAAAAATCTGTATCACTCAATGAATTATTCAGACCAGCATCACTTTTTTTCTCTTGAAAACAATTTCAACCAGCTTCCCATATATATGAACTCTGGTAAAATACTAGGGATATCCAGGACACCAAATAGGAAAAAGTAAATTAAAACAAAAAATTGCACTTATGAAACATAGCTTTAAAAAAAAAAAAAAGTGAAGACTGGTCGTAATAGTCCACCAAAACATGATTCATTCAAAATTCTTACAATTACACATGTGAAAACTTTTATTTTTCTTATTTGTGCAACTCAAAGCAGAAGGTGACTTACTGTTGTGTTGACAAGTCCACACAAGTTGTGGTGCTTGCTTGGAAAGTGCCAATCAAAACTGCACAGAAATGAAGCAGCAGAGTTTCAGAGTGTACACAAGCATTAAAGAGAAAGAGAAAGAGAGAGAAACAAAAGGAATAAAATAAGCATGAAAAATAGCCAGGCAAACCTTGCATGGTTTAAAACTGACATTTATGAGCAAAGTCACAGATGCTTAATATTAAAGCATGTGTATGAGCTTGTATCTAAGATTTAAGCAAAGCTTGTCAAGTCAGCAACATGCAAAGATATAAATACCTACACAATGATTATAATTAGGGACCACACAGAGCTAATAAGAGAAAATTTATTTCCCTACAAAATAATAAAACTAATCAATCTTCGTCTCATAAATACAAAGACATTACTGTAAAAATTCAGTAATTGTTATTTTTTTAAATTTAATTATAGTAAACATGAACTTAGTTTTGAATCTCAAATTTTTTTTGTTATCGGTGATCACAAATAAATTCATCTGTATTTTGGATATAGTAGAAAGAAAAAAAACTTAAATTTCATTAAAAAGATAGAGAAAGTACATTGCACTAAATAAAGAAATCTACCATTTTTGTTTTGATATTGTAATTAACTGCTAAACCCCCAGCACTTTTATTAATTATCTCAAAGGCCATCTTTATCTTCAAATGTTGTCATCTCATTTTAAATGGTTTCTCTAATTCAAAACGGAGGATGAACAAAGTAAAAAAAATTTTAAATTTAAAAAACAACCCTGGAGGATATTTTATTAAGCCACTTTTGGTGGGGAAAATGAGGATCTTACATGTCAAAATATAACCCTTCCATTCAAACGAGTATCCTCATCTTGGTTCTCATAGTCACAGCTGTTATAACCCCCAATCTTTTTCAGATGTCTGTCATACTTGGTAATCTGAGAATTTTGAAAGAAAACCTTTATTCAATCCACAGGGTAGATTGCTCTCATTCCACTTTTCATGCTCAAGGAATTTGTATCAGTTATTCCTCTTTAGTCTATTGTTCACCTTTGTTCATTTGGTTCCATATGGTTCTCTTCACTATACTAGGTCTACTGAGAAGGTTACTGGAGCCTAATATGTTCACTAATTCTTCTCTTCTCATCCAGTATTGTTTTCTATTATCTTGACTTCATTCAAGAAAGGTTGATGAGCACCCTTTTCCTTGCACATGTAATCAACTATGCTTGATTTCAACATCTCGCCCCAGACGACAGCCATTTGATGCTCCTCCAAGTTGTGACCAGCCACTCTATAGGGTGGCTGGTCACAACTTTCTGTTGCTTGCCACATGCATAAAATGAAATATACACAGTATCTGGTCATGTTCTAGGAGCCTTTCATTAAGAAAGGACACTCATAAATTCCATCACCAAGTCCAGACATTAGATTTATGTTCCTCTACATTCCAAAATGACGCCACTAGATTGTTCAAAATGACATATGACCTAGTGGATTATAACATTGGTTAAAATATATCTGGTTCCATGGCGCCTTTCAGTTTACTTCATGCGCCTGGCAGCGCAAAAAAGTGACATATTCTGGTACATTGGAAGAAACAACCAAAATAAACATGCTGATTAGAATGGAAAGGTATCTATAATAATAATGATGATGATGACGACCACTTGTCTAAAAAATTCCAAAGTTTTGATTTATCAGAGATTATTAAAACCAGTTTCACAAGTTGTTTTTTCTTATCACCAAACTGTGTGTTACAAAGTAGACCAGTCCTTTTTGTAAGGTCTACAATACTATTGTTTTTACTTTAAACATTGTAATATGACAGAGAATCTATGGGAAATTCAGATTCCTTTTTTGATGTCCTATCCAAAAAGTGTCCAAACAAAACCAGCTGAAAATCAATTCCTGTAGAAGTCCTTTGGCTCTAATAAGAGGCCATGGATTTAAACAATGTATTTAAAATGCATTTAAAAATTATGAACTCTTGAATCACATTTAATTTCTGGGAGAGATTTCACAAAAGATATAGACATTTTTGAATTTTTGGTTTCTGACTAGAACATTTCCAGCTTTATATGACTAAACAAAAAAGAGATTTGGTTTAGTTAACAAAGACACAAAGTTTGTTTTAACATTGTACTTACAATGTAAAATTAAACCCCTTCACTTCATAATTAACAAAAAAAATGCTCTGTGGTCCCATTAGTAAACAGAACATTTGGTGGCTTAACTCAAAATGGGAGGTCAAAAAAGACTTTTGGTGAATTTATGTGATATTATTTAATTAATGAATTTGTTTTCATATATCATGGATAAGTACATTGATGAACAAAATTCCTGCATTTAACTCGATAAGATCAGCTTCTGAAACTCCAAAATTATTCCAAATAAGCTGCTCTTCAGTTTTCATGTTTTGATTGTCTTCTGTGCAAACGCAATCAACCCACAGAACCTAAGGAATTATTTACAATGCTGACAAATGAAAGAATTAAAATTAATTTAACCAACATAGGCGAGAAGTTAAAATTAACTTATCTGTCAGATACAGCATGCTATCTATAAGTTTTGAAAATTTTACAAATGCACAAATTACTTACAGTGCTAACTTTAGTGAAGGGCAAGGCTACCAAAAAAACACTAAAAATTCAATATAGCTTTAGATTTTGACAACAAAAATGCGCATCTTACAAAAAAAAAAGTTTTTTTCTCTTGAGTGTTATGATATTTCACTTAAGAGAAAAAAAAATCATTTTTTTTTTTTAAAATATCAAGCCAAAGATTTAGAAACAGGAAAATGAAAAGCTTTCAGTTTCGAACAAACTAATTTGTAACAAGATGCCATCTATTTGTAAATAAAGTTAATTAAAAGAGTTTTCCAGTTTCACTAAAACGTGCAATCTACTAGCATTTATTTTTGGCAAATGGGTAGCACTTATCACGTTTACAATTTAAAATCATGACCTCAGAAATAGTCCATTATTGTTATTTACAATTAAATAAAATCATATTTTTATTTTACTTGATGAGACAAAAAGCTATTAAATATGCTAAAAAAACAGTAGGTATAATGAGGGTGTGTGCTTGTGTGATAATGCATTTATTGCCCACGTGGGACTGAAAATACTGTTGTAGTATAAATTGCACGTTTTGTTATAGTTAGAAGTGCCTTTTTGTTTTTTATCGAGTTTCGCATAGAAGGTAACTTTTGATAGCATTAATTCTTTGAAGAGCTTACGACAGAATATAAATATCACTAGATTAATAATAAGTTATATCTCGGAAATGAGGTGGTCAGGTAGTTTTAGTAATTATTTTTTCTTGCAATTATCTTACGATAAAAAAAAGTTACACAACTCATTTTTTAAATTTATATGTTTAAAAATAAAATATTAAAATTTCTACCATTTACCTTTAAAACTTAAGGTATTCCTTTTTCTTACTTTTAAAACATCGTGATAGTATTATTAAGTAGTAAACTAGGCGCTTGCTTAAAGAAAGACTATCATTTTTCACATGTAAACCGAAACGGCAATGAAGACAAAATAGTCACAACTGCCTACACATTTCGTATGTGCAAATTATAGTGAAACGATGATCATGTTCAAAGGTTTCGGAAAGAAAGAAAAAAGGGGGGAAAAAAGGCCGAAAAAATTCGACAGCAGCAATTTATAACCATATATGGTTACCATCAAATAAATAATGTAAACATTGAAATAATTGGGGCATTACGTTCAGGTGTGGTTCTTTGCAAGTCTCGTAGAGTACAAGAAGAAGGGGGTTGTTTTTTTATGATAAATCGGGAGGTTAAAATAATAATGAACTGCAAATAAAATACATTGCTAATTTTAGTTGCATTTATGAAATGAAAGCAAAAAAATACCTGAGTGAATAATAACTATACAACACACATCTTTGTCCAGTTGCCACACAAGTGAGAAGTAAAATTCGACAAATGTATTCACTCACAATTATTACAAGTTTAAACAAGTATGACCTTTATGATGCTACACTACACTTAGTTGCAAAATAAATGGTGAAACGGGGGGGGGCAATGCCAAATATTTTTAGAACATCAGTGATTAAAACAAAGTACTGTAGTAAAAAATTGTGATTTATTTTCAATAAATTCTTGGTAAAGTTACACACACAAGCGAGAGATACGCTGTTTTTAAAAACACAATTTTTATTTACATTTTTAATTTTTATTAGGGATTTCAAATTAAAACTTTCAAAACATTAAAAATTAAAAAATTAACTAAAGAATGCACAAGTTTGTAATTTAAAATGTTTACAAAAAAACAAAAAAAAAGCACCACGTTTCAATTCAACAAATGATTCTTTTTTAAGCCCATAGACATCATCACATCACTACTACCGTCAGCATCCATAAGAAGAAGACTAAGAGATTTTCAAGAAGAATGAATGCCTTCTTAGCCGTTCTAGCTCGTTCGACACGAAAACATCTACAGATGAGTTCAGTTTGAAAAACATGTAAAAAAAAAAAAAAAACTCGTAAATTTGAAAGCATTTTTTTGTTTGAGTTTTGACTTTTAAAAAGCATGAGTTTTTGGGTTGTTTTTTTTTTAATTATAAGATGGATAGTACTAAAAATAAAAAGTACCAAATAAACACACTTAAAAAAATATTCAAAGTAAAACTCATCTGATCGTTTTAATAAAAATAAGTAAATTAATTAGGTTTTATGTCGTTGAGAGACTGAGTTTGGTGATATAAGAGGAGATCACTGCCAACAACTTACAGCCACTGAGCAACAAAGTGCGAAGGTTACACTGGTGACTGAATTGAAGACTGAAGAGATTTTAAAAAAGCAACACAGCTGAAGAAGACGAAGAGAATGGATCTTTCACGTTATGCATCTGCGTAATTAATAAACCATAATCAAATGAATTTTTCTTCATCCAGGCAATTTGGTTTACTTTTTAAAATTTAAAGTAAAAAGCAATTTGCATGGATGAAGAAAATTCATAAAGAAAACGGTAAAACCTGTCAATAAGTCAATCATATTTAAAAAATACAAAGAAATAAAAAAAAACTATAGCCTCAAGAAAAGGTAATAAAAAATATTTATTAGAAATGAGTAATTTCTAATGAGTCATTTCTTTTGTACAGTATGAAGAATAAGCGAACAAGTCTAACAACCTTTCGTGTACAAACAAGCGACTAAGAAACAAAAATGAGATTAAGATAACTTTCGTTTACAAGTTAAATTCTTTTTAAAAAGATTCATTTAAAATCAACTATTGAATGTAAAAGAAATCATTTTAAATTCCTTTGAAATTAACAGAATTAGTCTAACAATGTAGTTCTTAAACTAAAAAGTCTTAAAAGTTTCAATAACATGCTACGCACAAAAATATTGCTAATAAATAGTCAAATAATGATAAAATTACCTCTGAAGTTCATTTTTTTTCTTGAAATTTAAAAAAGTTTTTCTTCATAAAAAAAACCTAATTAAATATTTTACATACATTTTTAGATTTAAAATCTTTAATAATGTTTTAGTTGCCAAAAAGAATTTGCTATAATGTAAAAAAAAAAAAAAAATAATAGCTATAAATATAAATTAAAATAAATTATAAATATTTAAAAAATACAAAGAAATATTTTCAAAATATACTTGCGTATATTTTGAAAATATTTATAATTTATATGTATTATTAACTAAAATGAAAAAAAAGGGGGTGCGAAATGTCCTGGAAAATGTAAGATTGAGAAGGGAGCGTTTTCTAAAAAAAAAATACCAATACTATAGATCAACAATTTGAAAATCTTTAAAAAAAGATAAGTTAACTGACAAAACAAAGTATAGTAGTAAGTAATTATCTTGAACGTTTATGGTGACTACATGCGAGCTGAGAGGAGGAGCGAAAACTGTACCCTTTTTTGGAGAATGCGGAGGTTGAAAGAAATGGTTACCATAAAGACAGATTTGATTTGTACACGTGCAAAAATATTAATTACTTTTAAAAGGTTAGATAATTTTTTTTTTTAAGTTACTGAAACTGAACTTACAAAAAGAAATTGTAGAGAAAAGAAAACCAACGAAAACTTTTTAGAAACCCATCATTATTACTAAGCGAAGATGGGTGGAGGAATAGGATGGTAACATTTTTGAGGATGATGATGAAAGCAGAGTGTGAATAACCAAGTAATCTCAATTTTCAAAGTGATAAATTTACGTCCTCATGAAATGCAGCTGACTTTTAAAACGGAATCAAAATTACAAGGACTTCGATTAGAGATCTCTAAATCTAACAATAAAAAAGCCGGTCAGTCTGTGTTTTTGTTTTAATTCATTTTTTTTCTTGAAATTTAAAAAAGAAAAATGTTTTTCTTCATAAATCAACCATGCAACTTAAAATACATCAGCTGTACCTGTAACAATATACTTTTTTTGTAGTTAAGTTATTGTTACAGTTTTGTCGTGGAAGAAAGTTGTAACATTTTCTTATTTAATCAAAATTGAAAAAAAAAAACTGACAAAAAATGCAAAAAAAAAGAAACAAATATAACGAAAAAGAAGTATTCTACAAGAAGACTCACACTACGACAGCAGGCACAACCTCGAAAAGTGAATGACAACATGGGTTGTTACAATGGTATTGCCTTTCCAGCAAGAACT
Source organism: Acanthosepion esculentum (assembly GCA_964036315.1). Taxonomy (NCBI): domain Eukaryota; kingdom Metazoa; phylum Mollusca; class Cephalopoda; order Sepiida; family Sepiidae; genus Acanthosepion; species Acanthosepion esculentum. The sequence goes on along the minus strand of OZ038495.1, from coordinate 26,290,739 downwards.
GGAGCGAACTGTCAAAAGTTAGATATTTAGCAGCTAAATATGCATTTATGTCGGTAGGTTGGTTGAGTATGTACGGCGGCAGGCACACACAGCACCCTAACATTACGATTACGTTAAACATGTTACCAAGGTAAAAGATTTTTTTTCTGTAAGTATATGCCAGCAAGAGGAGGGGAGATGGTAGTAGCTAAATAATCATGGTTCACAAGTGAGAGATAGGGTTAAAAAATCTTTAGGGATTTTTTTAAGTCAGTAATTGATAAGACAATTTATTGGCACAAAAATTGATGATACCTACTTTACATCCTAAGCCTATAACATCAGTGAATGTAGAAGCTGTCCACGTTTTGGAGGGGGTTCCCTGCGCAAAACAATTGGAAAATGATGTACACCATACTTTTCTTTTACTTTCATTAGGATTATTTGGCATTTAGTATTTTTGGTCCCAAGATTTCTTGGCCGTGAACAAATCAGGGTAGGTCTATTTTTTCCCTTTTTAAGAACCAAACCAAGACTTTTTTAAATTGTCATTGTTTGTTTAAAAAAAATTCTTTTTTCACGCTTTCTTCAAAAGAGATTTTGCCTTTTTCTGACAAGATATTTTTTCAGGTTTACAATCTAAGCCGTGATTGCAGTTCAGTATTATACGAACAAAAAATGAAAATAATTCAATATGGATAAGTAAGTTCCTGTTTGCCGGCGTAGTTCTTTTGTTAGAGGAAATCGCACGTATCCCTTGCGCGAAAGCCACTGTAAAAAGTCGATTAACCTGACCCACAAGATTCTTGTGTGGAAAATGTGTAAGTGAGGTGTGAGCCCCTCAATATAATGATCACCGCACACCCTGACACAACTGACTAAAAAAAAAAAAAAAACTTTTTTTTTTACTCTTTTCTCAACAGACCAACATACAAGCCAGTCATGGAAAATAAAACGGTGCATTATTTTTAGATAGCAGCACTGATGCAGTAAAAAGACAGAAACAAATATATAGAAATAAGAGAAATCTGAAATACCAACAATAGTAGGTTTACAAACTTTACATTAAATCACCCTGCATTTATAATTCAAAAGAATTTTAATCATAAAAACTGAAAAAACATAAGCCATAAAGGCAAAACTTTTTAGTAGTTTTACATTTGTTTGCGAACAAAACTTTGTCAGAAAACAAAAATTCTTAGTCCTAAAGCGTCGTTAAGAAATACTAAAAAAAAGAAAGAAAAATGGTTTCAAAGTAAAGTTAAAATTTTAAAAATAAAAATTACCAGAAAGATTATTTCTGTTTAATTCATTAGTTAACATTTCTCAAACTTTTTAAGTTTGTCATGATCCCAACTTTTAAATTTTAAACTTGCACTAGAAAATCTGTTACTTAGAAAAATGTTAAAAAAAAAAAAAAAAGTAAAGTTGAAACTTTAAAATGCAAGATATAAGAAAAATCACAGAAACATTTGGTAAAAGTGGTAAAGTTTTTTAGTTTTTTTTTTTGCTAGATATGATTTGAGATTTTTTTTTAAACTTCTGACAGCATAAATTGCTAGTATGAAAAAAAATTCAATAAGGCTATTTCTCCAACGTGTAAAGAATACCCCTCCCCTCCACTAGAGAAAAGAAAATTGAGACTATAACAATCTTGATAAACTAAAGAAACTTTTAGTTACAAGTTGCTTTTTAGTTTTTATTGTGTCTCTTTTCGGACTTGAAACTATTTCCTTTGTAGCTATCTCTGTACAATCCTGCTCTGCCAATCATAATCCACACAGACTCATTGTTTTTTTTTGTCTCTTGCCTTCAATATTTCCCGTGAGTGTTAAATTCTCCAGATCCTCTTTCCTAATTATGTAGGTAACTTCACTTTTTCGCTGAGAAAACAACATAGCATGATGAAAAAAGGCCCCCAAATTAATAAAAACACAATTTTATCGTAAAAATGTTTTTTATTATTAAAGAGCAAATACCAAAGTCGTTTTTATTATTTTATTAATCCATTCTAGCACGTTCGAAATTGATTTTTTTTTTTTTTTCCTTCGGCGGTCGACGTAATATTTACGATTGGTGTTTTAGCGCATCTTTTTCTTTAAGGTGAAAACCACATTGATTTGAAAAATTTTGCAAAATTCAAATAATTGTCGAATATAATTGAAACTTTCAGGACTTGTTATTCACAAATAAATTATTTTGGAATATCTTTTATTGTTTTGGGGTTTTTTTTTAGTTAAAAGCCTGACTCCTTGGAGAATGTAAATTTTTTTTTTCAAACTACTACTCATTTCCCGAAAATCTGCTCCGAATCGTAAAATAAAACATGCAATAAAACTATGACATTAAGGTTTTAATTACTTTTATAAATAAGATTTATTAAGGATAGAATTGTTTTAAGAAAACATTTTTTCGACAAATAATGAATTTTTACAAGACTTGTTTTCATTTTCTTTTTTAATTTTTATTTATAAATCTTTTAAACTTCTGCATTACTTTCATCTGGTTATCAAAGTGAAAGCTATATTTATTTACTAATCAAAAATTGAAACACTTAATACAAATCATTTTTCACCAAGATTTATAAACAATTTTAATTTTTTTTTTTTATGTATAAAATATTATGTAACCTGCCCATATTTTAAAGTATGGTTAACCATACACGACATTATCAAAAAATAAGAGCAATGACTATAATAAATTTAAAGTCAACATTCCTAAAATTAGATTACAGAGAATATTTTCTAATATTTATAACATTACTGAGTACTTAAAAATTATATATAAAAGGTGCTCACATCATTTTCTTAAATTATGTTTTACAAATAAAGTCACCAAAGAACAACAATTATTACAACACCACCTGTCAACACTTCGTTAATTATGTAAAACATGGCAATGTTGGTTACAAACACAGCTACAGTTTTGTTTTAAAAATACATTTATCTGTTACTTTAAACTTAAAGCAAATAATTTTTTATCAAATCAGACTAATTATAGTTTAAATCAGCTAATATTCCTCAAATAAAGTTTCAGAAATATATATTTTATCTTTGGAAGATTTATAAAAAAAAAAAAAAACAAATAAATAAATCGATTCCAAACAATATAATTTCTGTTTGGAATACAACAGAATATTTTGTTTACTGGAAATAATAAATTTAATCCTTTAGCTTTCATTTAAAAAGAAAGCTTTTTTTCTTTTATAAAAATTCATTTTAAACCAGTTAGGTACCTTCACTAATTTTTGATACCTATCATTATGTGTCCCAAAAATGTTAACTGTCTCTTTGTGTTTCTAAGTATAAATGTCATTTTGTTTCCAACTTCCTTGTTGCTTACATGTTCCATCTATGGTATTCTCAGTATTCTTCTGTAGAACCACATCTGTTGCCTCAATTTTTCTCTTCATCTGTAAGGAGTTTGTCCAGAATTCACTGACATATTGGAGGATAGATATGCAAGTATTAGCTTAGTTTCTGGCTGACATCTTTCACTACTTCGGTACACCATCGAATTTCCGTTTTACATTTTACATCATGTTACTGCACTAACCAGATAATTGAATGTCTGTACCTGCTTTATTGTGAGGTCCCAATTTGTAGCTCAAACCTTGGGATGTCCCTCTTCCTGATAACTATACATTCTGTCTTCTCACAATAATCCTCTTTCCTTTATTATCTTGTTCAGTAGTTTTTGCAGTTTCTTTTCAAGTCTGTCAACATTGTTATCTTTATATCTTATATTACTAAGATTGTATCAACTGATGATAAATTGTGGTAGATCTTCAAATTCTCTTGCTATCACCTCACTGTATAAGCTGAATAAATCAGGTGAGAAGATGTATCCTTGTCTCACACCTCTTTCTAATTTGATAGGCACAAATCATTTTCTATTGACAAGCAGTTTGTTCTCGGCAAATGTTGCAGTTTATTCTCATGTCATTCTCAAATAAATTAAGCTTTTCTAACAATTCCATTTTGCCTTGTATCTTATCAAATACTTTTGCATAATCTATGAAATAGGTCTTTCTGCATTTGTATTATTTGCTCTGATAGGATTCTAAGATTGTATTTCTTGTTCCAGTGTATTGAAAAAGCTGCACTGTTCTTAGACTGTTTCTGGTATAATTCTGTTATGAGCTTTATTTATCAGAATCTGAATAATAAGCTTACTTTTATGGCCTATAAATATATGACTGTCCTGTTGAATTGGCTTCTTAGGTACCACTATGAAAATGAATCTACTAAGGTCTTCCAGTATGTCACCACTATCATCTATCTATTTAATCTATATCTATAATTTTCAAAATGTGTGTGTGTGTGTGCGTGATTGAATGTTGTTTATGCATTTCCACAGTTTTCATCCGATTTCAATGAAATTTTTTTTGTTTGATAGATAATTCTTCAGTGCCGGTTTTGAGTCCAAATTACACATCCCCTTCTCTTGGCCAAGCATTCAATCTCTCAAGTGAGGTTACCTTTTCCATTGAATAAAGCCTACTACTACAGTTTTAAGGTGTTGCTTTCGTTGTCATTTATAGCCATTCCCAATTTAGATGTTTTTATTGTCCTGCCAGTTTTTGCATTGCATTCACCATAGTAATAAGTAAGCTTGCTTTTTTATTACTCAACATTTACTTTTCCAACCTTTCCTAAAGTTATTTGAGCTTAGTGATCCCTGTTGCTTAAAGGCGTTCTCTTCGAGTATTTGCCTACACACATTCCATTTGGCAATTCATACTTGCCTAAGTCATGCCACCAACGAAAATAACTTGCCTAGGTCACAAAACCACTACCGCCAGGTCCACCATGCAAATAAGAGATAACGCATTGTCTTTAGAACATTCAGTTCACCCCTCTCGGAATGCTTCAATCAGAGCCAGTAAGTGCAAAGATCAATGTAGCCATCGTCTTTCCAGAAGAGCATACCTGAACACTTCTGTGCGCAAGGCTGAAACTGATGATCAAAGGAATGAATGGTTAAGGAGAAATTCCTCTTCAACTGCTGCTATGCATGAGGCTGAAACAAGATTGAGAATGCAAAAACGGCCCCTTTCAGGGCCACCCCTCATTTGGAGATGCGCCACAGTTGCACCCAATTGTTGTTACTAATATTGATTTTCAGGTGGGCTGACTTTAAACAAACTGCTCCAAATGAACATTAAAAATTCCCAGTAATGAAAGACCCAGTCAAAGACGGGTTATACTGCTAATTTATTATGAGCTAAAGCTAAACATCTCTATTACAATCCCATCTAGCCCAGATGCTTTTGTTTCTGCTCATCTTAGCCAGTATCAAACTTTAGCATTATAAATCATTCTATATTTTAATGTATTATAGGTTTCTCTCTCTTGTCATGGAAGGGTTCTCTGATGTATTTGTTCCATCTCAGAGTTACCTTTCCTTTCTCTATTACAAACATTCCATTTTTATATTTTATGCATCTTGTTGAGCAGCATGTATTTTGTCCTCTTATTTCTTTTATCACTTTATGTCTACCTACTGTATTTATGTTCCAGTTTAATTTCTACACACTTATCATGGGGCCATTCATCTTTTACCTGCTTGCATTTGTATATAATGTTTTTGTTTAATATTCTATATTCTGTGCTATTTATTGGCACCATTTACTGTTTCTTTTTCATCAATTGGTTAATTTCATTTGTTATCCTCTTTTTTTTCTGTCTCTCTTTCTTGGGTTCATCTCATTCACTGATGTCACTAGAGCTTCCCTTAAAGTGTTGAATTTGAATTCCAAACCTCTTTTAAGCTTTTATATTTACTCTGAACTGCCAATATATATCTGAAAATTGAGTCATCCTAAAGTCTGCTGAATTGTATTTTAGACATTGCTTTGGATTTCTTTGCATAGGATGGCAGTTACTTACACAGTTGGTGCTTGGATAGGTTTTAGAGTGTAAAACTGCATTTCTGAGTCTCATGTGATTGTTATGTAGTCTATCTGGTTCTTTGTGTTTCATCCTGGGTTTTTCCATAACTACAAATGTCTTGGGTGTTTTGGAAACCAGGTGTTTAATCTATAGGTAACCAATTTAAAAGGAATTAACTATGAATTACAAATTTGGTTTGTGTCCCCCATTCTATTTCCCCCCATTCAACTTAAGACAAAAATTACAAATTGAACTTCAAGATAAATCAATGACTGTAATAATGTGCTGAGATTTTATAAAGTTTTTAAATTCAAAGATTTGTGCACTGGTAACCTTAAATTTTTGAAAATACATATTGACAATTTAAAAAAAAAAAAAAAAAATCAATAAGCAAATTGGAAAAGGGAAAGAGAATGAGATTGTTCTAATAACTGAACATGTTTTATTCTTACTTCAAAAATCAGAGGCATATATATATATATATTTGAAATCTGGCTGTTGGTAACAAATGCAAAAATGTTATGCTAAAGAACTGAACACAACAGAAAAACTCATTGGGTGCTTATTACAGAAAAATTCCAAATAATCATAAAACAAACAGAACTATTTTTACAGGTAGTTTTCTATTTTGAAACAAAATCACTGCATAAACAATAGTGATTCAGTGAAAAAATAGTTGCTTTAATATATATCTCCAAAGATTCACTTAAAAATTAGCATACATGACAAAAAAAGATGCCCTAAACTTAAAAACAAAGTTTTATCATCAAAATATTTGTAATTATTAAGAGGAAAGATCAATGGATTTTTCTGATTGTTTTTCCAGCATCAGCATTGTATCTTAAATTATTAGTACAAGAAATTTTAGTGTCTTCTTGCAAAAAATTGGATAATTGTCAGATTTAAGTTAAACTTTCAGGACTAATTCACAAATGAAGTTTTTTTTTTGTTTTTTTTTTTTTTACATGCTCCTTTTTTTCAAAACTCTTTGTAAAAATTTTGGTTTACAGCTATTAACCCCTCACTTAATTTTATGAAATTGAGAATTTCTTTTTTGTAGCACTTAATATTAGTTATAAGAATAAGTCCTCAAAGAATTTAAATTGTGAATATTTTTTTGTCAAACAGGACCAAAATTACAGAAAACCTGCTCTGAATCTTAAAATGAAAATGGAGTAAAACTAAGACATTATTTAATTAGAAAAACTTAATTGATTTTCATTATTTACATTATTCAGACATCTTTGTCGCCATATTTATTACAATGTTTCAGCCGTTGTACGCTCCAGCCTTCTTCAGGTGGTTGGAATGTCGAACTGAACCCTTTATTTTTCGCTCACTGGGGTAGACTGTTCTAGTTCCACATGCCACGTTTAATGGATGCCAGTTATCTCTTTAATTGATTTTATGTATAAAATATATTATGGACACTATTTTTACAATTTTTAAATTTTTGAAAAAAGTGCTAACATTTTTTTTTAAATTTTAATTAGAATAATTTATAAACTTTTAAATGTTAATTTATAGGAGTTAAGTGATATTGTTATTAAATTAAAACTGTATTTACTAATCATAAATGGAAAAGCTCACTGCAATTCAACAATCCCCAATATTTTAAAAAGAATTTTGAATTTATTTTGTGTATAAATATGTTAATTTGTGTAAATACAGATGTTCAAATGCAACATTAGCAGAAAATAAAAGCAATAACTATAGTAAAGTTAAAATTTATTGGCAATTTTCTAACATTTTCTCAACAAGCACCTTCACAAGTTATACTATAAAGCCAAAATACCTAAAAATTCAATAAAATATTAGATTGCTTAGAATATTTTCTAAAATTTTTTAAGATTACTGGGTAGTTAAAAAAAATTAAATAAAGGCTTTCACATTATATTCATCAAGTAATTGTTATTGTTATGCAGGAATTTTTCTAAGGAGAAAAAAATCCCCAAACACAAGTCTATCGACAAAGATGTCAATACCTCATAAAATCACACATCTAGTTTAAAAATGCTTTTCTGTGATATTTTAAACTAAAAGTAATATTTGTTTCAAATTAGATTAATTAAGCATTAAATCAGCTAACCTTCCTAAAATAAAGTTTCAGAAAAGCATATTTTATTTTTGAAAGATGTTTGAATAAAGAGAATTATTGTATTGACAGATTTGTCAAAATAGACGATTTTATACATTTTTTTACTGATAATAAAAAACAAAAAATAAAACTCATTTCAATCAATTTGAAATAGAGTAATTTTTTTTCTTTTACAGTAAGGTTCACCCTGTACAAGGCCCAGAGCCACTTAAGGTAGAGTATTACATTAGGGGATAGTTTATATCAGTAGAAGGAGAAGATAACAGTTGAATCTAGTCTTGAACAGATTAAATTGTAGTGATCTGGGAAACATCCTCTTGGGAGTCTGTTCCACAGGGCAGTGGTTCGCAGAAAGAAGCTGTTTGAGTAGAACTTACTTCTTGCCAATGGAATACAGAGGGAATGAGGGTGGTTTGTTACTATGTAAGTGGCATGGCGGGTCCTAGCCATGAAGGTCAGATCTGATGGAACCAGGAGATGCAGTTCATCCAAGCACTTTCCATGATAACAGCTATAGAGCAGAGAGAGACTTGCTAGAGATTGGAGCATGGAAAATAATTTTTCTCCAACAAGGACTTGGAGACGCTTTTGAACTCTATCAAGATTGGAAAGTGAGGTCTGGGCAGCTCCTGTCCAAATATGGCAACAGGACTTCATTTTCAGCCTGATATGGCTCTTAGAGGATAGCATAAGGAGTCAGGTATTTACTAGAGCAGTACAAGGATCCGATCATTTTACCTGCATCTTTAGTGATTGATCATATATAGGAATTCCACTTGAGATAGTGTGTGAACTTGAGGCCCAATATCCTCTCAAGGCATGACTGGTGGTAGTTCAGGGTCTGGTCAGTGATGATGGAATGTAACCAGTTTGGTTTTAGAGACACTGAATGCAACCAGCCAGTTTTTCCCCCAATGGGAAGTTAGTGTTAGATCAAAAGAGAGGTTAGCTGCCAATCTCTGATCAACACTTTTAGATATGTGCCCGTATATCATCAGCTTAGACATTTACAAATGATTAGAGTATATTCTTAGGTAGATCATTAATGTAAATCAAAAAGAGGGTTGGTCCACAAAGTAACTCCTGGGGTATGCGTGGGCCTCAGAGGACAGGCCATTAATAACTACCTTTAGGGATCTACCTGTTAGGAAGGATCTTATAATAGAGAAAACCCTTCGAGTGATTCCATAGCTGGAGAGCTTGTGTTGCAAATCTTTGTGCCACACCTTATCAAAGGCCTTTGAGATATCTAATGCTATGGTCCTTATGCTATGTGAGCCAGCAAGGGCCTGACTAATTCTGTGTGTAATGGTAGTTAGGATCACAGAAGTGGATTGGGCTGATCGAAATACATACTGCTCATAACACAAGAGGTTGTTCCTATCCAGGTACTCGATGACGTTCTTGTTGATTATGGCCTCAAAAAGCTTACTGAAGAGACTAATGGGTTTATACTGGGAGGGGAAGGATCGGTTGCCAGGTTCTTGAAGACTGGGCATATACTTGCCACCTTCCCCATGCTTGGGAAGGATTTTACTTATTGGAAATGTTAAATTTAATTTATTAACTTGAAATTAAAACTAAAAAGTAACTCCACTGATTCACTAAAAAAAAAAAAAAAAAATGGGCATACCATGATGGAAAAATGTCCCAAACCTAATAAAAAAACAAAGTTCTATCGTCAAAAAATCTTTAAAAGGTAAGAGCAAAGGATTTTTTGATTATTAAATTATATTTTTTGATCCTTAGAACATTTGTAACTTTGTTTAAAAATGTTGTTTTCTTTGCATCAGCGGTTGGGGGTATTATTATAACAAATTTTAGAATCTTCTTTTATGTGGCGAAAAAAAAAAACACATTGATTTGGAAATTAGCCATTTCAAATCAAAAACTGCTTCCAGTCAATTTAAATTAGTTTTGAAATGCAGTATTTAATTTGAAACTTGAAATTAAAATTAAAGTGCATTTAAATTTACTTCAAGTATCGCTTTTCTTTGGAAGTAACTATTTTTTTATTATCAACAATTCTTTATGTAATTGAGCAAAGTTTTCCTGTTGCAACAACTTGTAGCAAAATAAAAAGGTCTCCAACCACATGATAGAGAAAAAGTTGTTTATAGATTTATTTTTACGCCTATCATCAATAAAAGAAGGAGAGGCTATAAAAAATCTAAGAAGAACCACGAACAACCTCAATTACGTAATTTTTTAAGCGTCATCCTCCAACAAACAATCTCCAGATGTATGGAATGCAAATTCTGACAGTTTTAATTTCATAACCGAGAATAGACGTTTTTTAAAAAAATGTTATAAAAATAATGGGCATTTTTTATGCATGATAAAACTGAATAAGAGATACCTGATAAACTTTTCATTTTTTGCTTATCGATTTGTTTACAAATTTCTATGAACATTTAAGAAAATATTTTAAACGGTAACTGTGTAAAAAATAATAAATAAATATGAAAAATACAGACGTCGTAATTAACAAGACCAGATTAAAAAAAAAATAAATCAAAATCGGGTGGATTTAGTTTGCAAAAACCAAAACCGTTCTGAACGGTTATATTTTATTTTTGTAATCAATAATTGTTCTCTTCAAGACAAATGCACTACTAAAATCTTGAGGTAGTTAAACACTTTAGTTTTTCAGTAAGTAAATCCAAATATGTTTTTTTATTTTTATTTTAATACTTACTTACTTGCTATGATTTTAAAAAAAGCCAAAGGCGATAAATAAATAAATCTGAAAGTTTTTGTTTTTAAGTTTTTGCCGTTCGAATGAATACATGATGTTTTTCATTTTCTTTCTATAATTTCGTATTGTTTTTATTTTATTTCAACGAAATAAATGATAACGAACCTCAAATCAAAAGTGAAAAATGGTGGAATTACAATAGGTGTTTTCTTTTCGCAGAGAAATCAAGGAAGACCCTAATAATAAACTGAGAGGGACAGACTGGCGAGTCATAGACTAAGATTACAATACAAATCATGTAGCTACGTAAAACTAGGTAAGTAAAAAAGTATGATCTTCGTTGGTTTTCCCCCTCAGCCGAGAAAACGGGGGGAGATAGAGAACAGGAAAGTAGCATCATAGAGCACAAAAAACAGAGGAGAGTACTTCGAAAATAGAAATAAATGACTATTGTTTCTATAAATCCGCTTTATAGTAAAGCTTTCAAGGACCAGTGTGATTTAGTGGTATGAAAATAAATGATTACTCACTTAAACTGGCCACCGGCTTGCATCCATGTTGAAAGAAGAGTGAACAACAGGAAGTTGAAATCAACCAAGAAGCGGAAGTTGAAATTGACAAGTGTCTATGTATATAGACATTTCATTTGTCAATTTCAACTCTATACTTCATATTTTCGTTTATGTATTTTTCTATCAAATTTCAAAGTATTTGTTGTATATTTCAAAAGCCCAAACAATTTTCAATCATGTTTTAATGCTTAAAAAAAAATCCCTTTTGACCTTTTTTCCATCGATGGAAAAAGGAGTAAAAGTAAGAAATGACTTTTTTTTTTTTGGTGGAAGGTTGTGCTTGGTTATCAATGGTGTGAATGAATGATTTTTATTCTTGATAGAGAGGACAAAAAAAAGAGAAAGAAGAAAATTCCAGATTATTTATGCATGTATCTCCTGTGGATGTGATTGTCTCACTACCTAATTCTATCAAACACACTACTATCCACACATAAATTCAACTAAATTGGAAAAAAAATCAGCAAAGCCAACCTAAAAAATAAAAGAAAGTAAACCCCATGTTTACCATCTCCTACACCAATGTTAAGAGTCTACGTTCCAACTTTCGAGAAGTAGAACTCCATCTCCTAGAGGTCAAACCTGACTTATTTCTGTCTGAAAGGAGTATTCATAACTCTATTCTACTGCTGGAGCTCACAATCATCAGTTACTCATCCCCAATAACCAAACACAATCACCTAAATCACCATGGCCAGAGGCTCAGTGCCTACATTAAGGAAAAGTTTCCCTGTGGTAGAGACAGAAAGAAAAATGCGGACCCTGATCTTCTGTATATGTGCTTCCATATGGCACTTATCCACAACATCACATTAATTTTCACTCTCTGTCATCTTCCGGATGTTGTGACGCTAATTTTCAACTGAATTTCTGAAAGGATTGATAATATCCTCACCAAATTTCCCTCAGCCTGTTATCATATCTGTGGTGACCTCAGTATTCACCACAAAGAATGGTTAGTCCACTCAAACCAAACTGATGAAGAAGGCAGATACTGCAGATACATCTCCATCGCCTAGGAACTAACTCAGATCATTGAAGAACCCACCTGTGTTCCTGATGCAACAGGACATCAGGTGAACCTCCTTAACTTCTTCCTCACATCCTGCCTGAAAAACGCTTTGTGGAAGTTTTATCCTCCCCCCACCAAGCATGTCAGACCATTCTCTAGTCAATGTTCAAGTTGATGCCGAACCAAAGGTATTCCCTGATTTGCCATTCCATAGAGCAATTTTTTTAATTGTACAAAGTCAGACTGGGACAGCTTTAGATCTTACATAGTGGAAGCTCCTCTCTCTCTACCTTCTTCAAAGATGCTGTCTGTAAAACTGCTGGCCTTGTCTCAAAATAGGTCTTTTCTGAAATGGGAAGTTTTATACACAAAAAGAATTCCAGCAAAAACCAAACAGCCAGCCCTGGTTCACCCCTGAATGCATTGCAGCCATAGTAACTACTATTTCACTATCATAAGGATCAGTGCAGTTGGACACTAAGTGCATTCAGAACTGCTCACAATTGCTAAGAGAAAGTTCTGGAAGATGCAAAAGTAGCTATGCACAAATGGTTCAGGCCAAAGGTTGGAAGAAAAACAAATTGAATCCTGAGACTTCTGGAAGATCTTCAACCAAATTCTGAATAGGGGCAAAGTGCCCATGCCCACTATTATCAATAGCCCAAAGGTCATCTATTCCTTGTCAGATAAGACAATGCTCTTTGCCTCAATCTTTGCCTCTAATGTAATGTTAAAAGATATAGGACATTCCCTTCCCCCATTTCACTGAGCACACTCTCAGCAATATTTTTTTTTACATCCTGGAAATCTCAAGACTCATCAAAAGTCTTGACCCTAAGAAAGCCACTGACCCAGACAAAATCCCAGCAGTTATCCTTAAGAATATCAACCAGAGCTATCCCTGCTCTTAGCAAAATTATTTAACTGCTGCTTGAAAGAGGAATCCTTCTCAAGACTGTGGAATGTGCTAAGATTTCAAGAACACAGAGAAACGTTCTTTCCCCTCTTAATCTCTTCAGTATCATTAGCAAACTTTTCAAAGCTATAATCAACAAAAAGTTTGTTGATCACCTAAATAGGAAAAACCTCTTGAACAACAAGCAGTACAAGTTTCAATTGGCCCAAACCATAGCTGGTGCCCTATGAATACTTATAGAATCAGTGATGCACTTAACAAAAAATACATCTCAAGGACTATAGCACTAGATATTTCAAAGGTCTTTGACAAGGTGTTACATAAAGCATTGCTGCACAAGCTCTTTATGAAATCATTGGAAGTGTCTTGTTAATAATAAAGTCCTTCCTAACAGGTAGGTCTCTGAAGGTAGTTGTTAATGGCCAGTCCTCTGGGGCCCTAGCAATCAATGTAGACATCCTCCAGGGGTCATTTCTCAGAGCAAACTTCTTTTTACTTCACATAAATAATATGCCTAAGAATATACTGATCATTTGTGAATATCTATGCTGATGATACAACAGTATATGGGTACACCTCCAAAACTCTATAGGACCAGAGATTGGCAACTGATCTCTCTTCTGATCTAACTCTAACATCTCATTGGAGGAAAATCTGGCTGGTTATATAGATAGACAATATTACAAAGACTTCCCAATCTCTACTGTCATTGGGTACAATGAAACACAACCTTTTCTCCTTTACAGTAACACCCAACACACAACCTTCTTAACAAATTTACAAAAACAAGCATATACGTCACAGTCTTATCAACCACTTATTAAATATTTATCACAATCAACTGATAAAAGGGGAAATATAATTAACAAGAATATCATCATGGTTATTTGTCTCTTGTGCACAGCATATATCAACACTGAGGTGATGAAGATCACCAGCAAGTCTAGCCTTTTTAAACTCAGGCCTCAACACTTGGCCATTCAAACTAGTTAACCAGAAGGCTATAATTGGTTCACTGGTGTTGCTCTACTGAGAGAAGCATACCGAAGGTGAGGATATTGATGGTCAATCCCATACACAATTGGTATATATCAGTCTTAATTGAATGGTCCCTGAGAAATTCCCTGCTATTTATCAGAAAAGTTAATTTAGTGGTTCTATCAAGAGAATGGAAGAATAAACACAGGACCCCCCCCCCAAAAAAAAACAAAACTGCTTCAAAATTTGTATCATAGTAGGCTCGGTTTTGCAGAAAATTTTGGGGTTTCTCTACATTTCTCTTTTCTAATTGCACAGTTTGAAAGCAGTGGGAGACCCTCAAAACTTTCATCCAATGTGATTGCAAATTTTTATTTTCTAAAATGCCCAGGTCAATACAGCAGGTGGCTTCCTTTGTGTTGTATCTGTTGGTTTATTTTAGTGATGTTTGCTCCTTCTGCTCCAAGCTCTCCATGGAGGAGCTTCTATGACTCTTTGGAATTGATGGCAAAGGACATGGAGTTGAATAAAAGTGTAAACTTTGAAGGTGGAAGGCAAAAATTTGAATTGTGAGAAGTTTGTAGAGATGAGAGTGTGTAAGTATGGGAATAAGGAAATTAGCTTAACTTAATGTGTAACCTCATTTCTGTGTTATTTTGATGGCCATAATAATAGTATATCATAAGGTTGTAGCTGTTTTAGATGAAGATGAGGTTGTAAAGGAAATATTCACCTCCAGTCATCTGTCCTTCTGCAAGGACAGCTTTTTCTTCAAGAATTAAGCTAATTTTTCTCACAATTCAGACTGACATCACTTTTTCCACATATGATTGTGGGGGTCTCTCCTCCATAACTTTCTGATTCCCCAAAACAGAGGCCCAAGAGGGACTGCTTGGATCTTTTTCCCATTATTTCCTACTACCTGCCACTCTCCCTCAGGCTTCTCCAAAGATACCACCACTGCCTTGATCGCTGGGTGAAACATTGAAGTATGCCTACACATCTAGTCAGACAGAAGTAGTACACATGAATATTAAATCATCCTTTTCCATGACAGATGTAAACAAAATGAATTCTCAGAAGCCTTTGTCCTCAAGCACACTACAGAGAGATGACCAATCTCCCTGAAATACTAGTATACTAGTTTTCTTTCATAGGCAATGAATGGCAGTTTCTGACTCTCGATGTCCAAGTCAAAGGCAAGGGTTTCTTCTCTATCATATTGCGAAAAATCCATTCACCATGCATACAGTCAGGACTCCCTATAATGGGAGTAAATAAAGAGCCAAATGTATACTCAATACATAGTAAGGGACCTCATGCACATATTACATTGGTCTTCCCCTGGAACTGATATTCTGTTCAAAATATACTTTCTACCTTTTTTAGTTAGAGCCAGATAGTCTTCAGCAATTGACAACACTTAAGAAAGGTCATGATTTCTACTACCTACAAACTGTAACACATAGAAAAGGTCACACATTTTACAGACAATAAAATGCATGACATTTCCGATGTGTTGATGTGATTTAATCACATAGCTTTTTTGGGAACTTGACAATCTTGTTGAACTTCCTGTCAGAGACACAAACAGATACAGTCCTCTTTTCAATAGACCCTACTTCAGGTAGATTAACCAGCAGTTCACCTTCTTTTATTATGGAACTGTGATGTTTAGCCTGTAGTGGACCAGAGGGGGGGTTACATGTTGTTAAATTAGGAACACATGCATTTATTCCTGCTAGAAGGTCCACTACAAGAAGATGGTGGACTCAGAGACTGAAGAAAAGTGTAAAGAAAACCAACAAGTCTGATATATATATATATATATATATATATATATATATATATATATATATATATATATATATATATATATATCAACAAATATATGTATTAAACAACAAAATTTACAATGGACAAAGACATTAACATTTGTGTTTGTGTGTGAATGTAAAGAGTTTGTATTTTGGTGAATGTTCGTATGTACATGTATGTGTGTATAATGTTCATGGCGTCTCCCCCAAATGGGAAGACGCAATCTTCTGCGAGAGCTTACATTGTAGATGTGTCCACTGAAAATGCAGAAATGAAAAAAAGAACAAGGCAAGAAATCACCCAGTATTTATAGTGTAGGGAGAGTGTCCCCTAGTGAACAATTTGGACAATTAAGGAGGAGTTAACTCCGACAAACCTACTGCACAAATTTTGTGACACCAATTAGATAATTAAACACTCTATGTCCACTTTTCTAAGGTTTGTACTTATTTTTCTTCTGCACACTGTGAGTAATAACATTTCCTAAAACATTAACTTTCTCTATATCAGGCACATGTCCATTTCTATAAACATTTAATATAAGACAGTTCACTATGAAAAAATACAGGTGCATAAAATCAACTTACACCTTTACATACAAAAAATATTGTTATAAAAATGTAAATAAATACAGTTTCAAATTTCAGCACAATTATTAGGTGTGTTTATGATGTTGTCATTAAGCACAAGAATCAACCAAAGTTGTACATAGTACTCGTGTACCACCCTTTAATGCAGAAAACCCTTAAACCTGGATATTACAGTTGCAAGCAGTATTTTACTAGTTACAGCTAGGTGAGAAACTAAAATTTACCTACATTGGGGAAATTCTTCTACCTATGGAAATTGAAGATCTTTTCAAGAACGTTCATGATTTTTATAATACCTGCCATAAAATGTACAGGAAAGTCCAATGAATCACTACTGTGGGAACTGATAAGAAACAGAGCTGAACAACTTTTATTACCCATCCCCTCACCATAAACCTAAAAAAAGATAGAAAATGTAGTTATGAAGACCTAATGCTATGTGAAAATGAAGACTTAATGAGGTAAAGTCAAACAACGTGTACAATAAGAAAAGAATTAAAATTATACCTTTCCTTCTTGGGTTCCTGAAAATCATTCTAGAAGCTGCAAATGCATTGCAAGTTTGATTTTAGATAATGCTTCACAGCTGTCATCAGTATAATTCAAAAGGTTTTAACACATAATATCCAGTCTGCAATTTCCACAATCGAATGGAGAAGCAGAGAGTGCTGTGAAAGTTATAAAAGCACTAATAAAAAATGAAGAAACAAAGAAAAAGATCTTACTTAATAAATACACCAACGAACAAAGTTGGAAAATCTCCTGCACAACTTCTAATGAGCTGCCATCTAAGAACATTATTACCCACATCACATTGTTTACTTTATCCACATACAGAAAATCCATCAGTAGGTTGGAAAAGACATGTTGAACATCAAAAACTAATGAGCTGCCATCTAAGAACATTATTACCCACATCACATTGTTTACTTTATCCACATACAGAAAATCCATCAGTAGGTTGGAAAAGACATGCTGAACATCAAAAACTAATGAGCTGCCATCTAAGAACATTATTACCCACATCACATTGTTTACTTTATCCACATACAGAAAATCCATCAGTAGGTTGGAAAAGACATGCTGAACATCAAAAACTAATGAGCTGCCATCTAAGAACATTATTACCCACATCACATTGTTTACTTTATCCACATACAGAAAATCCATCAGTAGGTTGGAAAAGGCATGCTGAACATCAAAAACTAATGAGCTGCCATCTAAGAACATTATTACCCACATCACATTGTTTACTTTATCCACATACAGAAAATCCATCAGTAGGTTGGAAAAGACATGCTGAACATCAAAAACTAATGAGCTGCCATCTAAGAACATTATTACCCACATCACATTGTTTACTTTATCCACATACAGAAAATCCATCAGTAGGTTGGAAAAGACATGCTGAACATCAAAAACTAATGAGCTGCCATCTAAGAACATTATTACCCACATCACATTGTTTACTTTATCCACATACAGAAAATCCATCAGTAGGTTGGAAAAGACATGCTGAACATCAAAAACTAATGAGCTGCCATCTAAGAACATTATTACCCACATCACATTGTTTACTTTATCCACATACAGAAAATCCATCAGTAGGTTGGAAAAGGCATGCTGAACATCAAAAACTAATGAGCTGCCATCTAAGAACATTATTACCCACATCACATTGTTTACTTTATCCACATACAGAAAATCCATCAGTAGGTTGGAAAAGGCATGCTGAACATCAAAAACTAATGAGCTGCCATCTAAGAACATTATTACCCACATCACATTGTTTACTTTATCCACATACAGAAAATCCATCAGTAGGTTGGAAAAGACATGCTGAACTTCAAAAACTAATGAGCTGCCATCTAAGAACATTATTACCCACATCACATTGTTTACTTTATCCACATACAGAAAATCCATCAGTAGGTTGGAAAAGACATGCTGAACATCAAAAACTAATGAGCTTCCATCTAAGAACATTATTACCCACATCACATTGTTTACTTTATCCACATACAGAAAATCCATCAGTAGGTTGGAAAAGACATGCTGAACATCAAAAACTAATGAGCTGCCATCTAAGAACATTATTACCCACATCACATTGTTTACTTTATCCACATACAGAAAATCCATCAGTAGGTTGGAAAAGACATGTTGAACATCAAAAACTAATGAGCTGCCATCTAAGAACATTATTACCCACATCACATTGTTTACTTTATCCACATACAGAAAATCCATCAGTAGGTTGGAAAAGACATGCTGAACATCAAAAACTAATGAGCTGCCATCTAAGAACATTATTACCCACATCACATTGTTTACTTTATCCACATACAGAAAATCCATCAGTAGGTTGGAAAAGACATGCTGAACATCAAAAACTAATGAGCTGCCATCTAAGAACATTATTACCCACATCACATTGTTTACTTTATCCACATACAGAAAATCCATCAGTAGGTTGGAAATGACATGTTAACCATCAAAAACTAATGAGCTGCCATCTAAGAACATTATTACCCACATCACATTGTTTACTTTATCCACATACAGAAAATCCATCAGTAGGTTGGAAAAGACATGCTGAACATCAAAAACTAATGAGCTGCCATCTAAGAACATTATTACCCACATCACATTGTTTACTTTATCCACATACAGAAAATCCATCAGTAGGTTGGAAAAGACATGCTGAACATCAAAAACTAATGAGCTGCCATCTAAGAACATTATTACCCACATCACATTGTTTACTTTATCCACATACAGAAAATCCATCAGTAGGTTGGAAAAGACATGCTGAACATCAAAAACTAATGAGCTGCCATCTAAGAACATTATTACCCACATCACATTGTTTACTTTATCCACATACAGAAAATCCGTCAAAAGGTTGGAAAAGACATGCTGAACATCAAAAACTAATGAGCTGCCATCTAAGAACATTATTACCCACATCACATTGTTTACTTTATCCACATACAGAAAATCAGTCAGTAGGTTGGAAAAGACATGCTGAATATCAAAAACTAATGAGCTGCCATCTAAGAACATTATTACCCACATCACATTGTTTACTTTATCCACATACAGAAAATCCCTCTGTAGGTTGGAAAAGGCATGCTGAACATCAAAAACTCCAGCAGAAATATTACAACTGATATACAGGAAAAGAACTCACATCATTGAAGTCAGATGATCACATACAATTAGATGACAAAACTTGGGCACCAGCAATTATCAGTAATAAATGATACAGACCAAGATCATACATTGTCAGAACAAATATATAAAAGAAATAGACAACACATATATCCATCAAAAGAGAATGACAATCAAAGATTAGAACTCGTATCTGATGAAATAACATGATACATAACTATGAAGAATGAACTGTGTCAGACACTGTTGAACAAATCCCTTCAATCATGCCACACTCAGAAAATGGCAGAATTGTAACAAGTAGTGGCTATGTTATTAAAAAAAAACATCAAATACAAAACAAAAAGCTAATGATGCCAATAACGATGCTAATGCCAATTCTAGGGGTATGAGGCTAGTCTACACCTGTAGATAGATAGATAGATTGTTTATTTAACCAGCATATCGACCTTCGTTGCGCCATTTAATGCTGAGAAAGTTTTTTTCCAAAAAGTATAGTTGGTAATATTATTTTTTCAAAAACGTATATCTGGCAATAATATCTTTTCAAAAACGTATAGCTGGTAATAATATTTTTCAAAAACGTAGAGCTGGTAATAATATTTTTCCAAAAACGTAGAGCTGGTAATAATGTTTTTCCAAAAACGTAGAGCTGGTAATAATGTTTTTTCCAAAAACGTATAGCTGGTAATAATATTTTTTCAAAAATGTAGAGCCGGTAATAATATTTTTTCAAAAACGTAGAGCCGGTAATAGTATTTTTCCAAAAACGTAGAGCTGGTAATAATATTTTTTCAAAAACGTAGAGCTGGTAATAATGTTTTTTCCAAAAACGTAGAGCTGGCAATAATGTTTTTTTCAAAAACGTATAGCTGGTAATAATATTTTTCAAAAACGTAGAGCTGGTAATAATATTTTTTCATTTTCATTCTGGTCTTTTGTGATCTTTATAAAAAAGCAATTATTTTGTTGATAATATTTATCAAATATGCAGATGTAGTTTGTCGTCATACCCAGGACGTGGGAAAGACCTGGAAGTTCACTATTTGCCCATAGCTGGGACCCCAACAGGTGCCACCACCTCAGGTCTGGGTGGACCTGGGAACACCAGCAACTAAGAGGTGGTTCCACGCTTCCTCAAAACCTCCTGATCAGAGGCCTTGCTGTTGGATGCAGTTTAACGTCGTACCCAGGACGAGTCTACACCTGTGATTGTCCATATATTATATCTTAATGAAATATACCATGTAATTATTTTATCTGTCAATAATGAACATTATAATTCTTATATTTTGAGATTAAAGATGTATGCATTAATAAATACAGAGTTAATTCCCTTATAACTATTTATAGAGACCAATCACATTTCAATAAAGTATAATGTCTGTGGCTACTAGCAGTCAGTTAGTCATGCCATGAGTGCTGCAGATAAGCGCACAGTACATTTTGTCATATTATTCACTGTTAGTCATAGATGTCCAGCATGACACATTAACATGATACAAATGTACTGCCAAGTACACGCAACCATCTTTTTCATAATCGATCACACTCAAGTAAAAGCTCAACCTTAAGATTAATTAAAAATATGTGCAAAAATATTTTACCTGAATAGAAAACTCTGAATTCATTTTGAAAAGATTTATCTCTATGAGTCTCGGAAAAAACGCTTTTTAACAGACTCATAGAAACAAAGTTAAAGTGTTTGTTACACAAGAGCAAGCCTCAGTCAGTATGTTGAACTTGCAGCGGTATTGAACAGCCTCAATTCAATCCGTGCAATTTTTACTTTACAGATGTCCTAGCAAAACAATGAGCAAACAAGAGAAAACAACACAAAACTGTGTCAGACATTGTTGAGCAATCAAACCCCTTCAATCATGCTACACTCAGAAGCTGGCAGAATTGTAACAAGAAGTGATTGTGTTATTATGCCTTGTGCAATATTTTGGTCAACAATTTTCAATATATTGTAAAAAGAATTACAATGGTGTAGATTTGGGTTGAAATCTTGTAGTTTGTTGTTTAATTAACTTTACATTCAAAATGTGTGTGTGTTTAACTGGTGTGTGTGAGTTTACCCAAGAAGTTCAATTTTGTCGTATTTTTTCATCTGGACTCCAGGGAAAGATTTCAGTTCATGAAATAAAGTTCAGTCTCAATGAAAAGAATGTTATTAGATAAGAAGGTGTTGGAGACTTGTTGAGTGCTGAAGAAAATCTCTGTTAGAATTTGTCTTTGTGGTTGGAGGAATGAGTAGATATTGTAGATATGCATACGTACATGTGAATGTGTGTGTTTGTTTGTGTGTTTCATAGTGTTTGCCCTTAAGGGACAAACATAATCTCTCTAATGTTATATCTTGTGTGTGAGAGAAGACGAAAGAGAGAGAGTTGAAAATATTGCTGGGTATTTATAATGTTGTATGTCATGTGATAGGCTTGAAACACATCGACAGATTTTTGGTGGAATTGTATTTTTGTTCAGATTCGAAACTAGGTCGATACAATTCAGATGTAGTAGAAAACATGATATTAGCATTAATTGGCCAATCAAGAGTCAGAGAAATATCAAGGCTCTGTGATCCACTTTTTTGCACAAAATTGGACAAGTTATTTTCAGCTATTTGAAATGATGTAGAATAAAAATTCTACAACTTACAAGGACAATAAGAATCTTTATATAAACCACCAGATAAATTACTAAGTACAATCATACCTAACTTAAATTAAGCCTGTCTCAACTTCTAAGAAAGAAAAATTTACTTGTTTCTCAAAAAGAAACTTTTACCAATTTGAAGATTGATCTTTGTCTAAGGACATTTTATCATCTTTCGTACAACACAAACCAAGTCTTTTATTGACTCTTTTTATTTCTAATCATAATTATTATATTTTTTACTATACAACATTTGACAAGCTTAGTCAGATTCATTCAATTCACTGGAATACTTTCCTTTGTAAAAATGTGTATATAAAATTTTTTTTTTTGCTTTTACAACTATTTTGTCTTCTTTTTCCAAATTTATCACTGAAATGGGAGTAACTATGTTTCTCATAATTATAAATCATAATTTACTTTAGAGTAACCACACCAAATCATAAGTTCATAATTTACAATTTGTGTATTCACACCCACATACAGGTGTCACAAGTCAGATATATAATAATAATAATAGTAAAAGAAATTCACACTTCTACAACACACCACTTTATAGAGAACATGAGAAAGATTTTTACTTTTGTAACAAAAACAAAATAGTGTCTTAAGAGAATGAAATGCACTAAATTTTGTGTTGAACTGTAAAGTGAAACTAATTTTATTTTAATGTGTAATTTTGCCCAAATTAATTAGCAAAATTTCATTCATTTATTACTTTAAGCTGATTAGGAAATAGGTTTTATAAGGAGATTGTGCATATACAATTAGACAATATATCTGCAACCACAAATACATTATAGTGATTTTCCAAGTGTAGCTTAGATGTGGCACAAGGCCGAAAGTAGGAGACACCCAGTGAGGATCGGACTCACTACTCAATCATAATTGTTCTAGCGAGACAAGCTTGCTAACCATTACACTGCCTCGAGGTGCCCCAACCACAAATGCATTATAAGTTGAAATTAAATGTTACTAACTTAATTCTACCACATAATTAATATTTAATTGGCAATAACTTATTCTCATAAACTTTATTATAATTTTAAGGATAAATATTATCTATGCTAAATAAGAAAGAAAATCCAAAGAAGTTCTGAGTGCTCAAGATATGAGGCCTTTTTCAAAATTAGTTTTGTCCAATAAACATCTAAAATCTTCTTTCTGAAGAATACATCTTCTTACTCATCTTAATGAAATGAACTATCATCAAAAATTATACAATGCATATTTAATACTATTTATTTCTTGTCTGATTTCTCTCTAAAGAATAAAAAGCATTTAAAAGGAACATATGAAGAAACAAAAAACAATGTTAGTTGATATTAATGAATAATAAATGAGAGTTTCAATTCTACTGTGCTGTAGAGATTTAACTAGAATCCCTAGTCTAGCGATCAGATAACCTTGGCCTGACACAGTTAGAGAAGCAGTCTGGACCTGAGAAAGGGTTGGAAGAAGACATGCCACTACTGACATCCAAACTCACAAATGGGGAACAAAAGATATTCCTAAATAATTGTTATATACCGTACCTATGAACACTAATGGGTATGTCACAATCCTCATAAATACGTTGGACACTATTGTAAGTGGGGGTAATATGCTGTCTAAGTAGTCTACCACTAGCAGTGGTTTACCTACTTCACGCCGCTGGCGAGTATTGTATTTTGTTGATGTTATAAAGATTACCATTTCATTTCCAACCTCCATTTTGGTTATTCCTCATTCAGTAACCTTTTCTAGTTTACAACAATAATAATCCATGACCTCACCTTAACTTAAAGGTAGTAATCTTCTAAAGTACGATTATCACATATTTGTAAGTACTATGTTTGTGTCATGTTTTATTGTCTTTTAAATTGTTACTGTTAATAAAATGATAAACATATTTTGCCACCCAATTTTTCATTTCCTTTAATACTTCATATCTATATGTTTGAGAGCTCCCCGAGGTAGGGAGCTG
Source organism: Acanthosepion esculentum (assembly GCA_964036315.1). Classification (NCBI taxonomy): domain Eukaryota; kingdom Metazoa; phylum Mollusca; class Cephalopoda; order Sepiida; family Sepiidae; genus Acanthosepion; species Acanthosepion esculentum. The sequence continues at coordinate 26,266,386 of OZ038495.1, read as the reverse complement.
CTGTTCAGTAACAACCCAACAATTGGTAATTCCTGATATGATTATTTTAAAGTGCAAAATACTATATATTTAAATGATAATATTTTTACAGTGCTAGAAAAACTTATCATACAAAAAAAAAAGAAAATGTATATTTCTTTGCCAGCAAATGCTTCTATAATTTTGGTTAATGAGTTTATTATTATTACTAAATTTGTTTACATTACAAATTGATTTTTTTATTGTTAATAATTCTTATGAAAAAAGAAGGAAGGGAAAATCCAAGATTATGTACACCCATTACATGAAGACATTTTATATTTGACAACAATAAATTTATCAATATGCAAATTTTAATTAACATTACTTTTACTTTCTTGCCCATTGTTAATTTTTCAAACAAAAATTAATTTAAAAGAATAATTCTTTTTATTAAAGAATATTAATTTTCTAATCTTTACATGACCAGAAAATGATTTTTAAAAATCAAACAATATCAGTAACTAGTCTAAATCATAAGTTTATAAGATATAAACTCCTATATTTTATGGCCAATAAGTGAAGCACAAAACAAGTAACAGATGCTTACAAATAATTCCTATAAAAATCAGTAGATATGAAAAACTTTACAATTCTGTGCAAAACATGCCTCCAAAATTAAATAATTGGTTTCTGGAACCTGATTGGATATGACAAGTCATGTGGTGTGCTCTCTACGATGTCCGCACAGTTGAACTCCAAATGACATAGAAATAGGTCAGGGCTTGGGTCATAGAATACATTCCCACCAAAAATCAGATAGATTTTGTGAGCTGATCACCAATTCACCATATGCCATAAAAACAGTGACCAGATCTGAAACAAAACAGTCAGCAGACAGATCTTCGAAACAGAACAGTCACTAAACCAGCCCAGTCATGACACATGTTACCATTACAATGCATCAGTCAGCAATGATTTTCTTAAACACGAAGCCATGGCAAAGTAAGTCCTGTCTCTTCTCTCTTTGTTCACCGTGTTTTGAAATTACTTGCAACAAAATAACTTTGAACTTTGCAGACTTTCTTGCAACAAATCACACCAAACTATTGATCTCTTCATGGCCACTATAAAGAACATTCATTTACAACATTTAAATATATGTATCTACTGTATTTTTCTGCAAAGATCATTTCTTTGTGTTGTTTATAATTTCGTATTGTAATTTGTGGACATGACACTCAAATTTTATTTTTTCCCCTAAAATCCAGGTAGACTGCCACCACAAGTTCAATTTCTCTTTCAAAACATTCCAACAGATAAGCATGAGAGTGAGTCACAATATTTCCTACTGTAATACATTGAATTACTGCTGCGTTCATCCTTTCTTCTTAAGCAATTTTGTTAAGATGAAGGGTGAGGATACATGTCAGATTTAAAATTTGTGGGTGTTAACATTTTCTTTCTTTCAGGATTGTAGAAAACTCATAGACATTAAGTAACTTTTCTTTCTTTGTCGTCTCTCCCATCTGGTCGTGTCGACATTTGGAAGTTGGGATGCAGTCGTTCCAGTCATGTCAATGGTTGGAAAGTTGCAATGCAGTCGTTTCAGTCATGTCAACGGTTGGAAAGTTGCAATGCAGTCGTTCCAGTCATGTCAACGGTTGGAAAGTTGCAATGCAGTCGTTCCAGTCATGTCAACGGTTGGAAAATTGCAATGCAGTCGTTCCAGTCATGTCAACAGTTGGAAAGTTGCAATGCAGTCGTTCCAGTCATGTCAATGGTTGGAAAGTTGCAATGCAGTCGTTCCAGTCATGTCAACGGTTGGAAAGTTGCAATGCAGTCGTTCCAGTCATGTCAACGGTTGGAAAGTTGCAATGCAGTCGTTCCAGTCATGTCAACGGTTGGAAAGTTGCAATGCAGTCGTTCCAGTCATGTCAACGGTTGGAAAATTGCAATGCAGTCGTTCCAGTCATGTCAACGGTTGGAAAGTTGCAATGCAGTCGTTCCAGTCATGTCAATGGTTGGAAAGTTGCAATGCAGTCGTTCCAGTCATGTCAACGGTTGGAAAGTTGCAATGCAGTCGTTCCAGTCATGTCAACGGTTGGAAAGTTGCAATGCAGTCGTTCCAGTCATGTCAACGGTTGGAAAGTTGCAATGCAGTCGTTCCAGTCATGTCAACGGTTGGAAAATTGCAATGCAGTCGTTCCAGTCATGTCAACAGTTGGAAAGTTGCAATGCAGTCGTTCCAGTCATGTCAATGGTTGGAAAGTTGCAATGCAGTCGTTCCAGTCATGTCAATGGTTGGAAAGTTGCAATGCAGTCGTTCCAGTCATGTCAACGGTTGGAAAGTTGCAATGCAGTCGTTCCAGTCATGTCAACGGTTGGAAAGTTGCAATGCAGTCGTTCCAGTCATGTCAACGGTTGGAAAGTTGCAATGCAGTCGTTCCAGTCATGTAGGTGGTTGGAACGTTGATGTGCAAGTGTTGTGTACATGCTGGCCAAGATCGGTGTCAAAACCTCCTGTTGTTATTATAACCGATAGTATACTGGAAAGGTTTAAGTCGAAAGTAAGGGACATTGTTCGCTGCTGGTCGTTGCAGATGATTGCTGCTGGTTGGCTGGTCAGGCTTCAGACTGGACAGGTCGGGCAGGAATGGTATCGGTGATGGTATCTGGTCAGTGCCATGAAATGTATTGGTGACAGTATCTGGTCAGTGCTGGGAAGCTGGCATTGTGATGCTGTTGGATATATCAAATGTCCGGTGCTGGCATTGCAAATCTGCTGGTTGAGTCCGATGTCGAAACCTCCTGTAGTAACTGTAGTGTATGGGAAAGGTTATGGACAATGTGCTGGCAGCAAGTAGGGACAGAATGCCGAGAGTCGAAAATGCGCAAGAAGCCAAAATAAAGGTAGAAGAGAAAGAAAGACAGAGCCAACTAGCATCCAGTTAGCAGACAAAAAAAATGGGAACATAACTTAATATGTAGCCCGTCCAGGCATCCTAGCCACAAAGGCCAGGAGCCTGCGTACCAACCCCCAAATTCAGCAAGAAGTCACCATGTTATATTAAGGGAGACCAATAACAGACACAGAGCTCGCAAAATACTAAATATCTCTCTAAAAAATAAGTTGTGAATTGCTATGAAAAAACAAAGGTCTAAAAATGCTTAAGAGGTGTATTACAAATAGGTTTGTAACACAAAAGTAACTAAAAAGTAATTAGGTCAATTCTAAAATGAAATGAGACTAAATTACAGTGTGTAGGGAACACAATCAAAAAGGTCAAGGTCAAAGTGTACTGTTTTTTCCCCGTTTAGGGAGTGACCAAAGGCGGCCATGACACTTGTTTCCACTTCAGGCCAGAGAGATATATATTATGTTAGCATATTTTCTTTAATTTTCTTTTTTTTTTTTAGATACTAAAACTTCATTTTCATTCTTGTTTTATTTTTTTTTATTTCCATTATAAATGGCTGAGTAGCAACTGATGGTTTACCTAGTGCAATTATAACATGAAATGCCAAATGGATGCAACCTAACTCAGTAGCAGACAGGTTGTTAACAGAAAAATAAATAAAACCTTTGTTTTGAAGTTGGAACAACTAAATGCTAAATTCTCACTGACAATGAGAAAAAAAATGTAAATAGATGGTAAGTCATCAATATAATTTAAAAGTTGAGGCTATCAATAAAATGTTAACTATCAATAAAAATAACAGAAATGATTATTAGATTCCAATATACTGCAATCTTTTCATGACTTCAAGTATTTCTACACAATGTGCAATAGATACTCATTTTTATATTTGTAGGAATATTGTATTACGACATTCAATATAAAATTGTAAAGACATTGTTTTGTCAGTCAGATGTGTAGATTGTTGCAGTCATTTATCGAACTGTAAACTGAATAATGTAACAGAAAAATTCATATATATTATATGAAATAAACAATGCCATCAAAAATTCTAAAAATTGGATGAAAAGTGTAATAAGGTCTAAATTAACATGTTTAGTTAATATGCCATTTGAATAAGAATTAAGGAGTTTGTTTTTGTAAATTAGATTAGGTCTTAGAATTCAATTTACTTTTATTTGTGGAGTTTCTTGTTAATTTTAGAGAGAGTTCATATATGAGCTTAATGGTCAAGGATTTAATATGAAAAGTTTTGTTAATATGTGTTGACTGAATATTTAGAAATGAGGAATTGCATTGACTTGCTTTCATTGAAGTGAAGTCACTACTGTGTGTGCTTATAAGAGTTTGTTGATAAAGTGAAAGTGTTTAACATGAAGTCTCTGGGTCAAGCTTTGAAGTTGCGTACTGAAGCGGATAACACCGGAAGTTGGCTGTCTGGAACTTTGAAACACAATGAGTGGATTTCCTTTTAAATTTGCTCATATATACATATATATATATATATATATATATATATATATATATATGTAAATCTACTTAAACCTGGTGGGTGAAAAAACTTGGATAGCGCAATTTCCAAATAAATTGGCATCCGAGGGAAAATGGAAAGAAAATAAAAAGCACCAGAAACCTTTTAACAGGGCAAAAGAAATCATCAAGTACATTAAATCTCTGGTAAAAAGAAAAAAAAACCCAGCAAGTAATAAGTTAAAAATGAAGAGTGCTCAATACACTAAGTAAAGCAAAAGTAAAATAAATAAATAAATCCTAATGAACCAGATACTACCTACCTAGGTTTCACCACATGGGATCATCAGAGTGAACTGGCTAATTAGGATTTATTTATTTTATATATATATATATATATATATATATATATATATATATATATATATATATATATATATAATAAAATGTACAAACCATATTAGTAAATACAAAGAATTTAATTTCAAAATAGTAGAAAATCTGTGTTTCTAAATAATTTTCTAATGGTTGTATTGTTGCACTTAGTAAAATGGAAAGCTAAAATTTGCAGGTCTGCTATACTATTTTTTAGTCATTCATGACACCATTTAGTCAATCTTAGCACTAAATCAAAAACCCAAAAAGAAGTTGTGAGGATTGCCCTCACATAGGTATTACTGTTTCAGAACTGTAAAAGAATATATATATATATATATATATATATATATATATATATATATATATATATATAAAGACAAAATAACTGCTTTACAAGATGGAACTCAAAATAACAAACTTTCTTATAACAAATTCACCACAGAGAGAAAAATTACAGATTGTTACTACTAATACTTACTTAACCCTTTTGGCTAAGTCAACAGGCAAGTAACACTCCTTTTGCCTTCTCCTACCTCTACAACTGCTGTTATCAACAACACTAACGGACCATTGCTTTTAATTCTACCACCAGGAAACACATCAAAATTCAAGTAGCACTACAACCCTCTGTTTCTTATGGATGTACAATCCAAAAAGCATTCATGAACCCAGGAGAAATTACTCATTCCACATGCACATAAAATAGCCAACCACACTAAAAACTGAACATTTCAGTAAACATAAAAATTTTACCTGTTAACAAAAAGATTAAAAACAGGCTAAAATAAATGCTAAAACATCTGAAAGATCAATTCATAAATACTGGAGACAAAAAAAATCACCAATCATACCAGAAAAGAAAACCTGCTTCAACACTCTGTGTCAATTTCACCAGCATCATCTCAAAGTTAGAATTCACAAAGTATTTTATAGAAATGCAAAGCTTTTACATTTGTGTGGCCAAAATAAAATTCAATGGGACCCCAAAAAAAGTAAAGTGAATATATTGGAAAAAAAAATAGATTTTCTAATAGTCACAATGCACTTCTGGTCTTTTCAATGCAATAATTCAAAAATACGCTTTTAAGTAGGCGCCCGAGGGGGTCGTCAGTGATGTTTTGACTTGGTTCATCAGGGAGTTTCGGGTCTTTCAACATCATACTCCCCATCACCAAATCAACCCAATCAGGGGAGATCTAACCCTGATTCCCCCTCACTTTTAAAACGCTAACAGTTACTCTGGCCTTTTTAAAGAATTCTACGAAGAAAGACCACGTATTCCGCACATCCGATTGGCTGTTTGTACAACCAATCAGCTGTGCGAACTATTTTTAAATGGCCCGCAGTGGGGACTAGCTTTTTTTTTTTTTTCTTTGGTGGATAGCAGCTTCAATGGATAAGCGAGGAGGTAATCTTAATATTCCTAAGTTTAATCCCTTCCCTAAGTGTTGCATCATTTAAATATTGCCGGTTGTATTTTATTTTATTTTTATTTTTTTAAACACTATTGACATATTCTTCAGAACATGCTACATTCTAGCAATCTAGAAATTTCAACAGCACACTGATAACACAGTATTTCAAACGAGTGCCTTTTCCTTATCATGTTAACCACTTACATCTCAACTATACCATTCGATTCCTCCCTGGCCGCTTGCAGTCGGTAGCGACCGGTTGTTTCTCGGCTTCAAGGCTAAGATCACGGTGTAGTATCTGTTCTCAGATTACTCTCTGGACGATCGCCTATGGACTGAGATTCGATCTCTGATACAGGCCGGTCGCAGGGATTCATCCCTGTGCTGGTAGTATCGCAGCTAAGACTAGCTATGACCAGCTAAAGACCAGCTTGGACAAGCTAAGACCAGCTAAAGCCAAAGCACTACGGTCCGGGTGAAAACTCGGGTCCATTCCCCCTCCCTTCCCACATTAAACCCTGACCTTGTGTCACAACCTGACCCTGTGGGAGGTCAAGTAAATCAACAGGCTACAAAAACAGAACAAATTTGAACATTTTTAAAATATTGGCAAAATAAATTTTTCCAGTTTGGGGTCTGTATTGTGAGAATTACCCCAACCTAGTCTGCCAAGATGCCTGCTAGGTGATGCTGTTTCAGGACTATAAAATAATTTGACATAGTCCTTTCTTTTTCCCTCTTCTCTTTTGTCCCACAATGTAACAGCATCACTACAAGGTTATGTACCCACTGGGGAAAAATTTCTTTCCCCAGGCAAGTACCTACTAGATTTAACACAGACCCATACTTTTTTTGTGAATACATTGTTTTAATTCTAAACAAAAAATGGTTGTTTATTTGTTCATCATTTACATATGAAAACTGGTTGCCACTGCTGAGCTAGAAGTCATTTCTGGTTCCCAAGCTCCATTGGATTGTAAGATATGCAGTCAAGTATCAGTAGTTTTATTTTTAATTGATGTGTGGTGTGTGTTTGTGTGTGGGCCCCACCCAATTTGCTGTCTGATCGCTTCATTGCTTATTTTCAATAAAATAAATCCTTGAAATTTTTATTTTCCTCATTTTCAGGCTCAAGGTGAAAATTAAATCTATTCCAGAGTGCCATTGCCTAATCTAACCTACACCTTCCACATTGCATCTAAAAGAACAAGGTTAAGGAGACTGACATAGCAAGATTGGAAATAATGAAGACAGTTGCCTCCAGTGCCGGTGTGAATGGCCTTAAAATATCCTCTAGCCTATAATACTGGCAACATAGGGAGTAAGGAGTCACCTGTCATCTGTCTAATACTATAGGACTTTTTAGTGACAAAAAGAAAAATAGAAAATGTGTAAATTAATAAAAACAACAAAAAAGAACATCAAAACAAGAAAATTTCATGGTAAGGTGTCTCAATCCCTACAATAGCTGGAGTCTGATAAAAAATGTAAGTGGGGTAAGTCTAGGTCATAAGAGAATTTCTGAACCTGCTTTCCATTTTATGATAATCATAGCTAGATTATGTTTTCTTTTTCTCTTGTAATCTCCCTATCCTCTTCATAGACTTTGTGTTGTGATTTAGAATCTCTGACATTAGTTAGTGACCAGATCATATTAACAATAAAGAATTTGTGCCTTTTAAAAATATGATGCAGGGGTAATCTCAGAATGCCACTGACCTGATGCTCATGAAAGAAGTGACTAATGGAAAATAAAACTTACACGCCTATTTGTTTTGATCTTTGAAATGTCAGAACAATTGGTTATCAGCCAAATTTTGGAAGAGATAAATTGTTGACTGTAAGCCCATTGGCAGAAGAAAAAGCAAACTGAAAAATAGCTGCTTCTTAAAGGAAAGATAAAAGTCACTCCCTGGATGGGTGGGGGAGTAAGTGGCTTTTACATTCCAAGTTCTCTTTTTCATTCCTTTTTTTTTTCTCAAAAATAAAAATGTTCTTATATAAATTCAAATATACCCATTATTTTTTCCACAGTTAAAGTTTCACAAGTTAAAGATTAATACCACATTTCTTATCTGGTCTCATATTGAAGCCTAACATTTTTAGGTATCTAAAAATTAGAGAATAATACCACCAGGTAGTAATTTTTACCTGATCTCATTTAACATTTTTCTTGCTTAGTTACAAGAAGATCAAAGTATAATACCAATATCCTTCATTATTACTTTTACTTAAGGAAAAGTGTTTACTTAACATCATATTCTAATCACACATGTTTAAAGCTGGCAATTTTTAAGGCATCCAAAAATTAAAAAATAATGCCACCATGATGAATTGTGTTGATATTAATTATCTACCCCATTTACATTATTCGGACTATTGTCGCCATATTTATTACGTTTCGTCCGTTGTACGCTCCGGCCTTCTTCAGGTGGTTGGAATGTCGAACTGAACCCTTTATTTCACTTACTGAGCTGACCAAGCATAGAAATAAATACAATATGGGAACCAGTAATATGGAGTACCAGAGAAAAGTGATAATAACAACAAAATTGCAATATGAGCTCTGGTAAAAACATTATCGATAACAGCAAAAAATTGCAATATGAGAACTGGTAAAAAATGATTGCTGATGACATTAGGTTTATAATACACAGAAATTCATACACAGATGTCCTCAAGGACACATGGATAAAGGCGTTAGTTAAATCCAGTGACAGGACCCAAAGAGTGTGAGGTCAATACACGATTAAGGCAGTGGAGAACTTGGAGATAACTGATAACTGACATCCATTAAACATGGCACGTGGAACTAGAACAGTCTACCCCAGTAAGCGAAATAAAAAGTTCAGTTCGACATTCCAACCACCTGAAGAAGGCTGGAGCGTACAACGGCCGAAACATTTAATAAATATGGCGACAAAGATGAGGACAATAGTCCGAATAATGTAAATAGTGTACATAATATCTCATCTCAGAAATATAGACAGAAAGAAGCAAGGGTTATTCCTTTTTAGCAGTGAAAAGGAAAGATTTTCCTCTTTCTTTACTGGTGTCAGGTTACCTCCTCAGGGACGCTCTCAGGACTATAAATGTTCTGTGATAAATTTTTATCACTTTCTTCTCACCTTATCCACTTATTCATCAACATATAACTTATCGCAGAGAATGCGTTCCCTTTGGGAAGTGCATGAACAATACATACACATTCACTCACTACACATATTTTGGACCAAAACGGTTCCCACATTCATTAGTTAAACACATTCTTGTTTTGTCACTTGTATACCTTTGTTGTTAATACATTATCATTTGTTTGTACATATATATTGGTTCTTGTCGTTTCTTTTCATTTATTTACATGAACTCACATCCCAAGTCTACCATGTTTGTTGTGGGCATTTCAGGAGACACATGTTTATCTCTCAACACATACACCAGCTCACAACACTAGTCGCAACACTGAATGGACACATCTTCCTTCGCTCTGCACTCTGGACTATACATTATAAATTCATGACTATCATTTCACCCTGTTTCCCTTTCATGGATCAGTCACTGCAACACTTGTCTTAAAAGTAGGAGCTTTATTGTCCCTTTTTCAAGGAATACTCAGGTCTTTTATTTGTATACAACTTTTATAATGGCCGTTTGTACTAAATTATTGTATGTAAATAAATGTTTCTTTCAATTGTAACCAAATTTATAAGTTTTAACTTATATGGAAGAAAGAAAACTACGGAATAAAAATGTTGAATAAATTTAAAATTATTTGGTATGTTGATAAAGCTAACCTGACCATTGATCTCAAAAAGGACCTCCAATCAGTGGTTAACTGAGGCAGGAAATGGCTTGTAAGTTTTGATGCCTCCAAAATGAAACTGCTCTCATTTGACTACCAGAGAGAAACTTCCCTGCTCCCTATCAGCATGGTTGATGTTCCACTTCACGAGAGCATCTCATTATGTCATCTTGGCCTCATGTTTTCCACTGACTTGAGGTGGAACAGTTATATTGAATCAATAGCTACATCTACCGCAAGGAAAGTTGGTTCTCTGTGTTGTGCCAGAAGGTTTTTCTCATCTGAGTCCATCCTACACGTCTACAAATCTACCATTCATCCATGCATTGAATACTGTTGCCATATATGGTCTGGTGCCCCTGCTCTTCATCTTGAGGTCTTCAACAAAATTCAGAGAAGGATCTGCAATGTAGTCAGTCCGGACTTGGCATCTCAACTCCAGTCACTTTCTCACATATGTGATGTGGCTTCCCTCTGTCTTTTCTACAAATATTTTCATGGCAACTGCTCTGACAAGCTATTTTCCCTGGTAAATGAATTTAAGCATACTACTATGTTGGCATCTTGTCCCAAACTTTAACTGTTGAAACAGTTAAATATAACTGTCACTTCTACTCCAACATCATCTTCTCTCGCACTTCCCAACAGTGAAACTCCCTTCCTCTTACTTACTTCCCTGATAACTACAATCTTCAAAAATTTAAATGCAACATCAATTGTCATCATCTGATGCCTTGATCCCTGTTCTTCTTTTTATCCTTTCTTCAATCGCCCCCTATACCCAGTCTTTTCTCTTACTTTCACTCTCTGTAACCCCCTACATATGAGTGGCACTCCCACCTTGCTTGGTGTGAAATGCTTAAAAAAAGTCTTATGTTGTCTTTTCTATTAACTTTAGAACTTGTGTTGTATTTATCCTTTTAGCTGATTATGTTGAGAGAGAAAAAAATGAAAGTGAAGCACAGAAACACAAAAGACATGCACTATATGCAGCTTTGATGAAGACGGCAAGAAAGTTGATGAAAACTTTCTTTGATTGAAGTGATGACACCATTAAGGCGGTATTTGTTTCATTTAATGGCAACAAAAAGGTCAATTACAAGACTGGGAACACAGGATTTCATTTGAAAAAGTAAACAATTAAGAAACGATTGTTTCTCCTGTTAATAATCAAAAGGATTCCACTTTGTCAGAAAAAAAAAAATTTTGCAAATCTAAAAGATGGCTAATTGCATAGATATAACAATCATTTGTGATATTGGCTTAAAGAACTTGATAGAACAGACTCAGCAGTTATAATGTTACAGATTGTATAGGCTGGCCCAAAATGACAAACTACTGGTCAGAACTGTGATAATTCGAAGTGACTGGGAGCAGTTGTAAAACCATGGCTGTGGAATGCTAACAGTGAGTGCTTATCTTTGTTTCATTTTGATATAAAACCAAAAATGTGCAAAACAATCTGTACAGTTGAAAGTAGAGAAGGGTGAAGATCTCACTATTCCCAGATTCCTTCATGAGACAAGTCACACCATGACGATGATAACTCACTGGTTAACCTGTTAAAATACATCTCCTCTATCTCACTTCTGCAAGAAACAATGCTGCTGCTACTACTACTACTACTACTACTATCCCTTATAAAATAAAGCGAACAAAAAGAAATCTAAAGAAAATTGTCCATCGTTCATTCAGTCTGTCGATAAAGCATCAAGAAGTGAAACCAGCGACAACACAAAATGCAATAGCACATTCACGTCACACAGAAATTGTTAAATTAGTCAATAACCATTCTCTTTTAGTGATTTTCTGAAGATGTTACAAGGACTTGCACTCTCTATGGAGAGTGGCTTGGTTTTATTATCTCTTCTTTAAGCATTCTTTTAATTTCTATATTAATGAACTGTTTGTTTTCATTTGTATGTTGTCTTGATTTTATAGCTATCAAGTTGCAGTCAGGCATTAAATTTGTGAAAAGTGCCCAGGGTGGGGAATGTTAGCCACATAGTTTTAATAACGGTTTGGGTCCACCAAATTGTATCTTGACTTGATAGTGTTATTGAAGGAATTTGTTACCCAGTATTACATCACAGCATTATTAAGAATTTCACTTTATTGTATGTCTTCTTTTATTTTAAAGTCCACTTGACCGTATCCAAGTACCTGAGACGATAATGCTGTGCTAGAGCACATAAAAAATTTCCGCCATTTTGAATTCCCAATACCTGTGTCAACAAAATTTTCCATGCTGCCTGTATCAACCAGCACGTCCAGAAGGAGTCCATTGGTCTTGACCCTTTTAGTAGTTTTCAGTAAGCAGCTAAATAAGGCCGATGAGAATGAGGCAAGGAACTGAGATGCTTTTTTTTTAAACAAAATTTAGACCAGTGGCCCCTTTTCCACATGAAAAACTGTTATCATCTTTCACTGGACATGACAAGTTAGAATGCATTTTGCCCTTTCAGAAAAAACAAGTGTGCCTCACTGAGGCCAAAATTTCTGGTGAATCAAGAAAATCCCAGTGCTGAGAGGGAGAAGAAATGGAAGGAGGTCCATCAGTTACATGGACTTGTGGAAAGAAAGATTTTGCATTACGTTGAGTTAGGTCTGAAATCCTTGCTTGGTCGTTGGATTTCTGGAGAAATTTTCCTTTTCTAGTAGACGCTTCTGAATGTTTACTGACAATAACCTAATGAATGCATCTCTTACTAGATCTGTACTTCATTGTTCAATTGTTGTCTTTGTGTTGCTTTGACTTTTCAGCAGCTAGTCTCATATAATATATATCTTTCCACCCTAAGCCCAGCGGAATGTGGTGTCAGAGAGGGATTCTTTCTAAAAAGAGAAAATTATTTTCTAGAAGAACAGGATCCAATCAAAAAAAAAAATTCTTTTATTCAGCAAAAAAAAAAAAAAAAAAGAAAAACATTAACTACATCAGAACTGTCTGGTTTTTACAAACCCAAGAAATTGGCAGAAATGGTTGCAGAGATTTCAATGTTTTTGAGACGCACCAAAACTCTGTGAAGAAAATAACAAAACTCAAGTAAGTACATTATTGCATGGGAAGCGAAGCCAAAAATATATTCCAGACATTTTCTTTCTCACGACGAGTAGACACAAATGTGTATGATTCAGTTTTAGAAAAATTCAATTCTACTTCATGCCTAAAAGAAATATAATTCATGAAAGAACAAAATTTCAAATTCAAGTTCAAATATCAGGAGAACCAGTGAAAATCTTTATTCATGCATTGAGTTTTCAAAGAAAAATGACCAAATCAGAGACTGTTGAAGGGACATTATTATTATTATTATAACTAAATAAAAGTAAATATAATAATAATGAAAATTATAAATAAAATAAAATAAAACAATAATATTTAAACTCTTTTTAAAATAAATTGAATAAAAACTTCTCTCTTTTATCACATGTACCATAAAACAATTGTAACTGAAAAAATACACACGCCAATACACGAAAAAATATAAAGAAACTGTATAAAATTAATGTACAATTTACCATGCTTTTCCTGTTATTTCTGTATGTTTTATTTCCCGTCAACTATGCTCTTATCTCCATGAACGTAAGGCTAATTTCTGCTGCTATGATGTGTGTGAACACCCACACCGTCTTCTTGTGATAAGACTGCAGAATAAAGACCTATCCAAAAGATTACAATTGATTCCTGATTTAAAACTTGAAAAAGCTACAGAGATGGTCAGGGGCAATGAGCAAATAAGAGTTCAAATGGAAGAAATCCATGAGAAAAATGTAGACGAACTAAAGACCCAGAGAAACTTACGAGATAAGAAAAGAAAATGTGGAAACAACAACAAAAATTGTTGCGTAGGGACATTATTATTATTATTATTATTATTATTATTATATTTTTTATATTATTATTTTTATATTGTTATTATTATTATATTATTATTTATTATATTATATTATTATTATTAAATAAAAATAAAATAATAATGAATATCATAAATAAAATAAAACATATAACGTTAAAACGTTTAAAATAAATTAAATAAAACCAAAAAGAAAACAAAAGTTCTCCCAGAATGCAACAGAAATATTTCCTGTCTGAAAATGGACATTGTGCCAAAAAAATGCTGAACCCACTCTCTTCGCTACCAACCGACCCTTGGAGAGTCAAGACGCCCATCTCCTCTCTTTGAAACTTTGCTTGTTATAATACAAAGTAACTTCTTTATTTTACCACATGCAACTGTCAAACACTTATAACTAAAATACACTCACACCAGTACACAAAAATAAATAAATTGGATGATTTTAATTTAACATGCTTTTAGTGTTATTTCTGTGTATGTTTTTATTCTTGTGAACACCAGGCTATTTCTGCTACTATGATGTGAGTGAACCAAAAGATGTAATAAAAAACATGATTTTTAAAACACTGCAAGACATGCAGGAAAATGAATCATTTTGCTGTAATCTGCAGAACTAAAACTAATATGATACAGACAATAAAATAAGAAAAGAAATATTTCCTAGGAGAACTGACAGAAATAAATTTAAATAACCCATGGTATAAAAAATATAAACATTTGTAAAACAGTCAGTCAGTTATGTGCTATGCGTGATACACGCTTAGGTGATCATGTATCTTTTGATACTTGACTGACGAGGCAGATTTTTTTTCCCGCAGTAGGTTGCCATTTCTTTCTGCAGAAACAGAACAGTTGCCATCCGAGGCTATAGAACCCAGTCTGTCCTGCTATTTACCCATAGCTGGGGGGAGAAGAGGATTCATACCTTTCCCAAGGGTATTAGCACGTAAGTGAATGTAATGGTGGTGAAATTTAAAATTAATACAGGCAATGATATAAACATTATATCAACCAAAACTTAGACAAATCTGAGAGAAAAACCTATATTAATACCACTTAATGGTATTTTTACAAGTCCCGAAGGGATAGTCCAATGAATTGGAAAATTTAATACAACTAGAGAAGGTAAGGACAAATATTTGGATATATATGTCATTAAATGTGTAAAGGGAGAGAACTTACTGTCTAGAAAAACGTCTGTAAAAATGAATTTAGTGAAACATTTAGACAAAACAGAACAAGGAACTTCATTGGACACCCGATGGTGTAAAAACGGAGACCCAGTTAAAATAGGTCTGAAAAAAAAAACACTTCACTCTGCTGTGTAGCAACAGCTAGGAGAGTCTCATTCCCTATTTTACCAAAGGTGAAGGAAGTATTGAATAGACTGGAAAATGAGGGAATTATTGAAAAGGTTACAGAACCAAATGATTGGTGTGTGCCTATAGTACCCATAATAAAAAGAAACAGAAAAGTCTGTAACAGGGGTCAATGTTGGTTGGTGTTGTTAAACTAATTACCCCATTATTATTTGTATTTGTAGTTGATAGAAGATTCCTTTTTGCTATTATTTACTGAAAATGAAATAAATAAAACATGTAACAATAAGACTTTGAGACACACGTTGACATTAATGACAAGAATATGTATTTTTCTTTTCATGATGTTAATTACAATATTGGGATTGTGTGTGTTAAAAATGTTCTGTTTTATCATCTCTTTTGTTTCTTTAACAGTTTTTGCTTACTTGTTTTTGCTTGTTCTGAGAATTTCATTGTTAAGGGTAGCCTTTGAGACTGTCACCTGTCAATTTTCATGGAGCGATGGTGATATATCTGTGTTGTTCTTTTTTACTACTGCTACCCTACTCTACTGATTTTGCTTGTGACGGAAGGGTCGTTTTATAATGATGAAGTTTCAGATTTTCGAATGATGAAATATCATCATCATATATTATCATTGGTGGCAAGGTTGTTTTAGAATGATGAAATTTTTATCTTTATTTCCAGGATGATGAAATATCCTTATCATCAATCATCACTGGTAGAAAGGTTGTTTTTTGAATGATGAAGTATCGTCATCATTCTGGATCATAACAAGTCTGAATATGCATATATTTGAAGAAGCTGAATCTAGTAGTGAAAAGGGAATATTACATGTTACCAAATTTAGATGAAATTTCACTTAAACTAAATGAAGCTAAATTTTTTCTAAATTGGACACTACCAGTGGATTCTACCAAATTCCGTTAAGTAAAGAAACCTATCTACTCATGACTTTCATTAGTCCTTTTGGGAGATATTGTTTCAAAAGATTACCTTTTGGTATAACATCAATGCCGGAAATCTTTCAAAGAAAGATGTCAGAGGTATTGAAAAATCACAGAGTCAAAACAATTATTGACAATGTTCTAATCTATGGTAGAACTATAGAAGAACACAATGAAAGAGTAAAAACTGTTCTTAAAACATTAAAAAACCGGATTCAAGCTTAATAAAGAAAAGTGTGAATTTAAAAAGACAGAACTAGAATATTTTGGACACATCATTTTTGGAAATGGAATTCAACCCAACAAGCAAAGACTAAAAGCCTTTCAGGAGTTGCTTATGAATTAAACTGAATTACATCGTATAATGAGCATGGTCAGATACTTTGGAAAATTCTTACCAAATTTTGTCTGAAACAATACAACCCATGACTGAATTATTGAAAAGGGACACTGTATTTGTGTGGGATTACCCACAAGTGAATTCTTTTAAAAAATAAAGGAATTACTAACTCAAGCCACAGGTGGCAGTCCCACTGAATTAATTATGGGAAGGAAACTAAGAACCACATTACCTTTATATTCAAAATAGTTATTACCAAATTAGCCCAATTTCACACAAATCAGGGACAAACTGGCAACAGGTCGTATATTGAGACAACTAATCAAGGGGATTTTTGAAGAAATGGGAAACATATTTCATTTTCAGGTTTTGAAAATAGACTTTTGAGAAATAAACCAATTAGTGATCATTACAAGGATCTTCAAGTAATAATACAAGATAAAGTACTGGAAAAACAAGGCGAGGACGAAAAATACAAACTCCAAAGTATTGATGTCACAAAGTGAGTTATCGCCCTTGGATTATAACAAAAACAAACTTTGATTTGTAATTATTTATTTTATCATTTGGAAAAGTTATAAATTAATAAAGAAAATAAACTACCTTAGGAGGGGTGATGTTATAACAACATCAATAATAATGATGATGATAATTGTAAGGAATTCCGATCCCACTAAGAATGCTGAGATCAAGACGGATCCAGTGGGCAGTTTAAATAAAATACATTGTTGAGTTTAACACGTTTCATATTGTCTTTGGGTTGCTTCAACTTTTCAGTGCCCAGTCTCATATAATATATCTTTCCACCCTAAGCCCAGTGGGACACTAATCATAATTTTTAAAATATAGTGTCATGGGGCTAAAATGAACAGTTGATTAACCCACATAAAGAAGATTAGTGAAAGATGATAATGACGAAGAAACACATGGGTAATATTAACAAAACAAGAGAAGGAAATTATTCATGAATTTACATGCTTGAAGTTGTGTCAGTAGCTCATTTCAGGAAAATAAATCAGAAATTTTTAAAGTCCATAGTTTTAACATATTGTCCTGAAGAGGAAATGTTTATACAACAGATTAAATTGACTTCAGACCCCCTTCTCTTATTAATTTAATTTTCTCCTCATTTTATATCAAAAAGAATTTTGCATAGACTTGCTACTTTCTTTTTTTCTTCTTCTTAGCTCAACAGCTAATTTTTGTGAAGACAAGGTTTTCATTGGTTCAAAAACATTTTCACATCGGCTCACAAATTTATTTCCTCCTTCTTTTCTGCTCTCCGGTCAATTTCCGTGAAGGTGTCACGGCTGCCATTAGCCGCTCCTTAGAAAAAAGACCTTGACATTCACAACCCCTGATCTCGCAGATTTAAGTCCAGCAGCATGTGAGAAACTAGATGACTGGCCCAATATGGTTGAGTCCAAAACCATACCTCATGAGCATCGGATTAGGCAGTACTTCCCAAACCTTGAACAACATGGGGAGTAATTTTATATCTACAGTTTTCTACTCCCTCTAGCCAGGGAGTACTTGAACAAATTGTTCCACATATTGTTAGCTCCTTTTTTTCATCCAAAATTGTGTCCAATGGGCAGAATACAGCGACCTCTCCTTTCTTGAGGGTTGGACGGGCCTTACTAACATCAGTTATGTTTAGTTTGCTTTGTATTTATATTTAGTTTGTTATTGGGTTCATCTCCCTCCCCTCTCATTCGTCATGATTAGATTTTTAAGAGAATGTGGTATTATGGTGTATGGAGGATTGATTGGTGACGGACGAGTTTTTATGGTGAATGCAAAAATTGTAATGAGTGAATGGGTCGTGAATCGGATTAGCAAGGTATAAGATAGTTAGTGATGACCAGCCTCAACCCTTCCCCCTTTTTGGCCTTGTGACACAATTATGTATTTTTACATAATAAATATTGGCTGCTTGGCTCAGTGGCCTGGATCAAAGTGTAGTACGCTACCTTTGTGAGCTTTCAGTGCTTTGGCGTGATCCTGTTTCCGCAATCGATCTGCCCTGGAAAATGTATCGCCTCTCTGACTCCAGCTTCGTCAAGTGTTATACTTCGGCGCGATCCTGTCTCCACGGTTGATCCGCCCTAGAAGTCGTAACACTACACTGACCCGACCCTGTATAGGGATTTCGCCTTTGTCAAGTGCTACACTTCGGCGCGATCCCGCCTACGTGGTTAATCTGCCCTGGAAGTTGTATCACTACTCTGACTCGGCCTTGTTTAGGGACCTCACTTTCGTCAACTGCTACACTTCGGCGCGATCCCACCTACACAGTTGATCCGCCCTGAAAGTCATATCACTATTCTGACTCAACCCCCGACGAATCTTCGTGTGTCATCAATCAACCAGATACTGCCGCCGACAACTCCCCAATCCAGCAGTTGTCCAGCTACCACCACTGATAACTCTACACTCGCTTCGCTGATACAATCGAATCAACTTCCCCTGAAGGAAACCAGTCATATCGGACCCGACACCGATACAAACATATTTCTCCAGACAGTACACTCTTGTACATTTTGGATAAATAAAATCAACGTTTATTGTTTTTTAAACCTCTGCTTTTGTCCCCTCATTGTCTTGGCTGTTCACACCTTTCTTCAAAAAGCTTGCGGGGCCGACATCCTTATTGGCCCCGCAAAAAAGGCAAGGTTTTCATTGGTCCAAAGAATATTTCACACATGATCGTGGATTACTTTCCGTCTTTTTCCTCAGTCCTCCGAATTTAAAGGGAGTGAGTAAAGGCAGTTATTATTGTTTCACACTCACTATAAAAACAATAAACATTACTGAGAAGTGAAGCTAGTTAGAATAATAGTGTCGGAGTTAGCTCCTCCTCAGTTCCTTAATCCTTCAACAGGGGTTTCTCTCTCCCCTGAGTATAAATACTGGCTGACCCTTCTCTCTCTCTCTTTTCCGACTCAGTCCTTTGGCCGCCATCTCGCGTGGAGATGAGATAAAATCTCTCTTTTTCGACTCAGGCCTTGGGCCGCAACCTCGCGTGGAGGCGAGGTAAAAACTCTCTCTTTTTCACTTAGGCCAATATGTGACATCTCACAGATACAGCGTTTCCCATATTCTGGGAACACGCTAAGGACAATACACGTACGTACGGACACTCAACACAACACACACACATAACTTCTCCATACAAACACTATGTAACTTTTCATGTCTTCGTGTATTAATATATATTTGTTTACCCATGTATATTGGTCTTGTTTGTTTTCTTTGTCTTCTTTGGACTTAATTATAGTCCAACATTCCTATGTAGCTGGACCGGCTAGCAGGAAATCTTAACCTTCTGATATCTCTTCACATCTTCACCCACACGGTCCGCTACAATAGTGGTGTCAAAGGAAAACCGTTCTTTTGACACACTGTTTTTTGCAGGCAGTTTAAAGATTGACATTCATTCTACTAAGCTTCATAGAATCGTTTAGAATAAAAAATTATATTCTTAAAAACTAATTAATAAAAAAGATAATTTATTTTTAAACAGAAATAAATACCATTTTTTTTTATTATTGCACTGCTGGTATTCCGTATTTTTTTAATTAAAAGAAAAATTATTTAAATTTACTGACTGACATCGAAACACATTTTTAAGACAGATATTGGATTTTTAATAGATTTTAATTTTTAAATTTATTTACAGTTTTCGTCTATAATGGCGGTTCGATGAGCGACAAGTGAACGTGCCAATATTTTTAAAATGCCTTAAAAATTCTTTATATATATGGAAATTAATTTTTCTTTTAATTAATACGGATTAGCTTTTTTAGGTTATTCTTCTTTATTATCCTTGAGATGAAACCAAAATTTAAGTTAAAAGAAAGCATTTTTTAAATTATTTAAAAAATGTGTTTTCCGGGGTTTGTTTTTAGGAAATCCGTGGCGATACCTAACTTGGCTTCAGCATTTGACATCATGGTGCGCGTTCTGTACAGTATTTTCTTTGATTTTGAGGTTATTTTTCTGTAATTATGGAAAATGTTAAACTTTTAGGAATAATTTTGTGTTCATAAGAAGACTCAAAAATAATTTATTGATTATAATTTATCATTCTTTCATCTTTATTTTTAAAACAGAAATGCAAATGCCTGTTTTTCTAGGGATGTAATGAATTAAGAAGATAAATTCAAAGAGAAAAAATACCATAAAACGCATTATTAATAATAGGAAAATCACAAGATTCTCAATTTTTTAAAGAAAACTTTCAGTGTCAACTGATGAAACTTAAATTATAAAATATCTGGATAAAAAAAAATCAACATTTCCTTCCCTGCTGTTTTGGAAATAAATCTCAGTAGAAAAAAATATTTAGTTAAAAAACGAACCATTTCTTTCATATATATTGCAATTTATTTTGTTTGTTCCTCTCCTACTAAAAATAAAAAATCATTGTTTTGTGTTTGTTTTTTGTTTTTGTTTTTTGTTTTTTGTTTTCGTTTTTTGTTTTTGTTTTCGTTGTTTTTTGTTTTTGTTTGTTTTTTGTTTTTTTGTTTGCTTTGTCCGCCACCCTGGTTGTTTCTGGAAAGTTTTTTTCTCTTTCTTTCTCTTTCTCTTTCTCTCTCTCTCACTCTCTCTCACTCTCTCTCTCTCTCTCTCTCTCTCTCTCTCTCTCTCTCTCTCTCTCTCACCTATTCATAAAAAAGGAAGTTTTATTAATCAGAACTTAAAGAAGAAAACAAAAAGGTACTGTAAAAAAAATATCTTTTTGCGTTTTAGATTTAACGAAGAACATACCGCCATACCATGCCCCTTTCTGACACATCAACTTACAGGTGGTAACACGAGATATGTAAGCAAGAACCATCCATTCTTCAAGGCTATAAAAATGCCATGCTATTTTAATTTTAGTGGGTGGTTGTAAACACTTTTGCGAATTACGATCCATAAATTTCGAGAGATAGAGTTAGTAATTTTATTTAAGATTTGGTTGCATATGACATAAAAATAGAGATCCAAGCAAAAAAATAAACATGAAAAAGAAAAGTAAAACTGAAAAGGTTACATACACGCACTATCGGTACCAGTGGAAAAGAGAGGTTAAGAATTATCTCCTTGAAAGAAAGAAAAATAACAATAAAAGTTCTATTAAAAAAAAATAATAATAGCGGCTTGTTCACTTTCTTTTACTTTCGCTTTTTGTTTGTCTTTTTTTTGTGGTTTGAGAAAAAAGTTCCAAAAATATACCTTTCTGTGAGAGTGGTAGAACTACAAAATTTTATTAGGGCTTTAAAACGGACATTAAAACAAAACGTAAATACTAAAAAATATATGAAACTTGGGGTGGGGAAGAGTAAGGATTAAAAAAAAAAACTCACCATAAAGTGGTGGATCAAAAAACATTATTAACAAAGAAAAAAACGAAGAAAAAGGATTAACCGGTTATTGCGCCTCGCTCTTCAGAGCTAATCAAGGATAAAACATAAATATGTTTAATGACTAAAACTAGGGAGAAAAAAAATAAAAGAATCAGCCGTATAAATCACAGACATACATTTTTAGACCCAGAAGGAATGGCTAACACTGAGTCTAAAAATGACAATTAAACTTAAATCAAGAATAAATACCCATGTAAAACAATTTCCAATACTCTAAATTTCATACAAAATACTTGGCAATTATTTCAAAGTTTTTAGCAGCGACAACAATACTGAATAATGAATGTTAATTATTGATTGGTACTTCTTTAATATTTAAATTTCTTTTCATGACAACTTAATAATGCTTCATCTAAGAACAATGCATTGAATATTATTCAGTATCATTATCTAATGACTCATTTGTTTCATGTTGAAGCTTACTTTTGCTAAAAGTCCAGGCTAAAATAAAACTGTAGTGTTTCAAAACTTGGTTGTCTGCCCTTGACTCAGCTATAATCAATGCACGTGTCAAATAGATTAATATATATCTATGTATAACATGACAGTCTGGCAAAGGGTGCAAAAATTGCCTGGACATATGGGGCTAATTCACAAGAATAGTAGCACATTTACTCCAGCTTTCCATTTTCTTTCACTTGATATGACCAAAACTAATTCATTAATGCAAAGACAACCAATTCAATTTGTGAAGACCTTAATTTACTTCTCTTTTCCTGTTAATGTGTATCTATTTCACTGCCTAAACAAACTATTGTCTAATTCAAGTTCTGTAAATAAGTAATGTGGTTTTCTCCCAACCATACACACATCCTTGTCTGTTGTCATGCATGAACATGTATATAGTTATGTCTGAAAAGTTAGGTAAATTTATCTCCACCCACCTAGCCAATAAGTGACAATTCCTGACATGATAAATATTCGGAATTAGACTGGAATTCAAACTTGGAATGAGAAATCAGAGAGCCGAGTTCAAATTCCCTTGGGAAACTTATGAATCCATATTTTCTCCCTCCAGCAATGGGTTAAATAACAGGACAGACTGGGTTCTATAGCATTGGTTGCCAACCAGTCTACTGCAGAAAGAAATGGCAACCTACTTTGGGAAAATCTGCCTAGTCAGTCATGAATCAAAAGAAACAAGATCGCCCAAGTGCTGTATCACATATGGCACTTAACTGAATAAGATTTCTACTGTTTCCTGTTTACTTTTTTTTTTTTTTTTTTTTTAAGCGTATCACCCCAAGCAAGGCTGGAGGCCACTAGCATGCAAGGGGTTACAGAAGGTTTGGAGGAAGAGCAGATAGGAGTGGTAAAAGAGAGTATGTGAACAAAGACAGTGGATCGATCAAGGCAAGGGGGTTGCAGAAGATTTGGAGCGAAAGCAGATGGGAATGAAAGGTGAAAGGATGTGGAGAAGGGAAGTGGATAGATCAAGGCAACTGGAGATGTCGATTGACGTATACAGTATGTATTTTATCAAGTTCCAGCTATATGTTAAGGTGAATTTATTTAATAATTGGTGTTATTCTGCATGTAATATATAACACATAGAAATTGTTAGACGTGTCAGTTCATTCCATAGGCAGAAAAGCAGCATACATATAGTCTGAATTTATGGTAAGTGCATCTTGTTGCAAAATTGTAGTAGAGAAGACCTCTGGCATATGTGCTTTAGAAGAAATACATGTATGTGTGTTTGTGTGCATAAATCATTTGTTACTTGAAATTCAATATGGCTGCCTTTGTCTTTATGGGAGATAAAACATTTGGATTATCTGCTCCAGTTTATTGCAGATATCCAAATTATTATAGGAGTGGACAACATTCCTTTGGAACATCAATGCCCTTCTTTTAAACCCTTATACAGAATATCAGTCATTTGTTGAGAAACAGGCAAAGGAACCACATTCCACAACTATAATTGTTTTTTCTTGAATAATTCTTTGTCCTTAAAACAAAAATTCATCTTCCTAACAGCAACCTGGAAATTGTGTGACACTAGCAGTGTTATTTCTAATACTTTGAGGTATACCTTTTTTTTTTCACATTTCTTAACTGGTCTCAGTGTTAACGCCTCAAACAAGATGATCCAAGGCAAATTTATTCACACATGAAGTCAGATATTCAACTTTAGACAATGACCTGTATTCACTGTCAAAAAGCTAAAGTTGAAAGACATAATTGCACATTGCCTGATCTTCTCCATTACCTATGAGCTGTTTTCCCATTTGCACGTTATGTATTCACTACCTTCCTGCAAAGGATACACTGAGCTGCTAACATGTATTGATCAAAGCATTACCACAAACAGAGGTTAGCAATTCAAATCTGATTTATTCTACCAGTTAAAGGAATTTTGGTATAGTAAGAGAATTTGCAACACTGGAGCAAACAGTTTGCAGTCATCTCTGAGTTCAATGTTAAAACTATCTAGTAGTCCTCCCATGACTTCATATGGCAGTAAAGAATGATATTCAATGTTCATCTGACAAGATACTATGCGGCACCATGTTCAGAAATTCATGGACCCACTTCCTTTGTCAATCATGTGACACATACAACCCCCCACAGACACACCACCTGCATAAGATTCCAAACCACATATATACTATAACTTTTAGATTCTTGTAAATGTTTTTTTGTACACAGTTTGCTAAGTAACTCACCCTACAGTCATCTTATAGAGGACCCTTTCAGGATCCTCAAAAGATAGGCAAAGTATTTTACTCTGTTTATTTACATTATTCAGACTATTATCCTCATATTTATTGCCATATTCATGATGTTTTGGCCATTGTACACAATCCAGCCTTCTTCAGGTGATTGGAATTTTGAACTGAACCCTTTATTTCATCCACTGGAGTAGATTGTTCTAGACCCATGTGCCATGTCTTTTCCGGATGTCTCAGTTATCTCACTTTAAATCAACTCTCCAAGTATTTTTGTTCACTACTGCTATAGCCAGTTATTGATCTCACAACTCTTTGGGTCAAGTCACTGGATCTAACCAATGCCTTTATCCACTGAGACATCTGGAAGAGGCATGGCATGTGGAAATAGAACACGCTACTCTGATGGACAAAATAGAGGCTTCAGTTTGAAATTCTAATCACCTGAAGAAGGCTGAAGTGTACAATATGGCAATGAAGATGAGAACAACAGTCCAAATAATGTAAATAATCACAATACCTCATCTCAGAGATACAGACATGTACTTTAATGTGTATTTTAAAAATGTAAACCAGAACATCTCTTTAGACAGGCTGAATATTGCCTTTTTGGATGCAACATTGCTTGATATGAGCATTCCAATGATTTTTCTATCCCATGTCATGCTGGATGTGTCAAACACAGTCTGATTGCCATATTAGATGTATTGGGATTAGTTCTCTTATAACTGCCTGACTTGAACATACCAAAAATGTTTACTTTCTTTATTATTTATCAATGGAACCTTTTTAATTATTTACTTAGTTTGTGCAGTGTTTACATATTTTTTGTGTTCATTTCCAGTTTCATTACTACACATCTGTTCAGGTTATGTGCTACATCTTCATACTTTTGAATTTAAATGGCAGGTCTTGTAAAACATGTTTGGGGAGTATTTGTACCATTACAAAATGTAGTTGTCTCCCAGTTATAAGTTATGCACATGTCAAAGGGTAAGAAATGCATCACATGACATTCAGGCTAGAGGTACAAAAATTAAGTCGATAGGCAGTTGGATCCCATCTATTAAAATGAGACCAAATTTATTTCTAGACCTCTTGCTTTAGCCAATATAAAATTTAATGCTTAAAAACAAGTATATCCATTTACTAACATGCCGTTAAATATTAGACTAATTTGAGATTTGTTAATTTTTATAAATAAATTGAGATTAATTTTACATGAGCATAAGCAAAATCAATTTAACATTCTTCTAATGTAAATATAATTTTTTGTCTTAAAATAAATTAATTCTAAAATAGTTTCAAACTCAAAAAGTTTAGTTAGATATAAAAGTGTTGAAAATAAAATCAAGAATGCAAATTGCATTAACTATTTGCTTTCTAGTAATAATAAATAGAAAATATATTTTGTTAGTATATACCAATTCACGAGGAATTTAACTACAGTAGAATTTGAGACTTTTACTTTGATAGAGTGGGCTTTTGTAAAGGCTTTAATTCAGTTTGTTTCCTTTGATATAGAAAATGAATGAAAAAACATGGTGAGTTTTGAATATCTAATATTTTCATAAGAATCAACAGTGAAAGTATTAAAAATCACTGTAGGTTAGTATGCTAGTATGGAGTTATATGCTAAGACTTGAATATACGCTATCTCTGTTATTTGACTTCTGAGTTTGAAGTAGTTAAGTACAAGGTAGATACTAACAAACATTAATATATTGTTTTTTTACATATCTAAATAGAACAAAATTTAAATTTTTAAACTTACTTTACTAATTTGCTGCTTGTAACTGTATCATTTCACCTCATGAATCTTTTTTTCAAAGTAGTTCTTAAAAGATGACACTTAAAACTGAAGTCCAACAAAGGTCACCAGAGTTGAATAGTTGGTGTTGAATAGATTTCCTGAATACATCCAAATTGAACATTATTCAGATTCTTTTTACAAGGATCTTCTTCCTCTACCTGAGAGATCATTGTTTCCTCTTATGAACTCATTCTACACTGAAGTGACCAAAATCCCACCAATAAGTAATGGATATGTATTCCCACCTACAAATCATTCTCTTAACTATTAGCAATTCTTTTCAAAGCTATTGAGTCCTAACCTAACAAAAGTTCAATTTTATGCAAAAAAAAAAAAAAAAATCTAGAAATAGATGATGCAAGTTTTAATTTTTATTTTATTTTTTCCTGAATTTTTGTATACATTATTTTAGGGACCACCCAAAAAACACGATACCTAAGGATTAAAATGAATTTTTTAAAATAAAAAATCTTTCATGAAGCTTTTATTTTAGTTTTAATTTCAAGCTAATAGATTAAATATAATATTTCTAATAAGGAAAATACTTTGTTGTATTTCAAAAACTAATTTAAATTGACTGGAAGGAGTTTTTTTGTTTTTGCTAAAATACATGATTAGCACCCATTTTAGTCATTTTTCATCACAATGTAATTCTCTTTATGAAAACTTTTCCAAAAATAAAATATACTTTTCTGAAATTTTATTTGAGTAATATTAGCTGATTTAAAGTATAATTAATCTGATTTGAAGCAAATATTATTTACTTTAAGTTTAAAATATTGCAGTAATGCATTTTTTAACCCAACAGTAGCTGTTTTGACATGTTGATAGCCTGATAACAGGTCTAATGTTGCTCTATGGAAACTTAATTTGTAAAACATAATTGAAGAAAATGACATGAGTGCCTTTTTCCTATAATTTTCAAGTACTCAGTAATCTTAACAGTTTAGGAAAATATTCTCCATAATCTTTTAAAATCCTCCATGATAAGAGTCTTACGCAAAACTTGATTTTCCATGTTTTAATCCTCGTAAATCACCAAGTTGATGTGGATACTGGCAAAAACAGCAATTTTTTTTCTTTTTGTGTGAGTTTGAATACCTCGTCGTCAATTTGTTGTCGACGAGGGGGAATTTTTCTTTGTTCTTCCTGAGTGAGTTTGAATACCTCATCGCCAATTTTCTGTCGACGAGGGAGAAATTTTTTTTTTTCCCATGTGAGTTCAATATCCTCGTCACCAATTTGTTGTGGATTCCAAGATGAAATCCGATATCAATAAATAACAAATGCCAGGACTAGATAAGGAAAATAAATGTATTAACGTAATAATACAAACTGGTAATACGGGTTAGTAGATCCAGGAATGCGGGTTAGTAGCAATAATATATATACAATCTTGGTATTGAAGTATCGCGGTATAACTCCTTACTGAGTCTAGGTGCTGTGACGGTGACTCTTGTGTTACCCTCCTCTAATACTACTCTGATACAGACTACTCGACTGTCTTAACATACTACAGACTGTCTGGGTATTCACTGGTAGTAATATATGTATACCTTGGCTGAGTCCATTTGGGTAAAAAGGGGAGACCCCTTAACAGTATCCCTACAACAGTTTACAGAGAAAAAGGAAACATAAGCATATCGACTTAGAGAAGCTGCCATATAATTTCAGTTTTTAGTCTTTTGATCTCTGGCTACTTTGTTTTTCTCTTTGAGGTAAGAGAGTCACTTGGCATAGACAAGTTGGCATTTTTGAGTTGACTCAACATTAAGTTTCATTTTTATCTTTTTTTCAAGAGATAATCTTAAAGGTTTTTGAATTTACTTAAACCAACAGTAATTGGTTGAAAATTCTCTTTTTATACCTCATAATTTGTTTTCTGCTACAACCTATTTGAAATTTTATTTGTCATGTCTTTTTCCTGTAATCTGATATTTTGATATATGTTAACCTTTCCCCAATTTCAATAGCTATGGTTTTTAAAAGCAAAATTTCATTGCAGTTACTAATCAGTCTGGAACTGAAGAAAGCCAATGGATTTGTCATGGAGAATAAAAACACTATTCTAGAAATAGCTTTGCAATATTTCATAATTTCCTATGACACATCCTTTAAAAAATACATATTTCAATTGCTACTGCACCATTTATTGTGTAATCACCTACTGCATCAGTATATCCTAAACACAAGTTCTATTTAAGAGTTTTATTAAATTTAAAAATTCTTTTTGTCATTTTTTGCCATGGCTCTGAAATTTAGATGATACCACTGGTAATTATGATTTATATATCATCAGATGATAAGATAAAAAAAATTAGAAAAACATTTATCAATCTAACATGTTTCACTTTTATTAAAGCTTCCTATTTGTTCTTTATCTTATTCTATTGGATTCCAATCTATATTTGATCCAACTTATCATTATATATGAAATATAGATAGTGGTCTTTGTCATGTTGTAGACATATTACCATGAATAAAATCAGAAAAATTTATCCAGCTAGCCACAAGTGGTTGAAGTGGTTACTTCCACAACATACTAAAGATGTTACATGAGATAAGTGTAGGTCAAAGATTCAATCAGATCACAAAATCTTTCCCCAGTTTAATTCCATACTAATAAATTTTTGCTACCTTCTGTCCACAATTTCAGAACCATGTGATATTGAATTAGTATTTGTTACATTAGGTTTTTTCAAGCTTTCAATTGAACTGCCAGTTTCTACAGTATGTGGAGATTTTACCTCCCTTGTGGATTATGCATTTGATAAGTCTGTTACCATATATCTAGGCAACATGACTTGTGGATATGTCTGCTCAGTTATTGACACCAGTTTCAATAGACATATACACACAATATTATTCATATTATTGATAACAGATTTACAAATCTGGATGACCTAGACTAAGATAAGATCTGGGCTGTCAACATATGAAGAACATTATTGGTGATTGTGTGTTCATTGCTGCTTGCAGCATCAGGTAATACCAAGTTAGGATACAATGTACCATATATGCTGGCATACAAAATGACTGGGTGTATAAGACAACCCCCAAGTTTTCAAGTTAAAATGTAGATTTTGGGCTATATTTACCTCCCCCAAATCATGTTTTAAAATGTATTGTATTGGATTTATTAAATAAATTCAGTAAGCATATACTTTCTTTTCACTCAAATTCTAATGAAAAAAGGGTGGGGAGATATCCTTTGCACGAACCTAGTACACCAGTGGTTCCCAACCGATTTTGGGCCATGCCCCACTTTGGTATTTCGAAATTCTGGTGCCCCCCTGTAATAATTAATTCTTACATGTATGCCAATTACACATGTACGTACATAGACACAAAATATTTTTATGTATGCATACTGTATATGCGTCGTATGTATTAACAGGCATGAACATTAACACTCTCACTCAGACTCACTAGAAAACAATTCACTGTTAATAACTCATTCTCGAATTGCCCCCTTATTCTGTTGGTATAGTTAACCGAAGGGTGCACATCCTACGCATGCCTCACCAAAATATTACCATGCCCCATCAGTGGGGCATGCATCCTACATTGGGAATCATTTTAGTACACTAAGGTGCAGTGGCCTTAAATCCTTTGCTGAAATCTGAGTTAGATTTAACCCATTTAAGTGCAAAAATACATATATTATTTTGTGTTATTACATGACTATTTTTACGATGTTCACGCACCATGTCTGTGTGGCGAATAATAAGAATGAAAAGAATACCTTTAGGCGATTTAGGTTTTATTCAACTTAAAGAACGCACGAGGTAGATACAAGATGGCGAACTGAGAACATGTAAACAAAGGGGGACAATCCCCTAGAAAGGGGCAGACAGCTCTGAAATGAGTATCATTTTACCACAGTCTGCTACATGATTTTCAAGTAGCGTCCAATGTGCAGTGCCTGTTCTTAATGCACATTTGCTCCTTGGAATTCTCTTTAATGCATCTTCTTTTCCTCTCCAGTTTCAAATCATCTTTTCTATTACACCATAATGTCTTGCAGCAGCACAGTTATTATGTTCCTTGGCAAAGTTTACTGCATTCAATTTTAAACATGCTTCATATTTCCTTCTTTTATCAGTAGTTGGTGGGGCCATGATGGGTTTTCGTGATAACTGGATTCTAATGTTGCCCTAGATAATGCAAATAACAAAGTGAGAGCTTACACCTCCCCTGTGCCAACAAGAACTGGCTAGTAGGCTAAGCTATGATTACCAGTCTATTCCTTGAATTATTACTATAAACATCTTTTTTTCCTGTTGAAGTGCTTCAAACTCACTCAAGGCTGGCAGTTGCTTTGTTTACAGAATGTGATAAATGGTTTTGAATTTCTCTTTTGACAGATATGTGTTATTGTTACTATGCAATCATACCACATATAATATAAGTTAAAAGTACTTTTATTACACTACACTTTTATTACGCTTTTATTCACATTATTTAAAAAAAATAGATTTGTATTGTTCATAATAAAAATACTTTATAAAAATGATTTTTTACAGTTGGTTAGAAAAATATTTATCAATGGTAAAACATGTACTGTTCATTGTAAATTATTTTTTAATGTTGATTAGAAAAATATTTCAGAAAAATAGATTTGTATTGTTCATTATAAATAGTTGAAACTCTTTTATATATTAGGTCATGGAATTGATTTGCATGTTGTGACCCAGGACCCTTAAGAACTGACACAGATCTTTCCTTCCCACACTATAATCTTTGCATAAATTTCTTAATCTTTCAATATCTGTCTATATTTCTGAGATGAGGTATTATGTATATTATTTACATTATTCGGACTATTGTCCTCATCTTTGTCGCCATGTTTATTACAACGTTTCGCCCGTTGTACGCTCCAGCCTTCTTCAGGTGGTTGGAATGTCAAACTGAACCCATTATTTCGCTCACTGGGGTAGACTGTTCTAGTTCTACGTGCCATGTTTAATGGATGTCAGTTATCAGTTATCTCCTGTTAATTTCCCTCTGAAAGTTTTTAACCGGGTATTGAACTCACTGGATCTAACCAATGCCTTTATCCACTGTGCCATGTATCCTTGAGGACATCAGTGTATGAATTTCTGGATATTATAAACCTAATGTCTTCAGCAACCATTTTTACCAGTGCTCATATTGCAATTTTTTTGCTGTTATCCATCCAGGTTTTTACCAGAACTCATATTGCAACTTTTGTTGTTATTATCGCTTTTCTCTGGCACTCCTTATTACTGGTTCCCATATGGTATTAATTTCTATGGTTGGATGGCTCAGGAGATTTTTGTGGCCTAGCATATGTGCTGATTCCTTAAGTTTACGAATTTTCCAATGATGTTCCTTGTCTATGATCTGAACCTGATCCCACAGAGGGCAGTGATCTCCCTTCTCTTGCCATATGTGGTCAGCCATGCCTGATTTTTCCACTTCCCCTCGTGTTACAGCTTTCTGGTGTTCTTGAAGCCTCACTGTCTCTCCTTTATATTTCTTTCTGCAGCTGCATGGGATAGCGTACACAGTCTTTAGTCATGTTCTACTCTATGAGGGGTCTTACTTGGGAGAGATATCTGCGAAGTGTCGTCAAGCTTTTGAAGGTTGTCCTGATGTTATATGGACCGCAGATCCTTTGTATTTTCTCTAATAATCCCTTCACATAAGGCAGGCAGACTGTTTTCTGAGTGTTGTTGCCCTCCTCCTCCTCTTGTACCCACCTATCCCAGTTTTGGGGGGCTGCTGCCATGTACCCAGGGTAGTTGTTACGTTGCAGGGTACTACTTATACTGACCAATTCTTTATCTAATGTCTCTGGGTCGCAACTTATGACATTTGCTCGGGGTTGTAAGCAATGGACTTTCTTTACGCTGTATGGATGGTGGGAGTTGAAATTGAAGTACTGTCCAGTGAATGTTGGTTTATGGTATACGGATGTCTTGAACCCATGCTCTGTTCGAGATATTAGAACATCCAGGAATGCGAGTGTTTTGTTACTTTCTTTCTCCATTGTGAACTGTATCGAAGGTCTTATTGAGTTCACATGGTCCAGTAGAACCTGAACATCTTCCTGGTGTAGCCAGAGTATGAAAGTGTCATCTACATACCTTAACCATATAGTTGGCTTTAGAGATATAGATTCTAATGCCATTTCCTCAAAGTATTCCATGTATATATTCGCCATTGCTGGTGATAATGGCGAGCCCATTGGTTAGCACTCATCCTGTCGATATATGTGTGATCCCATTCCGAAGTGTGTTGTTTGTGTACAGAAAGTCAACATCTCCATCAGATTATCTATTGGAATACTGGTTCGTTCTTCTAGGGATGAGTCAGAGGCCAGTCTGTCTCTGACTACTGAGAGTGCCTCCTCCATGGGTACCTTGGTGAGCAAACTCACCACGTCCAAGCTCACCATCTGGTTGAATAGGATGGGAGCATCTTTGATTATTTCCACGAAGTGGGCTGAGTTTCGGACATATGAAGGAGACTTTCCGATCAATGGGTCAATTATATTTACAAGGAAGCGACTCAGAGGGTGGCACACAGAGCCTTGGCAACTAACAATCGGCCTGAGCGGAATACCGTCTTTGTGAATTTTAGGGAGAACATATATGTGAGGTAGCTTGGTGTAATGCTGCAATAACTGCCTATACGTCTTAGGTATGAAGTGATGTTTGTTCTTAATTAGTATCTGTGACAGTTTGCGTTCCGTTTTCATAGTAGGATTCTTTTTTACTTTGCTGTAGCTACCGTTGCTAATGAGGTCTTCCAGCTTTCTAGTATAATCTGATTTGTTCATCACTACAGTCCCATTGCCTTTGTCAGCCGGTAGTATGATTATGTTTTCGTACCTCTGTAGGGATTCAATCGCCAGCCTCTCCAGTTTTGTTATGTTAGACCTGGGCGGCTTAGCCCTCTCCAAAGTCTGTCTCACCTTCCATCTCAGTTCATCCGCCTGAGCCTAAGGGATGTTCAAGGCCACCTCCTCGACTCTGGTAATGATGGTTGTGGCAAAGTTGAGACCCTTGTTCAATACACACAGCTGATATTGGCTCATGTTGATTACTGCTTTCACTGGTGGTTGATGGACCTTGTGCGTCACCTTCTGATCTTTCAATCTGTTTAATTTTTGTACTTGGCGAGCCTTGACTACATTGTATTTATTGGATCCTTCTCTGGTCTTCTTCATTAGTAATTCTGTTGAAGAAATCCTCGAGCCTCTGGGAGATATGAGCTTGTAGTCTCTGTTTTATCCAACAATTGTACTGGATTCTCTCTTGGACAAGGGCTCTGCTTGAATTGACTGGAAGTCTTGGTGCCAAGCCAGAAGGGATGAGTTGTAGTTGTGTATGAATTCTGGGTATTATAAACCTAATGTTTAATAATTTCTGGGTATTATAAACCTAATGTTTATAATACACAGATGTCCTTAAGGACACATGGCACAGTGGATAAAGGTGTTAGTTAGATCCAGTGACAGGACCCAAAGAGTGTGAGTTTAATACTCGGTTAAGGCAGTGGAGAACTTTCAGAGGGAAATTAACAGGAGATAACTGATAACTGACATCCATTAAACATGGCACGTGGAACTAGAACAGTCTACCCCAGTGAGCGAAATAAAGGGTTCAGTTCGACATTCCAACCACCTGAAGAAAGCCGGAGCGTACAACGGGCGAAACATTGTAATAAACATGGCGACAAAGATGAGGATAATAGTCTGAATAATGTAAATAATGTTCTTAATCTTTGTTGAAGATCAACATAAATTTTTTTCTTTTTGGGTGATTCCCCAATTGCATTTCTGGAAATTACTACACTAACAGAATTTTCTTCTTTTTGAAGTGTCTTTATAAGTTTTCAAATAGATGGATTTTGGTATCCAACAAGGTGATGAAACTTGTTGTTCTAGCCTTCACACAAGTTATTGGTTTTGGGATTGTTATCCAACATAGCTTGATGAATGTTCCAAACCTATGGTGGAAATTTTGCTGGAATACACCATTGGGGTTAGGCGGGGTATACTTGCCTGGAGTTTGAATCTTCTTTGGGCACATGTACCTGAGACAGTGGAACTGCCTCTTTGGGACATTTACCTGTAAGCATTCCAGCTGAAACATCTCCTACTGGAAGGAATCAATCAATCTTTCCGCAGAATTGTCTGAAGTTGTCATTTTCTTTGTAGAGATTAGTCAGGCCTAGATTTTGTATTTTCCTCCAGGTGGTCTATGTCAGTTGATAAAAGCAGCCCTGCATAACTGTGTGTGGTCCAAAAACACAGTTGATGGCTTGGATTACTGCCTGTTCAAAATCAACAATGATTGTTGTTGGGTCTGGGTACAACCCAATCTCATGATAGTGATCAACAACAGCTTGCAGCAGAATTTCATAGATGTTTGAGATTTGGTCTGCTGTAAGGCAAAAACAGTAAAAACTACAGTATTTCCAAGTGGTGCCCATATCACATACAGTTGTCTAAAGTTTAAACCCTGATGGTGCCATTGAGAAATTGCCATCCATCATCCATGTATTGCAGGATGCCAGATTCCTCGGAACCAAAAGCAATGATTTGGGTGGTCATGTTGGGCCCATTGTCAAAAAAAAAATGGCTTTGGTTGAGGCACCAAAGTGCTTCTCCACTCCCCTTCAATTACTGGGTCTTTAGGTCTTTCTGGTATTGGTGGATAGTTTTTTCTTTGAGTCCTCAAAGTTCTTTTTTAATAGTGTCCTCACTTGATAGCAAACTCATGGCTTCAGTTGAAAATCATTGACATTATTGTTATAAATTTGTGACAATAGTTCTGAAATTGCTGATTTGGTTTTCATCTTTATTATGACCTTTTTCACTGAAAAATAGCAGCACCATCAGAAGCATGATTGCGGTCGACTGTTAAAAATGGTTCTGTCAGTTCAAGAGTTGTAACAATTGTTCCTTTGCGATAATTATCCCTCTTAACTGCTTAACACATCGCCATCTTATTGTATTATTTTTTTGGGGGGGGGATACGCTTAAAAAAAAAAATCAGAAAGTATGGTGCTTAACCAATAGAAATATGAAGAAATTAAATAAAAATAATTTTAGACGGGTGAGGGTGCGTGATTTGAAAATCCCACCGCTCGTAGTGTTATTTTTTAGTTTTTATTTTACACCAATATTTAAAAAAAATGTAATAAACATTTCGTAAACCATTGAAAGAAAAAAGGATACAACGTTTAGTTTTTATTCTTTGTTTATTTACTTTTTTGTGGCTTTCTGTGCGAAATGTTACAGTAAAAGCACAAGTCACAGCGTAACTTTGATTATTATTTTTTGCTTTTCAAAGACTAAAATAAATATAACTTGAAATTTAAAAATTTTAATATCGATTTTCAAATTTCAAAACCAAAGTGAAAGTCTCGATGTCTTGCTTCTAAATCCCCCCCAAATAGTAATTTCTCCTTCCTCAAATATTTATTTAAAAAAAGAAACTTACAAAAAAACAACACTTTTACAAGAAATTTGAATCCAGATAACTATATAATTAAGTTTTAATTAATAACTGACATTTAGATTTTTTTAGTTTTATTGTTTGATGTTTGAACAATGCTGCTTTTTTTGTAAAAAAAAAAAAAGTGACTACTTCTCGTTTAGTTTTACTTTCTTTAATAAAGAAAAATGTAATTATAGCTGTTATTTGTTGTAAACTTTGAATGAAAAGCTCAAGGAAAATTACAAAAAAAATGAGGCTATATAGTTTTTGCTTTTTTAAAAAGAAATAACTATCTAAAACTTTATATTTTTACTTTTTATTAAAATAATAATTTGAAAAGATACAAGAACTTAACTTAGATAAATCGATTTTATTTGCTTGAAAACAATAAATACATATTTAAAAAATATTGGGGAGGGGCTTATCCCACTACCCACCTCCGCTCCAGAAGTACGGTGCATAATGAGGTCTTATATCCTCACCCTAGTTAATAATACTTTTAAAAATATATCAAGGAAGGAGGCCTAGCTCTCTAGGCACCCCTTCTGGAAGTACAGCCCTGGTATTATTATGTAATGATGTTTTTTGGACCCCACGGTTTTCAAAAATATAGGAGAGGAGTATTTTTTATATATATACCAAATCTGAAGAGTTCAGTCAACTTTAAAATTGTTCATTAGAGTTATCTGCCCTTTCCTAAATTCGTTGATTTGTCTCGTCGGACTTTTTACTAAATCTCCAATTAAAAAAATGGAGTTAAAGTACGTTTAACCATTGATTACTCCCCATTTTTTAATTTTCCGTGATTTTATGACTTAATTTTTATTTCTCCTATCCACTATTTCATTTCATTTGTCTACTTTGCTGAAGTTTCATATGCACACGTGTTAAAGTTTTTCTTTTAAATTCTAATGTTTTCAATTCATTAAAAAATGTATCACGCTCTAGAGAGTCTCTAAAAAAATGTCTAAATTTTTGTTAAAAATCGTTCAAAAAGATTCAGTGGTTTAATTACGCGTGAGCTCAATGTTCATTTTACAATTTAAAATGTAACACTTAACACAACCGAGTACAAATTCAGGATTAATTAATTGAACGGCAATGCCAACATAAATGCCAGTATAAAATTTTACAAACTAAACTCCCACTTTAGAGCCATTCTCCTGGATCCCTTTTTAAAATTTAATTTTGATAAAAGTCTCTAGAATCAGGACCATAATTCACGGGTTAAAATTTATATATATCGGATTATCTTTTATTGTTTTTATTAATTTTCTTCGAAATATTCACTATTATTCAAAATCGATTCCCATTCGTGCAGTGCTTGTTGGTTCTGAGAGAACGCTTTCTGAAGCCAACAATTCTCTATTATTAACTAAAAAAAGATACATGTAAATTAAAAAAATATATTTTCATGATTTAACTTTACTGTACCCCCTTATAAGCGGATCAACCATCACTAATGATCGTAGACATAGAACCTTGTTCAATACGTCTTCTTTGGATGACTGCTTTTCGATCTATCAAGAACAAATTCTACAAAGTAATAATTGATTAAATATAAATTTAGAATTTCTTTCAATTCCTCCAAAGAGCCATTGTTGATGAAGCACACTACTGCGATTATATTTTCTTTTTAAATCAGTGTTTCATAAATTTTTGTCTGGGCCTCCAATATCGCGACTGTCTGTGTGTTTTTTTTTTGGGGGGGGGGGTTCTTCAATGAAATTAGCGGCACACATCCGAACCTATCAACTAGTGTTTGTTTCGAATTGTAGTCAATAAAAATAAAATTAACCACTCAGGATAGCCCTTTTTAAGAGTACTGACAAAATTACTTTCATTTTTGCGCATAGTGAATTATTTTCTCGATTCTGGACTTTCTTACCTTTAATTTTTTTTTACTTTTAGTTCTCAAAAAGTAAAAACGAAATATTTTCGAAATTAATTAATGGATGCCCTATTCGAACAAAGCAAAGCATTGATTAGAGCCATACTTTGGAAAATCAATGTAGAATAAATAAATATATCGTTAAAAAAATTTATTATGAGATTTAATTACTTGTTAAATTTATTCAGACTCTATTATATAGAAAAAATAAAATGTGTTCAAAATTTGTTTTAGACTAGGTAAAAAAAAAAATCTCGGGAGATAATTCCATATTTGGTATGGGGGATTTATTTTACTTTTTTTGTGTGTTTAGAATAGATTAAAAACAAAATTAACAATACCCCGGAAAAGCAATAAATTCAATAATCAATTCCGATACTTGTCAAATAGAATTTTTAAATATTCATTTTATATACATTCCTCAAAATAGAAAAACAATACATAAGTTGACGTTTAAAGAGCTTCACAAGAGAGTTCAGTTAACTTATGTTGATCCCTTTTCAAGATACATAAAAAATATCAACGTTGAATGAATTTTAAATATTTTATGATTATTAAGAACAAAATTAAAAAAGAAAATAAGGTGTAAAAAAATCACAAATTCCACCACTTTCCACTAAAAATAGCGTAAAAAAGTCATATAGTGTCGTTCAGCTGTACTTAAACAGACAAAAAGGAAAGTGGGTTTACCGCCATGGACTTAGAAAACACGAAAAATGTATTAAATAATTTGATATCTGCTTTAAAGTTAAATTTTGATTTTATTTGAAAGATAATATCCTAAATTTAGGTAACCAAACAAAACTAAAAGGTAACTAGCTATTATTACCTAATGTTTCAGTTTAATTAAAAAAATGTACTTCCACTTTTTCGCTGAAAAACAACATAAATGAAAAACAAAGTTTAATAAAAAGTAAAAACAGTTTTATTGTCAAAATGTTTATTATTAATAAGAGGAAAGAACAAAGTATTTTTTTAAAATTTAATCCTTTCTAACACCTTCGAATTTTTTTGTTAAAAATCTTGTTTTTTTTACGTCATGGCTGAGTTTTTTTCCGGCGAAAAACACCGATTTGGAAATTCTAAGTTACTTTTTTTTCTCCCACTTCTCACTTGTGGAACTCTCTTCTGGCCTCTTGCTTCCTAGTCAACTTTGATTTTCAAAAATTTAAATGCAATATTAATCGTTATCTTTTGTTTTCTTCATTCCTGTTTTTTTTTTATTGTTCTCTCTCCATATGTTTTTCTTTTTCTCATATTCTTTCAAACTCAGAAATCCTTTGCATCTTAATGGCTTAATTACCTTGCTTGGGGAGAAATGATTAAAAAAATATAATGCTTAGTTTTTGCTTAAAAAATGTAATGAAAATAAAATAACTTTTTTACGCACGGTAGCCTGTGATGTCATGGGTTAAAAAAAAGTAAAACTTTAACAACAACAGTAGTTTTCTATAGTAATCTTTGATTTCAAAGTGCATAAAAATATTTTTTTTTAAATTGAGGAAATGCAGAATACAAGCAGTGCAATAATCAAGAAATTGCCATTTATGTTTAAAAATAAATTACAACGGTTTTTTTAACCTTATATAACCAATATAATTTTTTATTCTATAAAGCTTAAGTTAAATAATGAACAATTTTATTTTTTATACATTAGAAGTATAAAAAAGAAATTAATTAAAACTAGTGAAATGATACTTTTGAGTTTAATTCATTGCTTTTATTTTTATTATTTTCTTACCTATTTGATATCATAAAATACTTATTTGCACCCAATGAGTTTGATTCTGAATTTAAGTTATTGAATTATCACATGCTATATTACTCTTATTAGGGAAGTCAGTGAGAGGAAGTAATTCAGGTTTTTATTTTTGAATTTCTGTACAAAAATTAATCTAACAGTTGCAAAAATGAAAAAAACAATTTTCATTCTTTTAAAAAAGGTTCACAATCAAAAATGGCATTAAATTTTACATTTTTTAATTCTTAGACCAGCAATGGGATTCATTTTAAAATTGCACAGAAAAATTACAAGTAAATTTTTTAAAAATAAATATTAAATGTAAATTTTTTCTTGTTCACTCTGAAAGAAAATAATGTATTTTATTAAATTATGCAAACAGCAATGCTCAAAAAACTATTTTTTTAGTTTTATCAAATTATTTTTGTATGGTTCGAGATGAAGTTTTTCTATATTTACAATTAGTATTGCATAAATTTTTACTAGAATAACATCTTTTCTTTATATAACTGTAAAAACATTTTGTGAACACCACCCAAATTAAAACGTATACACAAGATATAAAAGGTGGTGAAAGTGCCCCCCCGCCAATTCCCACAAACTTTATAAAATGATATATTCAGTATACAATTATTATTAATTAATTAATAAATAGGTATTGAAATTTTTGTTTTTAATCAGTTAATTCCTTTTTGACAATTTAAAAAAAATAAGGAACCAATTTTTTGCTTTAATTTTTTAAAAATCACATCCATTTTAGTGGAACCTAGTTTAAAGTTCCAAGTTTCTAGCACTAGATTCTCCTACAGGATAAAGGCCTAGTGGATAAAAGTGCTGACAGTTGTGAGTTCAATTACTGAGTTAAGTAGACAAAAATATTTATTAAATAGTGTATATAATTGATTTTGCTTATTTTAAATAAAAACCTCTTAAATTAATCACATTTTGGTGAAAAACTTGTCCAAGCTATTCAGATTAATATTCTCATTGTGAAATAATCACTCATTTTAGAATTTCATATTACATTTAAAAATTGCACATTTGAAATTTCAAAAAAAATTTCTATTACTTGATCATTACTAAAAGCCTTAAGACACTTGATAGATATTGATATCTTTAATCAAAATTTACATATAATTTATTTATATATATGTATATACAAAATTAACTCCAAAAAATATAATTGTAGGTAATAAATATTAACAAATGTCTAGTTGAATTTGCTATA
Organism: Acanthosepion esculentum; assembly: GCA_964036315.1. Taxonomy (NCBI): domain Eukaryota; kingdom Metazoa; phylum Mollusca; class Cephalopoda; order Sepiida; family Sepiidae; genus Acanthosepion; species Acanthosepion esculentum. The sequence goes on along the minus strand of OZ038495.1, from coordinate 26,225,738 downwards.
TGTCAACATTTCTTCATTTATTTTGAAAATAATATTTGTTGTTGGATATGTCAAAATATGTGCAAAAACTACCTGCTTAGTTTTATTCCATTCACATACAATTATTCTTATGTAATTTTCATTTTTACTTTCAGCTTTCAAAACTCTCCAATTGGTGAGGACAAATAAACGTTATCTATCCCAATAGAATCAATAATGTATCTGTAGGTAGTAATTTGTGACAGAAAAATAGTCTATAATTGATGTGCAAATTGAATGCAAACATTTATCTTTTAGTGAGGATCGTTCACCTTCCAATGAAGATGACAACAATGAGGATGATGATATTCCACAGCTCTCTGCAACTACAATGGCAGTCTTGCAGGAATTCTATGCAGAACAATTGCAGCAATTAAACTCAAATGACAATGAGTCTCACAATTTCAAAGAAAACTGGGTAAGATTTCTTAAATAAACAAATTTTATTCTTTGTAAAATAAATAATAAAATAGGTACAATGAGAAATATCTTTACCCAATTTTTAAAATATTTTTATTTCTCTATTTTGCTTTATTTTCTTCATTAATAAAATGAGTTAAAATCTTGCAAAGCATAAAAGAAATATTGTCAGTCTCATTACAACAGTTATACTCTTTGAAAATTCCATATTTATAGATTTTGTTCTATAACTTAATCTTTTCAATAAATGCAGAAATATATATACTAGTTTATCTACTTGCCATCAAAAATGACAAATAAGCAATTTAGCAAATACATTGTAATCATATCAAAAGCTTTGTAACTCTTGTTTATGGTTAATACTTTCTGAATACTAAACTAAGAGCAAAATTAAAGATTACAACTGACCCTTTGCTTTGTACTCAGGCAATAAATATAAACAAATATAATAAACACTTTATATATATATGTGTGTGACTTTACAGCAATTAAGCCAGTTTTGGTATGATGACAGGACTGCAGAATATCTCGCCAAAGAAGCATTTGCAGCCTGTGGAAAAAATGGCAAGTATGTATATTTTATTTACTTACTAATAGGAACATGTTCTGTAATACAATGAAATTAGCATGAACATTTTTCTAATCCATAGTGCATTTTTATTGTGTATACAAAGTAATTCAGAAGTTTTAATGATATAAAATCTGATCTGTTTATCATTTTGAATAATGACATCGACATTTGTAAATTTACATGCATGTAATGAAATAAAACTATGAATAATAAAGATAATCTTGCTTATACCTTGGCATTCTTTTCTGCTCAATTATGTTATATTTCGTAATCTCTTGAATTAAGGAAAAAAATCAACAGTCTACTGCTAAATACAGATTGTAATAAATTTATTTAATCCTTGCAAAAGATTTGGCCTTGAGCTTTCTTGCCAATGAATCACAAAGATCATTTTTCTCCATCGTTATTTAATAATTTTAATAGATTTGTAATTAGTAAAATCACCTTTTATTAACAAAAGTCACCAATATGTTTTTGTATGAAGCATTGAATGAAGTGTGTAGGTTTTGGTTTAATATAGATTTGTTTTTTGTTGTTGCATGTTTTATTAATTCTCGTGCAGACAAATTTGTATCAAATATTTACCAAAACTGAAAGCCCATATGTATCTTTTGATTATCTCATCTTCCATTCAAAATAAAAAAAAAAATGCCCCCTGAATCAGTGATAATGTATCTTTTTAATAAAGCAAACTAATGTATGTGTGTGTGTGTGTATATATATATATATATATATATATATATATATATATATATATAAAAACCTCCTTACAAGTGGACTGAACAATTACAAAAAGGGTTTGTCTACAAAACTCTGTAGTTGAGCTGCTGAAAATTTTGCTGTGTACTGAAAAGTGTTGAATAGCTACTTCTTCTGAGTTTGAGTGGTATCTCATGTTTTCAGAGATTTTCTTGTGTGGTCCACATAACATTTCCTTGGATGGTATTCAGAAAAAAATGAAGAACATTTTTGAAAGTAGTAATGAATTTAGTTGTTGTTGCTTCAAACTATGTTAGAAGAAAGTCAGTATATACGTGTTTTAGTTTTTTGTGTTTGATGGAATGTTCCTCAAATTGTATTTTCCAGAGTTAAAATGTTGTGTATGACAAAAGATTTTCACATGTCAGTCATGTTTTCATTGTCAAAATATGTTACAGAAACTTGTTTCATGTCAAAAGCTTCCCATTTATTTTAGCCTGATTTTAATCTTTTTGTCAACAGGTAAAATTTTGAATTACTGAAATGTTCAATTTCTAGCATATTCAGTATATTTTTTGTGTTCATGTGTAAAAAAATTTTTTCTTCAAGGTCTCCTGTATTTGTGAATATTCATCGTCTTGTTTTTAAGTTTGTCCATGAGAGATAAAGGGTAGTAGTGCTGGTTAAATTTTTATATATCTGCAGGCAGTAGAATTAAAAACAATAGTTCATTAGTATTGTTGATACCAGAATGACTGCAACTGAGCTGAAGAATGGGTTAAGTAGCAGCAGTCATAGAGGAAGGAAGAAGAGGGTGAAAATTTCAGGCATAACTGACTGAGACCAAGAAAGGATCACAGTCACAGTCTCTGGCAGTATTTTTTTCTCCATGTATTGAATTTGTTGACTGTTCATTGATTTGTAGTTCCATTTTGTAATTTTATTTTGTAGCTTGCATTTTGCGTGTTCACATCACATATTTTGTAACTAATTTGTTGTCATCACTACTACTAGCTCAACTAAAAGTAGTAACAACTAAAATTTCCATGAGTTGTCATCAGTTGCAGAGGATAAAAGAGAAAAAGAATAAATTTCAACTAATACACTCAACACCCTCTACCACTCACATTTGTAAAACATAAATATAATTTTTGTAATTGTTTTTCAGAATTTGCTGTCTCAGTTCCCCAACTGCTTTCCGTAAGATGAAAAAACTTAAACCTTCAGGAAGCATTTTAAAACTTCTAGAATTTGACAGGCGGTTTGAGTCATTTGGAGAAGACTTTTTGTTTTATGACTACAATGATCCTTTAAATTTACCAGCTGAATGGGAACATTATTTTGATGTGGTTGTTGCAGATCCTCCATTTTTGTCAGAAGAATGCCTTACCAAAACATCTCAATCAATAAAGTACCTTACTAAAAACAAAATCATTTTATGTGTAGGTAAGTACTTGTTTAGAATAAATTAGTTTATCATTTTTTCTGAGGGAAATAGCATGCAAGTTTATTTTAAAGGATAAAAAATAATGAATTGCTACATACCTCATATAGTTCAAGGTTAAAGATTTATTACTATATTTCAAGAGTTGTTTGGACAAATGAATACTTTGCTTATTCTCTTGCTATAACATTTTGGCTAATCACTTCTTTAGTTGTACTCTATCCACATATAGAAAAAAAGGTTTCTTTTTCTGGTAGAGTAACGCAGAAAACAGCAGCAAGCAAAAGTCAAACTGTTTGCAGCAGAACTTGTAATATTCCAGTAATTTATATAGAATAATATTTTCAGATTCTTTCTTTGTTTTGCAAAGAATTCCAGAATAGCCAGTGTTTAATAACGAAAAACACAACACATTGAAATCCATAATATTCTGCCTCATTTATTGAGCTGACAAGTGTAGTAATTCTGTTAGTTTTCTCACTCTCAAACTGCAGGGTCAATATATTATTTGGACTTCATCATCAAGAGAATAATTTATGCCATTCTTTCTCCAGATATGATCCACTTCCTTGTGGATGTAGCCTTTCTACGTTGCTTCAGTTTTATTTTAAGGGATGTTGTAAATACAATCTTTTGTTAAACACTTCTCTCTTATGGAACTGACTCTAGCAAGGACATTACATGTACTATTGAAAATCACCCTGTAGATTTGTTCACTTGCACATCTTAGCTATCTTTCACAGCTCTCTGTAGTTACAGAGTTGTTGTCTTTGGGATAGAGCTTTATATTGTCCATCAACATTATTATACTAAAGAATGTTCCCTGTCCGTTAAATTTTCTTTGTTTCACAAGATCCCTGCTGATGACCTTTGTTTGGTGTTGAAACTAATTCTTAACACAGAAGAGGTTTTGAAACAAAAAATTGCCTTTGGTACACAGCATTGCTTTATCCATTTGTTGCATAGCCACTTCATGCTGGCAGGTCCTGATCAATGGCGCCAATTCGATAAAATGTCACATTTTCTCTTTCAGCCGGCAATCACTAGACGTTCTCAGGCAGCAATGAATGACTTCAAACACAGAATTTTAACTATTTTATTCATGTCGACATGTACTAACTATCCAGTAGGGATGGGTCATCCCCTCTCACTGGGGAGCCCTTCAAGACACGAAAGAGAACATGTCTACATTGCTTGACAGTTAAGACTCGCTGGAACCTTTCTCCTAGCTCAGCCAATCAAAATCAACTTCTCATATTATGGCTTGTATCTGAACCCAAAGGTCAACCTCAGGAAATCGGAGCAGAGATACACTTCCTCTAAAAAATAATAGTCTGCTATTATTTAACACATTCTCTAAGAAAAGAAGTCTGTTTTGACCTTTTGTTTTCCCTCGTTAACTGCAAAGATGATGTAATGATCCATTAAGACCTGTACTTTGATGGAAGCAGAATATAAACATGTCATTCACATACAGTTGGGTGCAAAATTATCCATTTCCAAATATCGAAACAGACTCTGCTAGAATTTGAACTCAGTTCACCAATTAACTTTCTGTGTTGATAATTGTTGCATTATCTGCACACTTGCTTTATGAATATTTGGATTGAATAAAACCAACTTTGGCACACAGCTAAAATTAATTTGATAAATTTGAGTTATTAATATTTTATGAATAATGAATCTATAAATATGTATAAATATAGAAGGGAGCTAAACACATTTGTCTTTTACAGTTTCACATTACCTTTGACAGGTTGTAGTACTTGTCAGATTCTTTTTAGTGTTGATTATTAATTTAACTGCTGAACAAACATCTCACCACAAAACCCATTGTTCGCAGCCAACTATATATATTTCCTACAGAATATTGGCTTAGTTCTATAACTGGACATTTTTTTTTTTAATTTTCTTGTATTCAAGTCAGGGTTGTACCATTATTTTACTACTATTTTTTTTTATCATTTCACCCCAAGCAAGGCAGTAAAACCACTAAATCACAAGGAGTTACTGAGTGAAAAAAATGAGAAAAAGAAAAATAATATTAAGGGGTGAGAACAATAAGAGGAATCAAGAAGACAGTAGATAATGATTGATATTGAATTTTTTGAATATCAAAGTTGGCTGGAAAGCATGAAGCTGGAAGAGGGTTCCACAGGCAAGAAGTGTGAAAGAAGAAACTGTTAGCATAGAATTTATGGTTGTATTTAACCAATTATGGGGAAGGATCAATAGGTATATCACCTGACATAGTTATTAGCTGAATTTTAATCTGAAAATTTCAGTGTACAATGTTTGATTTACATGATTAATATTCACCACTAAATTAAGTGCATTGACAAAGAAGGAGAGAATGTTGAAAAATATTTGTATAAAATAAATGCTTTTTATTGATGTAATCTGTACTCAAGCCAATTCATCTGCTGATTAAATGCCTTACTCTTAGAAATTAATTCATACTTTCAGTTTTAAAAATATTTCTGACACAAGGATATAAGGATCACATGTTTGCAAATTTTAATAATTAAGCATTTAATTTCATTAATTTTAAAGCTGCAGTTGTAAATAATTTTTATTTATCTTTTCTTTTAAGGTGCTCTCATGGAAGAATGTGCTAAGAAGTTGCTACAGGTGACACCAACCAATTTTGAAGTGAAACATGAAAACAACTTAAGGAACAGATTAATGTGTTATACAAATTATAAACCTCATATCTTAGAAAGTTTGGATCCAAACTCTGACATTCAAGAAAGTTAAAAGATTCAGTTTCAAAATTTGAACAAATGAATTGAAAGCAAAAATATTCATAAAATCAAGTTGAATGCAATCTACTAACCTTTCTAAAAATGTCTTTCAAATGAATAAAAAAAAAAGCAATTTTCTTTTTTGTTCTTTAATCAACAGCTCACAACTGTAACAGATGAAAATGCATTTAGTTACAATCTTTGCTTAGGCTTGCATCTACATTATTTATCTTAATAAAAAAAGATTTATAAAAAGTTATTTTCATTCATTAGATTCTTTTTATTTTCCTAATTCAAATGTATCACTTTAGGTTTTATGCAGATGCCCAAAAGAAGACATACGCTAACAAAAATAATACGTTTTGAGTTAGAAAATATTTTTTTATCAAGAGTTATTATTGACTCAATAAGGGGAGACAATAACAATCCCAACTTGAAAATTTTTTTTTTCCACACCGACTTTTCAAACCTAACTCATTATTTACTAAATTGAAAGCCGCCATATCAAGCAGCATTTAAACTAGCTCCTGCAAAGGGCTCTTGATTGGGCCTTCAGCTTGTTCAGGAATTTGAGAGTCCCTAAGTATTTACATATTCTCAGCATTAGAAGCTATCCTGGCTGCTGTTTGAGCTGGATTTTCATTTGCATGGGCTTTTCTTTTCCTGGCTGTGGGTGAAAATTTCTTCCTGTGAGGCATACTACTGCCATATACAATAGGTAACAATAAACTACAGAACTCAAAATTGATCACTGCATTTAAGTATTGCATTAATATTTAATCTTACCTTTTAAAAGTTCAATAATTCTTCTGCTGCCATTTAAAGACAATTTGAAGTGCATAGGTCCTTGCTTTCCATACAAACAATTATTTCTATGACATGAGTAACTTTCGCTGGATTTTGCAATTTTGATTCTTCCCAAATTTATTTCCAAGTTATAAAAATTATGCAAAAAAAATTTGTTGCAAAAAGTCATAAAAAAATCACCAAAAACAATCGCCAGAATTAAAACGTGTCTCCACTAAGACAAATGGTTACTGTGTGTGAAAAAATACGAAAAAAGAGAAACATTAATAAGGAGAAAGTTCAATAGAAGAGTAATCAAGAAGATGGTAGATAATGATTAACATTACATTTAAATTTTTGAAGATTAAAGTTGGCTGGAAAGCATGGAACCAGAAGAGAGTTCCACAAGTGAGAAGTGTGAGAAAAGAAACTTAGCATAGAACTTATGGTTACATCTAGCCAATTCAACTGTGATTTGATGAGATCTTGCCACCAATCTCGTATTACACTTAAATTCATAAAGTCTAGGTACCATAGTGAAGACTTCATCAGAACATTTACAATGAAAGTACTTCTAGTAAAGGCACAGGAAAGCTACATTATGGTGGTGAGAAAGTGAAACCGAGATGCCAGGTCAGGACTAATAATATTGCTGATTCTTTGGATTTTATCAAGAATATCTAAATATATAGCAGGAGCACTGGACCATATGTGGCAGCAATATTCAAAGCATGAACAAATGGTAGACTTATAAATATATAAGATAGATCCTAGTGAGAAAAATTGTATAGTATGACACAGTGAACCAACTTTCTTAATAGCAGACCTAGTAACGGATTCAATATAATCTTTCCACTTCAAAGTGCATAGTTATTGTATCTCCTGTGTTGTTTCTGGTCCATATGTATGCTCCTGTGGTAGGGGCTTATGTAGCAATCTTCTAATTAGTATCAATGTTTGTTTAACAATATAACATCTCTCTTACTCTGAAAGAAAAAAAAAATTATTTTATTGAAATCACAGGTGGTAAAATATTACTTCTCCATCTTGTAGAGCTCAAGATGTTCTGTAAATACAACTTATGATGATTTTTATTGTGTGCCCTGTGGTGGTTGGTTGGCTGTCATTTATTGTTGGCTGACCAGATCTTGTGCTCTCTTCAGTCATAACTTCTTCGTTTGTTAGTGTTTGGCTCATCCACATATACGGACATGGGAATGGTTCTTTTTCTATTTTGTTGAACAAATGTGGATTCAGTTTTTGTCTCATGATTATGTAGGATCTGGGTGTCATGGTTTTGTCAATAATTTTTACTAGCCTCCAGGTTTTCATTTCCAGGTCCTGGATGTGAACATGCTGCCCTCTGAATAGTTCTGGTAAAGTGGGTGTATCCCTGTTGTAATATTATTTCCCTTCTCTGTGGGAATCAGCTATTTTGTTTCTGATTTCTTCCTGATCCAGTGAACTTTATGTCTGCTTTGATTGTTGTTGCTCTTAATGAGAGCAATGCAAGTTATAGGTCCTACCTTGTTTCTTGGCATTTGATAAGTTTTCTTTATTGTTTTTACATGTGTCTTGATGAGTCTATATCATTTGGAGTAATGTGGGGATGACGTGACTGTGAATCCATATGTTTGTGTGAGTTCACTGAATTTTCATGGGTACTGTTGTCACATAATCTTTTCAGGTATTCTCTGTTCTGCAAATATTTCTTGTATTGCTGAGCAGATGATTTCTCAGTTTCTGGACAAATGGAAACTTTAAATAGTAACACAAAAATTAGGTACCATTTTTGATTTATAATAAAAGGTTTGCTATTAATGTGCACCATCTTCGACTTGGTGTTTCAGGGGATATCATTTGATATCTGCTCTTGTATTTTCTATTGACTCATGAAAGTGGAGGTCATGGTCTCCTTTGTCTTTGGCATGGGTTTGTATTCTTTTGGTTGTGAATTCTTATATTTTTGGTATATGTGACATTCTAAAACTATCTTCTTCATGTCTTTGTATACACACGTCCAGTACACCACAGATTTTGCCCTCAGTTTGCTTTTTTCTATTTCGGTGTGACATTGGTGCATTTTCTGAAAGATTTCTGGTTGTAATGTTTTGGATATTAACAGGTGTGATCCTCTTAGCAAAACATCATTCCCTAGTGAATTTGTCACATTGCAAGTTGTATCTGGTGTCATTTTTCTGGCCACCTTTGTATAACCTGTTGTGAGAGTATACGTAGCTTTTGGTCTTTACTAGTCTGGTCTCTAATTTGTTCTAGTTTGTTTCTGGTCACACTGATGACGTGATGTATTTTGATACCTATATCTTTCATTGCAAATTTGTCATTTGCAGACAAGCGTGACGGCATCAGCTAGCATCATGTCTTTTCCTGGTTTCTATGAGTGCAGTCATACCCTTGTAACTGAAAGAGTAAACATTCTCTAGAACGTGCTTTATGTAGATTCTTTTTATGGATTTGTTCTAATGGTCAGTGGTCATTTCCTACCGTAACAAATCTTTCTCTCTCTTGATGTTAGCAGACCTAGTTTCACCTGGTGTTAGGGCTTTTGATGCAGATGCTGTTGTTTTTCCTTGTATCAATGCTGCCCCTACCTGTAACACTACTGGCTTGTTTCTGTCAGTAACAGAACTGTTATTTCTCTGCATATTATTTCTTTTAGTTCATCAAAGTGTTTCTGATGGGCTGCCATCCATTTGAATTCTACATCTTTCTTTAAGGCTTGCTGCATCGTCTGATATCTTAGGAATGAATGAGCTTGTGTATTGGATCATGCCAAGGAAATTACACAGTTCTTTCTTGTCTTGGTAATTTCATTTTAGTTATGTCTGTGATTTATTTATGGGTTAGGCTTTTTTCAAGTGAACGTGTATATCATTCCAAAGAACTGAAATTCTTCTACTTTGGTAACACATTTTTTAGCATTCAGTTTGATATTTTTTTTTTTAAGCGTTTCACCCCAAGCAAGGCGGGAAGCCACTAGCACGCAAGGGGTTACAGAGAGTTGGAGCGAGAGCAAATAGGAGTGATAGAGGAAAGGATGAAGAGACGGATAGGGGATAGATCAGGGCATCTGGAGACGTCGATTGATATTACATTTGAATAGTTGGAGATTATAGCTATCAGGGAAACAGGAAGAGGGGAGGGAGTTACACAGGCGAGAGGTGCGAGACTTGAAGCTATTGGAGTAGAAGAAATGGCTACATTTAACAGTTTCGACAGTGAAAGGGTGTGAGCGAGATGCCAGCCTAATAGAACACTTAAATTCATGAAATTTGGGAACCAGCAAATGCAGTTCCTCGGAACAGTTACCATGAAAGTATTTGTAAAAACGACAGAGGGAGGCGATGGCACGTCTGTGAGAGAGTGACTGCAGACGAGATGCCAGATCATGGCCAATTACGTTGCATATCCGTCTCTGGATCTTATCAAGAACCTTGAGACAAACATAAGGGGCACCAGACCATATATGGCAGCAATACTCCATGCAAGTGTGAATGGTTGATTTGTAGATTTGAAGGATCGACTCCGGTGAGTAAAATTTCCTGGCACGGCACAGGGAGCCAACTTTCCTTGCGATGGATGAAGCTATTGACTCAATGTATTTGTTCCATCTCAGGTCAGCAGTCAGTGTGATATCTGCTCTTCTTGTATTTTCCATTGACTAATAAAGATGAAGGTCATGGTCTCTTTTGACTTTGCCATGGATTTGTATGTCATCTGCAATTCCTATGGCACCTCTATATTTTCTATAGGTTTCATGTATCTTTTGTTGGAAGATATATTGACTGACATTGAGGCCAAAAGGCAATAGCAGGAATTTGTATTGGTCGAATGGAGTGTTAAATATGGTGAAGACAGTAGATTCCTTATCAAGCTTAAAATTCCAATATTCATTCTTAGCATCAAGCTTGCTAAAAATTTTAGATCCTGCTAGCTTTGGAGTGCTGTCATCTAGGGTTAGTGTTGGGTAGTATCCCCCCCTTTTTATGGCTGGGTTTAAGTCCTTTGGGTCCAGGTAAATCCTTAGCTGTCTGTTGGGTGCTTTTTCTATGACAACAATAGAATTTACCCAGCCTCTGCAGATTTACTCAATTTTTCAATTTTCTTTTTCTACATCTTTTTAAAGTTCAGCTTTTCCTTTAGTCCTATTGGTATTTTTTCTTGAAGCATAGATTATGGGTTTGACTGTTGGGTCTGTGACTATATGATTACTCAAAGTCTTCAAAACCTCCAACTGTGTCAATAAAGCATTCTGGATAAATTTCTATTAGTTGTGCTTTGTTATTGATATGGGGCTGTTGTTCAAGTGGTGTGTTGCTGTTTATTTGCTTAGATTTGTTTATATCACTGATATCAGCTTTAGTTTCTCACAGCTGTTCAACCTAAGAATTGCAGATCCCTCTGAGTCAATTACATAGAATGTGCATCTGATGTGCATTCCCTTATGTGACTTGAGTATTTTAGTATTCCCAAGCTGTTTAATTTCCATTCTAGATATGCTATTAATTTGGTATTTGTAGCTTCTATTGTACCTTCTTTACAGTAGTTGTTTTCAATGTTTTCTGGGAATATTTGTTGGTATATCCCTAGTAGGAATACATTGGCTTGTGCTCCAGTGTCCAGTTTAAACTTCAGGTTCATGGTTGTGGGTTTGTTATCCAACTGTTTCCTTATCTATCTTGTGCCATGTAACTCCCTCCTATCTATAGTTTTATCCTTTGACATTTGATATAATTGTTTTTCCTCTATGTCTTGTCTGTTATTGTCATCACTTTCATCATCATCAACCCTGTTGATCTTTTGTTTATAATAATGTTTTTCCTTGGGTTTATATGATTTTCTTTTGTTCCTGCAAATTTTCTCTCAATGATTTTCTTTATAACAAATTCTACATGGTGATCCAAAGACTGGTCATTTCTTTCAATCATTGAATTCATGTATTCTACTGCAGCATTTACATGGATTTGATTTATAGTATTGTGTTTTTGATTTTCTGTGTTTTGTTATGACATCAATTCTGTCATCTTTCTGTTGTGTATCAGTTGTTTGTAGACTCGGTGATTCCATTTGTATCCTAGTAGTTTCAAATGTTCTTGAGGTATCTATCGCTTCAGTCAGTTTAAGTTGTTGTGGACCCCCCTGGAGGGGGAGCACAATGCGAAATGGCCCGAGTGCCCCGAATACGTATGAGGTCACAAGAAGCCCACTAACATTTTAAAATTAAAGACGTGATATCTGACAGGTGAAACAAAATGCACAATAGAACGAGTATATGTAAGATTAATGCAAAGTTTATTTACAAAGCACACCTGATGGGCTCTGGGTTAGATGTTCTAGTAATTGAAAGGTGGTCAGATTATTACAAAAAAACAGCAAAATATAATTTTTCTAAACTGTGTTTAATCAAAGATCATTTAACATTAGTGTCCTGCTTATTATGGAATAGTAGAAAAACAAGAAAAGCTAACTTTATATGTTAAATGTAGTTGGATTTTGCTTTAGGGTAAAATACAATATTGTAATTTTAAACTGGAAATTGCCTTATTTTTCAAGTTAATGCAATACTATTAAGATGTTCTAACAAACATCTTGTTTCAATGTGCTCTTCTTGCTGTGCCATGGTAACAAGCTCACAAAGAGAAATCAAATTATTGTTGTGTACTTCCTCTTTTCTGGGGAGGACTTTTGGTTGACGGGTTCGACTCCATAATGAAGCTGCATTCTTCTCTCTCAGTTGTCTTCTCCCAGTCAGGTGATCACTAGTTGGTTTGTTCAGAGATAAAATGAGAACTTAAACAAAAGGAATTTTGAACTTATCTATTTTATTAAACACATCGATATGTACATTTCTTTTAACTAGCCAGTGGGGTTGCTCTGTCAACCCCACTTTCTACAGTAAACCAGTTGCCATCCAAGGCTACAGAACCCGGTCTCTCCTGCTATTTACCTATTGCTGGGGGGAGAAGAGGATTCATACCTTTCCCAAGGGTATTAGCACATAAGTGAATGTAATGGATTCAACTACAGAAATAAAATTAATGTCAAAAAATAAAAAATCTACAATTTATTTTGCTTAATAAACTGAACCAACCTTTCAGTCAATAATGTCTTACTTTTTCAATCTATTTTTTATATAATTTTCTGATTATGTGTCACAGTCCTTCTTTTTTTTCTTTTAGGCACAACATTTTTTATTGTTAAGTGTAAAATACAATTTGATATTAAAAGAAGTTAATATTGTGGAAAGATGAATTAGAAACAATATTTTAAAATCTCAATAACTCTCATAATAATGTGAAAGTGTTGATTACAGTAAAGATTATCAAGTAAGTTGACACTGTAAAGCTGAGGGTAGCATATTGTTTTTAATCATTTCACCCCAAGCAAGGCGATAATGCCACTAGGATGCAGGAGGTTACAGGAAGTGAAGGAGAATGAGAATATTTTAGTGAAGAAAAGACAATAAAGGAACAGGGTTCAAGAAAATAGAAGATGGCGATTATTATTGCATTTAAAATTTTAAAGATTGTAGGTGGCAGGAAAGCAACAAATCAGAAAGGAAGTCTACAGGTGAGAAGTGCAAGAAAAGAAACTTAGAATAGAAGTGGCAGTGACGTCTAGCTAGTTCAGCAGTAAAACAGTGGGGCCTAGTTGCTAATCGAGTATCACATGTAGTCAAAACTCTAGGAAAAAAAGCTCATTAGAGAAGTTGCCATGAAAATATTTGTAGAAAAGACAGAGGGAAGCAATATCATTTTGGTGAGAAAGTGACTGACATTGAGATGTCAGATCAAAATTGATTATATTATAGATGCTTCTTTGAATTTTATCAAAAATCTTGAAATATACAGCAGGAGCACCAGACCAGATCTGGCACCAATATTCAATGCATGGATGAATGGTAGATATATAAATGTGCAAGATGGATTCTGATGAGAAAATTTTCTGGCATGACACAGTGAACCAACTTTTCTTGCAGTAAATGTAATGATTGAATATAGTCACCCCACTTCATGTAAGTGTAAGAAGGTGTGATGGCAGGTGAAAAGAGTTCTCTGTGGTAACTGAAGGCACTTTTGTTTTGGAGGCATTAAAATTTATATGTCATTTCTTGCCCTTGTTGGAGGTCCGTTTTGAGAGCAGTTGCTAGTTTTACTTTGTCAGGTCTATTAAGACAGGTGGAAATAATTGTGTAATCTACATAAATACCTAGTTGGGAATTGATGACATTGGAGAGGACATTCATGAAGAGCAGAAACAGTGTAAGTACAAGGACAAAGCCCTGGTTGACCCCTGTCATGAAATGATCTGGAAGTCATTACACGATTTGTTAGGAACAATTGGATTATGCCAAATATTCATCCCTTGACACTGTAGCCCTTGATCTTGTGGAAAAGGCCAGCATGCCAAACTCTGTTGAATGCCTTTGAGATATCTAGAGCCAGAGCCTGAGCTTTGCCATTGTTATCTAAAGCTTGATAGACATATTCAGTGAAGTCCATTGATACATTGCTGGTAGACCTGGCAAAATGGAAGCCATATTGTTTGTCTAGAAGGAGATCATATGAAGTAAGGTGCTTAACCAATTCAGCAATGATTAGAGCTTCAATTTCTTTGTCGAAAGAAGTAAGAGGCTAATAGTGCAATGATTTTAGAGGTCAAAGGATTCTCCAGAGTTCTTAAAAACAGGAACTACAGAGGAGGACATTCAAGAAGCTGGAAAGCAAGAAATGGTGAGGTATTTGTTGTAAAGTTTGGAGACAAAAGGAGCCAGTTGAGAAGTATAACTGCAGGGATTTTGTCAAATCTGTATGCCTTGTGAGAATCTAATTTACACTTGATAATAGAAACCAACAACAGAGTTATGTGCATATAACTCAGTAAAGTCTCCGTTCTAGGGGGAAAATCTGACAGAAATACTCAGATGTGTTGAGAGTAGAGCTGGAAGAGAGCTTCTGAGCATAGCACTCTGTTTTATCAGCAGTAGATAACATTACAAATTGATTGACGAGAGGGAGGACTGACGATTTTCTATTGTTAAGGACACTCTTGCAGGGCCACCAGTAATCTTTATAACCAAACTTGTGAGAGGCCATATGGTGTCTCATTCTATCAGCAAATAGTGACTTTGCTTATTTGAGGACTTGCTTGCACTCATTACAAGCAGTTACAATCAGACCTGTCATGGATGGTGAGAAGGAGAAAAGGTAGAAATCTGGCCTGTATATATATCAGAAGGATTTGATCAAAATGTATTCCCCTTGTAGTGACTACTCCGATTTACCACGCCCACAAAATACTCAGTTATAATTGGTTAGAAAATAAGTACTGTTTACAACAGGACAATTTACCTATCGCAGTATCCACACAAAATTTTCTGCCATGACTTTGCCTAACTTGGTTTTGTAAAAAAATCAGTGATTGGTCAATTTTTATCCAATCGTGTATTTTAGATATTCCTTTCGATATTTTTCCCACTTCTCTCTGGAGCCTACCCAAAAAGTATTTAAACAGTTTGTACTCCAGAAATAACGTAGTAGAACAATAAATCAGCAGAACTCAGCAACGCACGTGTATCTACATTCTTCTACTCACGCACACACAGACACAGAACTACCATTACACTACACTGTTAACTGTCACAAGCCAAGTCACAAACCAAATTCTATTATCCTTTTTGTACAAACTATTCATTCTTGAATTCAGATCTTATTTGTTCACTGAACTCAACAAGAAAATTCTTAAGTACATTAGTTGTATCTTGTATCAGATATCAGTTAAGGGAAGCTACTTTTCTCTCCCTAAATATTAATACATAAGCACAATTGTTGTATTCGTTGATTTTCAATATATATTTTATTGTTGAATGCAATCTGATCTCTTGTTCTTCTTTCCTTGTGTTTTTGCAAATTTAATTGTATGTGCTCTCACTAAAAATGCAGCCTCACTAACAACCTCATTAACAATTTTAAAACAAATCAGAGCAGCACACCACACCCTTTTCCACCATGCAATATAAATGATGTGAGGAATGACATGCTGAAGGTTAATAATATTTATTTACAGAAACAAAATACAATGAACTTAAGTGAAATTATTCACAGTGGATGTGAATGCAGTGTCATGAGATAGATATATAGAGAGTTCTTGTTTTACTTAGCTGCATAATGATTTGTCTTCAGTGGGTCAAAGTTTTCAGGATTCATAATGATGGTGTTAGAAATCATGCTTGGATTTAATCTTCATTTTTTTTGTGTGAGATTAATATTTGTGCTGTATGAAGGTGTTGTCTAATTTTGTATACAAGATGATCTCTTGGTCTGATCATAAAGATAGCAACAGCATCATATGTCTGCGTTTATGTCTCTTCACTGTTATGTCCTTGATCCTTAAATAACCATAGGTAGTCTCCCAGTCAGAATTTTGGATTTAATCGGGAAGGTATTTCATTGGTTGTTATAGATAAAGATATTGGTTTCTGTTGTATAATGGTGTGGGGCTTTGGAGTTAAAATGAACACTTGAATTACCCACACCAAGAAGATTAATGGAGGATAATAATAACAAAGAAACACACAGGTAATTTTTACAAAACAAGATAAGGAATTAATTTATGAATTTACATGCTTGAAGTTGTGTCAGTAGCTCATTTCAGGAAAATAAATCAGAAATTTTAAAAATCTAGTTTTAACAAATTATCAAGAGGAAATGTTCATACAACAAATTAAATGATCTGACACAAAATAATATTAAAAAATGTTTGAAACAAAGGTAAGAGAGTTTGTTGTTCACAGAAGGAATATACAGTTGCATACATTCAAAAGTCAATGAAGAGAGATAGTTTGAAATACTTAGCTTCCTTGGATTGTTGAAAAACAATTCTTTGAAGTGTCGCGTGTTTGCTTAAAAGGCCAATAAAAAGTGGCGAATAATTTGACACTGGCAAAAATTCCACGATAGATCTGGTGAAGAGAAATTAAAACTTTCACATGAATTCAGACACTCTTATTAATTTAATTTTTCTCCTCATTTTATATAAAAAAAAAAGAATTTTGCATAGGTTTGTTACATACTTTTCTTTCTTCTTGGATCAACTGCTATTTTTCATTGGCCCAAAACCAATTTCACATAGGCTCTCAAATTTCTTTCTGTCTTTTTTTTTTACCTCACCAACCAATTTCTGTGAAGAGAAAGTTTTCATTGGTCAAAAGAAAATTGCTCATGAATTCCTTTCTGCTTTTTCCTCATCTTACCTGAATTTAAAGGGTGTGGGTAAAATGAGTTATTATTATTTTGTACTAACTACAGTTGCTATGCAGATATTGTGTAGGCATCTGTGTGTGTAGGTGGTAGTGACAGACCTGTTACAGCTGGAAGAAGCAATTTCTGTGGGCTATAGCAGCTGAATAGGCAAGTAAGAACCAAGGATAAGATCATTGTTTCACTTGATATTTCTACGCTGGAACGGAAGCTTCAATGGTGGCTTATAGGAATTAAATTCTATATATATATTTTTCAACCAATAAAATCCCCTCAGAAGGTTTGTTTGATAAATAATTACTAGGGCAAATAACACCAAAATACTTGGCTGATATATTTGTAAACCTACCACGTTTTATTTTGGGACCATTTAGAAAATAACAACAATAACTCTCTTCATCACTCCCACAGATTCAAGAAAAAGATTTTCATGAGCCAGTGTGAAATTATTTTCTAACCAATTCACAAAAGATCAAACATCTATGTGAAATTAAATTTTGGATCCCTTTACGGATATAAAAATAGAAGCATACTGCTACTCAGGGCTAAAAATGATTTCAGAAGCCAGTTTGTGCATACACCCACACAATAGAAGAGATGAGACAGCAGCCATTGACTAAGGCTTGGTTTATGTACTCACAGACACATTCGGCTGCCCATCATGAAGTAAGTCTGTCAACCCATCGCACTGAGTTACACTTAATTACTTTATAAAACAAACTTCACTGCAGGGAAAATTGGACATTTTATTGTTATTGTCTATTTCTGAAAAGAATATATAAATGTTATTTCAACTGACATTCTGCTTCTACTTTTCTTTCAGAAAATAACATTTTTTTATGTTTCATTTAAAGAGATGTATTATTGTTGTTGTTAACTGTTTGAAATCCAGACACTCAGATAGCAACAAAAACTGGAGTAGATGGATCCCAACAGGCTTTCTCCTAGGAAGTGACCGTTGTGGCACATTTTCTACAGGATGATTAAAAATATCATTATGAACGTTTTAAAGTTGAACACTTCATTTAAATCTTTGTAAAAATAGAGTTAACTGATCATGAAAAAAATGGATGCTATAAATTGTGTGTTAATTTCATGATTGTTGTAACATACCTACAGACGATAATGGGTATGCCCCCATTCCCATAAATACAGTAATGAATACTGTATGTGTGGGTTTGCAGTCTTCATTTGGAGATTCATTGTGGAATTCACTTGACTCACTTCTAGCAGTTGAATACTTCTACGTGCCGCTAGTGAATCTTATATGTGTTGTTCTTGTCATAAGTATTATCGTTCATTACCAATCTTTGTGTGATTATTCTATTCAGCAACCTTCCCTAGATTACAACAATGATAAACAACAAAGCCATTAGAAATAACTTCTAAGAAAAATAGTTCATTTTTTTGTAAATAAAATATATAATACATTTGTACTTTTTTTTGTTCCTAGATTGCATAAACACATTATGGAATTTGTACTTTTTGTGCTAAAATATATAATTTCAAGTGAATGTATAATATATGAATTAAACTCTAATAAAGTTTGTAATAGTTAAAAACTCATCTGGAAAATGTATAGTTGACGCTTATATAAAGTTCACTAAATTGAAGAAATTTGTATTTGATTAACCTTGGGCCCAATTTTCAATAAGGATTGAGTTACAAAAGATATTTTCAGTTTATAGCTTTCAAGTGAATTTTTCCTAAATAATTATTCACTTTTTGGTACAGCACCAGAAAACAAAAATCAGTGAGCTAAATCAGATGTCATAAGATGTTGCTGAGAACACAAAGTTATGATATACTTGAAAAGATTCCTGATTTTATATTTTTTATTTGATCCTCTCAGTCTCATAAAATGAACATTCTACATCAATTGTTCGACTGTAAATACTTTTTTGTCTTGATCTTAAATACACATTTGTTGGTTTTTTTTTTTCTATTCAGTTGTACTTATTTTCTGGAATTAGACCTATAGACTTGTTCTGTATAATCATTAGTAAATAAATAAGTACTTGGGCAATTAATTTGGGCACTTCATCATGGTGTAATGGTTAGTAAGCTTGTCTCGCTAGATCAATTATGACTGAGTAGCAGTGAATTTGATCCTCACTGGGTGCTCCACACTTTCGACCTTGTTCCACATGTAAGCTACACTTAGAAAATCATTTGGGCACTTTGGCGTGATGTAATGGTTACCAAGCTTGTCTTGCTAGATGAATTACGATTGAATAGTGAGTTTGATCCTCACTGGGTACCCCACACTCTCCTCCTCGAGCCACATCTAAGCTTCACTTAGAAAACCATCATTAAGTTAAGTACTTACTACATTGACAAACGTTGAGTAGTGTTCTAATCAATAGTTACTCACTGGGTGCTCCACACTTTTGGCCTTGTGCCACATCTAAGCTACACTTAAAAAATCATTTGGGCACTTTGGTGTGGTATAATAGTTAGCAAACTTGTTTCACTAGATCAATTACGACTGAATAGTGAGTTCGATCCTCATTGGGTACCCCATACTATCGGCCTTGTGCCACATCTAAGCTACGCTAAGAAAATCATCATTAAGTTAAGTACTAACTACACTGACACACGTTCAGTAGTATTCTAATCAATAGTTACTTCCCCTTTGCTGTCTGCAGCAGTTTTTCTTCGGTTTTTTTTCTGACAATGTCTTCGTGCATTTGTACGACCCTTCATAACCTGTGAGGAAGACGGTTTGCAGTTGATTTACACAATCCCAACTTCACAAGTCTTGGTGCCTGCGCTGCCGCGATATTCGTTTCAATTTTTAGCTCCATTCTCTTTTCATTTGCCCAGTGAAGAAACAGAAGATGCGGAAGCTATGTACCTCGTGTTGTAGACTGAATCGCCTCCTAAGACTGACACGATGCATTTCTTATTTTGCATCCACCACATTCAATCACATCAATGTTAATTATCAGAACAAAAACAATTGTTCCTATTTTTCGTCAAGTTTTTCGTCGTCATCGTCATCGTGCAATTATAACTTTAATTCTTCTTTGACTCACCGGAACAGCAATGTTAGTAGTAGGAAATTCCATACGTCTCATTTACATTTAGGAAATGACCTTAAGTCTATCTACAAACAACGAAAAGAACAACTAAAAGGTAAAACGGAAGAAAAAGTAAAAATAGTTACTTGTTAGCTTGTTTGGTAATGTTTGATGTTTACATACGTACATACATTTTTTCACCTTTTCTTTTTAGTTTTTCCCAAGAGCATGGCTTTTTCAATTGTTGCCTTACCTTTTAAAAAATGTAACAACATTTCTTTCACAAAACAATAACTTTTGGTTGCACAAAAAACATAAAAATCTCAATTCAATTTTGTAATTTATTGCATTCATTAAATTGAGAATTTGTGAATAAGGAAGATGTAATTGAATTTAAAAGTAATAATAATGGATAAAAAAAATCTTTTAAAAAACTGTCACAAATGAATAAAAAATAATTTTAATTTCTAAATCATTTTTTTACTAATGATAACATATTATAATCTAGGTTCGTTAATTAATTCTGATTCAAAACCCAAATATTTATCGTTTTTATTTCTTTTCCTTTAACAAGCCTAAAAAAGGTCTCTTCTTTAAAAAAATTTAGTCTTAAACACAACTGTTGCAAAACAGGTGACTTTCACTTTTAGTTTTGTTTTCTTTTGTCATAAAAGTAAAACTAAAAAAAAGTACTAAAATCTAAAAATGTTTATTTTCCTTAAAATTTTGTTTTCTTTATTTTAACCTTGAAATTTTTGTCCTTAATCGTTTTTTAATATTAATAGTCTTTTTTTGTTTTTATAAATGTTAAAACTATTATTAATTAATTAATCAGTTTTTGTTTAATTTGCGTCCATCATTTACGTAAAAAAATATCAACAATCTCTAATGGAGGTATTTTTAATTTAGTTGTAGTCAATAGCTCTATTTTTCTTTTTTAGTGAAAAAAAGAAAAAAAAGAATTAGGAATGAAGTCGCAAGTGATCCTGATTTTTAATTTTTCTTTCCTTTTTTTTTTTTTAGTCTATTGAAAGCTTCGCTGTTTATTGTTTTGTTTACCTATCATTTGTGGTCGGCATTATTGTAACTTTTTTAATTTATTTTAAGTCTGGTTTACTTAAATTGTTCAAGTCTCCAAGAAAGATGTTCTTGAAAAAAGAATATACAAACTAAGAAACATTTCCTTCGATTCGGTCAATTTATTTTATTTCTTTTTATTTTATTAAAAAAAAAGTTAAAGTGGATAAGTCAGTCCGTCGAAAATGTTTGAGACAAGAGTCGGGGTCACACTTTGTCAACAATGTCAAGGTCATATTTTAGTAGTTAGTATTTTTACTACATATTTGACAATTAAATCTTGCAATATGACAAACTTTGCCTCTAGGTTCGAATTGACAACAAATGACCGATGTACAACCATTTTTTGATAATTTCACCTCTAAACTAAAACACCTTGACATTCATGAACTGATCTGAAAGTGTTCATCTCATTCATTTTATTTTTACTTCTCAGAACTCGAGAAAAAATATTTTTCAATTTAGTCTTTTTCTTTTTAAATAAAATATCGTACAGTTAAATTTAAAAAATAATGGAAACAAACAAAAGTAGAAAGTAAAGAATCATTTGGATTGTTGGCATTTACTTTATTTTAACGTGGTCTTTCCTTTACGTTCTTATTCTAATCATTAATGGTTGTTGCAACTTGTCTAGCATTGTCTATGTTTTGGTAAAGGTTAAGTTTCTGCTTTCCCCACAAAAAATACATCTTTTTTTCTTCTCTATAATCCCGCAGTGAAAGTTTTGATGTCAATTTATTTTCATCATTTTTTTTTTAGTTGGAATGAGATACACATCCTGATCAGAATGCTCACTCACTAGTCACTTGTATGACTAAAAAAATAATAAATTTTATTTTATCAATTAACTCCCAATTCCTCAATAGCTTCTGTTACGAATGAAAAAAAAAAGAAGGAAAATATGATGAATTTGTTTCAAAGCAGGTAATTAAAATATTAAATAATTAGTAGATTAATAAAAAAAAAAACTAAAAAAAGGTTGCGTGACGAAAATGGAAAATAAATAACATGGAATTTTAAAATACTTTTTTTAACTTTTATATTTTTCTTAAATTTGTAGCTTATTATTAATTCTCCAAAATACAAACTTTTACAAACATTTGTTAACCTTTCTGATACAGTTTTAGTTTTCATTCAGTGAACATTGAACAAGTTTTTGATTATGACTGAGTGACCGTTAATCTAAGGAAGCACTGCCTTTATTTTATTTTATTTTTTTAAAAGTTCAATGTGTTTTTAAGTGGTGGGACAAGAAAAACAAGTGAAATTATTTACAGAAAGTAATAACTATATACATTTTCTTCGGTAATCCATTCAAATGAAAATGGTTTCAATAAGAAAGTAATTTGTATATTTGTAACAAAATCTTTGTCGCATTAAAACACTAACAACATTCTAGTATTTACCATTACTACTTAGTACTGACTTACTAATTAAATTGAACTTTTCGCATCTTTTTTTGTAACTTCTCACCAATTCCTAACTATTATGGCATGAAAATATTCTCCTTACCTTACTTATGTTTTTTTTTTTTACTTTTCTTTTTAAACTAAATACATTAATAAACACGGGAGAAAATGAAAAGAAAAGTAAATACTATTTTTCCTATGCGTGGTCTAAGAAGAGTAAAGACTGAGTCTATATTTCTGCATGAGAATGCTTGCTGAAAAGTTCTTGGTTTTTTAAACAAACTAGAAAAAGATTTTTTTTTTAAAATGTGTCATTTGGTCAGATTTTTAGAAGTGAATCGAGCCTAAAACTTTTTAGCACTCTTAGTATTTCAATTAAAAAAATTAAAAATTTTTTTTTATTTTGTGATTTTTTTCTTTTCTATTTGCAAATGATGATTTTAAAAAAGTAATCTGAAATTTAAAAAATCAAATTTCCACGTATTTTTCGAATAACAAACATAAAACGCGTGGAAGCATGATTTAAAAAAGTAGATATTGAATTTCTTGGATGGAGGAGAGAGTCATTAAATGTCCTCGTCTTTGTTATCCAGTCTTCTTCAGATGTCTACCCCCCGTACATTCATTAAAAAGGGTTGAGTTCAAAATTCTGGGAGAGTCACCTGAATCGACAGACACCGGCTGAAGAAGGCCAGAGCGTACAACGGCCAAAAAACGTTGTGATAATAACAACAAAGATAAGGATATTAAATTAAATCCAACTGTAAATAATATTGTAAGTAAATAATTCAGAAGTTGAAATAAGAGAATTTACTGGTTGACCCAATGATTTTGCCTTTTTTTTTTTTGCTTGTTTTGTTTTCCATCTAAAATAATACGTTTTCTTCATTTTTAATTTTAATATTTATTTGCAAACTCTAATTCACACTTTGTAATGCCCTTCTCATGCGCGTAAAGGTGGTGCTGAAAATATCTCCGCTCAAGCTACCTGCCAAATTCTGAACAAATGACCAAACATCAAATTTTTTTTATTTTTCAGCATTCCCTCGTATTTTTCGTAGGTATTTTTCGTATCAAAATAGTACAATTCGTACTCTTATCACACAACGTCGACACAAACAGTGTGACTGTCATCATTTATTTAATTTGACAAGTACAGTGTAACCCGGATATAAGAGAGTTGTCGGGACCGGAGAAGAAGTCTCTTATATCCAGGTTTCTCTTATATCTGGGTTTGGTCTATTATATATACATTAACACAGGCTCTAATTTGGGACCAGAGAAAATCTCTCTTATATCCGGGTTTATCTTATATCCGGGTTACACTAGTAGTAAATAATGCTAAATTACTATACCACTAAATTTTAAAGAAAGGCTAAAAATAATTGAAGCTATTTTGATACAAAAGAAAAAAAAACAAAAAAAACAGCTCACATTTAAACATGAAATCTTTCACCCTGGGCTGTGGAAAGACGTTAATAAGTGGGCTTAAAAACTCATACCACATTGAAATATCAGTTCTCGTATGATCACCGAATTTAAGCAACGTCGAACCTGTTCAGTACCTAGATGGTGCCGTAAGTTTGGATGTGTGTGGGATAAAGGATAACATCTCCAAATGAGAAGTCTGAGAAAATATTGCAAAATATGTATATAAAATATTTAATATCTTCATTCTTTGGTTCTACGAAACCATTCTACGCATGACATTTAAATTTTGTATGCAAATAGATGATGTCTCCAGCACATTTTATAAATGGTTGACAGTTCATGTCGAGTAAACATGATAACAAGACTTATCAGGAATCTGAATGTTATTATTTATTTGCATTTTAAAATACAAAATGTGCCACAAGGGCTAAAAATGGGGAGGGGGGAAAAGACTGGTCTTCTCTAGTCCTACCTGAAAACTATCTAGTCTCATTCGTTGACCCATTCGTACTTACAATTTTCCTTTCACCATAACAACACATTTACTTTCACAACACAATCACCAAAACACCACATTTCTCGATGAAAAACCCTAACATGAATTTTTATTTACAAAATCATCGAGGGATGGGGAAAAAAATCAAAAACCCAATGTTTATATACAATGTAAAATATGTATATACAAGAAACTAAACAAAACAATATTAGTAGTAGGACCCTTCCAAAAATGTGGCAGAAATCTCTATTAACTGGGATGAACAAATCCAGAGAACAGAGACATCTGTCACCTAAAATGTGGGGAGGGGTGGAGACAAGAAACTAAAAAGGAGGACAAAAAAAAACAGGACTTATGTACTTGCATGCTCTAGCTACGTTGAAAGGAAAATATTTAGCCCTGAGGAGGCTAAAACTGAACATGAAAATGTCCTATCTTACCTTAAAAGGCTGGGATGACTAATGTTTCGGTTTGAGGCCCAAAATCCTCTTGCTTAAGTTGCGTCCAACAACCACTCTAGGTCAGCACCTCTCACCAAGCGCGAAATTTTCACCCACCTTTTGCCGAAATTCCACGAGGAGAGACGCACCCTCTCCGCCCTGATCTTAACCTTAAGCTGATGCCTAAAGAATGAGACCAGTTGCAAAGAGGAAAATTTCTCACCTGCGATGACATTGTGCATTATTCTGCTGGAATAATTCATTATTGTCACTAGTCAATGACATGTTTAGGCAGACCCAATTCGTGCTACACAAACACACCCACAACCTATAGGCTGGCAGTGTGGGGTGTACCTTGTTGATAACTGGGATCCTTAACATAGTTTGAGAAATGTCAAATGTCCCCATAATTTCAGAAATGGAATACTCCCTCCATTTTATCAAGCCTCATTGGAACACTAATAGTTTGTGTTGCCTTGTCTAGACAGTGTTTATACTGAATCACTAGTTGCCAGAGTATAACTGATATAAGTCTAGGTATTTCCATAATCTCAAAGTACAGTAGTACCAACTGCCATTACCTTCACAAACTGCTATCCAATGACTTTTGAATGTCTATGTACATTAACTCATAAAAACTACAAATGTACTACACCCAGAAGTGAACCCCTACCCCCAAAAAAGAAACGTCAACAGCAGTTATGTAAACTACTTTGTGATAGAGAAATAATTTAAGAAATGTATCTTTGAGATTATAAAATGCTTAGATCCAGATAAGGCCCATAAGTATAGAATCCTGTCTTTTAAAAAAAAAGGACCACATTTGATCAATGGTAACCCAAAACCTTCAGAAAATAATCCAAAATTTAATTATTTGTTATTAACCTTTGATGATTTTGCTGACAATGCTGACTCAGCAGTTATTTGTTTGTTTGTTCTATGACTGAGGATTTTGTTAGCAGAAATTAATCACACCTTGTATATGCTCACAGGTCAGACACCTGGAATTAAAAATGTTAAAAATAAATGTCAAAATGCAGAACAATAATTTAGTGATTATACATGCACAATGCACCTTCTTTGAGGACAAAATCTACTCTTTATTTTATATGACAAAATATGAAAAGTTATAGCATTGTCAGTTTCACAATACTGTTAGGTTGAGTGCTGCTACATATATAATGGAAACATACAAATTCACTATTTAGGAATATAACTGGATTTCAAATTTTTGATGGAAAACATTTATCAGTTTCATTTTTACATTAAAAAACAATGATTTTAAAGACTAAACATGTGATAATCACAATTCTTGCCCCATCCTAAGAAGTTAAATGAATTTTAAATATTACTGGTATATTTCTAAAAAATATGAAATTAAAACAAAAATCATTACTTATATTTTTTAATTTGTCTATCAGATTTTTAACTTAAAATCTGAGGTCAACACCAAACAGTGACAGAGAGAGCCAAGTTCAAATTCAAGTTGCACAATGTGCTGAATGCTTTTCTTAAAAAATATTCTGGTGTTTGGCTAGATTTTGTGGGCTGGGCCAAGAACTTTTCACCACCTCATCATATAAGTTTTAATTATTCTATTCTTATAGCAGAGATGTCATTAAATTGTACAGAATGCTTCATCAAAAATGGGAAAATATGTATTTTAAATAACAAAACCATTTATAAAGATCTATGTTTGCTCCCATTATGAAAAGTTTCAAAATAAAAATTTATGCTTTGTTATCTGAAATATTTTAATACTGTATTTCTATACAAAAACATCAAGTTACATATTTTGAAGATAAAAATATTCTTGTTAATTTTTTTATTACTATTAACAAGTGAAAAGTCAAGAATTGAGTGTGTATATCTTAATTGATGGATCAATATAAATATGTTATCCTGTTTAAAATTGCAACTCTGTTATCTTAACTGATAAAATTGTTTGTGGCTAAAACTCTCAAATGAAAAGTATCAATTTGAATAAAGCCAGAAAAGTCTGCCTCATCTATCAAGAAAAGAAAATTGCTATATTTTATTGTAATATGCAAGATGAATACTTTTAAAGCCTCACATATGAGCTGCTTTATTCTTTTGTAGTAAACCTTCTATTTCAACTGTGTGGCTTGTAAGGGTGTTCAGTAGCTTCCAGTCCTCAGTCTTTCATGTTGCCAACTGACATAACTTCATGGTACAGAGCTGAAATGTTAGTACTCTCTCACTCGATGTCAGCAATTTTATTAGGTGAGGTGAAGTGATTTGCATACACAAGTGATTTGCTAATGAATACAAATCAGCCATGCTATTCATGCCAGCATTCACTCTTCTACCAATATGGCGCCCGACAAAAAACAACACACGGCCACTTCCTTTTTTTTTTGATGATAAGGTAGGTCATGACACAATTCTTCGTTAAACTCCCTTTAAATCAAAACTAGATGCATCCTAGGGGTGGTTTCTTTTGTTGGCTACTTCTCCTGGGAGGGGTCTTCCTTCTGTCTCTGCTTCATCTTCAGTTGAATGCTCTGCTTCCAAAGGGTTGTCTGGCTCACTCAAGTTTATTACAATCTTACATTCAATCTGAAATTATATGCTGTTGTTGTCACCTGCTGGTGTATTCAACTCTAGGAAGGGTTCAAATCCTTTTATTTGGTATGGTGTCCTAAGATTGAATATTGGCTAATAATCCTGGTCACTTGTCCTATCCCAAACATAGTCATGCACCAGTTTTGCAAGGCTTTTTATCCAGATGAGGTTGTAGTCTCTGTTTCAAGTTTTGATGCTTGTCTTCATATGAGTGGATCACATTTGCATGTGCAGTTTGAGTATTAGGTGTCATATTTTGTAGTCATGTTGTGCCAGTATATAGCTACCTGGATGGAGCACCTGTATTCTGGTTGCAATCCTTCTATGACAACATTCTGCTATTCCATTTGCTGCAGGGAAGCATAGGTGCACACCACACCCCTCCACAAAGATCCTGAACTCCCTGCTGCAGAATATGATATCATTGTCCATGCGTAGTTCAAGCCACCATTCTCCACACAGAAATGTGATAGACCACAGTAAGTATTAGGTAATGCCTATTATCATAGTTGGTCACATCTATCACCAATCTCTGCCAAGTGCCATCAACTGCCAACTTTCTCTTCTACCAATGAATCAGTGCCATGTTTATTGTTTTCTACTGTTTGTACATTCTTATCTCTGACTTGGTGGCTGGCTTAGATACAGAAAAGCAAATTGTCCTTGTGAATTATTTGGTGTGTCTCACCCCTGGATGTCCATTGTGTTAGTGTATGGGCATTACTTGATTTTTATGAATCAAAGTTTCATTTTATGTACCTTTTTGTTGTTAAGAAGAAAACTTTACCAAATATTCCAAATGGAGGCTTTGACATAAATTTCTAAGATACATTTCATGTGTAAAGTAACAAAGTATATTGAAAGAGTGAATATGATTTTCTTATCTATGTTATTCGATGGCTGCATGTGTTGGATTTGAGGCTTTGCCTTTCCTTTCTCTACTCACAGAGGAGCTGATTTTGTGCTTAACGTTTTGTTAATGAAGATGGAGTGTATATTTATGTGAGCAAATATCTATCTATCTATCTATCTATATATATATATATATATATATATATATATATATATATATATATATATAAAGAGAGAGAGAGAGTATATTTAGGCAGCATATTTTCATTCAAATAGGTTTGGTTAAATAATTTAGACATATGTCGATTAGTTTTCGTTGTGATCCTTTCAAGTTCACAGATTAATTTTTTGGTAGATTTAGAAAACTGAGTAAGAAAAATACCAAAATTTTCTTTTGAACAGTTTTTATTTTTCCAAGTACTTTCAATGACATCTGAGACCATCTTCGGGGGTTAAATTGTCTGTGAGTATGTATGTGTGTTTCTGTGAATTTAAAACATTACAACTGTTTGTTTTTTTACTGCTTATGCAACGTTCTAGATTTCAAAGTTCACATGTTCTTTTGGTTTTTATTCACTGTAAGAGGAGTAACCCTTCTGTTTTTGTTCATAAGTATATAATATTTTCTTTTCCTAAGCATTTAAGGACTTTGTTGTGATACTCATAGTTGACTTTATTCATTTTGGGCTTTAACTTTCTTATATAAAGGGCTTCAAGGAATTTTAGTTTTTGCTTATTATTATTTTTATGTAGAGAGAGAGAGAAAAGGAAAACTTTTCTTTTTGTCTTTGTTCATGTTGTCTTTTCACAGATATTTATATGTGAATTTTTACACACACATTATATATATATATATATATATATAAACTAGGTGTAACAGCATAATTGTCCATCCCACAAAATATTTAATATCTAAAAAAGCACTAAACAAGTTTTTTTTTCCCAGGTTTTCAGATAAGACGTTTAGTCATCTTAATATCATTTGTCATAAGAATCACTGAAAAACCCTTTGAGTTATTCAGCTAGAAAGAGAACAGGTTAAAATCATTTTGTGTCAGCTCCACTGTCTTTCCATCTGAGCAATGGTGAGAGGAAAAAGATCATTCAAGACTTCAGTAATGGTACCAACATACATACTCTGGCTTCCATCTTCAAAGTTCATTCAAGAACCATCAAGAGAATGGTCAATAAGTTTAAAAAAGAGGGAACAGTAGTAAGGAAAACTGAATCGGAAGGTCACATCAGGAAGAGGGATCATCATTTCAACTTAGAGCTAAAGAGATCAATTAGAAAATGCCCAACTCAATCCATAAGACATTTGGCATGTGAGAGAGAATTTTCGGCTATGACAGTTCAAAGAGCAGTGAAAAAAGACTTGAAAAGGAAATGATATGTGAAAATTTTGAGGTACCTTGTTACTCCAGGACAGAAAGTTAAAAGGTTAGAGAGGGTGAAGATCCTCTTGAACAAGTTGAAAAATGATCCTGGGATAATATACATACATATATATATATATATATATATATATTTGAACTTTATTTCAATCGTTCATGAGCTTCCGATCCTTAGCTATGATTAATTAATGATGAACGTGTCATTTTCATTTATGATTAATTACATCACAATCCTTCTGTTAAGCTTGGGGAGTAATTATACATTCTTATTGCACTAGGGAGTCCAATAGTGTTATAAAAACCTCGGAGAATTCCAGTAAGATATCTTTAATTATTTCTAAGATACAATGGCGGTTCAAAGCTTAATCTAACAATTGGATAATTTTGCTGTTACATCTGGTATATATATATATATATATATATATGTGTGTGTGTGTGTGTAAAAAGTATAAAAGTGGACATTGGAATCAACACTCAAAGGCAACAGATTTTTTAATTCTAAATACAATCATCAGGCCTCTGAGTGTTGACTTCAATGTCCACTTTTATATTTTATATTTACATACACTCTACCTCTGATATTTATTTATAGCATATCTTAAAACTATATTTCTTTATATAGATATATATATATATATATATATATCACTTATGAAAATGATTAATAGAAATTTCTCCCCTCTCCTCTCATATATATAAATATCATCACAAAAAGGACAATTTATTAATATAATTTTTTAAAATATTAAAACATTGACAATAAGCAAATATATTTACATTATTTTTACTTTTACTTTCAGAATATGATTTCCCAGCTGATGTTAACCGCAAAGCAATTTTTGCAAATAATGAAGTTCAACTTGAGAAGATTGAAGTTTATGGCTTTGATTATGATTACACTTTGGCATCATACACACCTGAATTACATGATCTCATTTATGATTTGGGCCGTGATTCATTGGTCTATAACAGCAAGGTAAGAATCTATTTAGCCAATAAATCACCTGGGATTATCTATAAAAGACAAAGGATGTTTAAAACTTCCCACCAGTAATGAAACAGGTCACAATAACAATGTAATAAATGACGAAATATTTGTAGTCTGTCTATATTTCTGAGATGAGGTATTATGTACAGTATTTACATTAGTCGGACTATTGTCCTCATCTTTGTTGCCATATTTGTCACAACGTTTCGGCTGTTGTACGCTCCGGCCTTCTTCAGGTGGTTGGAATTTCGAACCGAACCCTTTATTTCGATCACTGGGGTAGACTGTTCTAGTTCCACGAGCCATGTTTGATGGATGTCAGTTATCAGTTATCTCCTGCTAATTTTCCCTCTGAAAGTTCTCCACTGCCTGAACCGGGTATTGAACTCACACTCTTTGGGTCTGTCACTGGATCTAACCAACGCCTTTATCCACTGTGCCATGTGTCCTTGAGGCTCGTGGAACTAGAACAGTCTACCCCAGTGATCGAAATAAAGGGTTCGGTTCGAAATTCCAACCACCTGAAGAAGGCCGGAGTGTACAATGGCCGAAACGTTGTGACAAATATGGCGACAAAAGTTAAGAACAATAGTCCGACTAATGTAAATACTGAAAATATTTGTAATTGGCCACATTATTTTATTAAAAATTAATGACTATTAATTATTATTAGTATTATTATTATAATAATTATTATAACTATTAGTTTTATTATGTGACTATATTGTTCAATTGTATATTCAAGCTTTCTTCCTGTAATACTATTCATCTAAACTGGATATAAGGTTTAGAAATGTATCATGCAACACGCGATGATAAAGTGACCATGATGCATGTCTCTCAAGCCATTGAATATGATTTTCACCGAATACACTAGGAATGCAGCCGTACATCAATGCTTTCATCGCATTCTAGCAGGAGTAATACCATGTAAAAGAAGCCAATCACGAATGTTGTCAAAGAAAAAACATGAAAAAAGATGGGTCTAGGAGTCACCACATTTGTTTTTTAAGAAAGAGACAGAATTGTGGTGAATGGGCCAGCTGTTGACACCCAGCAAGTTCTCAGCATCACCTACCATGGAGTCAGCCATTTCTTCTAATTTTGCTATTATTTTATAATGTTATAAGTATCTAACTATTATTATTATTGACTCTTCAGCTAGAAGAGGCACAGTGGAGTAAAGGATTGTGGCTCGGATTGAGGAATCGGAGAGTCGAGTTCAAATTCCAGTCAAATCCATTACATTCACTTACATGCAAATACCCTTGGTGAATGTATGAATCCTCCTCTTCTCCCCCCAGCTATGGGTAAATAGCAAGACATACTGGGCCTTGGATGGCAACTGGTCTACTACAGAAAGAAATGGTAACCTACTGCGGGAAGAAAAAAATCTGCTTCGTCAGTCATGTATCAAAGGATACATGATCACCTAAGCATGTATCATGCATGGCACATAACCTGCTGACTGACTTCAGCTAGCCATTCAAGTTAAGCAACAATCAATCTGATCATTATTTGGATGAGTGACTTGAGAATATTTGAATAACTGTTATTAAATTTTGAAATTAAGATGATTTTATAAACAGTTGTTTAAAATGAGCTTAAAAGCAGTTAAGATCTCAAAAATGATTTGTATTTTCTTGCCAGTCATAATGGAATCCCACTCAGTATAATGTGGCAGTTCAGAGGAATTAAATTTTGCCATATGTATTCTGTGAAGCCATATTCATTTTGTTGTTGTTTAGATATTTCTTTGAGAATTTTTGTCATATTATGCAACATTACTATTTTGTTTTTTTACTCAGTATCCTGATGGTCTTCGTAAAATGAAATATGATCCCAATTTTGCTGTAAGAGGCCTTCATTATGATGTCCGAAAGGTTTGTTTCTTTTCCTTGTTTTCTTTAAAACTAAATGTGTTAATGTTAGTTAAATTAATATTTTATTCAATATCTATTTCTCTACTAATTTTGTTTTCTTTAATATCTCAACAAAAGTAGTAAACATACATGCATTGTTATTGAACATAATCCCTCAGTCAGTTATGTGCCATGCGTGATACATGCTTAGGCGATCATGTATCTTTTGATACATGACTGAAGAGGCAGATTTTTTTCCTGCAGTAGGTTGCTATTTCTTTCTGCAGTAGACCAGTTGCTCTCCAAGGCTATAGAACACAGTATGTCCTGCTATTTACCCATAGCTTGGAGGGGGGAGAGAAGAAGAGGATTCATACCTTTCCCAAGGGTATTAGCACATAAGTGAATGTAATGGATTCGACTGGAATTTGAACTCGGCTCTCCGATTTCTCAATCTGAGCCGCTATCCATTACTCTACTGTGCCTCCTTGTAATTCCATTCAAATTCATTACATTCACTTATGTGCTAATACCCTTGGGAAAGGTATGAATCCTCTTCTTCTCCCCACATCTATGGGTAAATAGCAGGACAGACCAGGTTCTATAGCCTTGGATGGCAACTGGTCTACCGCAGAAAGAAATGGCAACCTGCTGCGGGAAAAACTCTGCCTTGTCAGTCATGTATCGAAAGATACATGATCATCTAAGTGTGTATCACGCATGGCACATAACTGACTGATAATCCCCTACTTCAGTTTATTGCATGAAAATGAATGTTTGCCACTTTTGTGAAACTATCAATAAGAAATGAAAAATTGCTAATCTTTTAAACCCATGCAAAAACTTAAATTAGATTTCTTTGTTGAATGTTGAAATAATAAAATATAGCAATTGCAATAAACTTTGACTACCTTGATTTATTAATAGTTACAGTGATTTATATTTTATTTAAAAGTAAATATTTAAAAAAGTTTTTTGGCATGTTTCCCATTTTGAGAGATTTTTTTTATTTTACAAAAGTAATTGTTTCTTTCTCTGTTGGTTTTAATTAATTATTTGAATATATATTTCATTACATTTATTCACTTTTAGCGAATATGTTCCTATTTTTTGCTGATTCATGTGGCTTTAAATTAAACAGCTGCCATGCCATTTCATCCATTTGCTAAAAATTTATACATTCACTCTGATGTCATTTTGGCATAAACAAGTTTATTAAGGACCTGTTTGTTTTATCACTTAGAAAATATAAATAATTTAGACAGAAAACTGAAATAATTTAAAATTTACAATTTTTATATTTTGCTTCATTTGTTACTTTCAGTAATTAGCCAACAAAAATAGATAAAAGAGATTCAAGAAATGATCCTATATAAATTTCCATCATGTAATTTATGCCCCATTCAGTCTGTCAGTAAGATTTCCTTAATTCCTAACCAATTAAAATCGCTTTCTTCATTTCCAGTACACAACATATACAATAATTGCTAAACTTACTAAAACAAATTTAGGTCAAAAAAGATAGTTAAATCATTAAATTCCAGTTTTAAGTAAAAATATTGTTATAATCATTTTCATTCCTTGCCTTTTCACATATTTCACAGATTGATTCATAATGTGGTAATAATAATAGCAAATTTGAATTATTAATCTATATAATGAACGTGAATGTCAGTGTGTCACTATGTCACACTTTTTCAACTTTACTCTTAGAAGCCGTAGCCCAACATATTTTGGAATCAGGCCAACTCCATGAGCAAATTAAGAACATTCTGGGCTGGATCTGGACCTACAGTCCTGAAATTTGGGATTCCCAAGTTTTCATGTTTTCGACAATTATTTTTCATGTGATTTTTTTGCAACAAATTTTTTGTACAATAATAATTTTTATAACTTAGAAATAAATTTGGGATTAATCAAAATTAATTATGAAATCCATTGAAAGTCACCCATGAAATAAAAATAATTGTCTGTACAGAAAGTAAGGACCTATGTACATCAAATTATCTTTAAATAAAGTGGTAGAATAATTTTCATTTAACTTTTAAAAGGTAAGTGTAAATATTAATGTAATTTATTGTTGCCTATCACATCTACTCCTCCCTACCTATTGTGATGAAGGCCCAATCAAAAGCCCACTGCAGGAGCTAGCTCATATGCCGTCTGATAGGGTGGCTTTTAAGCTAGTTATATAATATTTTTAAATGATTGTAAAAACTATAAATATTATTGTTTTCTACTTTTTAAATTTTGGCAAACATTTAACATCAAACTTTAACAAAATAAGATTCACATTTTAGTTTTCAATCTAAAGAATAAAAAAATTTACCACTATTCTATTTCTTTGAAACAAGCTAATTAGTGGCATTCACAAAATCTTAATGTCAAGAAAAATACAATTTTAACCAAATTTAGGTATTTTAAGAAACTCAAAATAATGTAAAAATATTATTGTCGTACTTGTGGTTGGTTTAATATATTCATTTTGCATGAAAACTAACATTGACCCAGAATAAACTAGTAAACATTTTTCTGTGTGGGTAGCCAAAATGTATCATATACTGTACAAATCTTCTAGTAGAATTAAAAATGTTGATCATTTAATATTTATTTATGAGTTTTAACTGATCAACTTTTGTCAGAAATTTTGAGATAAGGAATTATTCAGACCAGCATGTTAATCTTTGGTGTTATATATTCTTTTTCAAGTTTTTTGTCTTTGTACTCAGTAACCTTTTTAGAATTTTGAACCCTTTATTCAATCCATGGAGTAGAGTGTTCTCGTTCTGTTTTCCATGCAAAGAGGAGATAACTCATCTCAGATAATCACCTTCGTTTTTCTCCTACTGAACCAGAGTATGTGACTTTTCAGCACTATCAGAGTTAGGGATTGAATGCACAACTGCCAGGGAACCTGATATGTTTTAACCAATGATTTAATCTACTAGGCCATGATGAACGTTTTTAATTATTGATATTATATTTGATAAATAAGGACTGTTATATTTATTAAATAACATTTGCATATTTCCAATATGTACCTGTTGAATTTACTATATTTATGTAATCATTAGAGTAAATGAAGATGTTGATGGATTTGTCTAATAAATTCTACTTTTGATATCATAAATGAATTAGTAAAATAATAAAACTTGATTTCTCTTTCTGATTTGACTTTGTATATAACTTAATTTCTTTAAGAGAAAAAGAAAAAAGATTTTTGCTTTATTTTTTTGCAGGGTCTTCTCATGAAAATTGATTCTTTCCATCATATAATGTTGGGGACTGTCTACAGGTAAATAGATGAAGAGACATTTTAGTTTTATCTTTTTTTTTTTAATTTCATTATGTCATTGTATCTCCTTTCGTGAATTTTCTCTGTTTTTCATTTTCATTTCTCCTCTTCTTTCTTTTTTCATTCTTAAATTTCTTTCAACTTTTTAATTTTTTTCTTTCTTCTTTTTTATACTACATTATTCTTTGACTCTTTTCCCCAATTTTTTGCTTTCTGATTTTCTTTCATTCATCATTTTTTTTAAATTTTCTTCTGATTTTTCTTTCTTTTTTTCTTATTATTTGTACCTTTTATTTAATCATTTCACTCCAAGCAATGCAATAAAGCCACTAAAAGGCAAAAGATTGCTGAATGTGAAAGAATGAGAAAAAGAAAAACATTATCAAAGATAGATAACAATACAAAAACAGGAATTAAGAAGACAAAAGGTAACAATTGACATTGCATTCGAATTTTTGAAGGTCAAAGTTGATTAGAAAAAAGCCAGAAGAGAGTTCCACAAGTGAGAAGTGCAAGAGAAGAAACTGTTAGCATAGAACTTGTTGAGGGTGCAAAGAAATCCCTCAGACAAATAATAAAAGGAAAATACACTACAAATAAAGCAAAATAAACTTTTGTTTATTTTCGTAAAAAAAAATATAAGAATTATTTTTTTTGTACAAAAATGAAATTGTCCGTAAAGCAATGGAAGAAAAGGAGAAAGAAAAGCACTGGGAATGTGAGAGGGAAAAGGTAGGACGATGTGTAGCGAGCGAGATGAAAGAAAGAGAGGGTGAAGGAATGTTCACTGATACGCGATACTGCCTGTTGTGTGAACTGCTGAATTCTCTGTGTGTGTGTGTTCGAAGCTGTCCATGTCGCTTTGATGTCAGCTTGTCGCTGTTCTCCCTCTGGTCTGATGAGAGTTTCTACCTTCCTTATATCTGAATGATGAGGCTCCGGGGAGATTAAGAAATGGGTTTCTTATGTCGAGCCCTGATTGGTCAATAAATCATATTTTTTTACCATGTGGTGTGCTTTTCACTACGTCCGAACTTTTGGGTGCGCCGTTCTTGTTTTTGACCCCACAGGGTATGGTGAGGAGTGAATTCCCGCACAGTTGTATTTTTTTGATACCCGTGGTGTGAATTAATTTTTATTGTGTGTATGGAAAATAAAATAAGGAACAGCACAAACTTACGGTTACGTCTAGCCATTTTAACTGTACAATGATGAGACCCAGCTGCCAATCTAGTAGTGCACTTAAATTCATAAAGTCAAAGTAACAAGTAGGAAAGCTCACCTGAAAATAATAGAGCCCTGGGTGACACCTGCATTAATGCCAAAAAATCTAGAAGAGTAGTCATTCAAGACAACTTTCATGACATGATTTGATAAAAAAGATTGAATCAGATCAAAAATGAATCGAGAAATACCATAACCTTTCAACTTGTGAAGAAAACCAGCATGCCACACCCTGTTAAATGCCTTCAAGATATCCAAGATAACCGCCTGAGCTTCATCATTCTTATTTAAAGCTTGATAGATTCTTTCAGCAATAACCATTAACACATCAGCAGCTGACCTAGAGAGGCAAAAACCATATTGCTTGTCTGAAAGAAGACAATGCATGGTGAGATGTTTAACCAATTCAGAGTAGATGAGCATCTAGTAATTTGCCAAAAAGAGGTAGAAATTTAACAGGCTGATAGTAAGATCAGACAGTTCACCTGAGTTCCTAAAGTCTGGAACTACAGAAGAGGATTTCCAACAAGCGTGGAAGTAAGAAGCATCAAGGCATTTATTGTAGAGTTAAGAGAGAACAGGAACCAGTCCAGGAGCATATTTCTTAAGGATTATTGCAGTGATACTGTAGGGACATTATTATTATAAATAAATAAAAATAAAATATAAAATAATAATAATAATAATGAAAATTATAAATAAAATAAAACAGTAACATTTAAAAGTTGTATAAAATAAATTAATAAAAAGTAAAAATAATAAAAATTCTCTCAGCATGCAACAAAAACTGTCCCTGACAGAAATACTGACATCCCACCAAAAGACATTAAATTCAACCTCTTTGCCACAAACCCTCAGACAGTCAACATGTGCCCTACCTCTTTCTGTGACATGGCGTGTTAAAATATCAAGTAATTTCTTACATCTACCATAAAACATTTGCAACCAAAAATACACACAACACCAGTACACATAAAAAATAAATTGTATGAAATTAACATACAATTTACCATGCTTTCCTGTTATTTCTGTACGTTTTATTTCTTGTCAAGTATGTTTTTATCTCTGTGAGCACGAGGCTAATGTCTGCTGCTATGATGTGAGTAATCACCCACAATGCTTTGTGAGGATCTATTTTAGAGATGATAGCAGAAAATGAATTGAGTTATATGCATATCACACAGTAGAGACTCAGTTCTAAGTGGAAAGTCAAGAGTAGAATTGGAAGAGAATTTACCAGCAAAACATTCTGCTTTATCAGAAGATGATAACATCTCAAATTAAGTGAAGAGAGCAGGAATAGAAAACTTACTCTTATTAGGTATCCCAACACTCAGCTTACAGCCGATGAAATTCTTAACTAAACACTAAAAAATGCATATATTCAACTCGCCGTG
Source organism: Acanthosepion esculentum (assembly GCA_964036315.1). Taxonomy (NCBI): domain Eukaryota; kingdom Metazoa; phylum Mollusca; class Cephalopoda; order Sepiida; family Sepiidae; genus Acanthosepion; species Acanthosepion esculentum. Next base: position 26,187,302 of record OZ038495.1, on the reverse strand, counting down.
TTATTTCATTTAATATCTCCATGAAAACATAATGCATACCAAATAAAAGCTTATTTCATGAACTTTGTTTCTATCTTATTTATTTTTATATGTACTACAGTGTGCGATGAACATTACAGTTTGAAAATAGACATTTTTTTGGTGATTTCGCTAAATTTTGGCCATTTTTTTCACTGACGGCAGTTTAGACTTCCTCAAATTTTGTAATATGTGCACTCCGCAGGGTTTATTACAATTTTGGTAACACACTAGTTTGAAAGTTAATATTCTAAGCTTTATTTTCATATATTTTATATTTTTTAATTTTAATAAGAAGTTTGTAAACAATTCAAATGAAAAGTTTGATCGTAAAATTCAAATGCTTCTTGTAAAAATAAAAAAATAGAAAATATATCATTAAAACGCTCATTTAATAATCTATGAAACTAAATCAAAAATGAAATGATAGCTCCATTTTGCACGTGTGCAATTATGTGTAACCATGTGCGACTCGCTCGGCCAACATTTCAACTCCACGCGAGACTGAATACACAGCATCAACACAGACTGAAAATAATCGACCCGTATGTTTTCTATGGATGAAATTTTCAAGGAAATTGGTAAGAATTTGTTTTAAATATTAATTTTCTATGATATATAAAATGTAAATGAGATTTAAAAACCGTTTTCATCATAAAAAATATGAAACAAAAATCAATTTTACTTTATGCTCCGATTCAAATCATAAAAAAAAAACATAGGACTTATTGATTGAAAAATGTTCATATTCAAAGAATGAGATAAAAGAACATTCTACAAAAAAATTCTAGAATGTCTTTTATGTTTTTGCAGTATTCTCACAATAATTATCAGCATTTCAGTTACCAAGTAACATTTTCTTACTTTTTAAATTATCTAATGAATGGATTTTAGTTACGATTTATTGCTATCTAGATACAAATTTATAATTTAATATTCATTTTCCTAATTTATTATTATTTCTTAGTAATATTTATTTCATATGGATTATTAGTAATCATTAGTGGGTATTGCTTAGCGTGTGTTAAGCTTCTCTCTCTCTACAGTCCAGAAATTGTACATGTTGAGTCAGGACTGTACTTGTTCAGCATCTGCTCCATGTACATTCTAATCTGTTGATTTTAGGTCATTTTAACCATGATAAATGGAAAGAGCACCCTCAGAAATGGCTAGATATGAAATTTGGTATTTCTCGTGTAAGAAGTATTCATTTTATGACACAATTCAAGCAAGTCTAAAATCAGCCTTTCAAATACCTTGTAACAAAAGGTTAAAAAGCAATTTTTTTCAATTTTGAAGTGGAATAATCCAGAATATATCCATTCTATCATTTCCCCAAAAATTAGGTATGTTACTGGTATAGTCATAATGTGATATTTGAAATTTGGGATGAATGGATCTTATTTCCAGTTTCATGAAATGTCAAACCTCAGGTTATGAGTTGTTTGCACATCATTGCAGAAGTTTTGATTTATAAAATTTGCATATTCAAATAAGAAATATTATTTAAGAAATATGTAGTGATACTATCTGTAATTTTATTATTAATTTCTTTGTTATGTACCTAACAAGCTAGTATAATTTTAACTATTGTTCTTAATTGCTTTTTAAAATATAAGAGTCCAAATATGGTATTTTGTCTTAATTCATAATAGACAAAAAAATGGCTAAGTCGAGCACATGTGTAAAAATAAAAATAAATCTGCCAAAATTAAATGGTTTGAGATATTTTGATGAAATAAAAACTGCTAAGTTTCTTTAATCATGTAGATTAAGAAGATGCAATCAGATAACACATAGTACCTGTTTGAAATTTTCACCTGTGATACCTACTCTTATTTAACACACTATAACAGAGCCACCTGTAATGATAACCAAACTTGTTAGAAGCTATATCGTACCTCATTCTATCAGTGAACAAAGACTTAGCCACATTTTTACAATTATTATGAGCAGACAAAAAGAAGCATCTATTGTGATTGGAACTATCACATTGGCAAAGCTGGAAAAATTGATTCCTGTGGGTTATAGCCACTGAACAGGCAGGTGCGAACTAAAGAGATGATTGTGGTATTTCTGAGAAGGCACAAAAGCATCAGTGCTGATTTTTACCCAAGAAGAAACCTCACTGGCACATTTCTCTATAGGACGGTTAAAAATTTCACTCCAAGAAGCATCACAATAAAAATATGAAATGAATCCCAATCAGTACATTGATAACAGAGAAGTTTTGTGAATTCCAGTCTTAAAGATGACTCAAAAGAAATATCAACAGATACTACAGCATGAGCCAAATTGCCAAGCGGTCAGAGTTGTGATACATAACAAAAGCAAAGTTTTGTCAATGTTAAAAATCTGTTCAGGAAGAAACCTGTTTTCATTGATGATCTTAGCCAATGCTTTAGGAAAATTGGCTGCTGCTTGTTCATCAGCTGATGCACTTTCTCCTTGCTTCTTAATAGAGTGATAACGTCTTCATTTTTTAAATCTCATGAACCAGCCTTGACTTGCTTTAAACTCTACATCTTTCTCATATGGGTATTTTTTGTTCAGGTCTTCAAACAAAGACAACACTTTCACTTGAATGATTTCTTGACTAATAGCAGCACGCTGATGATTCAACCTATCAATCCAAAGAGAAAGAAGCTGTTCCATCTCTTCAAAGATTTTCCTCTTTTCTTATTGATAACAGTATTCTTCATCCCTGGGACATCAGATTTGATATGTGCCAAAATCTTATCCTTATTGAGAACAATCGTTCATACAGTTGTCCGATTCATTCCAAAAGATCGATCAATTGATATAACCTTTTTCATGGCGTTTTATCATAGTAAGTTTATCATCTAGCATTATAGCATGACGCTTAGCATTTGCACTCGGAATTTTCTTAGGAGCCATTGTGGCAATATAAAGTCACAAATGAATGAGAATGAGGGAGTAAGCGATAAGCAGACGTATACCGTGCGTATGTCTAAACTAAACTGGATTTCAATTTTGCGGGAATCATGAGCGGCATTGACAACATCGGCAAACAGTAGATATTGGAACTACCGTGGAAAACGCCAATATTGAGCTCTTAAAGACCACTAAATAAGATGGCAACACAGAGTCACAGTTGTTTTTCATATTTCGTTCTCTAGGATTTATGATGATTATATTAACAATTACTGTAAATGTACATATTTTAATATGATTTTATATACTTTTATTCTTATTTATTGTACAGTAACATGATTTTATGCACTTTTAATGCTTTGCTAGTGATATTACGACTTCAATATTTGTGGTGGATGGACATAAAGTTGAATAAAATGACTTAAACTTGATTTTTATTTTTCCATATATTTTTTTTGACAAACGACGTATAATCAAGAATGACTTAACTGAAAATGACGTAACCCATGATATATCTGTAACTGCATTTTTTAAATTATATAATTTTTTATAGATATATTTGTCATATTGTCTGTTCCAATGGACTCGGACTATGTGAGATGACTTGCTTTTTTATTTTCTGTGTTACATGACACTTTGGATAACTAAAATAAATGGAAGCATGATCATATGAAACAAATTTAATCACAATCTAACAATTATTTTTGGAGATATTTTGATCACAATTAGCAAACTTATAACATTATTGACAAGAGGGGAAAAATGTAAAGTTCATCCTCATTGAAAAGCCATCGTGTATATGGTGGTGATTTTATAAGCATTAGAATGTGGCACACTGGCCGAAAATATGGCGCACCCAGTGAGGATTGAACTAACTATTCAGTCATAATTGATCTAAGGAGACAAGCTTGCTAACCATTACACCACATTGCACAAGCCATCATGTCTAAGATGATAAGATAACTTTGTATTTTTTTATACTTTAGAGGCCTCCAACCTGTTCCTGATGATGAGGTGAAAGAGTTGTATGATGGCACCCATGTACCATTAGAAAGCATGAACACCTTCTATGGAACTGTAAGTCTATACTAATTTACAATACAAAACAAACCAACCTAGAAGCTAAAAACTAATATTCTGCAGTAATACTACATAAAAAAAAAATAACAAAAGAAAATGCAAAGATAGTTTTGACTGACATTTTATTTCTTAAATGTTTGTGCACAGTAGACCAAAGATTTAGCATATTTTATTTTGTATAAATGACTAAACACACTTATCACAAGCAGAGAAAAAGTAAGATTTAAATTGTATATAAAAGGTAACCAAAAATGTTCTGTCCGTTTTTTGATTAGTCATTGAATGAAGTTGAAATATGTACGAAATGCGTGTAGCAATTGTTTTCAAATTTAGATAGCCGGAAGTAGTAACATCAGACCTTATAAAAAACATGCGCACCGTGCCCGGCCATCACTTATAAGCCAGACAACTGTGAGAAGGATGGAAGTGTCTAGAGATCTCGTTCGGGGCTGTTTTCTTTACGACTTCAAAGTGGGCTTATCAGCAGCTGCATCAAGTTGCCGCATATGTCAAGCATTTGTGGATAGTGCCATGGATGAACGTACTGCAAGGCGTTGGTTTCGAAAATTCAAGTCGGGAGATTTGTCTCTCCATGATGAGCCTCACAGTGTACGACCACAAGTCTTGAATGACGGAGTCCTGAAGGCAGCCATTGAAGAGGACAATAGTCTAACGTGTGGTGAACTTGCAAGACAGTTCAACGTTTCTGATGAAGCAGTTAGACTTCACCTGCACCGCCTAGGTAAGACGTACAAACTGAGCAAGTGGGTTCTGCAAATGCTGTTGGAGGTTCACAAGGGACAACGAGTAGCAGCCTGCGTATCGCTGCTTTCTCGCCACCGTACCGCATCCTTATTCAATCGAGTGCTTGCCAGTGATGAAAAGTGGGTTCTGTACGAAACTCCCAAGTGTTCCAGACATTGGTTGTCTCCTCAGGATGCTGTCCCTCACACCGCAAGACTGCCTATGCACCCATGCAAGATTTTGCTTTGTGTCTGGTGGACAGGTCGTCAAATGGTTCATTATGAACTGCTACCAACGGGCCAAACAGTCACTGGAGACCTATACTCGCAGCAATTGAAACGTGTGCAACAGGCATTGCGGCAGAAGGAGCCAGCACTGGTGAATTGCAAAGGTGTGCTTTTCCTCCATGACAACGCCAGACCACATGTTGCGCGAGTGGTCAGGGATACCATACAGCAACTTGGGTGGGAGACCTTGTGCTATCCACCTTTTTCACCTGACCTAGCGCCATCCGATTACCACCTCTTCCACTCCCTGGATAATCATCTTCGTGGGAAATCCTTCACCAATGAAGCAGACTTGCGCAAAGCCCTCACAGGCTTCTTTGCGTCAAAAGCCCTCGAGTTCTACTGCAAGGGCATTGAACAGCTGGAGACACGTTGGCAGAAGGTGCTGGATGTCAATGGCGGTTACTTCAAAGACTAAATATAAGTTACACATACTGTAAATCGTTTTCTTTTTTTCCTTTAAAAACGGTCAGAACTTTTTTGGTTACCTTGTACAATGGCTAAAGATTTTAAACCTTTTCAGCCAGTATGTGATAAAATAAAATGATTACTTTTGACAAGAATTTTGCTTTAGTTTTATATTTTATTTTATTCTTTGAGAACCTATTGGCACATCACCCATCTACCCCAGTCATATGCACACAGACACACACACACATATATGTGTGAGTGTGTTGGTACTATATGAAGGGAAACTAAAAAGTTCTCAGCTCAATCAAGAATCTCTTGCAAAAAAATCTGATGTTTGGTCATTAATGAGACAGACCAAGATTTTCACCTCTCTCTCATAGAGATTACTATTTATTTAAGGCAATAGATTCTTTCTGTAATATTCAATGAGACCGACCAAGAATTTTCAACATTGTGTGTTCTTCTATTTTCATATAGCTCTCATGATTCTAATTTTATAATAGTTATAATAAATATCAAATGCTTTCAGCAGGTCTAAATGTTCTTGTAAAAACTACTGTATGTTATTTATGAGTGGAATAGATAATCTATTTCTGATAATCCATTATCAGTTAGCATAAAAGAAAACCATATAAAAATTCTAATGATAGCAACAGAGTGAAGCAAAAGTACTTTTGAAAAACAACTACATGGTTTAATAAAACTTGTTTGAAAGAATTCTACCTTATTTAATATATATATGTATACAAATTTCAATAAATACTACAGATCTTTCTGATGAATTATAATTGTTATTGATTGCCTGATCATTTTATAGCTTTGCTTACACAACCATATCTGTTTTCTGTTTGTACATTTCTTAACTGGGCTGAATATTTGGTTGTACATTTTTAATAAAAGCATTGTTTGTTCTGAATTTATTTTCTCATAGACTGACCGACATTTGCCACCAAAGGGAAATGTTATCAAATCTTTCCATTATAACTATAAACAGAGCATACTCACTGAAGCAGTCATTAGAACATGATGTTTTCATACTGGTTAAATTTGTTTCTGAATTTATTTAATTTAATTTTTAGGGATTAATGTATCAACTGATGGATCTATTTGCTCTTCCAGAAATTACACTTTTAGCCAATGTCACAGAGGTAAGAACTTTGCTTTTAGTTTTCCTTTCATACACTCCACATACTTGGTGTTTGGATTTGCATACCTATTTCCTCTTAATTTTTAGTTGTTTGTTTCTCCTTTTTCTGAGATTATTACGTTAATATATTCAATATAATATTCCTTGATATTATCTATACAACAAACTAGATTAAACAAGTTTTTAAAATGACAAAATGTATGTTGTTGAATAACGTACAGTATCACAGTAGGTGTTTAAATTGGATTATCATAAATTAGATATTTTAGTAGTTACCTCAGATATTTTATAGTCATGCAACTCATCATGGGCTTATTCAATTATTAACTTACAAATTAAGTGTAGTGATACTGGCAAATTAATATGCCTAATTTGCATAAGTGCAAGAGAAAGCCTACCATTTGTCTCTAGAAGATCCAGATTTTGTGGATGCATGGATTCGATGTTTTTCTGCCAGTGCGAGAAGTAAAAAGTTGAAAGACAACAAGGAGAATGAAAGTCTCCACCATGGCATATCCCACAAACTTGGAAGACCTGACTTTCAAAAAAATAAGTCAGATTATAAGGAGAAATATGAGACCAAAAAAAAGGCTGGTAGTGGCAGAAAGAACGAAGTTCATGTCGATGAAACAAGAAATTGACGAACCAATTATAAAATATCTACACCGTCTACAAAATGCGAGTAGATATTGCGAATTTGAAAAACTAGGACAAGATGGACAGACTATTGAAGAGGACTTGATTCAATTAAGGATAATTGAAGGTATGTGCAATGCATCACACCGATATAAAATAATGGAACAACTGCAATTTAGATATGCAAATTGATACTGGGAGTGAAGTAACGCTGATACCAAAAAATTTTTGGGAACGCGTTGGAAAGCCACTTTTACGAAAGAGCAGTTTACAACTCTGCCAATTTGATGGGTCAGTCATAAAAACTTTAGGATACTTTGAAGGTTCCTTGGAGTTAGAAGATAAATTTGAAGTAATACCTATAATTGTCACAAGTTGTAAAAAGAACCACGGACTTCTTGGAAATGACGTACTTAACATAAATTCAACCAAATTAATTAATGAGATAAAAATGGAAAAAATTGGAAAGTTAAAAAACTATAAAGTGAGTTTAAAATTAAAAGAAAATGTCTCCCCCTCTTATTATGAGGCATGAAAATTACCAGTACATTTGTTGCCATTAGTAGTAACAAAACTACGGAAATTAATAGAACAAGACCTTCTTGAACATGTTCCCCCTGGGGGCAGTAAGTGGGCATCACCTATTGTAGTGTTGAAGACAGATGGTGATTTACGTATTTGTGGAGATTACAAAATAGGCGTAAATCACAAAGTCTGTTCGGATTCATATCCCATATCGAATGTTGAAGTTGCATTACATGAACTGGCAGGAATGAGCGTTTTTACAAAAATAGATTTAAAAACGGCATACCACCAAATACCAATAGACGATAACTTCAAAGAAGTAACCACGATAAATACGCCAATAGGGTTACTAAGATGGAAAAGGATGCCATATGGAATAAAAACCACAAGCGCCATATTTCAAAGGGCCATCAAACAGGTTTTAGAAAATATGAAAAATATGATTTGTTACCAAGACGATATATGCATAGGAGCTACTAATGAAAAGGAATTAAAAAAGAAAACCGACATAATCTTGAATAGATTAAAAAATGCTGGAATGACAATAAATGAAAAAAAATGTGTAAGCAATTGTAGTAAAATATTTTTTTTAGGTTATTCCATTTCAAAAGAAGGTATATCACCAGACCAAGCCTTGATAGAAAAAATACTAAAAGTAGCTACACCTACAAATAAAAAAGAACTGGAGTCTTTTTGGGGATTGGTGAATTTTTACAGGCGATATTTACCAAAATACACGGACTTGACTGAACCGTTTGCAAATTTAAGAAAAAAGAATGTTGAATTTATTTGGTCAGAGGAACAACAAAAAGCTTTTGATAGATTAAAAGAAATTATGGCAATGAAACCAGTAGTGAAAATGTTTGATCCAAAAAAGGACATGACATTAACCACAGATGCAAGCGAACATTCAATATCAGGAATATTATCACAAGAAGGACATCTGATAATGTATTTATCAAGAAGACTAACAAACACTGAATTTAATTATTCAAATATAGAGAAAGAAGCGTTGGCTATCGTTTGGACAACTACTAGAGCCCGACAATTTTTAATTGGAAAAAGATTTCTGTTAAAGGCCATTAGAGTTTATATTTAACCCAAGGAAAGAATTACCCAAAGCCACAACATCGAGGATACTAAGATGAGCAATAAGATTGATGGCATTTGATTTTGATATAGAATATGTAAAAGGAAATTCAATTCCACACGTAGATGCACTATCAAGATTGAGATTTTACAAGGAGTCAAAAGATAAAACAGAAGAAGAATTTGAAGATACATTCTTATATTGGGTAGAGACTGATGTTTTGTCTTTAGATAGAATGGCTGCAGGAACTAGACATGATCCAGTACTAAATAGGATAATATCGAGAATAAGAAAAAACTCGTGGGGAAATTGTTCTAGGGCGGAAAGACCCTACAAAGAAATAAGACAGAAATTAACGATAGAACATGGAGTGATTTGTAATGGGGGATCTGGTAGTTCCCCCAGAAACACAAAGAAAATTGGTAATAAAAAGTGTACATGATGATATACACTGTGGAGTAGCGGCTACACAAAAAAGGATAAAATTAGAAGCACGGTGGCCGGGATATTCAAGAGATGTCGAAGAATATATAAAAAGGTGCAAAAAATGTAAAGAATTAAGAAACTTTACACAGGCTACTTTACATTCGTGGCCTAGAGAAGTGGAGCCATGGAGTCGGGTGCATATGGATCATGCGTATATTAATGGAGTGGGACTCTTATTAATTCTAGTAGACTCTTTTTCAGGCTGTCCTGAAATAATCCTGGTGCCAGACAAGATAAGTTCTACGATAAAACAGATTCTAAGGGTCATATTTTCCAGAAATGGCGTACCAAAAACCCTGGTATCTGACAATGCACCAGAATTTTGTGATGAAGATCTTAATTTATGGTTAGAAAAAATAGGATGTAAACCGTATAAGACATCCCCATATCACCCTCAGTCAAATGGGTTAGCGGAAAGAATGGAGCAGACCGTAAAAACGGGACTAAAAGCATGCTCTCAGCAAAAAGAAAAAGTAGAAGTTTTAAAAGCTATCACACAATACCACACGCTGGAAGACTAGAAAGCCCATCAGCTTTAATGGGAAGACAAATTAGAGCTCTGCTAACGATGTCATACTCCACAAATGAAAAAATGTGGTACAAAAAGAACAAAGAAGCAAATCCGGAAAGGGCAGAATTTATCATGCAAAAAGGCCACAATACAGCTATAATAAATAGAGAAAACGGCAACAGTGTATTAGCCCATGTAGAAAAAGTAAGGACCCAGGGTGAATAAGTAGAGCAAAATAATGAAGAAATGTCTATGATTCCATCCGTTAATGATTTATTAGAACAACTATTACAGAATGAAACATCAGAAGACGAAACAATGCAGGATCAAGTGGGCCAGAATGAGTTTGAAAGTTCGGACGAAGATCAAATAATGCAAGAAAATGCCTATGATTACAGCTTAGCGCGGGACAGATCTCGGTCTCCCAGAGAAAGAAATACGGGAGAGAGAGAGAAGTAGGGCAAAGTAATGAAACTATCATGAGAAGAAGTACAAGAACTACTAGAGGTATAAAACCTATACGTTTCAGGGAGATGTAGTGACACTGGCAAATTAATATGCCTAATTTGCATAAGTGCAAGAGAAAGCCTAGATAACTCGTCACTGAGAATAACGTAGTAGTAGAACAAACTTAGCGACTGACTAGTACTAAACCTTGTCTTCACAACATTAAGATTCATCAGAAAATGAAAATAGCAAAACTAGGACACCGTCCTGGGTATGACATTAAACTGCATCCGAGTCCTGGGTAAGACGATAAACTACATCCAACAGCAAGGCCTCTGATCAGGAGGTTTTGAGGAGCATGGAACCGCCTCTTAATTGCTGATGTTCCCAGGTCCACCCTGATCCGGGGTGGTAGCACCTATTAGGGTCCCAGCTATGGGAAAATAGTGAAATCCCAAGGTGTGACCATGTCCTGGGTTTTTGAACAATGACATTGCCAGCTATATGTTTTTGAAACAATGATGTTGCCAGCTACACGTTTTTGAAACAATGATGTTGCCAGCTACACGTTTTTGAAACAATGATGTTGCCAGCTACACGTTTTTGAAACAATGATGTTGCCAGCTATACATTTTTGAAACAATGATGTTGCCAGCTATACGTTTTTGAAACAATGATGTTGCCAGCTATACATTTTTGAAACAATGATGTTGCCAGCTACACGTTTTTGAAACAATGATGTTGCCAGCTATACGTTTTTGAAACAATGATGTTTCCAGCTATACGTTTTTGAAACAATGATGTTTCCAGCTATACATTTTTGAAACAATGATGTTGCCAGCTATACGTTTTTGAAACAATGATGTTGCCAGCTATACGTTTTTGAAACAATGATGTTTCCAGCTATACATTTTTGAAACAATGATGTTGCCAGCTATACGTTTTTGAAACAATGATGTTGCCAGCTATACGTTTTTGAAACAATGATGTTGCCAGCTATACGTTTTTGATATATCTAGTAAATACTGGATCTGGCATTAAATAACCCATAGTAGTTGATATGCCATAAAACCCCAAACAAACAAACAAAACTAGGACATTTTTACAGGCATTTATATTTGATAATATATTCATTGATTCTAGTTGCTGACATAAAATTTATTTTCCTTTTCAGTATTTTATCAAGAACAGTATTCCTTTTGATCCAGAATATGTCTTCCATGATGTCAGGGTAAGAAAAAAATAATTTGTTTATACTTATAACTCTTGTCATATTTTAATATTTATCTGTTTATTTTTTTAATTACTAAGTTTTTTTGAATGCATTTAAAGATGTTTTTATGTTGGTGTTAATAATTAGTTGTAGTCACAATTAGTATAGTAAATAAACTTCCAATAATTATGGTAAAATTTAAAACTGCAGCATATTTAGCATGTCATTTCGGGATTGGTCCTCTCTGGCGCAGACCCTCTTCAACACGAAAACATCTTGGCACAGTGCAAAGACATTTTGGTGTAGGACAACTTTGGTGTGGCAATTAATTAAATTGCGACCTCAAATAATATAAGATGGAATATAAAAAAACAGCTATATAGAGAGAGCAGAATATTTATCACTTTGACCTTGCATCAAGACAAAAGTTGGAAACATTATATGAAAAATTAATTTTCTAAAGGTTAGAGAAAAAAGAAGACATTTGCTAGTAGATTGATATTCATAATACATTATCTAAAGGTATATACAACATACATATAAGAAGGATATCTAGAAATAAAACAAAACACATTTTGAAAAAAAAATATTAAGGGATTTACTATTTGTAATTATGAGAGATATATGATATTATGTAGAGATATGCTTGCATATTTAAGTGCTACAAAATGTTTTATAAAATATAATTAAAAGCATTAAAATTATAAATAATCATAGAAACACTTAAAACAAACACTTGATGACTTCTGTAAGTTTAGAATGTGCAGAAATTTCAATATAGTGCAAGCATCGAGGTAAAACTCTAAAGAAGTTGTAAGAGGCGTATTAATATAATTAGAACTGAGCGACAACTGAAATTGACCTACTTCGTTTTTCATCAGTCAGACTGTCAAACGTTGTTTTGTCTCAGTGTATGTTGTCCTCTCACGTGGAGCCTAAACCCGACTCCATTAGGAAATTAAGCCCCATATGCCGACATCATTTGGTGAAATAGGAAGAAACCAAATTTCTTTAAAAAGACAAAAGAGAATTATATATATATATATATATATATATATCTAAATGTCCTTGTTTCCAGAAAAGGTATAATAAAATGGAAAAAAAAGATATTAGTGCAGATGATGCCTTTACTGTAGAAGTTTTAACTAATATAATTTTATATATATAATGTGTGCATGGGACAAAAAAAACAGAAAAAATAATGATACTTGAAGCACAGAATTGCCTCATCTTTGGCTATGAGATTGGTCAATAAATTGCTGTATAAAGTAAAAGATTATGTAGGTTTAAATTTAATGAGGTTTTTATGATCCCACAATAAAAACAAATATGCACGTGGTCCGCCATCTTATAAACTTTGTTTTTTGTGGGGATTCTCTTTTAAATATTAGTACAAATAGAAATGGCTAGGATAAGTTAATTTGAAAGTGTCAGTCACACACAAATACCATCACGGTCTATCAACAAAACCCCACAATGAAATTGACCTTAAAGGAGTAAAGGAGAAAATAATGACCATATGTAGACCCCCTAAGTATATTTCATAATTTAGTAAAAAATCTGGTATTAGACCATGGTTCAGCTAGTTGTTTGACGACAATTAAACTACATTTTTTTGTATTTTATTATAATATACATTTTTATTTTTTTACTATATTTTGTTAATTTTTATGGCTTTTTATTTTACTTTTATTGTAAAGATAGAAAGAAGCTGAAGTTTTAGATCAAAAACTTATTATTACGTTAGTGTGTTAGCATAACCTAGTTCTTTAATTCTATATCCCAAATCTTAGTATTCTTTAATTATTCCTTTTGTGTCTGTGGGAAGGGCTATTATTCAGGAAAAAAAGGTGTACCGAAACGAACTTGCACTGAGAGGGCCTGCACCAAATTGGATTTGTGCTGAAGTAGGTCTGAGTCAAAGTAGGCCTGTGCTGATGTGGCTGTGCCAATGTAGGTCTGCACCAAACTGCTGGCACCGAAGTGTCCAAGAATTTGTCATTTCAATTGTCAGTGAATCTTTTGATCTCTAGCTACCTCTCTTTGGGGAAAGGAAGTTATTTGCCATGGACAAATCATTTTTCCTTTACTTGACTATGGAACTCATTAATCTCATTTTGTCAAAAGACTTTTCCTTCCTAACTGATTTTATTGATGTTATACAACAAATAAGTGAAATTGTCAAAATTGCATTCTAATGAATTTTACAATCAGAAATATAAATCATGAAAATTGTGTTTTTGATCAACATTGAAGATAAATTTTCTGTTAAAAAATAATACTTTTAACAATCTTAACCCATTAATGTCCACTGTCCATAGTATTTAATAGTTAAATTTCTGTTAAATTTTCAATACTCACTTTTAATTGCTTTTTAAAAAAACGTTTTTGTTTCCAATTGTTTTCAGACTGCGGTACAGGATATTCACTTATCTGGTTTGCTTCACCAGGAAATAATGTCAAACTTAGGTAAAGTATTCATTGCTGTTTGATGGAAATAATTGACAGAAATTCTCAAGCTTGAATAATTCAGTGTGGGAAAAGGTACATAAAAATTGGGAATAAGTCCGGTGATTAAAAAAAAAATGGATATTACTTAAATAGACTGGCCACTGGAAAAAATAGGAAAAATGATTTTTTTGGTAATAATTTTTGTACATTAGCATTCTTTATATCTCCCTTATACTGCCAGACTGTAATGTTGGTCATCTAGTAATGAAATAACGTAATTTTTGCAGAATGAGATTAAGCCAGATATATAATTTTTTCAAAACAATCCTAACTGGGTTATGGTGAACAGTCACATAGAAGCAAGCGAGTCAGAGTGGCTTGCATCTGGTGCAAAGGAAAATAAGTGTCTTACCTCAACATGCAGCACGTGGCATCGGCATTTTGTTCCTTGAAAATGGTATTACTCTCCTATCTAACTATTCCAGCAGTATGTGCTGTAACGGGGTTTTTTTTTGTACAGTTTGGCATGATTCAATCAATAGCAAGCCGTGTGCTGATTAGTCGGACTAGAAGAGGCTATTTGCCTGGGTAACTGAGAGCAAAAGCAAAGAACACTGATTGGTTGGTCAGCCTGACAAAAGAGGGCTGAAGCAGTGAGAAGGCAGAACGGTTTTATGTTGGTGAAGTGTGCAGAAGATAAGAATGGCAGATTGAACAAGCGGTATCTTGTATTGTACAAATGATGTCCGAGGAATAGAGACTCATTAGTTACATGGGTAAATTTTGAGAACATATAAACTTATCATCAGATCACAGGTGTGTAACTTTGAGAACTTCTAAATTTTTTGGTCAAATTGTCCCAGGTTCCAATCCTCTCAGCACCTAATTCATCTCATTTTATGGGTTTAAATCCATATTTTTACCTTGTTCTTGTTCTTAATATCAAAGGCTACTCACTTATCTTCCCAAACTTTTCTTCCTCAACTAGCTCCTGTCTCAAATCGTCATACAGCTGTCATATGCACTAATAAATATTGATCCTGTGAATTTGTCCTGTTACATATATATATATTACTTCAAACGTTATTTCTTATTACTATAAATCCTATATTTAGTGGTTACATGTGTTTGAGTTGACATCCCAGTTATTTTAAAGATTGAGAAGGAAATGTGTCTCTCAATAGGAATCAAATCTGTATTCCCTTTTTTCCCCATAAGATAAATCACTCTTGAGTAGAGTGTCTCCTACCAATTAGGCGACACAGAAAACCATCTTGATAAATCATAGTTCAATTACCAACTTAAGAAATGTCCATCTCTCTTTAGGAACTTTCAAAGTTTAGATATGCTATCTTTATTTTCATGCCCCAAATTTGATATTACTTTCAACATTGTATTTCGTGGATACACATGTAGGAGTAGACAGTGAAATTAATGTCAACCTGCCTAGAGATCAAGACGTCCTACTACAAAAAATAAAACCTGGCTTCCCTTTTTTCCATCCTTTTCACTGCTTAAAATAACTGCATGCATATATATATATATATATATATATATATATATATATATATATATATATATATATATATAATGAACTCTGAGCAGTGATAGTCAGATGGCCTGAAGGTTGCATTCAAGCATGAAATGGACTGTCGGCACTCTGTGTTCACTTTTATATTTACATGCACTCTATCTCTGATATTGAGCACTTTTACCTTAAATTAGCTTTTATTCTTTACCTTATTTGATCATCAACCACGCCCATGTTATTATTTTCAAATTCTTTTTAGGAAAATACTTGCAAAAAGGTCCGGAAGTTTTATTATTGTTACAGAGGCTTACAGAAGCTAAGAAGAAGTTGTTTCTGATTACAAACAGTGGATTTCCCTTTGTGTAAGTGTTCACTTTGTGTTCTTTTGCTAGCAAAACCTGATTAAATGAGATATATTATTGAAAATATGAGCAGATTTCATTATTTCTATTTTCAAATATGTTTACAATTCTTTAATGTATGACTTTCTAAAGGAAAAAGATTTTACTACATGTCATTATTATTTTTAAAAATCCTATATTTCTTGTTCTGTTGTGATTTTATTTGCAGTGTAAATAAGGGAGAAAACTCTTCATTTTCTCTTAAACTCTGCAATTGTTTTCCCTCCAAAAGACTAGCAACAAAGATTTATGATAGAAGTGGATAAAAATAGTGTCGTTCAGCAAAATGTTACTTTGGAATTTTCCTCTCCTTTTGGTGACACTTAGGAAAAAAAAGAAGGTTTTCTTTAATAAAAGGGGAAGTAGCAGAAAGGAGAGTGTTCTTTATTCTTTTTTTTTTAATCCCAAATTTTTCAGTCTAAAAAAACTAATAATTCATATATATATATATTTAATTAATACATATATTTTGTTTTATTTCTCCCCATACAAATATATGTAAGACTGATTCTATAGATAAAACCATTAGTCAGAAGTCCCTTCTCAGGTTGCAATGCATCGTCTAGGAATTTTCCATTCTGTCATTTACTTACCCACTATTAGTCTAGGTTAAGTCAAAGGTTTTTCATATTTCAAGCTTTAATAGTTCAACTAAATTACATACAAAAAGCGTTTATTCATTAAAATATATATCCTATCATGTTCTATTTTCTGTTGCCATCATTGCCAGAAGCTCAATTTCATGCTTATACCATTTGGCTGGCTCAGAGGCAAAGATTTCTCTGCACACGTTTTCAACCTCATCTATAGTGTTGAACCTCCATCTGTGCAGGAAATGAGCCATGGCTCAGAAAATGTGGTCATCTGATAGTGTAAGTTCTGGACTGTAGGCAGGTTGAGGCAGCACTTCCAGGTTCAGGTTCCTCAAGTTTGTGTTTCGTCACATTGGCAGTGTGTGCTAGTGCATTGTCATGCTGTAGGAGTGCACATCTTTGATTCACCAATACCAGATAGCAAACTTTCAAAACATCATATACTCACTGATGTTGTTGACCATCTGGGACAAGTTCAAGGTCAAAATTCCACCAAACACACAACATGACCTTCTGTTCAAACCACCATAGTTTGACAACAGGTTCTGAAGCCTGGCTCCAATGAAGCCTGGCTCCAATGAAGCCACTTATTTCTCTTATTAGGAGTATGAAAATAGATGTTATTCATCCCCAGTTACAATTTGATGCATCTTGAGGATTTTCCAATTGTTGTTCACCAATGATCATGTTGCGAGTGTTACATATGTCATGTGTTTCTGTTGGGAAATCATGTCTCTCCTGGAATACCCATAACAAAAATGGGGGACTCAGTATGTGAGTCCACGTGAATAAATGCAAAGAAATGACAAGAACCAATACATGTACAAACAAATGATTATGTATTAACAAGAAAGGTATACAAGTGACAAGGACAATGATGTATGTAACATAAGAATGTGAAAATCTTTTGGTCCAAAGGATGTGAGGTGAGTGAATGTGCATACATATAGGTGTTGTGTGGTTTATTCATGTGTTTCTGAATGGGAAACGTGTTTTCTCACAAGAGATTTACATGTTGATGTATAAGCGAAAAAAGTAAGAGGCTACAAAAATTATTGCAGAATATTTATAGTGATGGAGAGCGTCTCCTAGTAGCGGTTTCAGGAAATTAAATTGAGTTAACTTCACAATCACACATCATTGAGCATGGTCATTGATCAGTTCATTAGGAACTTCTCAACAGTGTCTGTTCACAAGGCATATAATACTCAGAACATCCAACCACATATATTTCTGCATATGTGTATTAAATGAGAAAAGAATTATATATAGGGTTCTCAAAAAAGAATTTATACATACTTTGAATGATTATAAAGTCAGTGTTAAAATACTTTTCATTTTCAAAATCTCATAGTCTTTGGCAGGATTAAAAAGTTTTTCTGGCAATGCCTCTTTTCAAATCAGTGATCATTCTGATCCAGTCACTGCTGATAACTTGAATCAATGAAATTGCAAACAGCAAGAAACATTTCTTTCAGTATTTATGCACATTCTTATTCACCAGCTGTCCTCAATGCAATGACTTTTGCTGGTTTTATGCTGTAGGTTTCATTTTTTAAGTATCTGCATGAAAAATGTCCAATGGTGTGAGGTCTGCTAAATGCATAGAGTATTCTAACAAACCTCTATCCAATCCACCTGTTTGGTAAAAACTCTTCAAGGTAGGTTCTTACATAACAATGCTAGTGGGGGGGGGGCTTTTAAATGTGTGTTGCAGCAAGTTTAAGTAAGCAGGACCAGTAATATTCAAAAAAGACTGGTCCAATTAATCTTTTGCGGGAGAAACTGCACCCTGCTCTAACTCCTGGTAAATTAGCATGATGTGGATTTTCAGGTCTTCGGTAGATGCAGTTGTGGTGGTTAATTGAGACATTTAATTTAACTGCAGGTTCATCACACATCTTGCCGAGTTACAATTGCAAAAACTTCACTCTGGATCATCTTCATTGAGAGCATCGACTATTTTTGGAATGTAACTTTTCCAATGAGAGTACTTCATCAGACAATGGATGCTTGATTTTAAGATTCCTATTTCATGATTTGCTTGCCACACAGGTTTTCTTGAACTCAGGTGATATGTTTCTAGTATTTTTTTTTTTTAATTTGTGGGCCTCATTGATATTCAGGGTCTTCCAAAACATTTGTTGCGGGCATTCTGAACAGTTACATCTGCTTCAAACTTTTCTCTCTTTTGAGTGATAAGTTGCATAAGTAGAAATGTCTATTTGAAATTCCTCCCTGAACTGTCTTATTTTTCAAACTTTCAGTATTACGAAAAATTTCCTTTGTTCAGAACTTAGTATGGCTACCATTATTATTTCTCATGGGTTAAATCTGTAAAGAAAGTAAAATTAGGTGTGTTATCAATTGTTAAAAAATGAATTAATTTTTGGGCCACACACACACATTAATATATATATATATATATATATATATTTAAATGGATAAATATAAATAAGTACCTGATGACTGCATAGAGCATAATACTCTTGGATTGTGCTGTTGGCGTTGGGTATTATGTATATTTATTAATATATACAGTGGAGGGAAACAAATATCCGTACACATACAAATTTTTAATTTATTGTATTTCCAACTAATGAATAAATATACTTTTCATATAATTATCTGTACACAGATGTATAATAACTAAATATGCATTGAAAAGAGAAAAAAATTTGAGTCAATAAAAATAAATCCCATTTATTCCTTTTAATGGGTGAAAAAAGTATTCGTACATACAAAAAAAAATACATAATCTTCATTTATACTTTGTAGAATAGCCATTACTCATTTCTACACCAACCAACTTCTTGTTGTTTTCAATTAATGATCTGCAAATTTTAATTAGTATTTTGTTCCATTCTTCTTTGCGTATGGTCTTTAGATCAGGGATGTTTGTTCGAGCTCTCAACTGGATTTCAATTTTCAAATAACATCACAGATTCTCGACTAGGTTTAAATCTGGGGACTGACTTGGCTATTTCAGGATATTTACATCATTTTCAGCAATCCATTTATTCACACATTTTGCAGTGTGCTTAGGATCATTATCTTGTGGGAAGATCCAATCAGGAGGAAGTTCAAGATTTTCAACCAAAATCATGAAACTTGATTCAAAATATTCTCATATGCTGCGGCATTTATTCTACCATCTATTGCTGATATGTTGCCAGTACCTTTTTGTTATATAGGAATATGGAATGGACAAACACGGTGGATATATAGTAACAGGTTTATTGTAGAAACCAGTACAACAAGGAAGGAAGTAATAGTTATGCGCATGGTCGTTGCAAGTCAGTACAGTTGAGTGCATGCTGCTATTGGAAGGCCGCTAGTCTCACAGATCCCAGCTCGACTCTGCTGTCCGCTGTCCTAACGGATACTTATAGGTGGTACTGCCTATAGTGCCGCTACTCATGGGGGTAGCAGGTTATTCCATCACATCACTTTTGCAGAAAAAGTTCCCCCAAACCATGATGCTACCACCACCAAATTTCACTGTTGGAACTGTGTTCTTTGTTTGAAGGCATCACCATCTTTCATCCATACATGATCTCTAGAATTACATACAAACAACTCAATTTTAGTTTCATTTGTCTATAATATTTTTTCCCAATACAACTTTTTCTTATCCTTATGTTCATAAACAAATTTCAACCTGGCATCTTTGTGTCTTTTCAATAGCAGCGGAGTTTCTGAGGAGAGCGTGACTTTAGATTGTTCCTATGAATTTCATTGCTTATTGTCCGTTTAGTGACACAGATTCCTGATTAAAGCAAATCATCTTGCAATTCATGACAAGTAACCATTGGATTTTGTTTAATTTGACATGTTAATTTCCTCAAAGATCTTGCAGAAATCTTCTGTGGAGCACCTGTTCTTCTTTGGTTTTCAACAGTTTTGAGTTTTTTATACCTTGCAATGAATGAACTAATGGTAGTAAATGGAATATTCAGGTTGTCTGAGATTTTCATGTAACTTTTACCTTCTTTCCAGAGCTTAACAATCAGTTCTTTTTGCGAATTTGTCAATTCTTTACCTCTTGTCATGATGAAAACCTTCTTGCATGAATATCAATTACAGAATGTTATGTTTATATTTTTTAGGCTAAAAATAACTACTGATAACATTATTGGAACATTGTAGAATATTCCACTTGAATAATCTTGAGTATTAAAGCAATTTAAAAGTTTTAAAATCTGAAATTTGCATTGTATGAATATTTTTTTCACCCATTAAAATAGATAAATGGGATTTATTTCTATTAAATCAATTTTTTCTGTTTTCTCTGCATATTTAGTTATTATGCATTTGTGTACAGCTAATTATATGAAAAGTATGATTATTCATTAGTTTGAAATACAATAAATTAAAAATTTGTATGTGTATGAATATTTGTTTCTCCCCACTGTGTGTGTGTATATATATATATATATATATATATATATATACATCTGTGTGTGTGTGTGCATGTGTGTACATGTATTAAATAAGAAAAGAATGTAGATTTTTAATTTTCATTTAATTTCTATATATTTAAGTATTCTTTTTATTTTTTACAAAAGGGTTGTGATGATTAAATCAAAATTATAGGAAAATCTTAGAGAAGATTCAACGAGAAAAATTCTAAAATTTTCTATTCAGAAATTCATTAATTATGTACTGATTTATTTATATTAGTGCCAGTGTTTCAGCCATTCTACTATCTGTTTTGCTTCAGGTGTCTCTAATTGTTTCCATTTCTGCATAATTTGGGCTTTATACTAAACTGATTATCACTGGGAAACATTTTCAAAAGAAATTTTAGTTGTTTTGCATTTTCCAGTTGTTCCAACTTAATTTGGTGATACTGAGTTCAGAGATTCCCTAAGAAAATTTCTATCATATCAAGTTGTTTTATTAAACAAGAGTTCATTTTTTAACAAAAATAATTTCAATTTTGCCATGAAATGTAATACTGAAATAAGAAACAAACACAAATTATATAGTATTGTTTATTGCTTAACAAATATATTACACAAAATATTTAATTACACATCTTAAGATAAATATTTCTGTCAAACTGGAGTTTCAGTCACTCAAGGAGTAAATTTTCTCTTTGCTGATTTGTGTGAATAACTTGCATAACAACAGTCTCTTTGCAGACACCAGCAGTAGTCAGCTATCATGTTTTTGTTCCATCTGTCTTGATACCTAGACTCCAAGGTCTTGATATCTTGGTGGAATCTTTCTCTTTGCTCATCTCTCATTGCACCAAGAATTTCAAGGAAATAGTCAAAATGACTGTACAGGAAATGCACTTTTTCACTCATGTAGCAGCCCAGTGCTTGAAAACTGGTTAACAGGGTCTGCACAAGTTTTTCATAATTTGATGACTTCCTATTTCTCACGAAATCAAACACAACCACAGCAAAAACTTCTTTTTCAATGCTAGATATCGTCTCCAAAACCTGCTTGTCCAGCAATAGCTGCCTAATCTGTGGCCTGTCAAACACATCAGCCTTAATTTTCTCATAAGAAAAAGTTAAAAACTTTCTGCTTAAGTATTATAAACAGTCACCATCCTGGTATAAGGTTTTTAATCATCAGATTAACCAGCAGCCTGTTTAAAACATACTTATCTCCAATTTTGAACTCCCTTCTGCCTGGCCATGTCTTTCGTATCAAATGGTCACTTTTTTCTAGACTGTCCCAAAGATACAAAAAGCAAGTTGTAGACCAAGAAGCAATGAAATGATTATCAAGTCCCCACATAGTCTAGTTGTGCTCCTCATACTGCATCTTTTCAAGCACCATTTTCATTCAGTTTTCCTTTACTGTTACAGAATGTCCAATTGGTATAGATGCAAATACATTACCATTATGCAGCAGGATACACTTAAGATATGCTTTTAAGCTGTCTGTGAAAATTTTCCAGTCTTCTGGATTGTATTCACCATTTATGGCAGCCATGGTGCCTTTAACATCTTTCCAATAAACAAAATCATCATCCATGCTGAAGAATGGAAGCAAACCATTCTTTCAATGCCTATAAAACACACATTTGGTTCTCAGTACAAGTAGGTTCTTTTCTTTTAAACACGACCCAAGCAGCTGAGCGGCTTTCTTTGATAAATCTAGATCATGAATTAAATTATTTAACCCTGCCTGTGTAAGAAGTTTTGGTAGAGCCTCCTGTCCCTCATCGTTTTTATCTTCCAGGTTACCATACTTCCCATTCTTCACTTTCTCCAACAAAGGACATGAACTATAGTGGTAGAACATCACACAAGTGTGGTACCGATCAAATAGCAGATGGCAGATTTAGATAAATGATGTGGCATTTAGTCAAAGTACTGAAGTCATCTATATCAATCATGCCAAAGTATCAGTTGCTATAATGATTTTAAGTTTCCCTCCACATCATAGGAATGCCAAAACTTAGATTATTTCTTTGACCCTTTGCCCACTGTCTCACTGCTTCAACAGATGTTTTACACTCTCTATATGAGGTGTCCAGGCTTTGTCTTGATCACCGAGTTTCATGCCAAAGTAAGTAAGCTTTCTTCACAAAATATGTGATTTTGTTTTTCTGCCTAGGTAAGATATAACATTTACAAATATAACCGAAGACACCAGGGTTGTTTTTGCATTTTCTGCTCTCATAACTAGCCATATTTCTGAAATACAAAGCAAATATTCAAGCCAGTTGTCACCTGAGAAAAGCATTCTCAGAATTGCCAACACTTATAAAGTAAGCAAATGCAAGTTAATGATAGCAAAGAGCATACATACCATGCTTGACAAAAAGTGACCTTGACTCACGTGACCTCACAATTACAACATTTAGTGTACATCCAAAATACCAATTTTCATAAGAAATAGTTAAGTTCAACAAAACCTGTCACACCTGGTTTGTAAATGATAATCATATGATATCAAGCACAGTGAAGGAATCTCTGCAGACAAATACAGTAAACTCTACAAATATGAGACATATGATCTCAAGAACCACAAAATGTGTTGTTTATTAACATTTAATTCTATGAAGGACATTTCTGTCATCACCATTTAAGACTGGTTAGATTAAAAATAATGAAACTTGCTTAAGTTTGATGTTTTTTTATTTACTTAAAATACTTAATAATGAATTGTTTTCACTTTTGTAGTTGCATTTACTTTAAATGATATTGAAAAACTGTTTTCAAAGTTACATCAATCTCCATTGTAGCACCATATCCTCACCCCACTGGACACACACACTCCACAAGACCAGCCTTCTATAGTAGTAGGCCACATCATTTATCTAAATCTGCCATCTGCTATTTGATCTGTGCCACACTTGTATGATGTTCTGCCACTATTGGGAACCAGAGACTTGTGTCTAACCTGTATTACAGGTTAGACACAAGTCTCTGGTTCCCAATTCAAAGCCAACCTCCAGCCACATAGTGATTGTTTTGATCCTGGAGAGTGGTCATCAGATCGTAGAAATCTGGAAGCTCTCCTTTGGTCCACCTGTGAGTTCGTCAGGTGAGAATTGGGTTAACAGAAAAAATAAATATAACCAAGTCGATTCAATTTTGAAAAGACACAAGTTTTTTTTCATGTATAAAAGCAAACACACAAGGTTGAATGCTTCTTGTCTGTGAACAAAAACCAAACACAAATACTTTGAATCATTTCGGTAAGGAGAGATGTAGCCTTTGTTTTAACTCTTTTTGGTCTGTTCTTAGCACAACTACTACAACCTTTAGTGTTTCCAATTCTCAGTAGTAGTAATAGTAGTAGTAGTAGTATTAGTAGTAGCAGGAGTAGTGGTACTTAGATGTTAGTGGCGGTATTTCATTCTTCGCCCTCAGCTTCAGCAACACACAGCAGACGTCTCTCCACTCAGTTTGACTGCATTCGAAGACAGACAAACCCAAAACTTTCTGTATCCTCCAGTTGGCTCACCTCTTTATTAAGAGAACTGGTGACATATCTGTTTTTCTAGTGCAAATGTACTGACATAATACCAAAGTACAACTTCACTCCTCTGAGAATAAACAATTTACTTTTGCATCGATTAGTTTCCAAGGTTCACAACAAGATGCTATTGTTTATCACCTCACTATTAATTATTCCGCTGCTCTTTGTAAATTACAGAGATTCTTGTTTTAAAAATAAATTCTAGGTCAAAATATGCTTAATCCATTTCTTTGTTTAAAAGTTCCAAATTATTATTGTTCCAGTAATTTTCTATTAGTAAAATGATATCTTTTGTACACTTTTAAAAAGATTGTATTTCGTGTTCTAAATTAACTTTCTGTAACATTTATATTTCAAAGTCTTTACAGCATATTAACATCTTGGTTATGTGAAAATGTCTCTCTTTCACTTTGTGTTTTCTGTTTTACAGCATATCCTTCTTTATTATCATTATTATTATTTCAGTGGTGATATTTCCCCTATCACACCATACCTGGTTCCAAGAGTTACAGCTTTTTGAATAAGGGTTTCACCAGTTATTAAAAGGTTGTTTTCTTTTGCATTGTGCATCCAAAGTTTCTTTTCATAGAACTCATTATCAAATGGGCATTATCTTATGAAGTTTAGCCATTTTCTTAAAGTCATTATTGATATCAAATGCAGTTCTACAAATGGGAGTATTTGAATTTTTCTGAAAAGTGGTTAGCCAATTCTGAGTGTGTTTTACTGGGATTATTCTAATGTAAGAATTATAATTTCTTTTTTCTTAATTGCATATAAAGTAAGTGATTTCACTTGCTTTCTGTTTGTGTTTTTTGTACTACCAATAAATTGGAGCAAAAGGTAAAATTAATGGCAGAGCTAGAGAAAGTTTGGCACACAAATGAATTCACTGGCAAGAAATTTCAGCAAGTTAGTAAATTCTAAAAAAGAAGATGGTTTGGTAGTTTCTGACTCACTGGTACCTAGGTCTGCCACTGGATAAAAGGGAAAATGAAAAATATTTGAATTCATGAGACTCTGATAATTTGTGGCAAATCCTGAATTGGTAAAAGAGTGTGGGTTGACTCTATACTGATTTCTGTTGACAGGGATGCTGGGATGCGTTACATTGTTGGTCCTGATTGGCAGAGCCTCTTTGATGTAGTTATTACAAATGCCAGAAAGCCTAAATTTTTCAATGAAGCAACCAGGTAAGAATGTTTATTTTGAATAATTATTTTTTATGATGTTCAAGATGTTTTAGCAATGAAAACTTCAGCTCTCAGTCCACTATAGGATTTAAACATGAATAATTGTGTCTTCAACTTACAATTAAGGAGGTTTTGAAAAGTTCTCAGCCTAACCAAGAAACTATTCCAAAAAAAATCTGATGTTTGATCATTTGGTCATCTTTTGGAAATTGGATAAGGTAAAAGAATTTTCATCATACCAATGTAAATATTGTAGACTCTGGTATAACATAATAAACCAACTGTTTTATGCCAATAATGAGCCTAAATGAAAGATTGTTTGCAGTAAATGAAATGCACTTTCATTATTGCTATTTAATGAAACAAAGAAGGCTTCCAAGAATGTAAAAAAAATGAAAAAAAAGGATTCTCCTTAAACCTTTTAAATAATAAAATTGTATTCAAAGTATTTTTTCAGGATGTTTTAAGACATGAAAAAGTGTCTAAATATGGGTTAATTAAAACTATGTGCTTTGGGATTTTATTATCTGTATTGTAAAAGTATTTGAATTGTTATGGCATTTTTAAAATATCATTTTTCATCCTAAATCATGAACTGCTATGAATCTGCTCAAAAGTGCAGAATTGCTCTGGCTTAGTTTCCAAGACTGAGCAAAATGTGCATCTGTTAACTTTAAGTTTTCTTTCTCTTTTTTTAGACCATTCCGGATCTATGATGCCAAAACTGGTACACAGTCTTGGGATAGAGTCCACAAGCTGGAAAGAGGGAAAATCTATCAACAGGTATATTGCCTATCAATATGCAATAATTTTTTTTTGTATTTACAGCTGTGCAAAAATTAATGTCATAATGTCCTACAAAGCAAACCGTTCATACATAAAGAATCTTATCCTAAGAAAAAAACAAATAGCATCATTACAAACCTGAGTAGGGAATTTTAAAATTTCTTTTCGCCAGTCAGCAGTTATTTATACTTAATAATAATATTACTATTCTTACAAATTATTTGAAGATTTACAATTAATGACAATATTATTCATACACCCATCAATTTTGAATATTTTTATCCATTTCTCAAAATCTAATGCTCATATGATGCCAGGTATTTTATGTTAATAAGTACAAAAAAAGAAGAATCTAAAACTCAATTTTCAGAACAATAGGTTAAATACAACAAATTTGACAGGTGAATTATGCAAAATAGGAAAAGACAAAATTATTTGTACAGTATAAAATATTGTTTTAAATTGATTGAGTCGTATAAGTAATTTACATAATTATTTTATTGGTGAAGCCTTCTAGAGTATTTATTCAGTAGAATATTTGTGATAATTCCGGCAAAGAACATCACATGGTACATAGAGTGTCACCATTGTTGTTCTTACATTAACAACATGATGGGGAAGACAAAGGAGCATGATGTTGACTTGAGAGAGAATTATTAACTTCTACAAGTCAGGAAATAGTTACAGCACTATTTCAAACTGGTTAGCTATCCACAGATCTATGGAACAGTCCATTATAAAGAAGTTTAAACAGTTTGACATGATAGAGAATTTGCCTGGGCATGGAAGAAAACCCAAATTGCCACTGACAACTGCATGAAAACTGTGTCATGAGGCTAATATAAACCCAAGAGTTGTTTTGAAAGACATTGCCAAAAGTTTGGATATGATGGGTGCCAGCATAAGTACTTGCACAATACAACGTTGTTTAAATAGAAATGGGTTGCAGGGAAACCGATCATGACAAACCCCTGTTTACAAACCATGTCACATTGTTGGTTTAATTTTGCCAAAATGTTTTTGGACAAAGAAAATTTCTTATGGGAACAAGTACAATTGAGCTTTTTGGACATAATGTTGTAGAGAAGATTTGTCGCAAGAAAAGTGAGGCTTTCCTCCCAAAGAACTCAGTGGCAACAGTAAAACATGGAGGCAACTTGATGATGTTTTGTGGTTGTTTTAGCTCAAGGGGGACTGGACAATTAATTGCAATAAGAGGAATAATGAAATGTGCAGACTATATCAAAATTCTGGATGAAAATCTACAGCTATCAAATCTTCATCTAGGTCGGTAATTCACTTTCCAGCAAGATAATGATCCCAAACATACGTCTAAATCAGTGACTGTGTGGCTTCAAAAAAAGAAGTTCACAGTTCTGTCATGGCCTTCAATGAGTCCTGACTTGAATCCTATTGAAAATCTATGGTGAGAATTGAAAGTTCAATAAACTGTCAGTCACCAAAACAACCTTGAGGAATTAGAATGTGTAACCATTCAAGAATGGAAGAAAATCCTAGAAAAGACTTGTTCAAATCTCATCAAAAACTTTAGAAAACGATTGCAGCAAGTTATAAAGACAATATTAATAGTCAATAGCCATGCTAATGACTATTAATATTGTGAAAAGTGTTCAATTTTTTCTATTTTTCATACTGTATGAATAATTTTGTCTTTTCCTATTTTGCATAATTCACCTGTCAAATTTGTTGTATTTAACTTATTGTTCTGAAAATTGAGTTTTATATTCCTTTTTTTGTGATTATTTACATATAAAAAACCTGGCATCATATGGGTATTAGATTTTGAGAAATGGATAAAAATATTCAAAATTGATGGTGTATGAATAATTTTGTTGTTGACTGTATTTACCTTAACTTTTACTTGTAAATATCTTTTAATTTTCAAAATTGAAATGAAATTCACTTTTCACTTTGCCAAAGTCTTTTTTTAACATTGTATTTTTTATTATTTCAGGGTAACTTCTCATTACTACGACAGATGACTGGGTGGTTTGGCTCTAAGGTTTTCTATTTTGGTGATCATGTTTACAGTGATTTAGCTGTAAGTTTATTTCAGTTCTTTTTCATTTGTAAACTGGATGCCGTATATCATATTTAGCATCTAAGCTTATAATCAGGAATATATAAATGGCAGTGCACAACAATAGTTAACTATCTATTCTACGTTTATAAGTTAAAAAAGATTTAAGTTGAAAAAAAAGGTAAAAAAATGAGAATATTAGTCTGAATGAATCCCTAAACATCAGTTATGTTTCAAATTGTAACTTTTGTTATTTTATATTTATGTATAGCTGGCCACTCGTATTCGAGTATACCCGTCTACTAGGGAGGCTAGCTTTTCCCTATTGCAGATGCTTGCTGAGGCGCATTTGTGCTTATTCAACACCCATAGAGCCCACCTGTGGTTTATACTGCAACTATGCTGAGCATACCTTAGGTACAGTTTCTGGGAAAGAGTGTGTTATCTAGCATGATCAACAATCTGAACAAGGCCAGCACGCTCACCTCTCATGTGACTTCGTGCTAGCACAGCTATTGATGGCCCCCAAGGGTTCCATCTACCCAATTTCACTCACAGGGCTTGGGTCAACCCATAGTATGGTTTTCAGACACTTTCCAAAGGTGCCGCATGCTGGGATTGACCCCTCCAGTTTGATAACATCAGGAAGTCTCCTTGCTGAGAAATTGACCATGGTGAGATTCGAACCAGGGTCTCATGGTCAGAAAGCGAACGTTCTAACCACTTGGCCACATGCCCATCATATTTATAACATTTATCTTAAGAATTAAAGAAACCATGTATGCTTTTGTCGTTACATGGAATTTTTATGGATCTCACATGGACCTTCATTCTCTCAATAAAACAGTATTTCAAAAGGACAGTTTCTCCATTGATATGGCTATTATTTTAACTACACTCACTCCCTTGGCAATGTTTATTTACAAGATTATAAAAAATTATTTACCTTTTATAATGACTTATTATTTACCATTTGGAAAAATCATCCTTTTAAAACACCATTTTTTTGCAGCACAAAGGTTCATGTTTTCCAAATATTGATTTGATGAAATTGAGTACAGCATAATCAAAAAGATAACTGCTAATTTCATACAATTATCCTTGTTTTGGGAACATATTATTTCGGCAGGATAGTTTTAAGTAAAACAAATTCAATATTTATAATTTATTCATATCTTATAGGACGTTGCACTGAGACATGGCTGGAGAACAGGTGCTATCATACCCGAATTGGAGGTGAGTATTACAAGACTTACTTCCATATAAAAAAATATAAAGTAAGTGATCCAAGTTTTCCACTGAATTCTGCAGTACATTTTTTGAACACAGTGCATTTGATTAAATATGACACCAATTTGAATTTTAAAATGTTTAAGTGAAGCTGGCTTGATTCAGATATTTAAATATGACTTCCTTTTACAGAGATGAAATTTTAGAAATATAGTAAGAAATTTTACTTTTTTCATCAGTGTCAGATTTTGACTTTACACTTTTATAATGACTTATTATTTACATTGACAATTATTACTTATTATTGACAAAGTAAAATGATGTTATTTATAATGCAATGTATGTTATTTCTGTTCTTATATATTTTTTAAATGACTGTTAGTATTAAAGTTATTGCTATTCTAGACTATTGTTTCTATAGTTAAGATATTTCTGGACAAGGCTAACTAAACCAGCTACATGTAATGAATAGATGACACTGAATATCAACTTTAAAGTCTCTATTCTACTAAACTGAACCATAAGTAATTTAATAGCTTTTATATAGAGTGGTTAGTATTGAAATGGATAGGTTGGGATAGTTCATTATTATCATACTACACAGAACAATAAACAAAGATTGCGCTCAATGGTATGTAACATCAGTACACGATTATTTTTCTTTTTTCCCAGAATGAGATTGATAAAATCAATGCAGTGGAGTACAAGTCAGCTGTTCGGTGGGGAATGGTATTACAGCAGATGGTTGAATATTGTCAGGTAGGTTTATTTTGTATATTTAATAAATAAAAATTTAAATTGTTTTTTTCTTACTGTGTCTGCTTAACTGTGTGTCGAATTTTATAAACTTAGACTGTCGGTCATTCCTGACTGAACTTTGGTATTGTTTTTATTTCAGGAACAAAGGTTTTTTTTAATGATCTTATATTTACATAAAGAATTAGATTATAGTTAGGAAGAACAGACTTGCCTTTGTTCTCTTTTTCATGTGTTATTTTGTATGAAATCAGACTATTGCAAGACGACTGGAATGAAAAAGATTTTGAAAAGTTAAGGTTCATGTCATTGTTGGTATTAACGTGGAATTATTTAAGAACAGATATGGCACTATGGTATATAGAGATGAAGTAAAGGCCAAATTTACTGTCTATAGTAAAGAGGAAAGTGTATATTTTCCTATGGTGTTATTACTACCTAATCCTACTACAGCACTACACTATTTAAACTTTAAAATAATTCACTCACTTCTATTTAAACTTTAAAATAATTCACTCACTTCTATTTAAACTTTAAAATAATTCACTCACTTCTATTTAAACTTTAAAATAATTCACTCACTTCTATTTAAACTTTAAAATAATTCACTCACTTCTATTTAAACTTTAAAATAATTCACTCACTTCTATTTAAACTTTAAAATAATTCACTCACTTCTATTTAAACTTTAAAATAATTCACTCAAAATTCTTGAATTGTGCTGAAAGTTAATTGCTCCAATTAACTTAATTGCTTGGAAGAGAGACAGACACAAAAAACAAAACCTATTTTCATCGGCTCTTCATGAAAATCTCAAGACTTTCTTGATGAACATTGACTTTTGCTTAATGCAGAATTTTGCTGTGAAATTTGAGATCCATGTTTTCATCATTTTCTGCCTTGATCCTAAATACAAAACTGAGATTTTGGGGTGTTTTTTTTTTTCACTTTTATTTGCTTTTGGAGTGTAAGATATGTTAAATACACACTGTTAATAGGTAAGTACAAATATAAGAATTTTTATATATTAGGACTTTGAATAAATTCTCACTGATGTCCATTGCTAACCACTACTTTTACCCATCTTTCTGGAAAAACGACATATCTTTTAAGGCTAAACATGTTGACCCATTTGTTGGCATCTTCATAAGAATGAAAGTGCTGCTCAGCCAGGCCATGTGCCATCAATCAGAACAAGTGATAATTGGGCGGGGCAATGTCTGGTGAATATGGCGGGTGGGGTAGGACTTCCCATTTAAGCATTTCCAAGTAGGTTTTCACCTGTTTTGCAACATGTGGCCTAGTGATATCATGTTGCAAAATCACTTTGTTGTGTCTCTGCTTTTATAGCAGCCGTTTTTTCTTCAATGCTCGTCTCAAACACATCAATTGTAGTTGATAGCGATCTCCCGTAATGGTTTCGGTTGGTTTGAGCAGCTCATAATAAATTACACCCAGCTGATCCCACCAAATGCAGAGCAGGAGCTTTGAACCATGGATATTCAGCTTTGCTGCCAATGTTGATGCATGGCTGGGCTTGCCCCATGATCTTCTACGCTTAGGGTTATCGTAGTGTATCCACTTTTCATCGCCTGTCATGATACAATGCAAAACACCTTTCCTTTTCTGCTGTTGAAGCAGCTGTTCACACGTGACAAGACGTTGTTCGACATCCCTCGGCTTAAACTCATAAGGCACCCAGTGTCCTTGCTTTTAAATCATTTCTAAAACTTTCAAACATTTCGAAACTGTTGTGTAATCAACTCCTAATGATTCTGCAAGTTCAGCTTGCACTTGACACGAGTCTTCATAAAGTAATGCCTTCAATTTTTTGTCTTCAAACTTTTTCTGTGTGTCAGGGTGTTCTTTATCTTCAACATCAAAATCATTATTTTTGAAGCATCTAAACCAATCTCTGCATGTTGTTTCTGACAGTGCATGACTGCAGTAAGTCTCAACAAGAATTCTGTGTGCTTCAGCTGCAGATTTCTTTTGAATAAAGTAGTGCAGTAAAATTCCCCACAAGTACACTTTCTTTGGCACAAAATCTGACATGTTTAACGCTATGAAAACAAAGTTGTTTACACTTCGGTGAAATGACTAACACTGAATTCCAAGCTCGCTTATAGTACCTCCTTACAGATGCGTTACCATCTGAAACGACACCCATGCACTTCTGGGAACGCCATCTGTTGGAAAACAGCGAGAACTTATTCAAGGTCCTAATAGATATGTAGTAATATTGAAAATTTAATAACTAAAATAAATAGAATGTAAAGATTTTAGATGGATGTTAAAAAGCTGCACAAAAAGAGGACCACCATGAATGGCAGGCTCAAAGAAAAAGTTGCTAAAAATAAAATGAGTAATTTGTGGATGTAATAAAAAACAAATTACAAGGAATAAAAAGACGATTTTTCAATAAATTACTGTTGGATTAAGTAATTTCAATAAACTCTCTATATCTTTTAAAAATATAAATACAAAACATTGCAACAGGTCATAGTCAGTCATCTAAAAATGTATATCGGGGGAAACAAAGTGACAAAATAAAAAGACTCACTAACATGCCAGCTTCTCTAAATCAGTATGCGTGTACTTCCTTTTCTCCACTAAACTGTGAATAATGACATTTGCTGAATCTATGAACTTTCTTCATCCCAGAGACATATTAATTTTTATGAACATTTCAAATTAAACATGGTTTAGAATGAAAGGATACATCCACAAAAAGTCAGCTTATAAACATCTTTACAGATAAAAATTTTCTTGTAATAATATAAATTGCAGTTTTAAAGTTCACCACAATTATTGGGAGTTTATTTACTGTAATAATTGTGACTATGCCTAATTGCAAAAGCCATTTATAGATGTCTCCTATTTTGCATAGCTTCTTAAAATGTGATGTGTATTTGCTTGCCTTTTGTTATTACCAAATGCAGTCATAGCTGTCAACCATTTTAAAAAAAAAATGAGAGGAAAATTTTTGTTTGTTGTAGGATAGAGCAGCATCAAATGAAAAGGAAATTTTGAAAGAGTGGTTGATGGAACGGGATAATGTCAGGTAAACTCGTCTTACCTCTCTTGAACCTGATCAACAACACAAACACATTTATAAATGCACACATTCACATGTAACAACTGCATAAACATATACATATATGCTCATATACATGCATAGATAAGTCATTTTCATAGCCTTATGATGAAAAAAAAAAAAACTAATGTATTCCCTCTTAAAATGTACATCATTCTAAAGAGGATAGATTACAGAATTTTAAGAAATTATCTTGCTGGGTTATTTAGGGTTATTATGAAATTCAACTTTTTTTGGTTAAAAGTCAATTTTTTTAATTCCACCATTTTACTTTTTCATTTTTTAAATTTTCAACATTTGTGCAGAGAAATTTATAAAACGGTTTGATTTTAATGTCTTAGTAAATTCATTAGGAATCATTTATAGATTATGCAGAAAATAATATAGAAATTCATGAAATTTTTTATTTTTCCTGAATTTCTATATTATTTTCTATTTGTAAAAGGTTTCTATAATCTACACACATTTTTATATTTTGGAGTACATACATTGCTGCAAGAACTGACACTTTTTTCTTGCTATATACTCATAAATATAAAAGCTATCCATTTTAGTTGCATGATAACATTACAATGACAGCACTAAAACAAGTTTGCTTATTTAAGGCTTTTATTGCTGTTGTCATAGGAGCCAAAAGAAAACTGGTGACTCACATGTCCATCAAATATATCACTGATATGCAACTAAAATAGTAATTAATAAATTTATTCAACCACTTATTTCCTGCTTAGTTTATCATCTAATGATTAGTAACATTTCAGTTACTTTCTTAGACAAAAAAAATTATGAATGTTTTATTTGTAAAATTGATAACTAACCTTTGATTCATAAACTTTAAATAAAAAAATTGTCTGAAAAGTAAAATGTTTTTCATATATACTGCCTCTTCAGTTACTCACTTGCTTTTTAGTTCCACACAGCTGATGCAGACATTAGTCCTACCTATTTTTATTTATCTTTTAATTATTATTGTTGTTACTGATATATTTATATTTATCTTTGCAGTAATAGTTTTGAGATACATGATCACATTATCCATGGCTGGTCTGATTCTGTCACACATTGTGGACAAATATAACTTTTTAGTTAGTGCAAAGCTTTTATTTTTCCAATAAGGTTACCTTTACTGAAGTACTGCATTACTTACTGCACTTCACCTGAGCCAGAGAATATTGTCATTGAAATATGTAAGATTGGTGCCATGTTGCTTCACGAGAGGAATCACATTTCCAGTTGTTTCAAAAAGAGTTCAGTGCATACATGGAAAAGACTGCACATGGCTATAGAACAAGCCTTTTAGCAAAAGGTGTTGTGTAAGCTGGTTGTTATTGTGTAATGATGTGGCAGAGATATTCATAAGGATCACTAATGCAACTGGAGATTTTAATGCATCACTCTGTTCACTCTGTTCACTAGTAGTGATGGTTTGCAATTCCTTTTTGTGCAGAGGGGATGCAAAACCTGGTTTCAAAAGTACTTGACTGACTGTGGTCCTTACCAAATTTACACCATATCTAGTATCTTTGAGACAAGATGTAATT
Organism: Acanthosepion esculentum; assembly: GCA_964036315.1. Lineage (NCBI taxonomy): Eukaryota > Metazoa > Mollusca > Cephalopoda > Sepiida > Sepiidae > Acanthosepion > Acanthosepion esculentum. Next base: position 26,152,239 of record OZ038495.1, on the reverse strand, counting down.
CCCTACAGTGACATCTAAGAAGCACAAACTGATTATGCACAAGCCTGCTACATGCCTGGATAAATAAACACATACAAAAGCACCTCTTAGACACATTGTCATGTTGCTTAGCTGCCACTACTCAGGCAAAAGTTAGGGCAAACATATTATTAGGTAGATGACTTTAATTTTTATACACTTTCAATGTGTTCAATGTTTCAAGAAATATTTATTATTTTTAAAAATGCATTTTGATTTGAACCTTAGGTATTGCATTTCTTTTATACAGTGTAACCCAGATATAAGAGAAATTTGATCTGGTCCCAAATTAGAGCCATACTTACCTAAACAAAATAGACAAAACCCGGATATAAGAGACTTCTTCTCCGGTCCCGACAACGCTCTTATATCCGGGTTACACTGTATATATATATATATATATATATATAAAAGTGAACATAGAAGTCAACACTTAGAGGCAACAGTCTGTTTCATGCTGGTGCAATCGTCAGGCCTGACGATTGCACTAGCATGAAACAGATTGTTGCCTCTAAGTGTTGACTTCTATGTTCACTTTTATATTTACACATACTCTATCTCTGATATTGAGCACTTTATCCCATAAATATAGCATGCTTTAAGACTATATTTCTTCATATATATATATTGGGGGGGGGAGATCATATATATTGTATGGGGGGGGGCAGATCATTAATTAAACATATATTGTTAAATATATCAGACAATGAATGTCTGATTATGTCATTTGTATGTTTGCTTTAATTTAATTTTACATTGCATTTAGACATTGGTTCTGTCGTAATACTTTGGTCTATTGCATGGTATGATGTCATAGAACTGCATCTTGAACTTAAGATCTGCATCTGCTATTTTGTGACTGTTGTCATCGCATAGCAATTTTCTACGTCAAAATAACAAAATATCATTTTTGACGGTGGATATCTTTGTTTCATGCCTGTATAACAACTCTAAGGATGACTCATGTGAGCTGAAAGCTTAGGATGAACTTAATAAAAAAATATCCAAATGTTGGACAATTTTTGTCTTTATTTCCACCCAAAATTAAAGCAAATGTTCAAACATTAGACATTCATTGTCTGTTATATTTAACAATATATGTTATATATATATATATATATATATATATATATATTCAAGCATGTTTGGTTCAATAATCTAGGCATATTATGTCTATTTTATTTTGATCCTATCAAATTCATGGATCAATTTCTTAGACACCGTAAATTTCATTCACTAATGAAATAGACTGTCATCATTTGGTGCTGACTTCAGTATCTCAATTGCAATTCTTACATTTTGCAATCCTCTGGCTAGGTAAAACAAAGAAAAATATAATCATGTTGCCCTTGACTAAATACTCATTATGGTAAATATATTAGAGAATTCTTCGAAATTTGGCACCAAGTTTTTCATACCTACAGAATGAGTGATGGATTGTAAAATTACTGATAGCATGAAGCACACCATAGGTATAAAAGTAGATATAAATGAACATTAATCTATAGATTTTGTCTCATAGATGTCAAAGAAGTCAAGTAGTTTTTGATGTACAGAAACTAGTGAAGTAAAAATGATAGGGAATACATCAGAATAGAATATTGCAGTAAATTCATTTAAAAATATATATTTATAGATGTTGTATGAAATATAACATGCCTAAAGCAGTTAAGCAGTTTTCTTCATTTATTCACCTATTAAATTTGATGCTAATCTAAGCCTTCTGTTTGGTAACAAATGTTCAACTGTTCTGAATTTATCTTCGTCTTCTAACATTAGCCGACGTTTTAATCTGTATCTAAGCTTCAAAGTCATTCAAGTAAAAAAGATTTTTTACCGTATTTGAAATTCTTCATTGAAATGATTGCTTTTGTTTTTTGTTCATTTTTCAACAGCATAATTTTAAAGATGTCCATTAGAACTTATCACATAATCATAATGTTTTTTGCTTCTATAAATATCTTCAACATCAAACATATTCAAAGAATATTATTGCTTAAATAATTTCTGGATTTACTAACATATACAAATGAATTTTAGCATAGATTTATATGGAATTAAACGTTATATACATAAAAATACTTAAAATGATTTCTCACTCTTTTTAGGACATATGCAAAGCAGATGTTCAACCCACATTTTGGGAGTGTTTTTCGTACACACCACAACCCAACATATTTTTCACGTCGCCTTTCTCGCTTTGCGGACCTCTACATGTCAAATCTGACCAACTTGCTGCGATATTCAATTGACCACACATTCTACCCACGTCGACTAGCACTACCACATGAGTCACAACCGTTTGCCAGTATGTTTACCTGAGCATTAGCCGTGCTATGGTCATTGTTGTTGGTGGTGATGTTGTTTGTTGGCATGACAACGAAAAATGTAATTCAAGGAAAAACCAGAAATATGTAAGCATAAACAAGCCTGTGGCTCTTGAAATTTTGATAATATTTAAGATTAGTTCCTTACAGTTTAAATTAAAAATGGAAGCAGTTTTCAATCTACATTATTCTACATGTTTTAAATATGAGCATTTTTACATTATTTTTATTATTGTCAATTATTTGATAATACATAATTTATTATCCGTCCTTCCCTAAACATAAAACTATATCAGGAGAAACAATACTGGTAAGTACCTTAAATAATATATATATATATATATATATACACGCACACACATCTATTACTAAATATGACAGACAAGAAATACTTAGATTTTCATATAATTTCACTTGTTTTTGTACAAGGAACAAATGATTGAGTTGAGCATATCCATTGTATTTAATGTGTATAAATTAATAATTTCTGCCCATATATATATATATATATATATATATATGTGAATATAGGATTAATATAAATAAAAATTTTCATCTAGCTGATTGATGTTATATTCAGCACCTCGACTCCAGAGTTTCATAAAGAAACTTTTTTGTAATTGTTCAGTCCACTTACAAGGTTTTAGTAAATGACTACCGTTTTTCTTATTTTTTGTTATCTTTATATAGATTATATAAGTATAAAATATTACACAATGAGTGTTGGTGGTAATTAAAAATGCTCTACGTAAAATAACAGAGCTAAAATTATAACTATACATTTTTTCCTTGCCATTTGGTACAAATTTGAGTTTCATGCATGCAGCAATCTTCAGGTACTGATTGAAAACTGATCATTGTAATATGTAAATACTAATATTAATAACCTACTCTTAAGACAGTGGAGTAGTCCATTGCAGTTATTTTTGAACTCAATTGATTTTTCAAATTTTTCTATTTTTGTCATATTCACTGACAAGTTCATCTTTGTCAATTGAAGAAGTAGCTAAATCTACATTGAACATTTTTTCTAATTTTCTTATGACTGTAGAGTGTAGATGGTTCCAAATGTGTCAGGAAAAAGTTCAGGATATGTAAATTTAGGATCCATCACAAATCTTAATTGATGGTCTGGACAGGAAAAATGCTCTGAAATTATTGTATGGTAGTTATTCTGGATGCCTGCAGAACTTGTTCCTGTAGGAATAACTTGATAGGAAGTGTTCGCTAGTTCCAAAAGTATAATTCCAGTCATGAAGTGCCATTCTGTTTCATTCATACATTTTTAATAATTTTCTAGCATCTTCCATAAATGAAAAAAAATATCTACTCGTAAAAGATACTGGATTTTTATTTGGTCACTGTCGCCATTGGATAAGAACACCAGTTTATAATTCAACTTGGACAAGTTAGACTTCATTTTGTGGAAGTGGTCAAATTTAATTAAATTGCTCATCTAATAAAATAGTAATAGGAAGTAGTCTTCCCTTAACTACTTTAACATTTAATACAATTTGGTGTAATTTTGTCCGAAGCACGCAGATAGGTTTTAAATAATTTTAAAGTCCACATGATTTTGATAATTGTCAGAACATTTTAACTTTTAAAATTTTAATTGGTGTAGTTCCCAATATTAGTTTTAATATTTCATCCACAAAAAAAGGGAATGTCTAAAAATTCTTTTTGTTAGAAGATTTACAACAATATTAAAAAAAACCTCTTCTAACATAAGGTGGGATATTATTAACTCTAGTGTAAAGCATATTCAGTTAAATAACTTTTTATCTTTTTAGAAGAGAGCTAGTTTTTCCTTGTTCGAGTTAATCAAAGTAGTACAATGAAAAAACTGTGAAATTACATTTTTATATTCAAACTTTCATGGGATTAAGGTCACTAAAAGTTGCACATGGTAATTTAAGAACAGAAGTAAGTGAATGGAAGTTACATAGGTATTTCACTTCCATTAGAAATAACTGTTTCACATATCGACATTTCAATATCACTACTTGATTCAAAAAATGCATCCATTTCTTTGTTCTTCCATGAATTCACTCAACTTCAAATCAATATTTGCTTTTCAAAAAAAGTTGTTTAATTTTGGTGTATACCCTTTGTTTATTAATTATAGTTTCCTCCACATCATACAATTTCTAAAATTTTTGATTTGCTCTGACATTTCCAGGTTGAGTTTACATTTCAAATTGACCTTAGAATCAATAAAAGCTTTCCTTTAAATTTAAATTTTTAAAACTTTTTATTTTACAATAGAAATAAATTTCAAAAGGTTGTATAAGAATTTGGCTTTTACAATTTGAATTAATTTTCAATTCTGCATTAACAGCAAAAATGTTTTATATATTTTTGGCTTTGTCAAGAGACTTCATATGTTTTTAATCACGAGAACATTAACCTTTATTCTATTTTAATATAAGTATAGTATATAGTGGAGTGGGTATTGGTTTACCCACAGCAAGAAGATTAATGAAGGCTGATAATAATGAGGAAACATACAGGTAATTTTAACAAAACAAGATAAAGAATTTATTTATGAATTTACAAACCTGAAGTTGTGTCAGTAGCTCATTTCAGGAAAATAAATCAGAATTCTTAAAGTCTGTAGTTTTTAACGTGTTGTCTTGAAGAGGAAATGTTCATACAACAGATTAAATGATATGACACAAAATAACATTCAAAAATGCTTAAGACAAAGAGGTAAGAGAGCTTGTTGCTCATGAAAGGTAGTCAAAGAGAGATAGAGACTTCTTGGATTATTAAGACAAAATTCTTTGAAGTGCCGCATGCTTGGTTCGAGGCCAATAATATAAATGATGAATAATTTTACACTTGCAAGAACTTCAATGCAGGTCGCAAGTAACTGAAACAAAACTTTTCACATGACTTCAGATACTCTTTAATTAATTTAATTCTTCTCTCGATTTTATATTGAAATAATTTTGTGTAGACTTGCTACTTTTTTCGTTTTCTTCTTAGCTGACCACTAATTTCTGGGAAGGCAAGGTTTTCATTAGTCCAAAAACAATTTCACACAGGCTCACAAATTCCTTTACTTCTTTTTCATCAGTTCTTCGAATTTGAAGAGAGTGGGTGAAGGGAGTTATTATTTTGTGCTCACTGCATGTCACACATAGGTAAATGTACATGCTATAAATTAATACATACATACATACAGAAATACACAGAAACATACAAACAAATATATATTCAAACATAAAATGAATTTTGATACTGGCAATTTATAGTGATAGCATGAATCAGACTGTTGTTGCTGGCTGTTGACTTCAATGTCCACTCTATTCCTAATATTGAGTACTTTAACCCATAAATATAGCATGGCTTAAAACTATATTTTTATCATATATATATAAACAAGCACGGGGATTGCTGTCACACACTAAATTCAGTCTGGTTCAACATTTTTTTAAAGATATTTATTTTTATGTCTGTATGTGACCATTAATTCATTTCTTTGATTTAGTAAATTAGAGTTGTCACTAATTATTAGGATGATCAATTTTTCTAAAAGGCAAAGGTTACATCTTTCTCCATTGCCATCATAGGAATTAGTTCTAACTGTTGTAGCATACCTACGGACAATAATGGATATGACCCCATTCACATAAATACAGTAGTAAATACTGTATGTTGGTCTGCAGTTGGAGATTCATCTCCAGCTGTGCTGGTCAAACTCTCTGTCTCTGAGCAGAGAGGATCCCCAGATGAGGCTATGTCAAAGGGCTGAGTCTCATCTTGGGAAACAGCTACCCGACCCTGTTTTATATTGAGTCTGCAGGGAATTTTTGGCCGAGCATATGGGCTCAGATACCTCACATTAAATTTAGCCTTGTGCCACATCTAACCACATGGGGTGGTTGGTAGATATCCTGCAGTTGGAGATTCATTGTGGAATTCACTTGGCTCACTTCTAGCAATTGACTACTTCTTCTATGCGCTGCTGGCGAATCTTATATGTGTTGTTCATGTCCTAAGTATTATCGTTCATTACCAACTTCCATTTGATTATTCTATTCAGTAACCTTCCCTAAGTTACAACACTAACATTTTCCATGTGATAATGGGTTGAGTTCTACTGTCATTTAGTTGCAAATAATATTTAGAGAGAGCTGTATTGTTTTTACACTTTTTGTTAGTAATGCTTAGTTTGTGGTTGTAAAATCTTTTTTATTTCACTCTGTCTCCATCGATCATATATATCATTTTTGCTGGTTGTTATATGTAATATTATTAGCTCGATATTATTAATCAAACATTGGCCATTTAAGGAACAGTTATTATTATTTTCTCAATTGCATTTTTATTAATATTTTTTTCTTCTCTTATTTCATTGTTGTTATTGTTTTTGCAATTCATGTAATTGTTTAATAATTTATTATTATGATCGGATATTGATTTTTCTATATTTCTAATGCAGCTGTAGCTAATCTTTATTTTTCTTAAATATCTTCTTTAATGTTGGTGAAGTTTTTAAATGTATATCAGTTAGTTTAAGAGAGATTCTATCGACATTTTTTATATTGTGGCTGTAAGTGGGGTTAAAGTGTCTATTTTTGTTTTTATCTTTTGTGTTTTTTTGTTTCGTATCCTATATCAACTTTGTGTTTGCTATTTTTTAGAGCTTTTACATATTTAACTTCATCAAATATTTCTTTGTTAATAGAGAGTAGAGTTAGTTTTTAATTTATATTCTATTGATTTATTCATGATGTTTCAGTTGAGTATAATGGATAAATGATTTGCTTCATTATGTATGTATCTGGGACTACAGATTTTTTTATATAGTTTATTAATTGTATTCTTGGTATGCCAAGTAAGATGATCAATTTTGTGTTTGTTATGGTAGTGATTTTTAGATCATGGTCTTCAAAGAATTCTTAAAGAAGTCTTTCCAATTCTTTTCTTGGTGTATCAATACTATTTTTTATGCAATAATAAAATCACTCTGTCATCTCTCTAAAGACCTGTATTACTAATGTCGAATAGATATCTTAATCGCCATATAGGAAAAAAATTCTCACTATTTCGCATGCTTCTGCCAAATCATATGCACCCATAGCAATGTTAAATTCTTCATTATCTTTTTTTAGTCCACATACATCCATTATGACACAGCATAGGTTTCGTGCTTTTTTAATGAGTTGTATTTCTTTTTCACTAATGTTGCAATCAGTTTTTGCTAATTGTATAGCATTCATTAGAATTTCTTTGGTGATAGGTAGAAGTTGCTGATGTCAAACTGGATGAATATACATTTGTTTTTATTTTTTCTGAACCCATCTTATATTAATTCTTTTGTATTATGCCACTGATTAATTCCCAATGCATCTTGTGTATATTTACATGCTCTTGCGAGAACGATTTTGCCAATATTACCAATATTACTTTTGGTAGCGTTGAGTAGCCTGTATTGTTGTAGAAATTGGGTGTATGGTCCTTGATGATTCTTCTTTATGCAACTTGTTGACTCTATCATTAATCTTTAAATCAGCAGCGATTTTTCTGACTTTTTTATTGATGTTATTTTCCTAACTTACACGTTCAGTAAAAATTTGGTGACTTCATTATTAAGCTCTCGGTAATATGCATTGGTGGAATAATGGATAGCGGCTTGGATTCAGGAATTGGAGAGCTGAGTTTGAATTCCAGTTGAATCTATTACATTCACTTACGTGCTAATACCCTTGGGAAAGGTATGAATCCTCTTCTTCTCTCCCCAGCTAAGGGTAAATAGGAGGACAGACCGGGTTCTATAGCCTTGGATGGCAACTGGTCTACTGCAGAAAGAAATGGCAACCTACTGCGGGAAAAAATCTGCCTCATAAGTAATGTATTGAAAGATACATGATCGCCTACTCTTGTATCCTACATGACACATAACTGAATATCCATCCACAGTAGTTTTATAATAATTACCTGTCTTGTCAACTTTAATTATTATTTTATCAGTTGTTTTTATATCTAAGGCATCTTTGTTCATTGTTTGTTACAGTTCATTAGTGAACTTGTTGAATTTGATTTTATTAACTATTGAGAATAAATCCTTGAAGCTCATCAGTTGATCACCTGGCAGTGGAATTTTAGTAGATCTGAATCCATAATATATATTTATGTCTGCTTCTTTTATTCTGGTCATATTATATATAGATTAGTCAAATATATTCCAAAATTACCTGTTAATTTTTCATTTCTTTTCTTAACCAAACAACAAACATCTTTAATTAAGTATAATCTATAATTAGTCACATATTTTTAATTACTTAAGCCTAGTTGTACTTTGCAAGAGAATTTGCTAAAATCTTCATTTCTAGTGTCTTGTACAACTAATAAGTCCAGAACTTGATAAAAACCTGACTGAAGCTAAATTCTGAATTCTTCATTTTTCTGTTTCAATTTCTGGGATGAGGAGTTATCATTATTTACATTCAGACTAACATCCTCATCTTTGTTGTTATCACAATTTTTTGCCTGTTGTATGCTTTGGCCTTCATCAGGTGTATGTTGATACAGGTCTTCTACAAGGACTTTTGAACTGAACACTTTATTTAATCTACAAGGGTAGACTGTTCTTGTTCTACTGCCCCTGTTTAGTGATACCTTAGTTATTGCTTATCCTGTTTCCACTGAGTCCAAGTACACATTTCCAAGACGAGGATAACCATTGAACTCACAATGTCACCAAATTGATGAACTAATGCTCTAATCCAAAAGGCCATTGTTCCATGGGACGGTGTTCTTTGTGGTGAACTTGAAGGCTTCAATCTTTGTGAGTTAAAGTTTAAGGCTCCAAGTTCTCCACTTATTTCAACAAGGAAAAAAATATTTTTTTACATTTTCAATTTTCTTTTCCCAAACTAATTATGTTGTTAAATTTATTCAGCTTAGTTAAAAATGAATTTCAGAATTAATTTTGACTATAAAGTTATTTTCCAAGCTCTTTTTCTGTCTAATGAAAACATTTTAAGGCAGTTCTGCTTCATATACATTTGTGATTTTTTCCTCTCTTTTTGGTAGATCCCTATGATAATTCATACCGTAGGGTTGACCTATTATTCATTTGAATTACTGAAAATTCTTTCATACACTTTTGCAATTTAAAAATAAAACAAATTCATATATCTTATTATAGTGAATCATATCTTCCTTCAATACTGGTTGTGATAAATATGTTTCAGTCTTGAGCTTTTGTTGTTATTTAGTGATTTAGTGTGTGTTCTGCAGTAGATAGTTAATGTATTTTTGAGGCTATAAGAACATGGAAAGTATTACATACATTGTCCGATAATTAGAAAAACAGGTAGGTATAAACAAGTACATCATGGTATTATAATGTAGACATTATATTCCTTTTCTTAATTATAACCACTATGACTTTCTTGTATAAAATTATTGCATTATTTTATTCCATAAATCTTTGACAAGTATACCAAGACTCTCTCTAGCACTATTTCCATTGAAGTTTTAAGTATTTCTGTAGATTATATTGTTTTTATTTTTCTACAGATTCTTATTTATTGAGAGAAAACCTCCCCAGTATTCCAGTTATGGATACAAAAATGGAAAGGGCTGAAAATGTAGTCATGGCAGTGGTTGTGTTTGATAGTTTTATACTTGTCCTTTTACTATTGCTTATTATTAAGTAAGTATAAGAAACAGCAGAGACCATATTTTAGCATTAGTAGTGATGATAGACCTTTCATAATTTATTATTAGGTGAATTGAGAAAAAAGGTATAAGCTTTATTATACTAGTAATAGGAATATTATTTCATCATTATTACATTTCTTCATGCAGAATTCTTTTGGAGTATTATTAAAATTCAAGTGACACATTAAGCGCCATTCTTCTTTGCAGTGTTTCTATTTTTCTTTTTATTCATAATTTTATGAATATTTTTAAAGAACTATAGACTGTTACTATTTACCAAGTGAAGTTTAGTGCAAGGCCACAAGTATGGGCCACACAGTGAGGATCAAAGTCACTAATCATTTAGTAATGATCAATTAGACTGGCCTGTTAATCGTTATCTCATGCCAAGGTGTCTCAGTTGCTACTGTTGTTGTTATTTCTTCTTCATCCCTTTTTTACCATCTTCTCTTATTTTTTTCTCCTTCCATTATGATTATGATTACTACTGCCATCACAATTATCTTTTTCCTTTAACACTTGTCCTTGCTGTCTTATTTTTTATCTGTCATATCTGTAGTGTCATTTCAAGATGTTGCTAATTTGTATTCATTAATGACTATACTTTGAAATATTTTGTGAATAAATATGTTTATTTTTAAATGAAAATTTTTTTTCTCATTTCTCATAGCAAAGGAATTCTACATTTATAATTTTTTAAAAATCATTTCACCCCAAGCAAGATAATAAAGCCACTAAAATGCCTCAGGTTACTGAGAGTGAAAGAGAATGAGAAGACTTTAGGACAATAAAGGAACAGCATTCAGGAAGACAGAATATGGTGATTGACACTGCATTTAAATTTTTCAAGATCGTAAGTGGAAGAGAGGCAAGAAACTGGAAGAAAGTTCTACAAGCAAGAAGTGTGGGGAAACAAAATTATTAGAATAGAAGTTATGGATATATCTAGCTATTTCAACAGTAAAACAATGAGACCTAGTTGCCAATCTAGTAGTACTTTTAAATTCATACAATTGAGGTACCAAAGAGAAAAAGTCATCAGAACAATTGCCATGAAAATATTTGTAGAAAAGGCATAGGGAAGCCATGTCATGGTGGTGTGAAAGTGACTGAAGTTGAGGTGCCAGGTCATAGCATTAACATTACAGAGCCATTTTTGGATTTTGTTAAGAATCTTGAGATATATAGACAGGAGCACCAGACCAGATTTGGCAGCAATTTTCAATGTACGAATGAATGGTAGATTCATAAATGTGCAAGACAGATTCTGACAAAAAAAATTGTCTGGCACGAGAAAGTAAGCCAACTTTCCTAGCGGCAGACCTAGCAATTGATCGAATATAATCATTACACTTTATGTCAGTGGAAAATGTGAGATCAAGAACATGCAATGAGTTACTTTCCTGGAGGTTAGCACTAGCCATACTGATGGAAAGCAAAAATTCTTCTCTATGATGATTAAAGGATAGCAGTTTTGTTTTGAAGGCATTCAAATTTACAAACCATTTTTTGCTCCATTTAACAACTAATTGGAGGTCATTTTTGTGAGCAACTGCCGGTTTTACTTTGTCGGACATATTGGGCTTAATATTAAGACAGGAGTAAATAGTTGTGTCATAGTTCCCTATTTGGGAACTGATGATTGGGATGGTTGTTGATGAAGATAAAAAAAACAACGTAGGTCCAAGTATAGAGCCTTGGGTAATGCCTGCATTAATGTGAAAGGATCTAGAATTATGGCCATTCAACACAACTTTCATTACATAATTGGTTAAAAGTGATTGGATTAAGTCAAATATTTGGTTAGAGACACCATAGCCCTTGAGCTTGTGAAGAAGGCCAGCATGCCAAATTCTGCAAATGCCTTCGATATATCTAAAGACACAGCGCAAGCCTCACCATTCTTATCTAAAGCTTGATAGAGAATTTCAGTAAAAACTGTTAACACATTGGCAGTTGAACTAGAGAGACAAAAGCCATATTATTTATCTGAAAGAAGGCTGTGTGAAGTGAGATGCTTAACCAATTCGGAGTTGATTGGGGCCTCCAGTATTTTGTCAAAAAGCGGTAAAAGACTAATGTGATGATAATTTGAGGGATCAGAAAGTTCTACAGAGTTCTTAAAGACATGAACTGCAGAAGAGGATTTCCAACAAGTTGGAGAGCAAGAAGCAGCAAGACATTTGCTGTAGAGTTTGGATAGAACAGGTGTCAGTTCAGGAGCACGTTTCCTTAGGACAATCGCAGTGATAGCGTCAAGTTTGCATGCCTTGTGAAGATCTAGTTTGGAGATAATAGCAGAAGCCATGGCTAGAATTATGTGCATAGATATTCTAGAGGGAAAATCAAGCAAAGATATTCTTGAAGAGTTGAGAGTAGAGTTGAAAGAGAATTTCCAAGAAAAACATTTTTCTTTATCAGCAGCAGATGACAATACTTCAAACTGATTAAAGGGAGAGGAGATTGAGGATTTACTCTTGTTCAAATCACTCTTACAGAGCTACCAATAATCTGGAAAACCAAACTTGTAAGAGACTATACAGTGTCTCATCATATCAGCGAACAGTGACTTAGCCCTTTTCAGGACAGGCTTAGAATCAAAGAGGTGTCTGTATCCAAACTGTTACATCTGTATAGCCGGAACAAGTGATTCCTGTGGGCTATAGCTGTTAAACAGGCAGGAGTGAAACAAGGAGAAGATTGCAATTTCACTTGGTATTTCCATTCTGACAGAAATGCTGGCTTTCACCCAGGAAGTAACCGTGATGACACAATTTTCAACAGGAAGATTAAAAATTTTGCTCCAAAGAAGAATCATAAAAAAGAAAAGAAGTCTTAAAAAAACAACATTGTCAATTACTTTTTATCAAATGAAAGTTTTAATCTTTCATGAAAACATTAAAAAAAAAAAATGAATTCTATAAAAATTTAAATTTAGTTAAATTTAAAATATTTTTTCTAGTAAACATATCTGGTCAGTTGCATTATTTACATTATTCAGACTGTTATCCTCATCTTCATTGCCATATTCACAACGTTTCGGCTGTTGTATACTCCAGTCTTCTTCAGGTGATTGGAATTTCAAACCAAACCCTTTATTTCGTCCACCAGGGTAGATTGTTCTAGTTCCATGTGTCATATCTCTTCCGGATGTCTCAGTTATTTCCCTTTAACTCAACTCTCAAAAGTTTTGGTTCACCACTGCTGTGGCCTGGTATTGAACTCACAACTCTTTGGGTCTAGTCACTCACTGGATCTAAACTTGGAGAGTTGAGTTAAAGGGAAATAACCGAGATATCCGGAAGAGGCATGGCATGTGGAACTAGAACAATATACTCCAGTAGACGAAATAAAGGGTTCGGTTTGAAATTCCAATCACCTGAAGAAGGCCGGAGCATACAACAGCCGAAATGTTGTGAATATGGCAATAAAGATGAGGATAACAGTCCGAATAATATAAATAATGCAAGTAATCATAATACCTCATTTCAAAGATAGAGACAGATAACTGGTCAGTTGTCAAACATTGCATAACAAACCAAGAGAAAATATATGAAACATTTTCATTGATATGCATGACATCAAGTTACAAACCAAGTTTAAACTTTTGCAACAGTTAATTTAATGTTTACTTTTTAGTTTTATAATAAGTTATTTTTCAAAGTTTCAGTATCTAAGAATGAGGTTCTGAGAAATACAAATTAAAATATAAATTAACAAATTAAGCAAGATAATTGGTTGATTAATACAAATATGACTAAAGAAATATCAATCCCAGTGATACCCTCAGTTTATCTCCTTTAGTTGAGGAATAAACTCAAATGTAACTTAAAAAATCTCACTATTAAGGAATCCAAACAAAAAAATACTGTGGTTCCTTTTGATCAGTGTTCTCTTTCTAAATACCATTCTTTAAAGAATGTGAATTAGCAATACTTGTAAATGACAGAAAAAGGAATGAACAAATTAAATTTTGGTTGCCACTTTGTGATTAATCCAATCCTGTCTTCATCTTCGCTTAGCTTAATCTGGCAGTAAAGAACTCATGAGGTGTAAATTCAATTTCCTGATTAGGTGACAAAACGCAAAGAGATAATCCTTTATAAAGAAATCATTTTTATAATTTCCTACAAGTTAAATTGTATACAAATCTGTTTTTTTGGAATTATTCATATTGTTGTCTTCTTTTTCGATTTTCATATAGTGTGTATGTATATCTTTTTTTTTTCTCTCCCTAGGAATGGAATTGTAGCAACCAATGTGACCAAACCCAACCAAAAGTTTTATTGTTGCCTCCTGTGTGAACTTCCTGACAACCATGCAATTGTCTTTTGCCCACCGTAAAAAAAAGTAACTTGTAGCTACACACTCGCAGATGGAGTTTACATTTTTAAACAAATATATACACATGTATATTCACATATTCCCATATATATATATATATATATATATATATGTGTGTGTGTGTGTAAGAAAATATTCTTGTTTATACTGTGTAATATGTTAATTTGTATTCTTTAGTAGTTATTCCTCACACCTTGTTATTATCGTATTTCATATTGTATATTCAAATTTTATATAGCTTAAATATATGAGATTAATAAATAACTGTTCTTACCAGTGGTGGACACGACTGCACTTACTAAATATATTTGTTCTAAAAATGCTTTTGTCTTTTGGATTGTTGCAGAGATATATTCTGATGTCAATATATTAAGGAAAATAATTTACGAGGAGTTTTATCCTTGATTCTTAAAACAGTTGCTGGTCAACTATATTTTTCAATTGTTTAGAAAATGAAACAAAATATCTTAAAACACACATATATGTATTTTATAAATGCCTGCTTCAGAAATATTATTGCTATTAATGTTTGAGGATCTAAGTATATCCATAATGGTTTTGGAAGTGTTTGTGACTATTTTAAGATTATTTAGATGGGATAGGTTATTTTGGATAGTGGACATGACAGAGTTGGTCAGTATTATTATGCATATGTTTTCATGTAATTTATTATTGCGGATTATGTTATTATTTTTGTTTCGGTTGTATATTTTGTATGTCTTTCTTCTTGCGTTGTGGATGAAATGATATGGGTATTGTAGGTTTTTCAATGTGTTTTCTATGTATGTTTCTTCTTTAGGTAAATATTGGGGACTGCAGATTCTTAATGCTCTCAGAGAGAAACCTATAATCCTCAAACACTAATAGCAATAATATTTCTGAAGCAGGCATTTATAAAATAAATTTCCAAAACTGTTCCTCCTAATATATTGGAGAAACAAGTAGAAATTTAAAACCACATATATGTATGTACATACTTATGAACGTTTGCACATACATACCCATATTAGAAAAAATGAATACTAATTCTTGTAAGAAAGGCTGTTCCAATAACTTGGACCAATTTTAAATGGGAATTAAGTTCAAGTCTCTAATGATTTTTTCTTTCAGATTTAACAACTTAAGTCTTTGGCAATTTCAACCATGGAAAGATTAACAATCAAACAATGTGTTAAAGCTTCAAGAGTGCAACTGGAAAAATTGTTCGTAAATTCAAACAAACTGTGTCGGTGGCAGATATGAAAACACCATTATGTGCTCATTTACGACGTTGAGCTGAAAACATTGCTGCAGTGCATAAGAATGTGGCCAAAATTGCAGATACCTCTATTTGTCATCATGCACAGGAATTGAACCTCTCCACAACAACGTTAAATCATTTCCAATTGCAATCTCAGTTGGTCGATTATGTTGACCAAAAAAAAATTGCGAAGTGTGCGAAATGCATTTCTGTTTGAACGTCTATTTTTGTAATAGGCTTTGATAACTTTAACACATTGTTTGATTGTTAATTTTTCCATGGTTGAAATTGCCAAAGACTTAAGTTGTTAAATCTGAAAGAAAAAGAAAAATATCATTAAATGCTTAAACTTAATTCACATTTGAAATCAGTCCAAGTCATTGGAACACCCTTTATATGTCCTTATGAATTAATTTCAAAGATTTTTTTTTATTTAACCTTTGTGAGATAACATTATTAATATAAGGATGATATAAAATCTCCCAGCCTATAAAGTAACTACATACTTGGATGAAGTGGTTCTCATCTATGTTGACAATTTTTATTGATTTCTTGGTATTGTATGACTGCTCACTTCTTTGTCTCTCAGTGACACCCCCTCAGATATAGTAGTCCAGGCCTTGGAGGCCACATTTGGTGTGTAACATGATTGTAAATATTCTTGGCAATTTACTTCTGGATCATCGGGCTATGTAAGAAGAAGCAGAGTTCAAGTAAAACAGTGAGGCCACCTGTTTACCTATTTGAAAATACTGAAACTAGATCATCTACAAACTATAGATACCACCACAGAAAATGCAATACCTAAGGTTTAAAACGAATTTAAAAAAAATAAAAAATCTTTCTTGAAGCTTTTATTTTAGTTTTAATTTCAAGCTAATAGATTAAATTTAATATTTCCAATAAATGAAATATTTTGCTGTATTTCAAAAACTAATTTAAATTGACTAGAATGAGTTTTATTTATTTATTTTTTTTTGCTAAAATAGCTGATTAGTGGACTTTTTTTAGTCTTTCATCACAATGTTAATTCTCTTTATTAAAAATCTTTAAAAAATAAAACATTTTTTCTGAAATTTTATTTCAGGAATACTAATTAATGATTCGAAACAAATATTATTTACTTTAAGTTTAAAATATTGCAGAAATGTATTTTTTAACACAGCAGTGGCTGCTTATTTAAGCTGTTGATATGCTTGACAGCTTAATGTTATTCTATGGTAGCTTTAGCTGTAAAAAAAATAACTGAGTATAACGTGTGTGCCTTTTATATATAATTTTTAAGTACTCAATCTTTAGGAAATATTCTGTAATCTAATGTTTTATTGAATTTTAGATACTTTCTGGCTTTAAATTTACTATTTTCTGATAATGCCATGTATGGTTAATATCATCTAAAAGGGTTAAATTAATACAGAATTTTAAAAAATTTTAAACTTTATTACTCTAATGAAAACAAATCTTGTAAAAATTCATTAATCATCAAAAAAATTGTTTTTGTTAAGACAAGTATCCTTAATATATCTTATTCATAAAAACAATTAAAAGTTTTTCTAATTAAATAAAGTCAGTTTTATTGCATTTTTCATTTTATGAGCAGATTTTCGGCAAATGGTTTTTCTGTTTGACAAAAATCAAATTGATTTAAATTCTACAAGGAGTTCAGCTTTCAATTAATGTAAATATGAAGGGGATGGAATTTTAATTTCCCAAAATTTCATAAAATTAAGTGGAATGAGAGATAAAAAAAAAAAAATACCAAGGTTTTCTAAAAAAAAAAAATTCTCCATAAATCAAAATAAAATTTCATTCATTTGTGAATAAGTCCTGAAAATTTCATTAAAATCTGACACTTATTTGATTTTTGCAAGAATTTCCAAAACAGTATTTTTTTACTGTAAAAAAGATGTTAAATTTCCAATACTAATCTTTGGCTCACTCATTGATGCAAGAAAAACAAGATTTTTAACCAAAATTTCAAACATGCTAGAAAGGGTTAAAAAAGCTAATAAAAAATACTTTGGTCTTTCCTCTTAATAACAAACATTTTGATGCTAAAATTTTTTTTTATCAAGTTTGGGGCCTTTTTCATCATGGTAAACTCTTTTTTAATGAGTTTTTGGCAGTACCTACTATATATCTATAAAACAGTTTTATATTTTCAGGATAAACATATGTACAAAACATCTGTAGTTGAAAACATAAAATTGCATATTTAGAGTTTTGCATTAAATAACTGAGAGGTTGATATTCCACTAAATACAACCAAATCAATCTTGCAAACTGCTGACCTGTTCCAACTTAGTTGGTAGCATATAGTCCTCAGAGAGAACAATATCTGACTTGGCCTTCAAATATAATCTGCAGTGCCAAGTCTAGACTAGTGCTCTGACCATTCCCTACACCTCTAACCACACTCCAAGAATGTGGACAGATATGTCTAACTCAAGTTGAAGATCACATGCAATGCTTAACACAATTTATGGAGAACTGAGACCAATCTCTCTTAAGCTCAAACAAAAATGATTACAGTTTGCCAGCCACCGCCACCGAGTGGACAAGGAAATCGTTCCATCCTTACCCCTATGGCATCCTTCTGCAAGTGTCTTCTCACGAAAATCGACTTTCCCCAGACACCATAGCTTGAGACTCAGGGTTGGACATTGGGGATAGCAATACAGGACTGAACAGTGTGGAAAGGGATTGTCAATGGAGTTCCAACCAACCATAGGAAAGTTGAAGGATGATGAACTCAAGCCTGCACAATTAAAAAAATGTGAAGGACCACATTGCTTGAAAAAAATTAGACAAGCTATGTGAGTAAATTTTTTAGGGTAAATCATGGAGTTAAAAAAAATTGAACAAATGCACTAATTCATTCTAAACGTGGCATGTCAAAATCAAACGCAAAGTTTGTGCATCTTTTTTAGTAATCGTTAAGCAAGTGTCACGTTTTTTTTCATGGAAGTAAGAAAGATTTACATTTAGAATTCTTAAGATGTAATTTTTTTTTTACATATCATGTGATCCAGCACTATGTATTTTTTAAGTAACACTACCAAACTTACATTATAGATTCATTCAGCAATATCACATGACCTGTCACTGGATCATGAGCTGTAAGGACATGGCGCCAATTTTAACATTTTTCATAGCATAGAATTTTAACACATTTACTTTAAAAATATATTTATTTATGTGGATATTTCTCTGGATTTTTCTTTTGGTCTTTGTAAATATTTCTTGTTAAACACACAACAACTATTTATCTTTGTGTGTGTGTTTTCATACATACATATATATATATATATATAACCACGAAAACACTACAAAAAATCATCAGCATACCGTGATGAAAACAGGCCCCAAACATAATGTAAACACAGATTTTTCGTAAAAATCATGAGTAAGAGGAAGAGTCAAAGTATTTTTTGATTATTTAGTTAATTTTTTTTTTACTCCTTTTCAGAACATTCGAAATTTTAATTAGAAAAACTTGTTTTTCTTCTGTTAGCAGTTGTACCAGCTTTTAGCATAGCAAATTTTAGCTTCTTTTTTGCGCTGACAGATGTATTAATTCGGAAATTCTTGCAATAATCAAATAATTGTTAGATTTTAATGAAATTTTCATGACTTATTCACAAATAAATGAAATTAGTTTTGAAATTTATTTTATTATAAGAAAATCTTAGTAAAAATACACATTTTTTAAATTTTTTTTATGTTTCAGTCCCTTAGTTAATTTTATGAAAACCCGAGAAATTCAGTGTGGTAACCCTGAATATTTTTAAAAGAATTGATTTGTTTCTGTATGTGTGATTATGTGCATAATTTCTGAAGTATGGATGTACAAACCGATAAATCTATCATTAAAAGGTCACATGTTTTAAGGGTTGTCACCCCTTATAAAATTTATCGTCTGCTCCACCATACTTCTCTATGAACACATGCAGCTGTCAATAAATTGATTAATGTCAGAAAAACAAGACCCTGTAGTTAAGAAATATTTGTATACAACATTTTGTGCTATAAGTAATATTTGTTTCAAATCAGATTCATTTAACTTTAATTTTGCTAGTTTTCCTCAATTAATGTTTCAGAAAAATATTTTATTTTTGCAAGATTTTTAAAACTGAGAATTAACTTTTCTTTACAAATGTGTCGAAAATGACAGATTTTTATCGCTTTTACTAAGAAAAAAAAAAAATTCCAATCAATATAATTTCTGTTTGAAATACACCAGAATATTTTGCTTACTGAAAATAGTATAGTAAATTTTAAATCCTTTAGTTTTCAATTAAGGCTAAAATGAAAGCTCTTTCATTTTTAAAACTTCCTTTTAAACTTTATGTATACTGAATTAGTGGATATATATATATATATATATATATATATATAAAAAGGGAAACCTTTACATTTCATGTGATTTTCCACCTGCCTGCAGTAAATATCTGAGATGACTCAAGCCAAATATACTTTCATTCACAGTTACCTATAAAATTGGTTGGATGACAAAGTGCTGGGCATGATGACCATGCCTGGCTTACTTGTGACACCATCAAAACAGAGCAGCATGGGAAAAGATGATTACTTTTTTTCAGTTTTTTCTCCCCTTTAAAATTAACAGTAATCATTTCAACAGTTTTTGTAAACCTACCCCTCAAACATACCTGCTCACTGCATAGCCTACACACACACACACACACACATAATGAGAGAGTTTCAAAACTTGAAACTGATTTGTCTCTAGTCTGCATGAAGCAAGTGAACAGGATTTTTCAGTGCGAATGAGACAGAAAACAGAGAGGAAGACAAAAATATTCTTTCTATAGAGTTAGAGGATTGAATTAGATACAAAGAAAATGAAATATTAGCTGAATATAAAAAAAAAAAAATCAAATCAATATAGTTATTGAATTTATTCTGAAGAACACAAAAAATATGCTACTTTTCATTTTCCCCAAGAACTTTTTACTCCACATTGTTGTAAACAATCCATTTCCATCACCTGTGATCATTTTTTTCAAAAATGGGTTGCTTTTGTTGCATGTGAGTAGAGAATTTACAACAGAAATACAGTCTGTTCAATTTTTTTCCATTAAATCATGAGGCACCATAATATTGTAGTGATGCATATATCCAAGTATTTTCAAATGCCTTACAATGATCCTATGAGATATATGGAGTATTTCTACGCTGCCACATGTCATATTACTTGGATTATTAATAATCAGCATTTCAATCTGGACATCATCAATGATTGTCAGCCTGCCAGAATGTTCTCAGTCTTCAAGATCAAAATTTCCACTTCTGAACTCGGTGAATCACTTACAAATAGTATTCTCAACACATTTATATCCATAAATGCCACATATATTTTTTAATGTGTGCAAAGTGTTTTTTTCCTTTCCAGAAATAAAGAAGCATCAAATGACAAAAATGCTTCTTATTTTCTTCCTTTTGTTGTTACGAATAACAATATCATAGAGAAAAATATTAAATTAACTTTATGCAACGAATAATAGCATTTTTAATAAATTTTGCAATGTAAATACAGAATTGAAGAAGTTTTAAAAATTAAACATTTGTTATGATTTTTAACTTAAATCGTAATGTTTTGTCATGAAAGTTAACTTTCTTAGGCAAGATGTTGTAACATTTGTAATAAGAAAGCCAAGAAAAAAAAAATTAAATTAATAAATTATTTCTTTAAATCAAGGAAAATTAAAACATTATATTTCTGTATAAGAAGTAGGGTAAAATTTCAACATACATATTTTTCATTTGTTAGAAACAGAAAAAAAGAAACAAAGTTGATCATTAGTATATTTGTTTTTATGAATAAAAATTTCATAGAGAACTTAAGTTTAAGAGAAAAATATTAAATTAACTTTAACAATACCTTTAATTTCTTAAATTACATATTTAGTGAATTTCACACAAAAAATATTTGTTTTTCAATTAAAACATAAAATATAACAAGTCCAAAGGAAATAAAATGAATAGATCTTATACATATTTCAATTAAATAAGCTAAAGTTATTCTGAATGTAAAAAGCAAACATTACTTAAGCCAACTACAGCAGCAAATTACTGCAAACCAAAACTAAAAATCTTTGTTCCCAGTGGAATGACAAGATATGAGATAGGCCTCCAGTTCAGAGTGTGAGTTGTATTATTGGCCTTAAGTAAAGACAGTCATGTCTTCTTTTTCTCTCAAAGCAAGCAGCAGTTAGTTGGGTGTTTTATTCATAAAAGAAAGCTAGCCTTAAAAGACAAGATATTCATATTACGTCTCATTCATTTCTATATTAGCTTTTTAAGGTTCATTTCATAATATAACATTCAGACAATAACTGCTGTACAAATTGTATGAGAAAACTTTACTCCATACTCAAAATCGTGAACTTTCCCCTCTTGGTAGCTGGTAATTTTGACATGTTTGTAATTTTTGTCAACTTTCATGTTCTTCTT
The DNA here is from genome assembly GCA_964036315.1 of Acanthosepion esculentum. Classification (NCBI taxonomy): domain Eukaryota; kingdom Metazoa; phylum Mollusca; class Cephalopoda; order Sepiida; family Sepiidae; genus Acanthosepion; species Acanthosepion esculentum. The sequence goes on along the minus strand of OZ038495.1, from coordinate 26,130,156 downwards.
TGAAGATAATATAATTTTTAGAGTTACTTTTGTTTATGAAAGTTTGCTTCTGTTGTGCTGAAATGTATTTGCTGTAATGTCTCAACAAAGTTTTTAGACAAGAGCTTTGCACATGCAACTGAAATATCAAAACTATTTATTCAAAGTTTCCAAACAGTATTTCATTTTAGTTTTGCACACATAAAAATTAGGTTTACAAAAAAACACTCATGCTTGCCACAAATTTTATCTTTTTTTGTGAAAATAATAAAAAGATTATTTAGCATGATAGCAAGAGAAAAATAACCTATCATAATTGTTCTTTTATTGTGCTGTAACAGGGCACTAGCCTTGTTCAACATTGAATTGCATGAAATCATTGCATGGTGATCAGGAGGGACTACAAATTAGATAATAATTATTAAAATTTTCAGAAGAATATATTGAATGGCTGAGAGAAAGATGGAAAGAGAAACAGTTAATAATTATGTTTTAAACAAAGAAAAATAGTTGAAAAGAGAATTGAACCCAGAAATAACAAGTCGAGTTTCAGTAAAATTGAGCAAAATTATCTACTTCCCTCTGATAAGACATGACTGATGTGTTGTCCAAATTTCTTGGTCCTGAGAACCCAAATTCAGAGTTTGTTTACATTAATATCATTTGCCCAAAATGTCTATGTTCTTACAGAAAAAGAGTGACCTAATTTCTTTTAACAAAGGAAACCATATGGTTTATGCTAAGATCCAAAGTTTGGGGTTTGTTTACATTAATATTATTTGCCCAAAATGTTTATATTCTTACAGAAAAAGGAAGCCATATAGTTTATGAAAAGATTTTCTAAGATAGGGCAATCAGAAATGGAAAAATTAGATACATCAATGTCAAATCATAGTGGAGGGGGAGATGGGGTTGATTATATAAACAAAGACTCATGAGGCCCAATGAGATAGTCATCAGAGATTTGTTCTGGGTTGCATCATGGACTGCTGTGTGTTCTCACAAGAAAACACCTGCATTGTGGAGCGAACACACAGACACAAAAATTAAGTGAAAAGTAACAGTGCTAGTCTCATTTCAACAATTACTACTAGATTTCTCAGGTAATGATCCAGTTGGGGAGAACTAGTCCTTCATTAGATAATAGAGACATTATATTCACCAGTTTTATTATTCAATAAACCTGTTGTTAGAGTTATCAACAGTGTTGTACACTTTATTGAAGGAGTTCTCATTCCAGCTTTGATTCCCAACATTGTCCTAGACAAAAAGACAAAATTTACCATGACCACAATTGTGAATTTCTCATTTTCTATTTGTGATATACAATATATTTTGGTCCACCACTAGACACTGCTATCAGCCCCAATAACATAAGAGTTTGGAAAACCCAAATCAACAGTATCAACACACCAGCTCCAACCGAGGAGGGAAAAGAAAGTCAAATGACCCGTAAAATGTTGTTACTTAACAAAATTACCAACTGAAGAAGTGGGTTACAGTGCCACCATTTTGGAAGTTTGTAGCTTATGGACTCATTTCATAATGAAGTAGAAATTGAAACAAAAGCTTGCAACATAAATCCATTTGACATTTAAATTTTTAAATTTCTTGTTTAAAAGTTTATCACTGATTTCTTTATCACTTTACAAGACTGTAAAAGCATATTTCCAGACTGTAATCATAACTTCATTTGAAAATATAACAGTTGACATCTTAAAAACAAAAAGAGTGTTTATGGAAATGGTTCGAGTGGAAAAAAAACCCTTCTAAAATCAATAATTAAAAAGTTTTTTTTAGCTTGCATTATATATCTTAGAAAAAATTTATTTCAGTATTTGGCAGCTGCACCATAAAACAATTATGATGTAGAAAGAAAAACATTCCTTGTATTACCTGCATCACTAGCAAATAAGTGTTGTATAAGACATTGTGGAGAGAGAGAGAGAGGAGTAAATGAAAGGTAAAAGAATTTCAAAATTATTTGTATAATTAAGCAGATAAAAAAAATATTCTAAAAACTGAAATATTTCCTAAAAACCTTGTTTTATGCACTCACACAAAACAGGAAAAATGCAGAGTAATATTAACTATGACCAGTAAAAGTGTCAATCTTTTTATTCATTAGATTAATAAAGACGATTCAAACAACCTCTGTATATGTTTTGCTATATTTCAGTTTCTTTAATTCAGAAATGAATCTATCAATCTTTTGGATTAAAGTCAGCATATTATGAAAAAGCCTTAAATGTTTTAAGTTGAAAAAAAAAAAAGAAAAAAAAAAAGACATAGGGCAAAATTAAAGTTAACATCAGAAAATAAGTTGAAAACTTTTACTGAGTATATAAAGTCAAATTTGAATCAGACACTCAAAAGGAGGAGGAGAAATAATGGCAATAACTGACAAATGCTAAATTTCATACAAAGATAATAGCATATTCTTATTAGTGGAATCTTTCCTTTGAATAAATTAACTTACTTTACTTAACAAGTATTGAAAACTTAAGTAATGGTTTGAATAAGACCTAAGTGACATTGATCTCAATCATTCTTAAATAGTTCATAAAGTGAAACTAATTTAAAGCTATAAGTAAAACATGCAGAATTTTAATGAGGGTCCCGAAAGTTCTGATTGAAAATTTTCAGTTCAACATGCTGCAGTGATTAAAAATAATCTACTCCATAGAACACTAAATAAATATTTCCATAAAACATTCACACAACTCATACAAAATTTTTCATGTTGAATTCTCTTTCTGCGAGTTAGCTCAAATATTTGTATTTTAAATTCTCAAGATGACTGAAGTAATAAAAAAAAAGTATATATTTGTTAATGTTAAGCAATTATCTTCACATGGACAATATTTCACATTTCACACTATTTTATTACAGATAAAGAAAAAGGAAATAAACCAACTTACATAAGATAGAAACCAAAATTAGAAAGAAAATCTGAAATGAATTGTGAGGATAAAGAGGAGTTTCTAAAACAAGCCAAGCGATCTCAAAATCAGAGTGAAGTTTTAACATGGATGGAATTTCAAAATAATATAAATAGTGAAAAATTCAAAGTTTTCTTTTGTATCAAATTTCAGTGAATGATCTCAGGTTGACAACTATAATCAGTTAGTTTTTAAAGTATCACAAATGAAATATCAAATGTATAATGACTTAATATATAATGGCTGGTTGCTTGCTTCCAAATAGCCTCATCTGCTAGAATGGATAGCTAATCCTTGTTGCAGACACCTACCCAGGCACATTTATGTTTCTTCAACACCCACAGAGCCCACCTGTGGTTTCTACTGCAACTATGCTGAGTTGGACTTCAGTTACAGTTTCTGGGAAAGAGTGTGTTATCTGGCATGATCAACAATCTGAACAAGGCCAGCATGCTCAAGCCCTCGACTATGACTTCTGACTTTGTTCTAGCACAGCTATCGATAGCCCCCAAGGGTTCTGTCTACCCAATTTCACCCACAAGGCTTAGGTCAACCCATGGTATGGTTTTCAGACACTTTCCAAAAGTGCCACATGCTGGGATTGACCCCTCCAGTCCGATAACATCAGGAAGTCTATTTGCTGATAAATCGACCATGGTGAGATTCGAACCCAGGTCTCATGGTCAGAATGCGAACGTTCTAATAATCTGGTGCAATCAGTTGTTGAACAAGGCCAATATGCTCAATCCCTCAGCCATGATGACTGGTGTTGTTGTAGTAGCACAACTATCAATGGTTTCATCTACCCAACTTCATTCATAATAACTGGGTCAATTCATGGTGGGGGTTTTCAATCACTTCTAACAGTTCTGCATGCCAGGATTATCTCTGCAGAATGATATTAAGTCTCCTCTTTGACAAATTGATCATGGGGATATTCAAACTCTCATGGTCAGAATGCTAACATTCTAACCACTCATCTATGCACCCATGAATAGTGACCTAGTCATTAGTTAAATGACCCAAAATAAAATTAAAGTGAATGAATAAAATAACAAAGTATTCAAACATTTTTTTTTTTAAACATATCACTCTGAGCAAGGCGGGAGTGCCACTAGCATGCAAGGTGTTTACGGAGGGTGAGAGCAAAGAGTAAAGAGGGGTGTTCGAAGAAAGGATAAAGAGGAGGACGGGGGATCAAGTTCAAGGCATCAGAAGATGTTGATTGATATTACATTTGGATATTTGAAGATTATAGTTATCAGGGAAGTAAGAGGAAGGGTGTTCCACTGTCCAGAAGTGTGAGATAAGAAGCTGTTGGAGTAGAAGAGACGGCTACATTTAGCCATTTTGACAGCGAAAGGGTGGGACTGAGATGCCAACCTAGTAGCACACTTAAATTCACACAGTTTGGGGACCAGTGAAAGTAGCTCGTCAGAGCATTTGCCATGAAAATACTTGTAGAAAAGACAGAAGGAAGCCACAGCACATCTGTGAGAAAGTGGCTGTAGACTTATATAGGACTTTAATTAGGAATTAGGCTCAAGTGTTCACTTGGCAGTTTGTTAAAAGAAACCGAGAAAATTTCACGAAATTAAAGTTAGCAACAAATGAGAAGTTTCTTAACAACTAAGAAAGCCTAGAAATTCTCAAAATGTTTGGAGTAAGAATAAAGACAACCGTACTGTAAAATTATACAAAGATTAAGTTCCACTTAAAAGAAAAAAAAAGTGGCCTGTAGATATCAAGAAACTCCAGAATTATTTGAATCAGTCCTGCTATTTTGGAGAAGTAGCATAAATCTCATTTATAATGTACTTTGTCTAATTCTTAATAAAGATTCATAAAATGTAAAAAGGTTAAATTTAAAACAAAACAAAAATAAATTAATGAGAATCAGTAAATCATTAAAAATCCTAATGTCTCTTGGTTCAGTCTCAGTTAAATGAAGTTTATCAATGGATTTCATTTAAAAAAAAACCAAAAACTTCCAATTTTAAAATCATGGCAGGAGGGATATTTTTATCTTTTACCTAAGAAAAAAAAAGAAAAAGAAAAGAAAAAAAAAGAGGAACCATTGGATAATTGCTAAAATGTTTCAAATGACACCAACTGAACTGCAATCACTTGACATTAACAATGCTAATTTTTTCATGACTAAAATAATCTTGAGAATTACCATACTTACTTCCCAGATAAGAAATCAACCAGACAGAATGTTAATTTTCCAGTCAGTAAGAAATGGAGTCAAAGAATCTTTGATAACTGATTCACCATGTTGAACTCAGAAAATATACTTTCAAAGCATAAATTTACAGAGAGATTTTAAGATCTTAACTTTTCTTACAAAAATATATGTGCCTTCATAGTATAAGATGTAATAGATTTTGAAATTGTTATTCATTTTTTACCAATATTACTTTAATTTCTGTTGCTTTTTATTAACTCCCAGACATATTAGTTAAAAAAAAAAATTGATAACATGTATATAGGGTGCGATGGAAAAATTGTCGTCGAAATTACACAAAAATAACACTGACATCTCATTTTAACAGATATATTTACCAAAATTACACAAAACTATCTTGAAATACTAAAGAGTAAATTTATTCAATAAAATCACCATTGGCCTCAACCACGGCCTCCAGATGACTTTTGAATCTCCTGCAACTCTTCTGGATGGTCTCCTTGTTTAAGTTGGTGAATTCTGACATAATCCTTGCCTTCAGTTCATCTTTGGTATTACAAGGAGTTTTGTTGGTCTCTCACTCAACTGCGTCCCACACATAATAATCAAGGGGTTGCAGTCTAGGGAGTTAGGTGGCCACATGTAAGGGGTGATGTGGTCACAGAAGTTATCTGACATCCATGACTGGGTTCTCCAGCTTGTATGGCATGGTGCAGAGTCCTGTTGCCAGACATAGGGTCTTCCAGCAGCCACCCTCTTGACCCAGGACAGCACAACCCTCTCAAGGCACTTAATGTAGGCCTCTGTTTTGAGTCTGAGGCCCTCACTAACAAATTTGGGAGTTCTTTTCTTATCAGAACAATCAGAGTGAGTTTTCTGAGCTGCTATACCTTCACACTCACCATTAGACACATCCAACTCTTTCCAAATCATCTGCACAGTCCACAAATTGACACCTAAACACTCCAAAATATTCGTACTGGAGCTTCCGGTGCATATGTTGAGCAGTACAGTATACTGTTTCCAAATTTCTGGTGGAGTGTAGTGCGTCATGGTGGTCTTTTTCTCACAGATGGTGCCCAACTGACCTTACTATACTCTGCAGTTGACAAAGTCAAAAACAAAATGCTCAAAATTAAAAATATAAAATGGTGACAATTTACCCATCGCACACTGTACTGTAGATTCATTCAGTTTTTAAATTAATCGAAGAAAATAGGTAAAAAGTATTTAGGAAAGACATAAAATTAAATTCAAATTGTTGATGCTGTGAGTTATTGAAATATAGAAATAAATCACTTAAATAGAAAGTTTTCAACTTAATCCTGCCTGCCAATCCATTTTATTAATTTTTAATGACATCAAATTCCATTGTCCACACACACACACACACAATATAGTGACATTTGATCATATAAAACATTTTAATTTTATTTATGATATATAATGATCTTCTCAGTACAAATATTTCAGATCAGAATATTCTAATGATGCAATTTTTGATTCCATTATTTTTACATTAAAATATCAAACCGGTTGTACAGTGAACATTTTGATATATTTGATTTATTTTATGGCAAATTGAAACACCAAGCATCATTTTGTGCTGTCAATAAAATTAACCTTTTGGTTATATTCACAACTGCAACTTTCATTAGTAATGGCAATTTACAATTATCAATAATAGCCAGTTAATGTCAGATGATAATAATAGTCTAATATTTCCCTGCCTTTCACATAAATCCTAACATTCAATTTCTTTTTGTATTCCACCCAAATTCACGAATGTCACAGCTAATAAGATTTCTCCAACGAAGAACTTGGGGCAGAGGGAACACCTGATGCCAAGTAATTTTAATTCCAACTTACTGATAATGATAGATACAGTTAATTCTGCTTTAAGTATTTAAAAAGCAAGTAAAAATAATTCACAGAGTAAATGCCAACAAAAAAATGGTAGGGGGTCTTGAATGTCAGTTAAACTTACATCGCCAAAGTAACACTCAATTAATCAACACCTCAAAACAATATTTAAGACATTCGTAGCAAATCAAGTTTATTATAAAAATAGGTTAAGTGTTGTCTTGTTACTTTGTTAGGAAAAATATTCTATAAAAGAAGAGAATCTAAAATCACATTTATACTGAAATCCTTTCAGTTTCAATAATAGTTAAAGATATTTTCCTTTAAAGTTTCTTTCAACCTGGGAGAAAGAAGATTCATTTTCATCTGAGAATGCCAAGTTGATTGGACATGGTATTCAATGTGTTTTGACACAATGTAGCAGTAAGGATATTAACTTTGTGTGAATCTAACTTGGAGCTTATAAAATACATTAGAATACTTAACATACACAAAGGATAAAATTATGACTGAAAATCAGAAAGGAAAAATTTTTAGTATAAAATAACTTGATTTCCACAAAAAAAAAAATTAGCTTAAATCATGATTGTATTTTGTTAAAATTTGACTTAATTATATTAAATTTCACTTATGGAACTTAGCACACATTATAACTTTCCAATATTTTCAATATGTTGAACATTTTAGGGTTTGCTTAAAAGTCACTGAAAAATATTAAGGTAAATTTCTATTTCTGTGTGACAGATCAAAGGAGATGGGACCACATTTTGTTGGAAATGAGGAAAATACTCTATATGTAGGAAATCAATTCCTAAAATATTTATAAAACTAGAAATTTCCAAAGCATCTAAAAGTCAAATTGAAACAAAAAATCAAAATAATGAGGAGTTAATCCATAAATTTGCAATATAAAACGTATTACCTGCTCCAATGACACCCAACTTTTTTCTGTTACATTGACTGTGATAAATTCTATAAATTTTACTAATTTGTTTCATGTGCTGATGAAAATTTATGACAGCCATCAAAGCCAATGAAGGCATAATGAAAGAAAATTACTGAGAGATCAATTAACTTGTTTAAGATCTGGAGAATAAAATGAAAGTAGCATCAGAAAGCAATAAAGGCATCGCTGATGTTATCCACTTCACTCTGCTCAGGGGTTGGTGTCTGAACTGGTCTTTGGGGGACTTGTGTTGTAGCAACTTGCCAGGAATTTGGTTCCCATTCTGGCTTTGGGATTTCATCATCAATGTCAGGTACAGTTTGGAATGGAAGATTTCGGCTGGATTTGGCCCGCCTAATGCAGAGTTTAAAAAAAGAAAAAAAAAAAAGAAGCAGATTACTACTTTGTTGTAAATTTTTTTTTGTGACATTTAAATATTTTTTCTATTATTGAATTGATATCAAGTTAATGTTTTCATAAATTGATTCATTTCTCATTTTATCCTAATGATTTTATATTTGAACTTTTATTATATATACTAATTTACCTGCAGTGGAAGAAAAACGATAACAATACTCAAGTTATGCCATTGCATTGGTTATACTTTGTTCAGAAGTCATCTAGGATTTTTATCTATAAAAGTAACTGTTGTTCTATGTAGAAGAGAATTCTGCTTTTTAAATCAGAAAGTATAAAAAAACATTCAAAGAAAGTTAACACAAAATAAAAAGCAATGTATTAGCAACCTGATATCTCATACGCATTAATGAGACATTCCATTGATATGGCAACAAGAAGTATGTTAGATTATTAGCCTCAAATAATGCAGCCTGTTAACAACAGAATATTATTAAAGAAATATCAGTCTTTTTATATTTAGAAAGAGTATTGTTTAATTTCAGGGAGGCATCTTGCATGACAAGATAAGAGACAATAGGAAACGTTTATCAATCTCACATGATTCACTTTTATTAAAGCTTCATCAGAGAATAAGATATGGAGAGAAAAAAAAAGTAATTCTGGTATTTTTATTTTAGTGTTTGATTTTCACTGGTTAAGCAGGCTTCATTTGCATTTGACTTGTTAAGCAGTGTTAGTATAATTTATAATCTTGTGTGTGTGTGTGTGTGTACACAAAGTCAATAATGAAATTATTTGTACGCCTATAAATTTTGAATATTTTTATCCATTCCTCAGAATCTAATGCCTGTATAATGCCAGGTATTTTATGTTAATAAGTACAAAAAAAAGGAATATAAAACTCAATTTTTAGTACAACATGTTAAATACAACAAATTTGTCAGATGAAATTATGCAAAACAGGAAAAGACAAAATTATTCATACAGTAGAAAATATTGTTTTAAATTGATTGATTCATGTAAGTACAAGTAATTTACATAATTATTTTATTGGTGAAGCGTTCTAGGTTATTTATTCAGTAGAATATTTGTGATAATTGCAGAAAAGAACATCACGTGGTGCATAGAGTGTCACCATTGTTATTCTTATGTTAACAACATGATGGGGAAGACAAAGGAGCTTAGTGTTGACTTGAGAAAGAGAATTATTAACTTACACAAGTCAGGAAATAGTTACAGCACTATTTCAAACTGGTTAGCTATCCATAGATCTACGATACTGTCTGTTATAAAAATGTTTAAACAGTTTGGCATGATAGAGAATTTGCCTGGGTGTGGAAGAAAACCCAAATTGTCACAGAGAACTTCATGAAAACTGTGTCGCGAAGTTAATATAAACCCAAGAGTTGTTTTGAAAGGCATTGCCAAAAGTTTGGATACAATGGGTATCAGCGTAAGTACTCGCACAATACAACGTTGTTTAAATAGAAATGGGTTGCAGGGAAACCAACCACGATGAACACCTCTTCACAAACCATGTCACATCGTTGCTTGGTTTAATTTTGCCAAAACGTTCTTGGACAAAGAAATTAATTTTTGGGAACAAGTACTATGGAGTGATGAAACAAAAATTGAGCTTTTTGGACATAATGATATACAGAAGATTTGGCATAAGAAAGGTGTGGCTTTCCTCCCAAAGAACACAGTGGCAACATTAAAACATGGAGGTGGCTCGATGATGTTTTGGGGTTGTTTTAGCTCAAGGGGGACTGGACAATTAATTGCAGTAAGAGGAATAATGAAATCTGCAGACTATATCAAAATTCTGGATGAAAATCTACAGCTATCAAATCTTCATCTAAGTCAGCAATTCACTTTCCAGCAAGATAATGATCCCAAATATACGTCTAAATTAGTGACTGTGTAGCTTCAGAAAAAGAAGACTACTGTTCTGTCATGTCCTTCAATGAGTCCTGACTTGAATCCTATTGAAAATCTATGGCAAGAATTGAAAGTTCGAATAAATTGTCAGTCACCAAAAAAAAACTTGAGAAATTAGAACGTGTAACCATTGAAGAATGGAAGAAAATCTCAGAAAAGACTTGTTCAAATCTCATCAAAAATTTTAGAAAACAATTGCAGCAAGTTATAAAGATGAGAGGCCATGATATCGACTATTAATATTGTGAAAATTGTTGAATTTTTTCTATTTTCATACTGTATGAATAATTTTGTCTTTTCCTATTTTGCATAAGTCACCTGTCAAATTTGTTGTATTTAACCTATTGTTCTGAAAATTGAGTTTTATATTCCTTTTTTTTTGTACTTATTAACATATAAAAAAACCTGGCATCATACAAGCATTAGATTCTGAGAAATGGATAAAAATATTAAAAATTGATGGATGTACAAATAATTTTGTTGTTGACTAATATATATATATATATATATATATATAAAAAAAAGAAATATAGTCTTAAGATGTGCTATATTTATGGGATAAAGTGCTCAGAGATAGAGCATGTGTAAATATAAAAGTGAACATAGAAGTCAACACTTAGAGGCGAGTCTGTTTTATGCTAGATGCAATCGTCAGGCCTGATGATTGCATCTAGCATGAAATAGAGTGTTGACTTCTATATATATATATATATATATATATATAGAGTGTCTCAAAAATTCATTCACACTTTAGTTATTAAATAAATTTATATTTATTTCAATTTTATATTCGGAGCAAATATTAAAATAAAATGTTATAAATACATATTTTTTGCTGAAATGATACATTATTTCAAGTATTCAAAAATGTCTGATTTAATATAATGCATTTTTGGTCATTATAACAATTTTTTATTCATGCAAATGATCTGACTCAATTAACAACTGAATACCTCTTAACTGAAAAAGAGATTAAAATAATGCTTCAGATTGATTTCTTTACTGCACATCAAAGCAAGATTTTGCTGTTAGTCATACTGTATTGTCTGTGAAAGGTCAGTTCTATTATAAATTTTTTATTTATTTACTTTTTTTTTTTAAATAAGAAATCATTTATTGAACAAAGTAACTAATAATTACAAAACAAAAGTCATTGAAACAAAGCCAGTTCAGTTGACCATTGATGACAATTCCAGAACAACGTAACTATAAACTATTATAATAAATGACAATCAAGAGACCAGTAATGTTTGAGAATAATTGTGAAAACAAAAGATTGGTTTAAAGACATCAAGGTAAACAAAACAAAAAAAAAAAAAAAAATCAGCAGAAGTTGAATCTTATAAGTTTTGTTACAGAGGAGCATAAATTTTGATTATAGCAGGAGGCCAAATAAAAAGGAAAAAAAAGTGTAAGGCATCACTAGGATGGGAGAAGTCAACAACTTACCACTGTCCAATGATGGTGGCTAATGAGGTGAGAACTTGTGAAGCGGTGAGTCTGGTTTTAGGATCAAGAATGAGCAATTCTCTTATAACTTTGATGGTATTTTCAGACACTTGTGTATCACTAAATCAAACAGAAAAAAATATAAAAGTCAAATTGGAATTACAAAATAGTCACAAAACTAGGCAGAAAAGAATTATATACAAGCATTGCCAGATAATTTGGATGCTGCTTTGACTTTCTTTAATTTCCATATTTATTCTGAGATTACCTATCACTAGGAGGTGGTTGTTCCCACATTTGATGCCGAGATAAAAAAAAGTATAAAACTGTATTTCTAAATCTTTTAGTCAATTTGTTTTTTTGTTTCTCCTCTTTGACTTCCCCATGCCCATAAACATTTTGATTATTCTTAAAGAGCAATAAAAATGCAAAAAGATATATATCCATGTTTTATTATGCAAACATGCTTGATAAGATACAACACAAAGAACTATTTGAACTGCTAGTTAATCTTGATTTATTTGTGAAATATACTGGAACAATCCAGAACTTATACTGAGAGCAAACAGCCTGCATATAGATAGAAAATGAATTCCGTTTGATACACAAAAGTAGAAAGGAACATAAGACAAGGATGTGTCTTCTCATCAGACTTATTCAACCTTTACAGCAAGGCAATCCTGAGAGAACTACAAGTCCTACCAAGATTTATTACTGTTGGATGTAATCTTAAAGACATACGATATGCAGATAACACAGTGTTGATGGCAGACACAGAAAAGAAGCCGCAAGAACTCTTAAAGACGAGAAAAGAAATGCAAGAAGAAATAATTAAACATCAATTGTAAGAAGACAGAATGTATGGTTGTCAGTAAGAGGAACAGTGCAACATGTGAAGTACAAATTGGAGATACCAAAATAAAGCAAGTATGAAAATTTAAATATCTAGGGAGCGTTTTAAGAGGGGGCAGAAAATGTAACTCTGAAATCCAAGAGGTGCATTGGAATAGTGAAAGATGCCTTCCAAAAGCTAAAGATAAGTATACAGAGAAATTTTGTTAAAAACAGTGCTGAACTGTTTTGTAATATCAGTCCTATATGGCAGCGAATACTGGACAATCTTCACACAGATGAATGGGACCTAAGACAAAAAAACAAGGCTTAAAAAAAATCTTACTAAAAGCTACAAAAGATAGGAAAGTTGTGGAGACCTATGATCGCTTACATCTTGAAGATTGTCAGGTAAATCTGAGTTTATCCTAAACAAGTCACAATCGCTCCAAATTTTCTTACATGACCAATTTCAGCTACAGGAAAAACTTGAACAATTAAAATAATAATTCTATGCATTCCAAAAGGCTTTTACAAAAAACCAAAGCAGTTTTACAGGTCTCATTCCAGTTATTCATGCTAAATTATACAATTCAAATGACAGTCTTTTGGGAACAGCTATAACATTTTCAAACATACACTACAGTCCAAAAGTTTGAAGCCACGTCCAGAATTAGCATGGGATGAACTTGACAGTAGAGTAAAACCTTTCCAACCAAAAAAATTGAAAAAGAGCTCTTAGAGTAATTGAAAGAGGAATGGAATTAATTATCAAACTTATATTTTGAGAAACTTTTGCAACGAATGCCAAAAATTTGTGCTGCAGTAATCAAGGCTAAAGGGGGATATTTTGACGAGAGCAAAATTACAAAATGCTTTTCTTTTTGTCATAAAATTTCTAATAAGAAAATCATGTCTCACTTTTTTTTTTAACTATGTATAATAATTTTCTCTTATTTAAAGTACAAAACAACTACTTTTTGGGCCAATTTAAAAAATTACCAGGGGTGGCCTAAAACTTTTGAACTGTAGTGTACATGTCATACTAAAATGTTGAAGCTTATAGGATGTAAAAAATGTATTCTTACGGTGGGATACTGTATTCAGCTACTTTGATTTTTCGGAATAATTCTTGTGGTGCACTGTCATAGAATGGGAACTGACCATAAATCATGGTGAACAAAACTACACCGAGAGCCCACATGTCACTTGGTTTACCAAGGTAGGGTTTTCCTGAAAAGAGGATATAATAATGACATTAATGATGATAATAATAATAATGATATTCACGATATAAGGATCAGCTGAAAAATTCATAGACTAAGATATTCTCATGGATTGTGACCATATGAGGTTTATTTTTCAACACATTTCTCCCATCAGTGTTGCAGTGTTAGGATCACATTGGTGAAGAAGCTTTCCTCCTGTGGGTCAAAAAAGTCATCTATAGCAGATATGAAATCATCACTACTGTGATACTGGTTCCCAGCCAACAGTTTTTTTTTTTTCATTTTGGAGGACAAATAATAATCAGATGGAGCCAAATTAGGGGAATAGGGAGAGCGATCAACCAGTTTGAAACCAGTCATGCAGAGCAGCTATTAAAACTAAGGAATTGTTTGCTGGAGCATTGTCCTAATGAAATAAGACCCCCCCCTCATACTGGGTTAGGAAATTTTCAAAGAAACTAGCTAATAATATTGGTTATTTGATTTATAGTTACTCAACTGTCATCCATCACCATGTGGTGAGCATGATCAATGTTTTCCTCAGTGGTGCGAGTTACAGGACATCCAAATCTTGGGTCATCTTCAAGACTCTCCCTCTCCTCCTAAATTCAGCTGCCCACTTTTGCACTGTTGATAAAGCCAGAGTACCATCCCCTAATGTAGCAACCATGTCAGTTATTTTTGAAGTTTTCTTTAAACAATCAGATGTCAGTTTACTTAGAAAGAAATTCTTTAAAAACTGAAGTAATTAAAATTTATCTAAGTAAAATAAAAAATATTTAAGGGGCTTGGGCATGGTGGAGTAATGGATAGCAGCTTGGATTGAGGAATCGGAGAGCCGAGTTCGAATTCCAGTTGGATCCATTACATTCACTTACATCAGGGGTCGGCAACTCATTCGACCCCACGGGCCGGATCGTGTTATAATGACGGGTCGCGGGCCAGACGATGCCATTAAGGAAAATTACATATGCAGACCCCTGTCAACCTAAATATTTAAAACCATAATGAAAATAAACATTGAGAAATCAGAAAAACAAAAGAAAATCTAAAATTAAAAAACACCTAACAAAAATTACTTTTCCTCAAGGAACGTCAAAATACTTCAAAGTGAAAAAAATTAAACTGAAGTGAAATGGATGAAATTATGACATGTAGGTTTGAAACTGTTATTGAAAATTGTTCCACAAACGAACCACACACACACACACACCAAACAAAAACGAAGCACATATACCCATACATACGAGTACAAATAGTTGCAAACATATACACTTACGTACGTACACATGCGGTATCATCCACACATTCATGAGGCATGATGCGAGTATGTTTAACTGTCTTTAGATTTCTGCTACCTTGCATGTCAGTCCCTCCTTGGGCTCTTTCAATTTATCCTTCCTTTCGCTTCTGTTATCTTTTAATGTAACCAAGGGTCATAACAAATATGTATCCATTAGTTGACATTAAACGCAGGCAACGCAACTTGGTAAAATAAGTCTCATGAAAGATAACTGGCTGATAGTCTAATATTTTTAGTGCACCGAGATTATTAAAAATAGAGTCATTGGTAATCAGGCTCGTGGGCCGGTCAAAATGCCTTCACGGGCCGGATCCGGCCTGCAGGTTGCCGACCCTCGACTTACATGCTAATACCATTGGGAAAGGTATGAATCCTCTTCTCCCTCCAGTTATGGATAAATAGCAGGATAAACCGGGTACTATAGCCTTGGATGGCAACTGGTCTACTGTAGAAAGAAATGGCATCCTACTGCGGGAAAAAAATCTGCCTCGTAATTCATGTATTGAAAGACACGTGATTGCTTAAGCGTGTATCACGCATGGCACATAATTGACTGAGTCATATAGGAACTATATACTTTTTATAATACTTTTTATACCAGAATGTATTTGTTGTCTATGACAGTTGAAACTCTAAGATGATCTCTTGATTTCTCATAAAACTAGTTAAACAACCAAGTAAAATTTTCTTGATTTCTGATAAATTTTCCAACATGTCAGTCAAACAGAAAAAGCCATTTGTTAATATAAAATGCGAATGCAGATTATTATAAAGGAAATAACAGCATTCTATTGAACTCACCACTTAGCACATCAGGGCTGATATAAGCTGGACTGCCTCGTTGATCCTTGAGTAAATCATTCTCTGAAACCAGATGTTTCCCAAGACAGAAATTGGTGATGGTCACTCGTCTCGATTTCTTATTCAGCACTATGTTTCCTAGTTTCAGATCTCTATGGACAATATTTTTCTGATAAACGAAAGAAAAGAAAATTAAAAAGTAAAATAAAAAAAATGATAAAGTATCTACTCAGTTTGATTATGATGGAATATTAACACTGCTGTGTTATCTCATTAGGATTTTCAGGAAGACAAAGAGCTGTATAAAATGACATGTTTACCATGATATTATCAAATTTGGAATATCAAGGGTTCTAGGCTTTTACATAGGAAATTCACTGAAAACAAAGTTTGGTATGATGTAATATAAGAGCTGCTAAGAGTAAACAAAGAACAAAATCTATAAAGACATAAAAAAAGAGAAAAGAAAAAAAAAATCACCTTATGTAAACTTTCCACAATTCTGACAATATCAGCAAAAATGATGACCGCTTCCTTCTCACTAAGCTTTTTTTCTTTGATAACATAATGCTGAAGGTTGATGAGATCAGATGTTTTGCTGCTGAAATCGTGGGGAATAAGACAGTCCAAGACGAGACAGAGACGATTCCGTTTTCTACCAGTGTATTCAATATAGCCATTAGCATTCAAAGTGTCTTTCTCCTCACGAGCTTGATCCTATCCATAAGAAATGGAGTCTTTAAAAAATATGTACAGACAATTTAAAAATTGATAGCTCTATAAAACAACTTATTTTTGCTATAACCCCGTTATACACATGACACAAAAATTTACAGCCTAAACCAGCTGGTTTATTTTTTTTTTAATGTATCTCAGAGGCAACTCATCAAATTTGAAAGAATTATCAAGAGGATAAGTAGACAATTTCTAATGAGGCTCTACTTACTGTCAGAATTAACATGAGAAAATATATAAAAGTAATTTTACTCTTTTACAAATACTTACAGTTATTAATAAATATGATAAAGTATTGAAATAAATTTTTGCTTATTTAATTTATAAGTGAAATTATGAAATTTGAACATAATTTTTAAATTGATCATTTTGTACAATTTAGTAAAAGGGACTTTATTTTGAAAACTGGACATTACTATTTACTGCTAATCTATGAAAGCACTTTCATAGTGCCAGTTTGAAAACTTATAGCTAAAAAAATAATTTAAAATGAAACATTTCAAGCTAAAATTAAAGATACTAACAAAAAAAAAAAAAACACCCAGATTACATTGACCACCAGAAATCTGAAATTTAAAGTTAAGTGTCCATTCATATTAACACTTTTCTCAATGTTTATTTGTATTTTATTCCCTCACCCAATCACATCAATAAAAACATTTAGTCTGAAGAAGTTTTGTTTATAGGACTTTTTAATTCTGCAATTATATTACCTATTTGTCTGATATAGAGTTTATATATCATGTTTATATATATATATATATATATATATATATATGGGCATGTGGCTGAGTGGTTAGAACATTCACTTTCTGACCATGAGACCTGGGTTTGAATCTAACCACAGTTGATTTGTCTGGAAGGAAACTTCCTGATGTTATTGGTCTTGAGGAGGTGATCCCAGCATGTGACACCTCTGAAAAGTGGCTGAAAACCATACTGAAATTGGGTTGATGGAACACTAGGGGGTCATTGATAGCTGTGCTAGCATGAAATCACAAGTCATTGTGACTGGGGGTGTGAGTGTGCGGGCCTTGTTCAGACTGTTGCTCATGCTAGATAACACGCTCTCTCCCAGAAACTGTAATTAAGCTCTGCTTAGCCTAGTTGCAGCATAAACCACAGGTTGGCTCTCTGGGTGTTGAACAAACACAAATCTGCCTGAGCAAGCGTCTGCAATAGTGATTGGCTAGCTGCCCTAGTAGACAAGTATCCTCGAATACAAGTGGCCAGCTATGATATATATATATATATATATATATATATATATATATATATATATATATATATATATATATATATATATATATGTGCACATTTCATTAAAAATGACTGACAAGGTGCTTTTATTTGTTTTTTTTATACAATTCCCTGTGCGACCTAATAAAGCTTTTCTTTTCAGATGATAAATTATATAAAAACTGTCTGAATGTTCTTTTTATTCGAGCACTTTCAGCTATACATTTAGCCATTTTCAAGGATTATATTTCAACTGTTAGAATTAGAAATATATATATATATATATATATATATATATGCACACACAATTTTTCTAAATGCTGTTTGTTGAGATTATATATATATATAACTGTGAAACTGGGGCTGTGAGGCGGTTAAACATTAATTCTAAGCAGGAAAATGAGGGTTAAGCCCAAAATGAAATATAGTCTGGAAGATATATATATATATATAGAGAGAGGGTGGAGAAATTTTCTTTGGTGAGAATGGCACTATCTGGATTTCTTCATTCCTAAAAGTTTTTGGTACCCTTTGTATAGTTATTTGCAAATAAATAAGTAAATAAATAAAAGTTGAACTACACAGTAATTAGTCAAACTCCAAATACATTTAAAATTAAAAATCAGATTTAGCAGTTCTATTCCCAAATCATAAATATAGCGTCAAATAATTTTTGAAGATATATCATTAAACCTGGAAAAATTGTTTTTGTATGAAAATATTGATGATGAGGAAAAAAGAATTAGTAATTGCTGCAGAAAATCATTATAGCTGCAAAATATTAAATATTTTGTATAAAAATATCTAATTTGCTTCTTTAGCATTATTCCATAATTTTATTCAGCAATTAATAAATCTCATCTCCCAAGCTATGGGTTAAATAGTAAGACATGTATCTGAAAAAAAATTGTTAATGTAACACTCACTTATTGTTCTTAGAATCCAAAATATTTCAGCTTTAAATAACCCACAAAGGCTTGATAAGCCATAAAAAATCAAATCAATCAATTCCAATTTCAATGTAGATGCAATTTTCTTTTAAGCTTTTGTAATAGAAGATTATTATTAGTGCGAGCATGAATGCAGACATGACTATTATTATTGCAAGTTGAACTGAAAAATTGCTTTATTTGAGTTATAACATGTAAACAGTATTGTTTTTGCTGTTATATTAACAAAACGCACACATACACAAACAGAAATTGATTCAGACAGGAATATAGATTCTTTTCTTTTATGTACCATGTCCTTTCAGAACATAGGCGATCATGGCTCTCCACTTTCCCTTATCCCTTGCAGCTCTAAACAAGTTCCTTCCCTCTGCTTCCTCCCCATGACCACATTCTGTCATCCACTTTCTTAAAGTCCACCAGGTATGTCACGTGTTGTTTTCCCTTGTCTCTCTTTCCCTATATTCGACCCGATTCTATAGGCCCTCCTTCCTCATTATGTGTCCCAGAAAATTCAGCTACCTCTTCCTGATATTAAGTATAAGCCTCCTCCTTGTTTGCAACCTCTCTAAGGCCTCATTGTTGCTCACACGCTCGGTCCATGATATCCTTAGCATCCTTCTGTAGAGCCACATCTCTGTCGCCTCGAGTCTTCTTCATCTTTGAGGAAATCGTCCAACATTCACTGCCATAAAGAAGGACAGATGTCACGTAACAGATCAGTATGTTTTTCTTTGTTATCAAAGATATCCTCCTGTCTCACATTGCTCTGCCCAACTATTGGAACGTGTCCCTGGCCATCCTAATACGCCTACAGATCTCAGTGTTGCACTTACAGTCCTCTGTCAAGACACTTCCCAGGTATTTAAACTTCCGTGTCTGCTTGACTTTAGTGTTCCCGACCTGCAAATCGCATTTCAGGCTCATCTGTTTACTGACGACCATGCACTCCGTCTTCTTGTAGTTTATGCTTAGCCCCTTCTTCTCACTCTCCATCGCTACCTTCTGTAGGAAATTTTGTAATTTCATTTCTGTGTCCGCTATCAGTACTGTGTCATCTGCGTATCTTATGCTGTTAAGATTGTGGCTGCCAATGCTAAATCCCGGTAGGGATTCCAATTCTCTCAGAATTGCCTCACTGTATAGGTTGAACAGGTCGGTTGAGAAGACGCATCCTTGCAATACGCCCCTTTCTATTTTTGCATAGTCACTGAACTCATTCCCTATGCGCATGTATGCTGTTTGCTGCCAGTATAGGTTCCTGATTATTCTGATATCTCCTGAATATATCAAGGTTGCAGAGCAGTTCCATCTGATCCTTGTGGCCGATACAATTTTTATAATCCAACTTTTATGTTCATAAACTCAAATTAATCAGAAACTGGGTCATGGAGTTAAATTACCTAGTAACATCTCAACAAGCACATACCATATCTTAAGTACAAGGGATTAACATGAATAAATCCCGATCAAATTCAGGTTAAAATATCAAACTCCATGAATTTATATGCATGTATTTTATCAGTTGGTTTATTTTCTTCTAGAAATGTTTATGATTGAAAGCTTTAAAATTTTAAAGGTTCTAAGTTAAAAGCAAGTCTGTTCATTAGATATGAATTCTTACCTTGAATAAGCCATGATGATGTACAACACCATCCTGATTATGTAACAAAGAAAGGAGGGAATACTCTGTGTGCATCAGCATTTTACCTTGGTGATCATCTTGGTCAGCATGCAATGAATCCTCTAATGTTAGGATCTAAATCAAAAAAGGGTTTTGTTAAATATATATGTATAGAAAAAAAAAAAAAAAAAAAATATATTTTTAATATTACCAAAATTAGTTTTCCTATAGTGCAAGTATATCTCATGACAATGAAATCCTCTAATGTTAGGATCTAAATCAAAAAAGGGTTTTGTTAAATATATATGTATAGAAAAAAAAAAAAAAAAAAATTTATATTTTTAATATTACCAAAATTAGTTTTCCTATAGTGCAAGTATATCTCATGACAATGAAATCCTCTAATGTTAGGATCTAAATCAAAAAAGGGTTTTGTTAAATATATATGTATAGAAAAAAAAAAAAAAAAATATTTATATTTTTAATATTACCAAAATTAGTTTTCCTATAGTGCAAGTATATCTCATGACAATGAAATCCTCTAATGTTAGGATCTAAATCAAAAAAGGGTTTTGTTAAATATATATGTATAGAAAAAAAAAAAAAAAAAAATTTATATTTTTAATATTACCAAAATTAGTTTTCCTATAGTGCAAGTATATCTCATGACATCTCACTTTGATGCAATCAAAACAATTCCCATGAAAATAAAAAAATTTTGTCTAATATTAAGTATTTTCTGATTCATCAAAAATTCACAAATAAAGAAAGAATTAAGATAAACACCTTTTAATTGTAACATAAAAGTTACTTTTCTGTGAGTTTTCAGCATATTTTTTCCCACCTCAAATGGAGATTTATTTTTTCCATAACATTAAAAGCTTCTATCAATAATTTTTCCATTTAAACTGAAATATTTTTAACATGTTCTTTATCTGAACTAATGTAATTTTTCTTGCTTTTAAAATGGTTGGTTCTTCAGCCTTTGTCAGGTAACTGTCACATCACATGCCGTGAGCTTTTTAAAGACTTTATTGCAATTATGAATGAACTGATCTTAATATTCACAATATCAAAAGGCTGAGTAAAACTGACAACAGAAATACTGTTATCTACAAGGCCTATAGGATGAACAATATTAATTTTGGAGAAATTCTATTTAAAGTAATTGGAGAGTAGAACAGCTGAAACTGTGTTAAAATCAAAGATGAAGATAGCAGTTCAAACAATTCAGCAATTTTTACTTGACTTTAGGCAAATGCAACCCTTACTGCCCAAAAGAGATTGATTTAAAATAACTGTAGAATTTTGAGGGGATAAGCTTCGATACAGCAGCTGCTTGTCTCAAGAAATTCTTCTTCATGCCGGGTAGCGACTCAGAGCCAATACCCTGGTTACATGCATCACCTGTTTATATTTAGGTTGAGAAAGTGAGTGGTTGGCTGAAGCACAACCAAAGATTTGCATGATGTTTTCATATTTAAATAAAGAGTCATATGTGCGCTTTCTTTTCTGGTGCAGAATACATGCGACAGCGTGTACATGGTTTGACAAGGTATGTCGCCATTTTCTTGATTACACCCCACTCCAATCTAATGATCACAAATCAGACGGGTCTTGTTACCCTGGTGCTTCGTCGTAATGGGATCAGCTCCATTGGGTGTTGGAGAGTTGTCTCCTAAGAAGTCATCAGACATATCTGGAGTTTCATGTCTGTGGAAGCATCGAATTCATAGAGCTCAACTATCCGATCACTTTCAGATGATAAATCTTCATCAGAGTTGCACATCAACATACCAGAGTCTATGAAAAGGTGAAGAACTTTTACATGCCAAGGCATCCCATCAACCATTATTGTTTGTGGACTTACAATGTCCATCATGCGACCCACTTGATACTTGGAGGTACACCAATCATGTAGAGCTTTCACCCACACTCTGTTCTCAACTCTGTACATGAAGTGATTTTTACAAAGATCAGGTGGTAATGTTGTACTAATTCCCTTCCCTTTAAGTTGGTAACATTGAATCCTATTGGTGGGTGCAGTAGTTGATAATGTGTCATTCTTCGGTGTGATTTTATGCCAGTACACTTGCTCCATTATCAAACTTTGCTTTCTTCCTGCAATTCTCTTTATGCTCTGAAGAGATCTTTCCATTATGTTATTTCCTGCAGGAACATACGGACAATGGAAACAAAGTTGGACTCCCCAGTCATCCAAGAAATCTTTAAAGGACTTGCTACGAAATGCAGTCATTGTCAGTTACGATTTCTGATGGTGGGCCTCATTTCTAGCTGTGGTATGATGCTTCTCCAGTCTTGCTGAAGCAGACATTGCCATATCGCAAATTGACTGGGGCTGAAGTCAATCAACATAAGGTAGTGTTGTCCACCGCAATGGGCAATATCTATTCCCAAGCAGGCCCAGATTCCAGTCACACTTAAGTTGCCTTGTGGCCAATGATTTGAGGCCGGGTCATTTGACCTGCATTCTTTACATTTTCTGACCATTGCCCTGATGGCTGTCATGGATGTCATAAGGTGAACTTGCCTCATAAAATACAGTGTCCACCTGACACCAGGATGTCCACTCTGGCACATATCTGATCTAGAAAAATTTTGTTTGCCATTGAAGTGCATATATGCCATGCTGGCTCGACCTTCTTCTTGATCACATCATACCATCACTGTGGTACTTTTGTGAGCTTATCTGCTTGATTCTGACTTGACGTCACTAAAGTTATGGTGATCAATAACTTGTACTTCTGGATCAGCATCTCACTTGCCGCCTTAGTTGGTATTCTGGCTTTGCTAGTATGTCTGATACCCACTGATGCACATATGTGGAGTCCATGAAGAAATGCAGCCACGTTGTGCCCCACTAGTGCTAAATTGACGACCTTCAGAATAGCATCCAATTCTGCTAAATTGCTATGTTGTGCATCATTCACAGGCTGCAGCCAACAAGCATCCTATACAACATTTCTGTCAACCTCCAACGTAACCCCTGTGGAAAGAGAACTTGCATTGACCTACACGTCATATGTGTGCCCATTTGTGCACCACTTGGTGTGTGCAGGGTCATTCTTACCACTATGTCCCTAAGGAGAGCATCTATCACTTTATTGTCCCAGCCAGAAATGAAGCAGCAACACAGAGCCAACCACACACAAGAAAGTGACCCATCAGCTTGGTATTGGGCACCTGTGCATCCTGTTCTGCAAATTCACCAGTGTTTGATCCTCTGACCACTTCCATTATGCAACCCATATCTTCTTGTTTGGGTTAAATTTGGCACAGAAATTAGGTTCTTCTATTTTAATGGCAGTACAACAAGCCATCCTGTGTTTGGGAAACTGTACATTGCCACACTCCATTATTTGGAGTCCGTGCAACTTTTTTATTAGAGTCAAACCCAAGCAACAGGTCAAAACCCAATAGCTCTCCATCTACTACCAAGACCTCAACGTCAAGGAGAGCTGTATTATCCATGTCAAACTTGATTTGGTGGTGTTACCATTTTTGGTAAGTATGTCCACCTCCTCCTTCTACCAGGATTGACAGACTGACTTACTTGTGAGTGACTGTGAGCAGCCCTGTGCCCACCAGTGCCACTCTCTTGATTCCATTCACATGAACATCTAAGACATGTAGGGCCTTAATCACAACTCACTTGGGAAAGAGATCAGTGCTGACATCTTGTCCCCTTCCTCTTTTTCCGGACACACTAAAGCAATACGGCCTAAGCCATGACACCAGAAGTAACGTGCTGATGGGCTTGTGCATCTTCTCGTTGAACTGGGCAGTGCTTAGAAAGGTGATTCCACCCAGAGCCCTCCAGACGTTTAACAGCTGCTGCTCCAACTAGTGAAGTGCTAGCCACAGGCATTTCTTCAGTCTGATCCTTTATTATAGCCAGAGCTTGGTCTATCATTTGACTTGTAGTCATGACTTCTATCCTGGAAGCACAGTAGTGGTTTGACATGTGCTGGAAGTCCTACTATGAATAGACATGCCAGTCCTTGCTTGGATATCGTACCAAATGCTAGCTTCTTCAAATTGGCTAGAATCACATCAAGAGTCATGTGCGCACTTTCTTTCTTTTCTGATGTAGGATACACATGGCATGCTTGTTGCTTGGTTTGATGAGGTAAGTCACCATTTTCTTCTCTACAATAACTTAGTAGCTAAGCAATCAGAAATGACTAATACTGATATTGTTTCAACTTTTGAGTTAGACATTTTCATGTATTTATGTCCTTCCACTTAGGATTTTAAAATTCAATTTGAACTTACTTTTAATGTGTAAAATTCATTTGTGCCTTCTTTTCTAGCAAGACACTGAACAATGCTGCGAACTGGAGAAGAGCCTAAACGTGGACCTAGTAAAAATAAATAATGACCACAATGATGTACATATAACATTCTTAAAATTATCCAATATTTTAATGAAGTCTGTAACAGGATTTGTAAGCATTTTAATATGTATAAATTGTAAAAATATACAATATAAAAAAACATTTTATAAATAAAAAATTTTCAAAAAGCAAAATAAATCAAAGTAGACACTTGCCTAAAAGATAGGGGCCAGCCCTTTTTACCCCTCTGCGAGAAGGTAATGCAATAGGTCTCTCAATCTCAGAATTGTTTTTAGATGCCTCCTTATTTTTTGACCTCTTTGCTCTCTTGGAACTTGATTGACGGTCAGAACTTCGTCCTCTCTTCATTTTTATTTGCACCTTCTTAGTTACTTACAAGACACTGGAAAAGAAAATTTAAATGATATTTACTAGAAAATATTCACAATTATAGTAATAATATAATGGCAGGTCTAACATCATAAATCTATAGAACAATAGTTGCCCTTTCTGTGAAATCATAATAGTAGCAAGAAATAATTGCAGAACTGTATTGCACTAATATCAAGATAATTTTTTGCCAGTAAAAATGAGTTTTATTTAAATTATTTTTTTTTTTACAAATAATTGCCTGGGTAACTCAGAATAAAATGTCAGATGTGGCTGACAAAGAGGCGGACAATGCATGGAGGGAGGTGGCAAGAAAGGGACGGAAAGCGTCAAGCCCTACCACTCAACAGGAGCTCTCAAGGCAACAACAACCACCACCCCAGGAGAGGCCAGACCCTGAAAAGTCTGGTCACTCACCACCAAAGAGCCAGGAACAGTAACCCAAACAAAGAAAGCAGCAGCAGCAGTGGCAGAGCGAGGTTTAACAAAAATAACAACAGTTGAAACCACAGAAAATGGAGCGCCAGCAACTAAAGAAAGACCAACCAACAGAACAAACCCTACAGGAGCAGCAACAGTGAATTGAGTCTGACATGGAGGTGGAGGTAACGCCACCACCTCAGTCCTCCTCGTTGAAGAGGGGGAGGGAAGAGGAAGAGATGCCCACAAAAAAAGAAAAGTGGACTGGACAAAGCAGGAGGGAGAAAAATGACTAACGTGAGATCGTTATCTCTTCCTGCTTCACAAGTAGAACCTGAGGATATTAATGCTCGTTCAAGGAGTCTCCCATCTTCACCAACTAGGGCTCCGCCCCCCACCCCTTTTACACCTCCTCAACCATCTACTTCTGCCCCACTGTCAACTTCAACCCTGTCCCACCCATCCAGGAAAAAGAAGGGAGAAAAATATTTCGGCAAGGTGGAAGACATTTGCAAAGTGGATAGAAAAGAGGCAGAGAGGGACCTTTCAACTCAAAAAAAGGCTCTCTTGGGGCCACTTTTAAAAATTGTATCTGTTGACGGGAAGTCGGTAGAGGACCCCAGGAATTTCCCTCAGGCCCCAGGGGTAATCACGTGCATTAGGGACACAGGAAGGCATCTGAGAGTATGGTCCCATTTACAAGAGGCCAAAGATGCCTTTCCCAACATTCGGATGGCCCAGACGAGCACAGCAAACCTGAAAAAACTTTTGATATTGTGCAGGGAGAGTCCCGGTATGTCTCCACCCATCTCTATACAGGGTCTTGAAAATAACATACCTCATGCACGTCATCGGGATTGTCTCAGATGGACGGATGAACCCCAAGTTAGATAGGGGGTAGGGAGCTAGTGGGAGTAGGGGCGATCGTGGCCTGGTTGATCTGATTGAAGAGTTTGGTTTTGTCGATATATACCGGGCTGAACACCCCAGGGGGAAAATGTGGACGTGGGCTCTTAATTGGCCTTTTACCCAGGTAGTTAGCTAACTGGATAGAATCTTAGTTAGAAGAACCAACATAGACTTGTTAGATCATCCCACATTCCACTGGGGAGGCTATTCGAATCATAAACTTGTTTGTGCTCGGGTGGCGTTAGATTGTAGGCCTAGAATGGCTGGTTACTGGAAGTTCAATCTGTCTTTACTGGACAGGCGGGACTTCCAGGAGCAGCTAACTAGCATAGTGCAGTGGGAGCTAGTGGAGGCAGTTATCAGGAATAAGTGGTGGGAGAGACTTAAGGATAGGATTAGGTCCTTCACCACTGATTTCAGCAAACGGCTTGCCCTAGATAGAGCTGAGAAGGTGAAGACGCTTAAGGCTATTTTTTTCCGGGCGGTGGCTGGGGGGACCCCCTAGAGATAGCCTTAGCTAGGGAGGCCCTGGAGCATTTGACTAGCGAGCGCTATATGGGCCAGGTAATTAGACATAGGTTAAGCAAGATGTCTTCCGAAGCTGTGAACATGGGCGCCGACTTGTGCAAGGAAGAGATCCGTTGAGGTTCTGATCGTTACATTCGTGAAGTCAAGATCCCGGAGGGGTATACACTTCGGGCCACTGACGACATGTGCGAGGCATTTCAGCGGCATTTTGAGAGCCACGTTACCAAGAGGCCTTGTCTCCGTGATGTGGAGTTTCGTAGCTATTTGGCTGACTTTCCTCGGCTTTTGCCGACTGAAGCGGCTAGCTGCGAGGGAGAGATCACGGAGGGTGAAGTCTACGCGGCTGTCTGGATGGTTTGCCCTATGAATTGTACTTGAGGCTGTCGCATATCTTTGTTCAATTTTGACTGTGGTGTTCAACAAGTGGTTCCGGCAGGGGTCCATCCCCAACCGGCTCACCAGGGGTGTGATCACGCTGTTGAAAAAGGGCAAGGGTCTTCATATGGGGCTTGGCAGATTTGCCAGACTGTGAACGGTGTGGCCTTGGTTTAGAAGAAACAGCTGCGCACGCCTTCTATCATTGTCCCCGTGTCCACCCCTTATGGAACCATGCCAATCAGTTGATGGCTCGTCTCGCTCCCGAAAAGCTTGTGCTCATTGATCGCGCATATGCGTGTGACAATGTGTCGCCCCCATATTCCGAGGTGAAACAAATGGTGTTTCTGGCGCTGCTGGCCATGGCCTGAATGGCGATTTGGACGATGCGACAGGAGGAAGGTCTTGTGAAGCAACCGTCTTTCTCATCAGGATCTGGTCCGATTCTTTGAGCATCACCTCAAGATGAAGATTAGAACTGTTAGAAAACTCTTGTATTCAACAATCTTTAGTGAAAGGTGGGTGAAAGAGGTGAGCTTGGTTCGTTTGAACGGGGCTAGCCTCGATTTTCTTTTCTAGGTCAACCTACGTCACATCGGGGGGGGGGGGTTTCCTGTGGAGCCGCCCCCTTGGTTAGGTTAGACAAGCTTTTGTGTACTTAGTTAATGTGAATAAGTGTTGTTCCTGGCCTGTTCCCGGCTGCCTCTTTGGTTATGATCGAAGTTGAGATTCCCAACCTTCCCAGTTTGTTTTGGCCCCCTTTTCATCTCGACTGGGTCAGTTTTTATATTTCCCATGTCCATATATATTTTTTGCTTCTTTCCCACTCCCTTAGCGAGAGAGCCTCTTGATTTTGTTCAATGGGCAGAATACAGCAGCCTCTCTTTTCTGAAGGTTGGACGGGCCCTACTAAAATCAGTTATGTTTAGTTTGTCTTGTGTTAATATTTTAGAGTCTGTCTATATTTCTGAGATGAGGTATTATGTACAGTATTTACATTAGTCGGACTATTGTCCTCATCTTTGTCGCCATATTTGTCACAACGTTTCGGCCGTTGTACGCTCCGGCCTTCTTCAGGTGGTTGGAATTTCGAACCGAACCCTTTATTTCGATCACTGGGGTAGACTGTTCTAGTTCCATGAGCCATGGTTGATGGATGTCAGTTATCAGTTATCTCCTGCTAATTTTCCCTCTGAAAGTTCTCCACTGCCTGAACCGGGTATTGAACTCACACTATTTGGGTCTGTCACTGGATCTAACCAACGCCTTTATTCACTGTGCCATGTGTCCTTGAGGAAATAAAGGGTTCGGTTCGAAATTCCAACCACCTGAAGAAGGCCGGAGCGTACAACGGCTGAAACGTTGTGACAAATATGGCGACAAAGATGAGGATAATAGTCCGACTAATGTAAATACTGTTAATATTTTAGTTTGTTATTGGGTTCATCTCCCTCCCCTCTCATTTTATTCATCCATAAATTTTTAAGTACAAATTTTATATCATTAGATTTTTATGGTATGGGGCGTGTTTTGTAGGTCTCCCTTGAGAGAATGTAGTATTATGGTGTATGGAGGATTGATTGGTGACGGACGAGTTCTTATGGTGAATGTGGTAATTGTAATGTATGAATGGGTTGTGAATCAGATTAGCTAGGTATAAGATAGTGATGACCAGCCTCAACCCCTCCCCATTTTGGCCTTGTGCCACAATTTGTATTTTTTAAATACAATAAATAACAATTGCTAGATGGGAAAGTAATGCCATTTTCATGGAGAAAACTTGATGTCACGTGCCACACATTAAGGTAAGATTCTTATTTTCCTATGCACCAGATGCAAGCCACTCTGGCTTGCTTGCGTCTACAGGGCTGTTCACCACATGCATATAACTCCATCCATGATTTCTGCTATCATCTTTAAACTGGATCCCCACAAAGCATGTGGACTTGATGGTATCCTTACAATAGTCCTGAAGAAATGTGCTCCTGAACACACTCCTGTTCTTTCTAAACTCTACACTATATGCATTGCTGCTTCTTGCAAATCCTCTTCCATAGTTTTAGCCTTTAAGAACTCAGATGAAACCTCAGATGCTTCTATCAATATGTTAGCCTTCTACCTCTTTTTAGCAAAGTACAAGAGTCTTTAATCAACTCTGAATTGGTTAAGCATCTCACCTTGCAGGGTCTTCTTTCAGACAAACAATATGGCTTTCATTTCTCTAGGTAAACTGCTAATGTATTAATGATTATTGCTGAAAGAGTTTATGAAGCTTTAGATGTAGTGAAATTTGGAACAAAAATAATCACCCACCTGATCGCAAACGGCAGTGTATATGTTCTGCATGCAAGGTTTATTTTTTTCGACTGGAAAAAAACATGGTTGTCCCCAGCAAGCTTATATTGTGAATGGTCACGTATCCTCTCGCGGTGGTTGCGTAAAACCACGGAAAGTGAATTCACGCATGCAAATGAAGGAAGGCAGAAAAGGACATAAAAACACGAACACTCGTCACAGGGGGAGATGCAAAAAAAAAAGAAAAGTCTCTTTTGCAACGTGGGAGGAGAATCGTGTAAAGGAGAAAGCAGAGGCGCAGGAAGAGATTATTGAGAACATTGGGGAAGTTTATCAGTCGTTGCGATTTTACACCAGGCGCACCAAGAGAATAGTGTGTTTGTTCAGGAAGTTTGTCAGTCATCACAGATTTTGCATAAGAATGGTTAAGCTCAGGCTGCAGCTTTAGATATCTCAAAGGCATTTGACAGGGTCTGGCATGCTGGTCTTCTTCCCAAGTTGAAAGGTTATATTTCTGGACAAATTTTTGAACTGATTCAATCTTATCAAATCGTATTAATGCAGGTGACCCCAGGGTTCTATCCTTGGATGTATGTTGTTCCTAATTTTCATCAGTGACCTTCCTGACATCATCAGTTTTCAACTCATAATCTATGCTGATGACACAAGTATTTACCCCTGTCTTAATAGTTTGTCTGATTGGTTTGATAAGGTCAAATTGGCAGCTGCTCTCAAAAATAACCTACAATCTGTTATTAACTTGGGCAAGGGATGGCTTGTTAATTTTAAGCTCCAAAACAAAACTGCTCTCTTTTAAAAGTCTGAGAGAACCATTCTTGGCTTCAGTTAGCATGGCTGATACTAACCCCCAAGAGAGTGACCCATTGTGCATTCTTGGGCTAAAACTTTCTTCTGACATGATGTTGAAAGATTATATTGAATCAATTGCACAGTCTGCTAGGAAAGTTAGTTCACTGTGCAATGCAAGACAAATTTTATCTCCAGAGTCTGTCTTACATATTTATAAGTCTACCATTTGTTCATGCACTGAATATTGCTGCCACATCAGGTCTGGTGCTTCTACTATGTATTTAGAGATGCTTGATAAAATACAAAGAATCGGCAATGTTATTGGTCATGACCTGGCATCTCAGCTTCAGTCACTTTATCACCGCTGCAACATAGCTTCCCTGTGCCTTTTCTATAAATACTTTCATAATTGTTCTGATGAACTTCCCCTATGATAATTAGACTTCACAGTACTAGATTGGCGGCAAGGTCTCATCATTTTATAGTTGAAATTGCTAAATGTAACTAAGTTCTATGCTAACAGTTTCTTCTCTCGCACTTCTCACTTGTGGAACTCTCTTCTTGTTTTCCAGTCAACTTTATCTTCAAAGATTTAAATGCAATGTCAATCGTTATCTTGTCTTCTTAATTCCCGTTCTTTTATTGTTCTTTCTCAATGTTTTTCTTATATTCTCTCACACTCAGTAACCCCTTGTGTCTTGTAACAAGAATCTTGTTTGTGGTGAAATGATTAAAAACATAAAAAAAAAAGAATGAATTCAAATTTAATAGCAAATACTGAGAATAAGATAACTGAATGGACCAGTGCTTGTTAGGCAGTGAAAACTTCGACTTCGTTAGAAAACACACGTGGCTTTCGTGACAGTTGTAAATTCAATCCCTGAGTCTGGTTCAAGGGAAGAACAACCAACACAAAAAAGATGAATAAGACTGGTGAGTATGATTGACTGATGAAGCAGAATATGAACAATCTACCAGATCTCAATGGACTGAATAATAAAGCATTAGGTTAAAAATTCTGAAAAGATTACAAATGAAAAATACTGGAAAAAGTAAAACGGCAAAAAAAAAAAAAAAAAAAAAAAAAAAGAAGAAGAAAAGAAAAGAAAAATAACTGAGTATAACAACCAAAATGAGAAGAAAACTT
The DNA here is from genome assembly GCA_964036315.1 of Acanthosepion esculentum. NCBI lineage: Eukaryota > Metazoa > Mollusca > Cephalopoda > Sepiida > Sepiidae > Acanthosepion > Acanthosepion esculentum. The sequence continues at coordinate 26,098,544 of OZ038495.1, read as the reverse complement.
TCCTGCAAAATATATTTATAGTGGATGTTAAAAAAAAAAGAAAAAGAAAAGAAAGAGTCGCTTATTAAAGATGATAACTTTTAAGTTCTCAAAATTAACTTTTATGTTCTCAAAATATATAATTTTGAGAACTTAAAAGTTATCATCTTTAATAAGCGACTCTTTCTTTTCTTTTTCTTTTTTAACATCCACTATTTTGCAGGAAAGTTTTCTTCTCATTTTGGTTGTTATACTCAGTTATTTTTCTAAATAAATTATAAAATTACGTTAAAAAATGTAGAAAACAGATGCTTCAAAAACTCGGTAAGAAATTGAAAAATAGCATGAAAGTAAATATTTATTTAGCTGTAAAAAAAGACATTCAAGTCATCCGTTCTGACGAAACAATTTGAGATAAAATAGTTTTCCTCTGTAGTCAATAATAATCGTACAAGTATACACAAAAATAAAATAGTTTTTTTTGGTAGTGTGTCCATATAAAAAATTCCGATTTTGATAAAATAAATAAGAAAACTTTAAAATTCGAATGAGAATTCTTAAAAACAAAAAGCGATATTAAAAAATTTAATAATTTAAAAAATTTGTAAACAAACGTGTAGTAATTTCTGTAATTATCAACAACAGGTTTCAAATAATAATTAATAAATTAAAAAAAATAAACTGTCCAAATAGTTCTTGTTTAATGTTTTACACACCATAGGAAATCAAATATTATAATAAAAACATGGCATTTCTAATAACCAGAAAACATAGGTTTTTTTAACATCTTAGATAAAAATGAATACAAACATTTTAAAAAAGTAAACTTACTAAGTAAAAACGATTGCAAAATGATAAGTTAAAGAAAAAAAGTAAACCAAATCTTTTGCGCTAGAAACGACATGTTAAAAAACATCTAAAATTTAAAACCTAAATAAAAATATAAGAAATATTTTTAATTTACCTTTTCTTCTGTTGATTGTGTATTCTGGCATTTGAAATGTTGATAACAAACTTTTCCTTCTGTCAAAAAAACAATTCATCGTAAATATTTTCATATAGTTCTTCAATTGCCGATGAAGATAGATTGGAAATGAGAGAGAATGTGGTTTCACTCTCTTTCAAATTAGTCTTCTTATAAACCAGCGATCCCAACTTTCTTGTAGATTTTGTCGATCGAACGATGGATCATATCTCAGCTCTGTCATAGCATTAAAAATAGAAATTAAATTTTATTTAGAATGATTTGGTTTTTATAGAAAAGAAATATCAGTCTTTGAAATATTGTCACCAGAAAGTAACCTCTCTAAAAACTGGAGGTGCTAATTCCACAAAAAAAAATATATTTTTCAATAATTTTGTACTATAGACGTAAGTACGAAATTATTTCACCAATAATTCAAATGTTAGAGAAAATATGACCGCTTCATCAGAAAAAGAACTATCGAAAAATAATTTTTAAATGGCAATATAATAAATGTAAAAAAATACTCTTTCAAAATTATATTTTGAACTTTAAAAAATGATAATTTTGACGTTTGTTTTCTTTAAGTGCCTGGTTTGAGTTCAAGAGTAAAAATAAAAATAGATGGCAGGCTTTTAGTTAGAAAATATTTTACAAGCAAAACTTTTGCAAATTAGTCTTCTTACTTATGCGTGTAATAATATTTGAATCTTTTTTTGTTTCAAATTCATTTGTTAAATTTCTGATTTAAAAATAAATATTTCTTCCTTTTTTAGATGCTTTTTTCGGATAGCTTGCGTCGAGAAGATAAATTGTAAACCTTTTAGAAAAAAATAATTGCACAAGCTTCTATTACTTCACTTATGCTGTGAGAAAATATAATGTAAATAAACTTCAAATATCAGAGATTAAAAAAAAGTACTTGAAAATGAACAGCCAGTCAATCAAAATTAAAATGATCCTTCTCGATCTCGTTAAAAAAAAGAGGTAATCTCAGTTATCTGCCCTTGGCATTAGTCAAAATGGCAACTGTTCGCATGTGTAATATTGGAAGATTACAAAGTGTTTGGAAAATTTCTCGTAGAAGTGAGTTAACATTCTATTTATTTATTTGTGTAGCTTATCTTAGGTCACGATTGTTTTAAACAACTTTTAAATGGTATGTTTGTAAAGTGATTTAGAAGCAAAAAAAAAACATTTTTACTACACTATGATAATTATTTTTTTTAAAAAGGAATAGAGACTGAGATGAAGGTTATGTTAAAAATTGGCATGTAAAAAATATTTTGTTGTCCCAATCATAGTTTTTAAAACTTAAATTTACATTAATAAGTAATTGGAAACATATAAAATTAAATGCTTGTTATGCAATAAAAAATTGTTCACAGAAATTTAGTGGTAATTTGAATACAATAAATTCTTATAATTTGAAATTGGCTTGGTCCAACTTCCCTCGTAAGTCGTAAACAAAGAAAAATATTTAATAAATTTCAATTTTTTAAAACATAAACTATTCAATAGATGAAATCTTTCAAACTTTCAAAATTGCGTGAGTGAAAAAGTAATGACCTTTTTGCGTTAATTAGCGAACATTCCGTTTTACGGTTTTTAGTGTCGCTAATTAAAAACAAAGTAGCTTAAGTTAAATTCTTCTGCCCACAATTTTGTAGCTACCTTTTAGTTTTAAGCCTTAAGGGGTTTCTGTTGTTAAGTGTTATTTGGTTTGGAATAATTATAATCAGATTGCATTTTTATGCAGAAATCAAAAGAATAAGTTTATTTGGGAGGTAACACAAACTGGTTAAAGACTAAAGTTTAGTAAATTAAATAGTAATTCTTAAGAAAGTGTTAAAAATAAAAAGTTCATTTTTTAAATTATAACTCACAAAAGATGTATCCAGTTGTGAATGTTACAGAATGTCAATGACACCTTCTCTAATTTGGGGTCGCCAATACTTTCACTACAGATATCCTTCTGTTCAAATAAGTAAACTACGATTTTCCAGGTTATTTTATGACCGAGTGTTTTTTATGTACACAAATTGTTACCTTTTCTAGCGATTTATTTCAGTGTCCTTTTATTCTCCATTAGATCGACTGATGCTCGCGGCATTTTCATATTTCGTTTCGTAGTCTTGAGGGTTCTCTTATACGGTCTTTTTAGTTTTTCTTGCTTTTGTTCTTCCGCAAGCGATGCCAGACTCGGCCTGAGTGGGGATGTGACAAAAGGTCGTTATGCATATGGGCCAAGGACAAAAAATGCCCAGTTCTCGCGACAACTGTCACGTCCCACTTCTGTTAGTGAACTGAGGAAGGTGCTGCTGCAGGGTTGGAATCCCCGGGACCGAGCGCCTTCTCCCATCTAAAATGAGGAGAACAGTTTTACTTACTTCACTTCCGGCTAACAATGAACTTCTAGGAAAAAAAAGTATCTTCCCTCCTTCCATTTGATTTCAGTAAGTAAGCGTATTGAGGTTTACTTTGATCACTGAAAACTCATACTTGTTCTCTCTGACATGCTTCCATAGTGCCTTCTTCGAGTTAACCAGCTGGGGATATAGTTGAACCTGTGCTATGCTGAAGGCTCTCATGATTTATGTTTGTGGAGGTACATAAGATCATATAGATTGCATAGCATAAGGCGACATACAATCCTGCATGGGAAGTGGACAGTTGTTTTGATCTGAGTGATACTTATACTGCTCTCCAGATAGTTCCATTAATTAAATCTTTCCAGCTGTCCATTTCCCTGTGGGTTGTAACTGGTTGTACTGCTGGTAGCTATTCACTTTGAGTGCAAAATCTGTTTCAAATCTCCTGATATAAAAGATCTTTGATCAGAATGTACATAATTTGGCATGAAAAGTTGGCATAAGCAGGCAATGTCATTGACTGAAGAGACATATGAGAGCAAAGCGGAACCTGCTGAACTCATCTATAATAGCATGTATTAATTTCTCTTCTCCGACATGGGAAGCAGATCCTTGAAATCAATATTCAGCCTTGTTTTGCCTTGATCGACCTGCCTCCTGACTTCAAGAATCATGGCCATATTCATGATTCTGAAGTAACTGAGTCTTCATGGAGTTTCTGTAAGATATTGACAGTAATTGTAAAAGGATTTTGGGGGGAGAAGAGAGAACATCTTGTGTATTGTGAAAGGTGCAAATGAAAAAAGAATGACACTTACACTGGTGTATAATTTGAAAGAAATTTAAATTTATTAAATGACACAACAAAATAGTAAAAACACAGAATAGAACATTTTTCAAGACAAGCTAAATTTTTCCTGTGCACACCACAAAATTAAGCCAGATACCAAGTTCTAAATACAATACTGTTGGGCATATAAAAACAATTATAATTATTAACAAAATGTTCACTTCAATTCATTCAAATGAAGAATGTTGATGCTGAAAGAAGTTGAGAAGTATGGCAAATTCACAGACATTATTGGGTTTCTGTTTAGACAACAGTTCAGTTTTACAAACTGACATGAGATGAAAGTTGTATTTTCTTGAAAAGTTCAAAATTGGGGTAAATATCTGTAATTTTATAACAAACTTTCACAAGCAACTATAGAAAAATAATCATATATTGTAGGAAATTTAATGACTCCCCAAACTGAGTTGTGGCTTGATGAATAAAGTTGAGACAATTGAACATTGTAAAAAACATACTTTATAAGAAATACATTACACAATGAGAAAAGAATAGAGGATTGTTAAAAACATATTCTTTTAGCAGTTGAAAGTCATGACATCAGGGACGATATCTAAATACATGTGTCTGTATGAAATAGATGCTTATCTGAAGCTGTTCATATTCTGCTTCCATTATCTACTTGTGTTATTCAGGTTTGCTCATAGCTATCATCGCCTGCTCTTGGAGTAGGCTGAAAACACATCTGTCCCATTCCTGGTCGCCTTAGACCTCAAATTGGTACCCTAATTTTAATTTGAGCCAAATTTTGGGTCATACCTATTACTATCAAATGAAATGGATCTGACCTATTATCAGCAGGAGTTATCTACCAAAAGGAGATAACCTATATTTTTTTATAATATCTCCCTAAATTTGTAGAAACTTCTTTCTGCTTTCTCTACATTTTCTTTATTTCTTTCAGCTTTTTTCTTTACTTTTCCTTCTGTTACTTCATATTTGTTGTTGGCAGTGCTTTAGTCAGGTTTTAGTTTTTCTTTGTTCTTCCTTTTTGTTGTCATAGTAGACACTGATGTCTTCCTTGTGAATGGCAAAACTCTTCTGCTTTCTGTCTCCAAGCAGCTGGCAGCAACTTGCATCTAGGAAATCCAAGTCCCTCCTACTTTGTTGGTCAAATCAGACTTGCTATATAGCTACATATCATCTCCCAGTTGAATCATGAATATGACACCCTCGTGTAGCGTTATGTCCTTTAAGGTTCACCAGTTAGGGGACAGTTATGGCTCCTGGTAGTTAGTCACTAGTTTTATGTATGACCAGCAATAAACTACTACTGTGATATATTGCTCTCTTTGTTTTTCTTAGTAAAACCTAGTTGGTAACATTACATGGTGTCATAAGTGGGGAAGAAAAAAAGGATTAATTAATCTAAATAATTTGTAAAAGGAAAAAAAGTCGAATCAATATATTCCCAAGCAAAAAAACAAAACAAAAAAACAAACAACTGTGTGTACAATATTTTTTTCTTTCTTTCATATTGTATACAATTTCTGAAATGGCCTTTACAGACAGAAAACAATTCTGTCAATATCTACCTCCCCCGCCTGAAAGAATGACCCTCGTCAGTAACACTTCTTACCAGACATTTGTGTTCTTAGCCACTATCAGAGAGCCACTATGTAACACGTTGAAGTTTGACTGCAAGGAAGACAAGATGGAGTTGGGATAATGATTAAGAAGCTTGAAGAATTTTTCGTAGGTGAAACACACGAAGCCTATGTGTTTTACAAATTCCATCTCCAAAAGCAAGAAGCATCGAGAGCTATATGGCTGCTCTACAACAACTTGCAAAGAACTGCAATTTTGGGCAGCTACAAGATAGGCATATTTGGGATCAAGTCATTGTTAGGGTTAGAGACAATGCCAGAGAGAAGCTGCTGTCTTGTGAGCTCTGCCTATTTGCAGGCACTTTAGACAAGTGCCTACAAATAGGCAGAGCTCACAAGACATCCAAAGAACAGATTCAGACCATTTCCTCTGGTGCCAATTTGGCAGACTCTCACATTAACCAGGTTACAAAGAGAAACTGTAAAAATAATTTTTCCAAGCAGTGAACACAGTTGAAAACGATGCCCAACAAATGTACATGTTGCAGGAAATTTCCATTTCATAATAGGAATGACGACCCAGCAAAAGAAGCACACTGCAAAATCTGTGGACGCTATGCATTTGTTTGCAGGAATGACAAAGCGAAAGTGAGAGAAATGAATGATGAAGAGGAGACTTTACACTTTTTCGCTTCAGTCGCTACAGAACTTATATATGCCGTCAACAAGTACAATACCCCAAATTGGCAGGCTATGGTCAAGGTCACTGCTAAAGTTTGTACCAAAACCATCAATTTTAGGCTAGATACAGGTGAAGATGTGACTGTAGTTCTTGACTGGCATTTCTGGAAAAATTCTCCACTCATCCAGCCAACAAACAAAAGACTGTATGGACCTGATCATCATGAAATAAAGATCATTGGATGTGTGGAGGTGACTTTGGCCACGGAAAAAAAACAGCTCACAACAAGATCTGTATGTTGTAGAGAAGCGGAAAGCGCCACTACTTGGAGGAGTAGCAATTAAAGCCCTCAGTCTGCTGAAAGCAGTTAATATGGTCAGAAGCGAAGGGCACCATTACAAGGAAGAGTTCCTAGAACTGGGGAAACTGGAACATGTGTACCAGATATGTTTGGATGTGGAGGGTTCAGCCCTTCTCCATTGCTGCCCCTAGGAGATTGCCACTACCTATGAAACAAAGTTCACGAAGAACTGAAACGTCTGGAGGAGGAGGAGGACATAATCTGTGAAATTGCCAACAGATTGGTGTGTCCCAATAGTCGCTGTCCCAAAAGGCAACAGTAAAGTCAGATTGTGTATTGACTTTACCAAGCTAAATGAAAGCTTGAAAAAGGAGAAATTTCCTCTACCCACCACAGATCAGGTATTGGCCGAAGTTGACAAAGCCACAATATTTAGCAAGCTTAGAAATGTTTGGTTAACTTTAATGCCTCAAAAACAAAACTGCTCTCTTTTACCCATCACAGAGAACCCTCCCTGCCTCCCATTAGAATGTCTGACGTTCAACTCCATCAGAGCACCTCTCTGTGACTGCTTGGTCTCACACTGTTCGCTGACCTGAGATAGAACAAATACATTGAATCAATAGCTTCATCTACCGCAAGGAAAATTGGTTCTCTATGTTGCACCAGAAAGTTTTTCTCGTCCGAGTCCCATCCTTCAAATCTATAAATCAACCATTCGCCCTTGCATGGAATACTGTTGCCGTATATGGTCTGGAGCCCCTGCTGTTTGTTTTACGGTCCTCAACAATATCCTGAGATGGATATGCAATGTGAGTGGCCCCGATCTGGCATCTTGTTTACAGTCACTCTCTTACAGATGTGCCATTGCTTCCCTCTGTCTTTTCTCCAAATACTTTCACGGTAACTGCTCCGATGAGCTACTTTTGCTGGTTCCCAAACTGCATGAATTTAAACATGCTATTAGGTTGGCATCTCGGTCCCACACTTTCACTGTCGAAACAGTTAAATGTAGCCATCTCTTCTACACCAATAGCTTCATGTCTCACACTTCCCATCTGTGGAACTCCCTTCCTCTTACTTGCTTCGTTGATAGCTATAATCTCCAAATATTCAAATTCAATGTCAATCAACATCTCCAGATGCCTTGATCTATTCCCCATCCTTTCCTCTATCACGCCTCTTTACTCTATCTCCCACTCTCTGTAATCCCTTGCATGCTCGTGGCACTCCCACCTTGCTTGGGGTTAAATGCTTTTAAAAAAAAAAAGCTTGATTGCAACAGCAGTTTTCTATCAAATCATCCTCACAGGAAATTCCCACATTTATAATGCCATATGGGAGGTACTGCTTCAAACAGCTTCCATTTGAGATAAGTTCCAAGCCCAAAATCTTTCATAGGAAGATGACACACATTTTGTCTGGGATACCAGAGGTCATCTGTGATATAGATGATGTCCTCATAAGTGGATGAAACTAGCAGGATTATGACCAGCGGTTAAAAGTGGTACTTAAAGAATGGAGGCAGCTGGAGCCACACTAAGTAATAAGTGTGTATTTTCCATTACCAATATAAAGTTTCTGGAACACGTCATCTCAAAGGAGGGAATCCAAATAGATCCAGAAAAGGTAAATGCCATTATGGATCTGTCTAGGCCAGAGAATGTGTCTGATCTAAGATGCTTACTGGGCATGGCAAATCAGGTTGGAAAATTTTCTAAGAACCTAGCAGGTACTACCAAATCACTCTGAGAGCTTCTTAAGAAAGAAATGGAATGGATCTGGGATGAGCCTCAAAAAGCAGCATTCCAGACCCCGAAGAAACAACCGAGTTCTGCACCAGTACTGACTCATTAAAAGCATAACAAGCCAACAAATGTATCAGCAGATTCATCTATCTACGGCCTAGGAGGTGTACTTTTCCAGAAGCAAGGAAATGACTGGAGACCTGTGTTTTATGCGTTGAGATCTCTGATACAGAGCAGAGATATGCACATGTTGAGAGAAAGAGGCATTAGCCGTCACATGGTGTTGTGAGAAATTTGCTGATTTCTTAATCGGATTGCAAAAATTCACAGTAGAAACAGACCACTATTGGCACTATTAAAAACAAAGCAGCTGAATGAATTGACTCCAAGAATCCAACATTTCTGCATGAGACTAATGAGATCCTTCTATGATATTATGTACACTGCAGGAAAAGACGTCACCACAACAGATACTTTGTCCATTGCACCCAGAAGTCGTCCAGTTATACAGGATATCCAGCAGGAGATGGAGACAGACACATTTATCCATACAATTATAGGAAATATCTCGGTAAGCAACAAACGGTTGGAGGGAATCAGACTGAAGCAAAATGCTGACAGGGTCATTATGACTGCAGACCCTTAAGTGGCTACACCACAGGAGACAACCATGTACTCCCCAATACGAGTTCATGTTTGGATGACCAAACAAACAGTCAACAAAAATATACCGGAAACGGTTGGCAAGTCTGACCACCCTAAAAGACTCACCTTGTAAAGGACTTTATGACCAAAAGAGTGATATAGTGTTATGTCCCTTAAGGTTCACCAGTGGGGACAGTTATGGCCTTTGGCAGTTAGTCACCAGTTTTATGTATGACCAGCAATAAACTACTACTGTGATATATTGCTCTCTTCGTTTTTCTTACTAAAACCCTGTCAGTAACATTACACCTGGGATTGTAATTTACTTTCCCCATTGGTTAAAAAAATCACAAATGTATCTCTTTAAACCATGCCTGTTTGCGAACTTTATTTCGGCAGGTTTTAAAACCATTGGGCATGAGCTTCTTATTTTTACTAGTTTTAAAATCAAATTTATGTATCTTTTCATAAACTGTCAGGTTTCATTTTGGGGGTTATTTTACATCAATTTGAACCTCACATATACAAATTTTTATGCTTCAAATTTTATTTAAACCATTTTTTTTTTATTAATCATCTGGTTTCATTATAGCAGTTTTTTATTTAAAGAATACGTTAGTAACTTTCTTTCATTAATAAATGTTTTTGTAAAAGATTCTCAAAAGAAAGTGTAATACTAAACATACCTAATCCCTTGTATTATTTTTTATTTACCTGTTAATTATTTTTTTATATAATTTTATGTTTCTTCTTTATTATATTCATTTTTATAATTGAAGCACAGTTTACTTTGGTAAAAACATTGGGAGCTGACATATTTTGTGACTAGAGGCTGATAGTTCCACATGTTTAGCTTATCATTCTTTTATTGGATGGTTTGTTTCTTATAATTGAAAATAAATAATAATAATAATGTCTGCTGGTCAGTTACTAGTGTGAAGGGTTTTCTTATCCAGTAATAGTGCCACCTCAACAAGGCTTCTACAATTACTGATGCATCTGTCTTCACTTGGAAAAGTTTATCTTCATCAGTGGTACTGACTACAGCTCCTTCAGGCTTTTTTTTCTTCAACTCTTGGAATGCTTTCTTGATATCTTCTGGAAGTGGAAATGTGTTCCTATTTGGTTTCAGGATTTCATCTGAATTATTTTTAATTTGCTTACTGCAGTATGCAAAATATCACACAATTCTTTTCTAAGCTTTATGTGATAAAGTTTCACATAGTTCTCTTAATGTTCAATGTTGGACATAATCTCTTTACCTTTCATTTGATAACCAAACAGTTGAAGTTGATCCACTGCTACTACCAATTTCTCTTTGTTAAAGGTGAAGCCATACTTCTCTGATGTCTTTCTTACTGTACTAAGATTCTGGCCATGTTCTGTTTTGTTCATACACAGACTCTGATATTATTTACATAGATAAAGACATCCTCCAACCTTTTTATTGCAATGATCTCATCTACAATCCTCTGAAATCCACCAATGTTGATGCCAAATGGCATATATTTAAATTGATAAGTTGACCCTTTGGTTTGAATTCTGTAAAGAATTTGTTCTCTCTCTCTCAGATGTATCTTGGTTTATTCCCTCTTTATGTTCAAAGCAGTATAGACCCTGTCATCGGAAATGTATCTGACCATATTATCTATTTGGGGTAAACTTTGATCAGTGAAATGAGTTATAATTTCTGAATAGTCAAAAAACAATTACTTTTGATGATCATAGTTTGTGACCAATGGTTGTGTCCTCATTGACTCTGCTTGATGATATCTTTTAGTAATTTAGTTATCTCCTTGTCTATGTATAACCCCTTTTGCTGTTACCTACACCCAGTAGTGTAACCACATTTTAGTGGTCTGGTCTTCAGGGTCTTAGAACAATGTTTTAACCATGGGGCTATCTCTGCACTGGTCAATGCTGATTGTTGTTTGCTGGCCGCTTCGATCCACACCAACTTTGCACATACTGTGTTCTTGATCTCGGAGCAGTTGAAAATTGAAAGTTGTAGTCTTGCAATATTAGTTTAAGCCATGGTGGGTGCTATATTAAGGAAAAAAAATATCTTCACAATGAAAAATAAAACTAGATTTGTGGGGTTAATCTTCAGTTGGTTTATATATCTCTTGGTACAACAAAAATTAACCCTTCCCACATCAATCTCTATAGTAACACTGGGCCTTGTTTAAACTTCTGGAAAGCTGTGTTCGAAGTCTTGGAATCAGGAAATCTGGTTGGCAGCTGACATGGATTTCACAGGCACTCAATGCGGATCTCAGCCTAATTTTTCCAAGTTCCCCAAAGTTATCTGCTTATATGCACTTCAGCCTAAAACTGATGTGGGGCTGAAGGGTTCTGGGGATTTGGTGATTCTCCAATTTTCATTAATTCCAATAAAGATTTTCTTTGTTCCCCATTTCTGCTTTCTTAATTGACTTTCCAAATTTGGAGAATTATCCACCTTCCTTAGGAGTAGTCACAGGGATTGCTTCTCCCTTAACTCCAATCTACTTCACATCTCACACTACTACTCTGCACAGGTGAGGCCAAATTCTGTCCCTCCCTCCTTCCTTTTCAGTATTCTAACTCTGCCCACTTTTCAGGGCTGGCATAACTGTCTTTGGAGTTCAAGTATAGAAGAGATATACCTTTTTCAGAAGCAAAAAAAAAATAGTGGATTCACATATGAAAGGCCATAACTATGCAATGTAGCTCAGAAGGCAAATCCAATTATTAGTAATAATAACAACAAAACAGACAACCATCGAGCAGTTGGTGAAGGTAGGACCAAATGACTGGTCAAAATTCGAAGAACTCCTAAAAAGAACATGCACAACTGAAAGTGGTCAAACAAAAATACTAAAATCAGAAGAACCCATTTCAACACACATACTACTCCTCAAATACCCACGTATACAAAACTCAAAATCTCCACCTAAAGCAAATCCCACTGAGCAAAAATCTCACCAATCTGTTCACCAAATCTCAAAATAGATATCTCTGGAAAGTCCTCCCAAAAACCTGACCAACCAACAAAAAAAAAAAAAAAAAAAAACACCTGACACCCACAGAAATAAATTGGAGGTCCTAGAGAGAATGAATGATATGCCACCAAAACTGCCAAACAAAACACTAAAAAAGTATAAAACTCAAATAAAAAGACAAACATAAGATATAGAATAATTCAATGGAACTGTTGTGGACTAAATCCAAATTATAATGAATTACTCATGCTAATAACAGCATTGGATCCTACTGTTCTGTTATTTCTAAAAAAAAACAACATTAATATTAGAAATTATCAATAACTCACAACTTGGGACTCTAGAGCCTCTGTCAGCATAACCATCCTAATCAAAAACAACATACCCTAGATCAAAATTGGTTTACAAACAGAATTACATGAGTCATTTTGCACAGAGCAGTCAGCATGTGCTCTCTGCATATCCTATCACATGACCAGATAGTGTAACTCCATGTCAATCCTTGTCACAGCAACCATATATGTAACCCCATTGGTTGATCCTCCTCAACAGCCACCAATAATGTAGCCCTATGCCCCGTGTTCGTCTTCAAGTTTGGTCAGACTATCATGTTTACCATCTAGCTGACTCCTCCCTTGTTAATGCGTGACTCCTTTGTCGCTGGTATCATGATGGTGGGCACGGTTTCACTCAACAGGTACTTGTCTGTTCATGACCATTCATTCCTCTGTTACATTGTGTTTTTTTGATCTTGGAGAATGAGAAGATTACTGATGAGCAAACTGAAGTGAAGATGGTTCGACAATTGGTAGCTAAACAAAAAAGAATCCTTTGGAATAAAGAATTAACTCTGGTTAAAAATGTAATGATTTGGTTTATATATGATTTGTTGTATACAGTGGTTTCAACCCTTCCCACTTATTATTATAATGAAATGACACTGGGAACCCCTTTGGAGTCTGCAGCTTTAGTAGTGTCTAAGTTCTGGTCTTCAGTGCTGGCATGAGGTCTTGGCGAACAATGTGGATTCCAGTAACAGTAATGTGGAGACTCTCTACAAGTTGTCCAAATCTTTGGCTGATATGGAGTCCAGTTGCCTCCCACTCTTAGCATCAACCTTTTTCTAAAATTCCATATTCTCAAAATATATTTACTCAAGTAGGTTTCCAAATTTGGAGTTGCGCAGCCCCCTTTTTGAGAGTGGTCAGAGGAATCAAGCTGCCTCTTAACTCCAAACTCCCTTCATGTCTCATCTTGCACCATTGCTCCATATAAGCAGTGCTAATCTCACTTTCCCTTCTACTTTCTCAGCATCTAACTTCAGCCCACTCTTAGGGCTGGTACACTGTCTTTGTGAGAAATCTAACTTCCAGATGACATAGGTGAAAACAAAAGGGATTCTCAGTCATTAACCTTTCTTTATCAGCTTATCCCATGCTGTAATTTCTCAATTGACCAGACCACTCAAGAATTGGGAAAGAAAATTATTCCCAATCTCCTTAAAAACAAAAGTTGATATTTCTTGTGTCTATTCATTGCTCTCTATTAACCACCACAGGGATCCATCCCTGCATCCCATTAGAATGTCTGAAGACCAACTTCTCGAGAGCTCCTCTCTGCGGCTGCTCGGTCTCACGCTGTCTGCTGATCTGAGATGGAACAAATACATCGAGTCAGTTGCATCATCCACCGCAAGGAAAGTTGGTTCCCTGTGCCGAGCCAGGAAATTTTTCTCCCCAGAATCAATCCTCCAAGTCTATAAATCGACCATTCGCCCTTGCATGGAGTATTGCTGCCATATATGGTCTGGGGCCCCTGCTGTTTGCCTCAGGGTTCTTGATAAGATCCAGAGACGGATATGCAATGTGATTGGCCCTGATCTGTCATCTCGTCTGCAGTCGCTCTCTCACAGACGCGATGTTGCCTCGCTCTGTCTTTTTCACAAATACTTTCACGGTAATTGCTCCGAGGAGCTGCTTTCGCTTGTCCCTAGGCCTCATGAATTTAAACGTCCTACGAGGCTGTCATCCCGTTCCCACCCCTTCACTGTTGAAACTGTTAGATGTAGACGTCTCTTCTACTCCAATAGCTTCATGTCTTGCACATCTCGCCTGTGGAACTCCCTTCCCTATTACTGTTTCCCTGACAAATACAATCTCCAACGGTTTAAGTGTAGCATTAATCGACATCTCCAGTTGCCTTGATCTATCCACTTCCCTTTTCCACATCCTTTCACCTTTCATTCCTATCTGCTCTCGCTCCAAATCTTCTGTAACCCCCTTGCTTTGATCGACCCACTGTCTTTCTCTTTCTCCACATCCTCTTCTTTACCACTCCTATCTGCTCTTCCTCCAACCCTTCTTTAACCCCTTGCGTGATAGTGGCCTCTTGCTAAAAAAAAAAAAAATAATATGTTTGGTACTGCATGATGATTTTATAGGAGTCAGTGTATCCTAAATCTATATTCTTATTCACTGTTATTACCTTTTCAATGCTGCAGAACTTAAAATATAGATTTGGCAAATCAAATTGTAGTAAATTCATAGGCAATACATTTTTCTATAATTACTTTGAGAACACAAAATAATAGCTGTGAAGGAAAGTGAAAAATTTCATTTTTATCTGTTTAAAATTAAAGTGAATTTCTTTTTTCCTTCAAATTCTTTTAGGTTCATATTTACACCCAAATCTAGAAAGAAACACAATAAAAAATGATGACTTGGAGAAGTATCGCAAATCTTGCTTAACACAAAATCCAGAAAAGGTAACGAGTAAACTTCCAGATGCCAAACCTGCTAATATTGAGGAATACAGGTCAGTGTATCATTCATAATATTTTCCTTTGTGTGTAAAAATAATGAAAAATATTTTCAGGGACTTGCAGATTTTTCTTGAGTTTGCCAGTGGACAGCACACTCGTCAGATGAATTAATATAGAAATGTATTTCAAAACTGAAGGCTAATCTTTCAGTTTAACTATTAAAAAAGGCAATGTTGTTGTACCTGCTACTATCCACTAATTTTGAGGAAGGGATCATGGTAAATTTCCCCAAATAGGTAGGATTTCCCATAAAGGAAAACTCATTTTTGGTTTACTCTGGACTTTTTCTCATGTTTAATAAAATTTAGTACATTTTTCTGTTTCACAAAAATAAGTTTGTTTATATCTTTTAGTGAAAAAAATTATGTTAATTACATTTAGGAGAACACAATTTCTGTGGACATTTTGTTACCAGTAACAATTTGCCACACTTATAGAGCTTCATGATACAAATTGAATCTTGCCTATTTTACATTTCTAGGTCAAAGGTTTCTGGAGATATGACCCTTTGACTGTTACCAAAAAGGTGAATTTTGGAAAATAATCACAAAGTTTAAATATTAATATCTTGGTTGTTTTTTATCCTACAAAGCTAAATCATATACCATTTTAATGTACCTGGAGTGATCTAAAATGTGATCTGTTTATTTTTCATTTAGAGGTCAAATAAAATAATTTGACATAATCAAACTTGAAATTTTCAAAAAGCATATCTTTAATTTTTTTTAAATTTGACAACAAATTTGTCTGTCTTATGCCAAGATATGTACAAAATTTTGTTGTTCCAAGGGTTTTACTGAGTTGGGCCAAATTCAAAATGGTGGATTTTGGTATTTGCCACTATATGCTAACATTTTTATATCTCACAATATGGTCAATATATCTTTAGAAAACTCTTTTAATGCTGATTAATATTCACATAAAAACCATGGTCAGAAAACCAACAGAATTTGTGTTATTTGTGGTCAATACGTAAAGGCAAAATAATAAAAAATGAAGCAAAAATGAAAGTAATGAATGTTTATGAATTAGGTTCTTGAAGTAAAAAATTTGGAGTAACTCAGTTTGTGGCAAAGAAAATGAAAAATCTATGATGCATAGGTGCCAAATTTGTCCACTTGAATAAGGTGTTACATCATTCTTAGAAGAAATACAGATAATGAAAACTCTACCACCAAATACAGTTATGCCTTGATATACAAGTTTAATTTGTTCCATTTTTTCTATTTGTGGGTTTCTTACAAGCAAAAATGTGTGAATAAACAAGAAATGTAGTTTACAAACAATAAAATAAAAAGAAAAAAACAAATTGAAAAGAAATAAACTGTACTAAACCATGAAGTTCAGACAAGTCATAGGCCAACTGGTGGAGGAGAAAGTATTGAAATTATTACGGAGTCGCTAACTGGGTGCCCTGTGATTGGATGAAAAACAACCAATCACAGGCTACCTTTTTAGATCTTCACCAAATTCCACGAGAGTGGGTTTTATGGACCCTCTTCCTCTTTTGCTTGTGGGACCCCCAGAGACATGTCCCCGTCTGCACTCTCCGTCATCTAAACACCATGACACGTGTGAGGATTTGGACAGCAACTGAAGCACAGAAGTCAAGGCTCTATTTCTTCAACCCAGCCAAAACAACACAGGAAATGTAAAACTGTTAAAAGGACGCATCTTTCAGATAAGTTCCGCAAACCCGACTGTTTGCAAGAAACTTCCCTCTCTTTTCCTACAATACAAGTATATTTTCCAACATTTCCAACTGCGTTTGTGTTCCTTTCTTCTTGCCGGCGTCACAATATTTTCGTTACCAAATATAATTGGGAAAATCCCAATAAAAAAGAGGGAAGGACAGCAACTAACTAACCTAGCAACCACTAACTTAGCCTAGTCTACGATACCTTTATCACTAATTTTAAAAAAAATTTTTAAAATTTTATAATTATTTTATTTATTGTTGCTGTAGAATTCTCATACTGTCTTGCCAAATCCATTACTTTTATGTCTCCCTCATGTTTTTTTTAATAATTTCCTGCTTTGCCTCAAGCAAAATAATGTTTTGACTTTACATCACTGCTCTTTACACTTACATTCTTCAGACCCATGGTGTCACTAAAGGAATTTTAAAAATAATAGCAAAAAAGACAACACAATGCAACAGAGGTCCTTCCAGAGCAAGGTGAACATGTGAGTAGAAATACTCTCAAAATTTGATGCTTGCTGCACCAAATAGTGGATGCTTAACTGAAACTTGCTCATATCTCAAAATTCAGTTTGTATCTTGAGGCAAAAAAATTGTCTGAACTCCGGCTTGCATCTCAAAAAACTCATATGTCAGTACGCTAGTACCTCAAGGCATTACTGTATTCATTATAAGCAACAGGTGACATTGGATTGCCGTTTACTAACAGAAAAGAGTGAAAACTTACACGATTTCATACAATCTATAAGTTCATTATTCCATGTCTTTGCCTAACTTTCCATTTAGAACTGAGTCTCTGCTGTGTGATATGCATATAACTCTGTCCTTGATTTTTGCTTTCATCTCCAAACTTTATCTCCACAAAGCATGTGGACTCAATGGTACCTCTGCAATTTTCCTTAAGAAATATGCCCCTAAACTGACCCCCGTTCTCTCCAATAGATGCCTTTCTACTTCTTGCTTTCTAAATTATTGGAAATCATCTTTTGTATTCCCATTCTTAAGAAGGACCCAGTCAAGATTTATGAAAGTCATGTTTTTGAAAACTGACTATAACGTGCCTCACTTATGGTTGCTAGCAGTCCTTAGCTGCATTCCAAGAGAATCCTTGACATTTCAACGGTCTTGAGTATTGAATTGAGATACATTAAATAATGGGCATTAATGCTCAGGGAAAAGTACTTTGATTGAATTATGAGTTTGAATTCTAATTTTTGCTTGTTAAGAAAAGAAAATGCATTCTATTGCTTTATTCTTAAATTCTTTTTTTTTCTCTCCAGGCATTTATATCCAGAATTTCTTCCTCATCCCAACTGGTTAAGGAGAGATTTTTTGAAGGAGAATTTAGAGCGAAAAGATATGTATCGGCGTAGGGCAATTCTTTCAATTCCAGAATTTTATGTTGGTAAGTTTCTTTCTACCGATTCAATTTTCTCCTATTTCACTTATATTGATAAGGTCTTTCAGCTTTGGAACAATTACTCCACTGGTTTCTTCTTATTCTTTCAGCAATCTTGCTTAATATTGGATCTTGTAGAGTTTCCAATACCAGTCTTTGTATAGATAATATGTCAGTTTCAACACAATGTAATATTTCTTCATCAGGGATTTCCATTTTTTTCTTTTTGATCCTTATCAAATTGTAACCGTGACAGTGCATTGACATATGTTATTGTATTTCCTTTTATTTACTCAGTGTCAGAATCATAAGCCATTAATTTTATGGCCCATCTTAGAATCCTGGAAGAAGTAACTTTTGGTAGCTCCTTTCTAGAGTTGAAAATAAACTCGCTAGAGGTTTATAGTCCAACTTTAATAGGAACTTCTTACCTAATAAGAATTGTCGAGCTCTGTCTGTGCTCCTGACAATGGCCAATGCCTCTTTTTCAATATTTGAATAATTTATTTCTGCTGCCATCAATCTTGAAAGGTACATTATTGGATGGCGTTCTTGTGATAAGATTGCTGAAACAGCTTGCATCCATAGTTAACGTAATCTTTCTGGGATCAAAGAGTTTTACAATGGGTTTTTCTGTGAGTGTCTCTTTTAAATCCTGAAATGCTAAGTTTTGCCTTTGATCCAGTTGAACTCACACTTTCTGTGCTTCATCAAATGGTTCTATTAAGTCACTGTATTTTGGTAGGTATCTATTATAAAAATTAACCAATTCTAAAAAGGGTTCTAATTCTTTTTTATTAGTAAGTATTAGTGATGGGATGATACCAATATTTTTATTGATTCCGATACAATTGCTGATACTGTTCTAAATTTCCGATTCTGGTACCTACAATGATTAAAATTCATTATTTTCAGGCCCTACAGTTGGCTTGGAAACTTAATGAACAAAGTACATTTATTAATAAAACATTTAGTAGAAAAATGAATACAAAAGATTATGAAATAATGTTAGATAACCTTTTTATTTAAAAAGTTTGGGTCAGAGTTTAAATAATAAAGAGAACAATTTCTTTACATAAATCACTTGCTACATTTGACATATTGCTTTACTTTGATTATCATCAGAAATCTTAAATAATTTCCAAACTACACTTTTCTGTTTGGCATTGGATACACTTGCCATAATTGGGTTCTGGAAACAATAAACATTGGTTAAAATTAAAATTTTTTGCTGTTAGATGTTTCTAGTTTTCTAATGTGTATAATTTGTAAAAATTCAACTAATAATAGTTTGCTATTAATTGTAAAATAAAAAAAGGGTCTATTTTTTGTTCACTTTTAAAGTTTTAACAGGCAAAGGCACCCTCTAAATATTCAATTTCCTTAAAATTTTATGTGGCATTTTACAATGAATGGAATAAATTTAGGGGTGACAATTCAATTTCAGCATGCACTTCAAAAATAAGAAACACCCTAAAATATATATATATATATATATATATATATATATATATATATATATATATATATATATATATATTTCTGTAGTTCACTACTACTAACAAGCAGAAAATTTATTTTTCTCCTGATCATGGCCATACTGGCCGAAACTAGTCGAGGGATCTAACTGAAATAATAAAAATGAAAGAATATTAATATACAACCCAGAGTGTCTGAAGATTTTATTTTTTTAATATTTTTTATTGTTCAAAACATATTGCAACAATAATACTCTGAACAGAAAGGCATCATCCTATGTATTGTGTATGTATATATTTGTGTTTTTGAGAACTATGATAAGTTTCTTTTTAGGCTGTAAACTTTCTGAAATTTTGATGAAAGTCAAATTCTCCAATTGTTTGGTTATGCTATAACAAATTTTCATGATAGCTTCGCAACCTGCTGAAGTTAGAAATAGGTCAGTTATTTAATTTTTTTATCCCACTTGCCTGTTTGTCTTTTAGTTTTTTAGCCCTAGCCTTGGCTACAAAACACCAGATCTAAGTCTCAACGAGTTCTGGTCTATCCCAGCAACAAATATTTTTGAAAGTATTGCGTGTAGTCGATATTGATTTGGAAGTAAGAGTTGTTGATAATTCTGTTAATATGTCTATCTATTCATTTTGAAACAATTTGAAAATGTAAATGAATTTCTAAAACCAGTATATTATGATGTCTTTGTTAGAAAAGACAACTCTTTCCTTACGAATCTTATTTGTATGAATTTCAGTTCTGTGTCATTTTCATTAATTTCTAATGGTTTCTTATTGCTAAAATGTTTTTCATTTCTCTAGGAAGCATCATGGCTGTGACAGTTGCTGATGAATTTGCTCCTAACAAAGAAAACCGATTTGTAGGAATTTGTATTGCACGAGAAGGAATTGGACTTGATGCAAATTTCACACTCAGAAATGTTGTTGACAATCAAGGTGAGTATTACCATTTTTAAATTTAGTAATTTGGAACTAAGTCAGTAATGTGTGACATTTTAATTTTAGCAACAATCTTTTTGGTTCAGATAACTATCTAAGAATCTTTGTTAAGGAATCTGCAATCTGTTTGTTGTTTGATATTTCCTTCATTTCAACCTTATTCAACATCTCTCCGAGGATAGAAATTTCACTGTGCAGTCTCTTGTCTAGAATTTGAGTGTAAAAATATACTGCATCATAAACAGAATATTTTTTTCTTTTTGTCTAACACTGTTCTTTGCGGGATTTCTGCTTTGTAAGGTTTTTCAACAGGTTTCTTATGACTTTTTAAAAATTTTATGTACATCTGTAGCACATTAAATATGGCCATGTAAATGTGAAAGATACTGACAAATTTTGGCAGATATATTTCTCTTAACTATACTCTGCTATCAGTGTAAAACAAACAGGCAGTAGATTCAAGATTCAGTTGGGATGCAAAAAAATCTAATCAGTGTTAAAGATTCTGCTTTTATATGGCATTTGGTGACATCTTTTGCTCAATGTCCAAAACTCATCTTAATGTATTTTCATTAAAAATGAGTCATACCTGATCAAAATAACACTGAAGTATTAATTTTCAACAACTTTATGAAATAGTATTCCTTGTGAAAAATATTTCTGTTTGACTGTTTTTGTTATAACATTTCTCTGGTTATGAAAAAAAAGTAACATTGTTACTAAATAGCATAACTATTTTTCATGTTAGATCTGTGAATAATAAGGTGACTACTTTTAACAAAAATGTATTTAGTGGGATTATACTCTATATGTGAATGGCAATAGATTTTTTTCTGTCATACTAATATCACCTAATGTTTTTCAGTTTTAATGCAGAAAAGAATTGCTGTCAAAATAATGTTCTTACTATGAAAGGTTTAATAGCAGTTGGGGATAGCAATGCAATTCAATGACCAATCAGCATAGTAGGTAATGTTACCCTCAAGTCCCTCCGATCAGGTCTGATACCCATGGCTGATCAATAAGATGATCACTTCAATCCAGGCCTTATCTTATCCCATGTTGTGATTTGCTTTGATCATAAGGTCAGCCAGGATCAAATCGTCATCAGGTATCTTCATATTGGCTGGTCCAAGCAGAATGAAGACTCAAGAAAAAGGAAATAGCTTGAATAAAAAAATGTTTATATCTGGTTCGTGGTACAGTATCTAGTTAGTTGTCAAAATCTAGCAGTTCGCGTGTGGATGTTTATCGACCCAACCCGCTTCTTAACTTACACGTGACACTTTGCTGACTTGGTGAAGTTTGTCACAAGGCTGATGTCGGAGATTGTCTTCGGCAGGCAGTCACGTGGGGTGTCTCTTGTCCAGCAGCTGGAACAATCTGCTCTTCTTGCTTCAAAAGCTTCATATTTATTGACATTCACCCAAAACCGGTGTAGGAGCGTGATGCGGTTGGGTATTCAGTATTCTCTCCACCTGTCACAAAGAACCCTTTTTCCATTGTCTGGGTTCTGAAAATTAATTACTTCCTAATTTGGGAGATTCCTGTCTTCCATGGGTGACAGTCACAGGCATTAATCCACCCCCATAATTCCTTCTTTTGGTCACCTGATCAAATCTGTCTCCTTCCTGTTTTGTGTGAGTGCCTGTCACCATCACTGCTTGAGGGGCGTGGAAAGCCCTCTGACTTCTCTGAAATTCCACCCGGGCCCTCTCCTCTTTGGTCACCTGACTAACCTTGTCCCTTGAGGGCTAGGTGTGGTCCAGTCCCACAGTGAAATTTTTAATTATCGTTCAAAATTCTTTCTCATTGTGCTTTCCTGTGTGGTTGTTTTTGCATCTGGAATCTATCATTTCTTTATCCCATTGTCAACCCTTTTCATCAACAAGTAGCAACCCCCCCCCCCAACAATCCCTAGATTTTGGGAAGTTTTATTGTGTTTTGGCAGACGAAAAAACGTCTGCCTAATACTTACCCATCAGCCGAGCCCACAGCCAGGGGCCCATTCGTCCACTGTGCTCACGATGGTCATAAAAATATTATCTCGGTTCTTAAGTGAAACCAGATGGTCACTTTGTTTTTCCTGGACGAGAAATTTAATTACTTTCTTCTAGTTTTTTTAAAAATTAAAAACAATTAACCCTTTCTTCCAATTTCCTTCGCTCGGTCATATCTTTTGTGCTATCCATCAGTCTTCTTATCATTTACCAGCACTAAATAGTGTCACATCAATCTTTCTGATTATAATCATAATCAACATATTTACATTTTAACATGTGTGCATCATTTTTAAAAGTTTCTCAGTTGAAGCATCATATTGCTTTTTACATTGATACTTTAATTCCTTGAAACCATTTCCCAAAATCTTAGAATGTCAGCTCTTTAACATTAATAAATTCAGTAATCCAAATTTAAGGAAGATGCGTCAGTATAGCAATGAACCACTGGCAACAAAGGAAAAAACCAACATGTGTAGTCAATTATCTTAGAGCTCATATGAGTTTCTCAGTAAATGAAATTTTGCCTTGGTTTGAGCATAGAATTTTTTTTAATATCACATGTTGTATTTTCCTATGCAGGAAGTTTATCCCCCCCCCTCCAAAAAAGGGAGATTTCTGTTGTAAACTAAACATAAGTTGATTTGTACTAAAGCCCCTAAAATTCTACATTGGCAAGAGCTAGTTCTGGTTTACATTTAACATCATTAAGAGTCTTCAGAAAGATTTCTGCTAGTATGAGATAGCTTTTTACCATTCCATTGCTAAATGGTGATTCCGCAGAAGTTTTTATGGCTTCCACATTCAGCTTCTCATTCATGTCTCTCTAAGATTCGTTTGGAAATTCATCTCCATTATCACTAAAGCTATCAATATCGAATAATTTTTGAAGTTGTTGATGATATATGAACTCTGTATATCGGACTAATGGTGGGATATTGTCTCAACTCATGGCGGCCTTCTTAGGGGTCAAGATTTTTGATAAATATTGAGACTTCCTAGGTTGTAATGAAAATGCCACTGACATTGTGCGCAGTGAGACAGGGGAAATCGGGAAGGGGATAGCCATTGTCATTGTCATCTAACATTGAACTCAAGGCAAAGATACAGATATTCAAACTTTACTAAGATACCTGTAATACCAGAAGGCTTATCATAGAGTTCTTTAAATGGCAGATATACAAGTATTCTCATCGTTTAAAAACAGGAAATCTAACTTGTCAGCTATTTTCTCTCTTTTCCTTTCCAATCTCATTTTCTAATACAATCATATGTGTAGACGGAGGGAGAGAGGGAGAGAGAAAGAGCAAAAAATGTTCCCAAATTTGAAGATTGAGCTTTCTTTGTCTCCAAGAATAGGTTGCATTTTAAAACCTGCTGTAATAAATTGTCAATATGGTACACTCTGCTACTAATTGCCAAACAGCAGATTGAAACACAGCTTCCACATCAATGAACCCCACTAAAAACAATCACATAATCATCATATTTTTTGCCTAATTTGGAAGAATTTACCAAAATTACCTTGTTCTGATTTGATCAAATTTGGAAGAATTTACCAAAATTACCTTGTTCTGATTTGATCAAATTTGGAAGAATTTACCAAAATTACCTTGTTCTGATTTGATCAAATTTGGAAGAATTTACCAAAATTACCTTGTTCTGATTTGATCAAATTTGGAAGAATTTACCAAAATTACCTTGTTCCGATTTGATCAAATTTGGAAGAATTTACCAAAATTACCTTGTTCCGATTTGATCAAATTTGGAAGAATTTACCAAAATTACCTTGTTCCGATTTGATCAAATTTGGAAGAATTTACCAAAATTACCTTGTTCTGATTTGATCAAATTCTTACATAAAACAATTTTACTGACCATTACATTCAATTAACTGTTGTGCAAAATTTAAAATGGGAGACTAAATTTAACTTTTGTACTCAAATCTTGAAGAAACAATAAGAATTTAATTCTTTTTAGACCGTGTCCCTTTGCCAGCCATCTCGATAGAGATTTCTGTCACTGTCATATTCGTTACAGTTGAAGATGACATGATGAGAATTTCCAATTCATGAACTTCAGTACATGAAATAAGAGAATATTTGACCATTTACATTCAATCACTCTTCTCAGATCATCCTGCACAGCTTTTAAGAAGAAAAAAAAACTCTGATAGAATTAAAGACATACACACATAATGGCTGCATCTTCATAAAATAATTAAATTTTTGGTACTACAATATATAAACTTGGTACTACAATATATAAACTATTTTGATAAATCAACCTTTTCTCTGTCAAACGATAAAGTTTGCATATTATTTTTTTTGCAGGAATTGAAATAAGATATGAAATGTATCATCCTCATATTCAGAAGATAGAAATGTTAAAACTAGAAAAACGGTTGGATGAGGAATTGTACTATTTGAGAGATGCCCCTCCAGAATACAGTACAATTCCTTTTGACTTTGAGCCGGTGCAATTTGCTAAAGGAAGCAAAGTACCTGTCAATCCTATAAAAGTAAGTAAATATTTGATTGAAAAGAAATTTTGTATTTGGAAAATTATTAAGTCCTGAACAGAGAATTAGTTTGAAAATGCAACATGGACATCAAATTTAATAAACAATGCTCCAATTTTAGATTGACCAGTTTAATAGGTTAATAATCATTCAATGAAGACATTGAGAATAAGCAGTGTTATAGCAGAGAGAAGAGAGCCAAAAATGCTCAAAATCAGTCTTAACCCTTTGGTTATGATAGTCACTTTCATGTGTGGTTTCCAAAAAAAAATTGTATTTGCTTTATTTTTAAAAATTTGAATTGCGGAAGACATTGAAAAGTGGGTATTTTACAATGTGGGTCAAATGAAATAAAGCCTCACCAACCATATCAAAAGCTGGTCTTCATCCAAAGATGGTGCTGTTTATATTTTGTGATTATTGTGGATTCTCTCTGGTAAACCAAATGAATAATTCAAATAATTTCTGTTCACAATTTGATCAACTGAGGGCAACAATCAATGATCAAAAAGTGTTGTCCAGAATTTAAGTAAAAGAGCCAAATATTTGCACATAATAATATTAGACTGCATATTTCTTTGGGGAACAGACAAAAAAAAATTGAGCTTAGCTGGAAAATTTTCCCTCATCTTAAATCTTAACAAATCATTAGATTACCATTTATTCTATTTTTTACAAAATTCTCTTAATGAATTCAGTTTTCTGGAAGACTGCAAAAGGCAGTTCTTTGCTGAAAAAGTTTGAGGATGGAATTATGAAGTTAAGTGAAAAATGGTAAAATACAGTTATGTGCCATGCATGATACACACTTAGGCGATCATGTGTTTTTCAATACATGACTGACGAGGCAGATTTTTTCCTGCAGTAGGTTGTCATTTCTTTCTGTGGTAGAGCAGTTGCCATCCAAGGCTATAGAACCCTGTCTGTCCTGCTATTTACCTATAGCTGGGGGGGGGGAGAAGAAGAGGATTCATACCTTTCTCAAGGATATTAGCACGTAAGTGAATGTAATGGATTCAACTGGAATTTGAACTCGGCTCTCTGATTCCTCAATCCGCGTTGATATCCATTACTCCACCGTCAAAAGTAATTTTTTTATTAATAAATGAAAATAACTTTTTATTTTAGACAATAGTTTGGTATTTATTAATTTTCAAGGCAAGATAAATTCCTAATTGCAAAGTTCTTACTGCCATTATTCTTTATGATACAGGACTTAACTAGGTAAATATCAACTTGATGAATATTAAGTTATCTTAGAGACTATGTAAGATGATTATTATCTATTTATTCAAGGTAAAGTTGAACCCTCGTCCTTGGCTCCAACGATATGAACGGATGAACTTAAAAGGTGTGCAGGACCTTGAACTTCCTCAGAGATTTTATGACAAAGCAGCTCGGGTTGCCAAGCCTTGGGAGGAGAAAGATCTGATGAAGAATTACAGAGAAACTATCAATGATGATGAAGCTGCGAAGATATTCCACGAAGTTTCATCTCACACTTCAGATTTTAAAGAAACTCTGAAGAAACTATAACCAATTTCCTTTCTTTTAATAAACATTTTTGTAAAAGGCTGTAGAAATATGTGAAAACAATTTTTGTAAATACTGAATAAAAAATGAAACAATTCCCTGGAGTTCTTGGTTGAACCTAGAGAGATTTGTTTGGGTAATTTAATTTGTTGTTGTTACTAAAACAATGATCAACTGATTAGCTTGTTGCTAGTTGTGTAGGTCAAGGCCAATATGAATTTACCATAGAAGGATTTTCTTTGTTAACAGGAACTTGAAGGCAGTCTCATGCATAAATTAGAATCACATGAGACCTCCCCAGAATCTCTGCTTATTGATTATGTACCTGAAGAGAACAATGTAAAGGATGACGTTGGTCTTGGAATCTGCATGATTCTTCTCAAACTCAGTATCTGTCTATATTTCTGAGATGAGGTATTATGTTCACTATTTACATTATTTGGACTATTGTCCTCATCTTTGTTGCCATATTTATCACGTTTCGGCCATTGTACACTGGAATATTGAACTGAACCCTTTATTTCGCTCATTGGGGTAGACTGTTCTAGTTCCACGTGCCATGTCTAATGGATGTCAGTTATCTCCTATTAATTCCTCTCTTCAAGTTCTCCACCGCCGTAACCAGGTATTGAACTCTTTGGGTCCTGTCACTGGACCTAACTAATGCCTTTATCCACTGTGCCATGTGTCCTTGAGGACACATGGTGCAATGGATCCAGTGACAGGACCTAGAGTGTGAGAATGAGAGAGTAGGCGATACGTAGACATATACTGTGTGTTTATACCTAAACTGGATTTCAATTTCACAGGAATCACAAGTGGCACTGACAACGCTGCCAAATGGTAGATATTGGAACTACCATGGAAAACCCCAATATTGAGCTCTTAAAGACCATTAAATAAGACGACAACACAAAATCACAGATATTTTCATATTTCATTCTCTAGGATTTATGATGATTATATTAACAATTACTGTAAATGTACATATTTTAATATGATTTTATATACTTTTATTCTTATTTATTATTGTAGTTACATGAGTTTGTGCTTTTAACACTTTTCTAGTGATATTATGACTTCAATATTTGTGGCAGTCAGACATAAAGTCGAATAAAATTACTTAAACTTGATTTTAATTTTTCCATATAGTTTTTTGATAAATGACATAATTGAGAACAACTTAGCTCAAAACGCTGTAAGCTGAGGTATACCTGTACATCTTGAATGTAATAGGACAATTGTACCATTAAATATAAGTTTTGGGTCACAATGAATACTTTAAGAGTTCAATATTTTTCAAGCCTTGAGATTTCTGTAAATTTATAAAACTTGCAGATTTATGTCTACAAAACTAAATTATTTTTTTTAATATTCTGTTTGTCTTAGGATTTAGATTATCTTGCCTATTTTTTTTCTTTAATTAGAATCTTCAAATAAATGATTACAGCAATTCTGATACAATAAAATGATTTTAAAAAAATATCAACCTTAACTTCAGAAAATATTTTTCCTTCTATAACTGAAGCTACAACTTGGGTAAGGTAACTCCTTCCAACAGTCTCGTTTTTTTTTTTTTTTTTTGTTTATCAACAAAAAATATTTTTAAAACTTGCAACATCTACGAGACTTCTGTTTGCAGATGGACACATTTTTTCCCATGTTTCTTATGAAAGTTAATTTAAAGATATTTTATTTTTAACTTAATCTTGTTGCATTTTGTTTCAATGAGATATTTAGAAAAGTTGTCTTACATAATATCACTATAGTGGTTCACAAATGGTGCTGGAAGATGTCTAGGTGTGCCCTGGCATTCCAGAGAAATACGTGTCTAGATATAAAAAATAAATATATTTACTTTATTATATTGCGGTACCCATCTTATTGCGGATAGCCCTCGAGAAAAGCTTCAATGATAGGAAGCTGGGTTTTTTTGTTTTTTTTTTGTATTGAACTGATAGGAGTTGCTGGTTGGTCCTCCATGCCTAATTTGAGATATTTGATTACTAAAAGATTAATTATGTAAGATGAAATGATGATTAGGATTGTTTATTTAAAATTTATACTTTCATAATATTGGGTTGGTGCATAATTATCAGGCGTTTTTAAACAATATTTATTATGAAAAAAGAAAGATAATTCAACAATAACATTTTTATGCTGGAGTGTATAATTATTGATACGCATTTTTATAACCTGAAAATAAAATATTTTTATTAAAAAAAGTAAACAAAACAGCAATTTTTATTAACAAATAACTCGCCTACGAAAACGCCTGATAATTATGCACCAACCCAATAATTTATCATTTATCACTTATTTGTTTATAAGCAAATATGATAAATTTGTTACTTTATCATAAACACGTCAATCTGGATTACTTATTCTATGCAATGGGTGTACTGCAATATTATTTCTGAATTTAAAATGCGAAAGATTTAAGTCTGTGCTAAACCATTCTTTTCTTTTTTTCATTGAAAGAAAACATTTAAAATCTGACTCTGCAAATGAGCAGAATTCTGCCAACCAACCAACCATTAAATCACATCTTTCAGATTTTCTAGGGAATTTCATGATAAAACTTTAGAAGGATTTAAATTAACAAGGCTTAATCAAGCAGACATAGAAAATCATTTAATTATAAAAACATTCCAATTAGTATAACTACATTTTTGTTTTGCTTTTCCAAATGCTTTTATTTTTAGTAGGGATCTTGTTTTGCACAATTTATCCTAATACATACAAAAATAACATCACAGTATTTTTTAAATTCAAATATGGCACCTTTCCTCAGAAATTTGTACAGCTCTGCCAACCAAGCATGCGCCAGTGTGGCTCTAGCAGGCGTTAAAAGTGGAAGTGTTGTGCATACTACTTATTTTCAGATAAATACACCCATACAAAATGGATAGGTTTTTTAAAGAGAAGCGTGGATATTGAAGAATCCAATTCTGGAAGTGAGCAAAGCATAAGTGCAAGTAAGACAGCAAAACCAATGTAATGGATGTAAAATGGCTAATGAATCCTTGCTTCCTAGTAAATTTCAGTAATCATTTGAAAACCAAACACTCTCACTTACAAAATAAATCTACAAGTTATTTCAAGGGATTGTCCAAACAGCAAACAAAAGTTGCAAATTGTTTTAAAAATATAATGACTGTTTCTGAGAACGCTCAAGTCACTTCTTATCAAGTCTCAAAACTGATAGCACAGAATATGAAAGCTCATACTTTAGGTGAGTCACTTATTTTGCCTGCATGCAAAAAAATGTCATGACGATGCTGGGAAATGAAGCAGCAATGAAAATAAGCAGGATTCCTCTGTCCAATGATACAGTTCACAGGTGTATTCTAGAAATGTCTTCTGATATCGAGAAAAATGTATGCAGTAATAAACTTCAGTATTCAAATTTTGCATTGCAAATTAATAAGTCAACAAATATTACTAGCAAGGCACAACTACTAGCATACATTCGCTTTATTAACGAAGACCAAATAGTAAATCAGTTTCTTTTTGCAAAGAATTAAGTGTGAATAGAAAATGTGAGGACGTTTTTAACATTCTGAATAACTATCTTGATAAATGGCAGTTATCATGGAAGTCGTGTGTAGGCATTTGTAGACGGGGCCCCTTCTATGGTGAGTTGTATGAAGGGCGTTATGTCATTTGTAAAAAAAAAATGTGAAAGTTATCGTAATTCATTGCTTTCTTCAAAGGGAGGCCTTGATGGTAAAAACATTGGGAGAAAACTTAAGCGAAGTTTTAGATCAAGTTGTTTAGATGGTAAATTTTAAAACAAGACCTGTCAAATCATGTTTATTCAAACAACTTTGTATCAAAATGGATTCTCAACACAGACAGTTACTTTTACACACCAAGGTGAGGTGGCTGTCAAAGGGGAAAGTATTTACTTGTGTACATGATTTATGACAAGAACTTATCACGTTTTTTGAAGAGATGAAACAATTACATTATTGTGACCTCCTTCGGTGCAAATTTTGGATTGCCAGGTTACAGTATTTGGCCAATATATTTCAGCAGCTCAATATTTTGAATAGTAGCATGCAAGAGAAAAAAGAAAATAATTTCACATCTACTGAGAAAATGAAAGTGTTTCAGAGAAAACTACAGATTTGGAAAAGAAAAGCTGTTGAAGGTAATTTGGAAATGTTTCCTTTGGTAAGTAACATGCATAAATGAAATACTTCCAATAATTGTTGAACATTTAACAAGTTTGTAGAAAAAACAGAGTTCTTATTTTCCATCATTTAACACTGAACAATATGATTAGATTAGAAACCAATTCATGGAAACTTCAAATGATTTTGGTTTATCATTAACTGAAGAAGAACTGGCAGCTATATCCACTGATTGTGGGGTGATGATTAAGCATAATGAATTGGCTCTTGAACCTTTTTGGATTTCTGTAAAAGAATGTGTCAATATCCAAAAAATATCTTTGACCATTTTACTAGTTTGCAACATCATATTTATGTGAATTAGGCTTTTCTGCTCTCACCACAATTAAGTGCAAAAAGAGACGAACTCTTCATTGTATTGACGAGGAAATGAGAATTTGCCTATCAAATATATGCCCGAACATTAAAGAAATCGCTAAGACTCATGTTTTTCATAAACATAAGAATGAATAAACTTAAGGTAGGTTTCATTTTATATACTTTTTTTATTGCATTATTTCTTTTCTGCAACATTTCACTTCATAACATATTTTTCTGAAATTTGTATATAGTGCACCTACAATTATTGGTAGGATTTCAAGTGCACTCCAGCTTCAAAAAGTTTGGGAACTACTGCACTAGAGTCAGATTTTAATAATTTTTCTAAAAATGTGAATTTTCATTTTGACATACTGTACTTTGAAATAAAGTCATTTAAATAATTCCGTATCTGCAGGAAGTTTTCTTGTTTTAACTGAAAGGAAAAATAAAATTGTATCTTAATTTTTTAAATTAAATTTATAGCCTGTTTCTGTTCAAGACAAGCTAATTAAAATCAAATCACTTTTCCCATTTTTCATGATGGGAACATATGAAGAAAAAAAAAATGTATACTTCTATTTATTGGTTTTAATTGGTTTGTGCTCACCATTAGAAAAGTGCATATTGCTTTAGTAATATTCATAAAAATTGCTTTGCTTTATGAATGAAGTGCATTTCTATTTCTAATGAGAAGATTCATTATCATTTAAAAGACAAGTAAACTTTAAGTTGTCTTCATGTGTAGCATCTGAAAGGAAAGAAACCATTTCAAGCAACATAGGAAAAGATTGGAACCCATGGACTTCAAGAAAATGTAGGTAACTTAATCAAGTTTGAGAATGGAGAAGCTTTTCTAGGAGCCATATATTAAAGGAAGGCTAAGTTCCCTCCAGAATTGTCCATTTAATTACTTTAATAATTGTCAACATTTGCTCCTTTAGCTTTTCATGCTCCCCACGCTCCAGATGACCAACACACCTTATTCTGCTTTTAAAATTTATATCCCAAACACCCATTATTTTAATATCTTGAAGCCTGCTATTGAACGGACACATTTTTTTTTTCGCATTTGACTCTTCTTCTTCAGATAAGAGAAAGAACCACCCTTCATTGTTATATATTTCATCAGGTTTAGTGTAAGTTTCATGGAGTAAATATGGTAGAAGGGAAGTGTGTATTCATTTGATTAAAGGAAGGAGAGAAAAAAAAAAATGTAATTTTTTTAAAAATTAATGCTTTAATTTTTAATTCAATCGTGTCTTTTGTATGAATTCTCTTGCTATTCCACCAGGATCCAAAAAGAGAAAAACTTACATGGAAAATGTTAGTGGAATTGAATAGGATTTGTTTGATAAATGAATGCACCAAATTGGAATTAAATATTCACTTCTTTTAAAGAGGTAAAAAAAAAAAAAAATGTAGAAGCATGGAAACTCTCAAAATGTGAGCAATTGTAATATTTAGATCTGGCATTTTAAATAAAATAAATTTGCTGGTGGAGAAACAAGTTTTAACTAGAAAATTCAAATAATCTTGTCTTATATGCCAGTACATTCTACATATCACCCTCACTGCCTTCCCCCAAGACAAAACTGTATTTGAAGTCAGTGGAAAGTCTTTATTTTCTTTTACATTAAGATTTGAATTTGCTCAATGGGATGAAACCTAAACAGCAGCAAAAAAAAAAAAAAAAAAAAAAAAAAAAAAAAAAAAAGGGGCAGTGCATAAAACTAGAATTTAAACATTTCTTGCACAGTTTATTATTATAAGAATCAACTTTGAGTTGATAAAGAAAACAACAAAACAAATGTTGAAAAAAATATGTTTAATTCTTGAAACAAAATCTGAAAAGAGTTTGTCACATCCACTCTGTATTTTTGAACCTGTACACTTTTTTCTTTCAAAAGAAAATGATAAATTTTTTTTAAAGAAACAAGACATAAGTTCAGTTTTTAAAAATTCATTCAATTTTCTCTTTACAAGTCTCATAGTATTTATCAAGATGCATGTGCACACACACACACATTATATATATATATATATATATATATATATATATATATATATATATATTAGTTTTTTTTCATGTTTAGTCATTTAAATTAAAAAAAAAAAGTTTGCTCATTAGCTATTTAAAATATTGAATGTTTCAGCAACCAAATTTATTTTTAAATTAAATTAAAGTAAAATTATATTCAAGTTTATAAGTCATTTTCAATTGAAAAAAAAAAACAAAACAAAACAAAAAAAACTTAGATTTATTTATTTTTTTCAACTGAGGTCCTAATATTAGCTTGTACCTCATCAATGTGACCAAAGCATCTTTCTCACCAGTCATGTGACCAAACATCTTTCTAAAAAAAATAATTCATTGATAGTAAATTTGCTTCTTAAATTTGAAAATTAACTTCACAACCTAAAAATACTTTGTTCAAATGATAAAGAATAAAACTGAACTTTCAATGGTAAAATGAGAGAGAGAAAGAGAATAGACAGTTGAAAATTTCTTTCTTTTCAAGTTGCAAACCAATTTTCCCAATGTAAGTAATCCTCAATTTGGTCAACTTTGGGAATAAAGAGTGATAAACAATAGAGGCTAGCAATCCAAAGTATCTTGGTTTGGTCATGGAAAAAAAAAAAAAAAAAAAAATTATTAAAGTAATTAAATCCTCGAGGGAGCAAGGATAAATTTTGCTATGGCTGCCACTATTCAAAGAACAAAACAAAAAAAATAAATAAAGACTTATTCACAATAGTAAAGATGGTACTGAGTAGTAAATACAGGAATCAAACATTTTAATTTCGGTGTTTAGCATTACAGTAATTTTCCAGTTGGAAAATATCTATTGAATAGATTTGAACAGAAATTCATGTTCACTTGTTTTTTAGCTAAATTTTAATGAACAATTTGATGTCCACTCAACATGACAAATAGAAATGTTAAGTATTTGGCAACTGAGTAGAGCATGGAATGCATGTCCTGTGCAGTTGCAATTGAACAGTGTGCTTTGACCAGGAGGCTAACAATAGACCCAAATTATATGCTTGTTCAGCAGAGGAAACAACCTTCAGCAGTGATTAAAATTCAGATTCAATGATAGTGGTTGACAAAGATTTTGGACAGTAAAGATTATTGTTTGTAATAAGTTCACAAGTTTTACATTCATTTGATTTAGTTGAACATATGTAATGAAGGATTTGTTTTGTTTGTTTGATGGAGGGAATGCTTCAGTTTTTTTAGTAAACTTTTTTATTTTTTTTGGTTACTTTTGTTGTCATTATTATTATTTTTTTTTTGTTAGTTTGATTTGTCCATCTCTAATGCAGAAACCTTTAAAAAAATGTTTTTTCATTTTTTTTTTAAAATGTTATCCAGTCACAGAGATTTTGATATAGCAAAGTGAAATATTCAAGATTTAATAGGGCAATGGTATTTTATACAAGGTATGCCGGTTTAGTTTTTTAGTGCTTTTCTAAAAGCCTAGTACTTGAAATTGAGGATGGACAAAAAGATTAGTGATCATCTGTAAGATTTATGGCTAATGAATATTCAAGATACCACTGTAACACTATCTTTGAAATTACATACCCAGGAGTTATATAACATTACAAATTGGAGCCAAAGGAAGGTGAAAGCAAGAATAATAATTTGTATTTAAATCAAGGTCTTTACTCATCCTCCAAGGCTATCAAACAACTGATGTATACTGTCTTGTTGATTGGATCTTAAATCACCTTGACTAACAAATTTTAAACAAAAACTGATGTTCATGACTGAGGAAAGTGCTGAATTTTATTAAATGAAAGTGGCAGCAGTATAAAAAAAAATAAAAATAAAAAAGAGGCAGTGACACAGCTGAGGTTTATAAAAGAAAATATTAAGTCATTTTACCGAAATAAAACTGATTTTTATATTAGACTTTTGTTGCTGATAGTCCTTTTTGATTTGCAAAAATTTAATAGCTATAAACTAAGATATTTTGTTTCCTTGTGTACATTCATCATTGCTGTTTTTATTGAAATAGTTTTTGTGGTGAACAAGAAGCTACAGTCATTCCATTATTAGAACTGCTTTAATGTGCATCTCTGGCAAGTTTCTAGTAAAACTTTTCTAAAATTCCTTTACTTTAAGTAGCAAAGTGATAAAGATTCATTAATAGTTCTGTTGGAATAGAAAAGTGAATTTGCAAACGTTATAACAAACTAAAAAGGAAAAAAAGTGAATTGGCAAATTTCATTCTTGGCTGCCGACATACCTTTATTAGACAATCCACTTTTTCCATACAATAGTATCAAATAATTTTATAAGCTTCTCAATTCTGGGTTGATATCCAGAGATAAATATTTTGAACATTACGAATTTCACAAACATATCAATGAACTGTTCAAGGAGACAAAATAAAAAATAATAATCATCCTTGGTAACCACAGAAGCTTATAATTGATCAGCACATCTATTGGAGACACTGATATAGCTTAAGTATTAAATACTTTATTACTGAAGGAGAATAAAGTTTCACCAAAAATTTAAAAGACTGCTCAGAGAGTTTAAATATTTAAGTAGATTGAAAACTGTCCAGCAACACTATTCAGAGTCAAGCATCTGGCAACATGTCAGAGTATTCACTGGCATTTGTTCCAATTCTCAGACATTTCTAAGAGATTGAGTTTTTTTTGTTTTTTTTTTTACTTGTGGCTGAAAGTAATGAAGTATAAAGAACCTGTAGCTAAGCAAAGTTACATAATCCCCGAGGGAATTGATATAGAGAATATTATACCAACAATATGCAAGTCTGGAGCGTGTAGATCTTATAATACAACATATTTAAATTGAAAGGATTCTTGATAAATTTGCATGAAACTAGTTTCATTGAGAATGAAAAAATATGTGCATGCATGTTCCTTAAACCTTTAAGCAGCATTTTTGAGTGCAGACAAAAACATCCTTCTGACATGATTTTGTTGTTCTCTCAGAAATATCAAAATCAGTTCGTATGATTTTCATAAAATCTATTAAATTACAAAATTTGTTGCTAATTGATTAAAAAAAAAAAAATTTTTTTTAAATTAAAAAAAAAAAAAAAAAAAAAAAAAAAAAAAAAAGAAAGAAAGAAAGTTGTTTGTTGCAAGGTACATTACCTGATAATATTTGAACCCCCCACCAAAAAAAAAGAAAACAACACAAATTTCAGAACTATGACAGGAGTAAATCTGTTTACCATAAAAGAAATGCCAAATATTTGGAGATGTTCAATTTTACAGAAAATAAGGAGACAGTATAAATTTTTAAAGCTTCATTTCTAACAGTAACAGATTGGAGACATTAAAAGTGAAAATTTGCTGCATACTTTTTATGAAAGTGATTTATGCAGAGAATAAAAGCATAGTAGGCATTAAAACATCAAAAATGTACCAAGAAAAGGAAAAATTATAATAACTCAAAAATTTACAAGTTTATATTCACTTAAATTTAATATTGATAAAAGTGAAAAACGTCTTAATTTTTAAGAATATTTGCATCTATTCTTAGGTAAAAAAGAACCATAACAAATATATTGATTGAAAAGATGTAAGAAAAATGAATACATAAAAACTGAGATCTTTTCTTTCAAAATCCCTCCATGCATAAAAATTAAACTTATAATTCAATATTTTCAGTATTGGACATGTAGGCAAATTGAGGTCTTTGACTGAATTCACTGTTTGGTTGGTTAAGTTCATCCACAACTCATTCTGAGAAAGAAAAAAAATGTTTAAAATATCAGGTTCTTCAGCTAGGGATAATATCCCTTTGTAGTAGATAACAGTAAATAATATTGGATGAAGAGAAGAAAATGTCCCAGGTATATGGCTCTATTATGAATTAATTAAGGTAGGGTAGGGGACTTTCCTAAGATTTTGATGAAACAGAAGGCAAAAAAAAATTAAGAAATAGATTAAAAAACAAAAAAACAAAACAAAAAAAAACAACAAATAGGTTGTATAAAATATTCTGAATGAAGGTTAACATTTGGTATGACTTGGTATTCCTGGAGTCTATGACGGATGAACAAAATCAATTTTAGAGATGATCTGCTTTTAACATAACAGAAAAAAGTGAAGGATGACATTGTTCGTGAAACTAAAAAGTAAACTTGTTTATAATAAAAACTGAAATCATTACCACATAAAGTGATTACTTTATAAAATATTAACAAAATTTGGAATATTGTCCCCCATAAAGCCAAACTATATATATATATATTAAAAGATTAAACATTAACAATGAAACCACATTTTATATGGAGATCATTGTGGATTTTTATTATTAAAAAAATACTATAAATTAATCTTTTCTTTGAATTTAAGACATAATAGGCCAGAAATCTATAACAAAAAAAATCTGATTTTACTTTAAAACTAATATTTTATATTTTATTAATTAAATTTAGGTATTTCAAAATGTTTTCATTTGTAATTATAAGTTCAATTTTCTTCCGAAATTATTTCTGTTATATTGAACAGTGTCATGACTGCAATAAAAAAAAAATACTCTAGATTTAACAATGAAAGCAGTAGAACTCAACAGCAGGTCATGCTGCAAAACTCTCCTCTTTTAGCATAAAGAGATAATAGTGTCAAACAGACATATTGCTAATGTCATGGGTAAATTACAAGTATTTCAAAAGTAAGGGTCAAGACATCTTGAAAAATAAAACTGACTCTGTAGATTTGAATATAGAAAAGAAAGAAAACTAAAATTAAATAAAAAAAAAAACAATTTTTCTGTGATGTAATCGTTAAAGCATTTACCCAATCTTGTGATGAAGGGGAACAAGTTCCACTGTACATCATAAAAGCTATCATGTGAATAGATAAAAAAAAATATAATTGCATCAATGTAAATAGCTTATCTTTCATTTTAGCTTGCTTCAATGGTGGAATGACATTTTCATATAAAATAGTTCAAGCATAAAGTAAATTAGTTTATAAAACTTAGAAACTGCAAGCAAATTAAAAAAGGAGTAGGTATCTTCTCACTTGATGAATTTTAAAATCAAATCTAGTTACTCACTGTCTTAGCATTAAGTGTTTGTGAACAAGACAAAATGTGTGTGTGTGTGTGACATTAATTCCATCATCAGCAAATACAAAGACATTCTTTTACTTTTTAATCAATAATTTCCAATGCCATGTTAAAACAAAGATTATCCAGTTGCTTAAATATTATTTGACAATGCTTGAATTTTCAAAGAAGATAAAGTAGCTAAAGTTTCAAATCTTATGTGTTTTTAAAAAAAAAGATTGAATAATTAAGACAAATTTATTCTTTGGTGAGGTTGGAATATGATATTAGGTAACAGCATTTAAACAACATGAGAAAGAAAAAGATTACCTAAAAGGAAAATAATAAAACACTGCAAGTAATTTAAGCAGAAATGAAAACATGATTAGTCAAAGTTCAACTAGCAAGCAAAATTTGTGGATTTGCAAGCAAGAGTTAAAAAAAAAAAATGTTTGTGTATGATAAATGGACTGATGTTATGGTCTATGGAATTACCAAAACTTTCTGAGTTGGTTCCTGTCAGTTGCTTAATAGTTAAAGCAACAACAAAATTCTAAATGTCATGAGAAAACAAAAAAAAAACAAAACAAACAAAAATAAAAAAAACAAAACAAACAAAAATAAAAAAAACAAAACAAACAAAAATAAAAAAAACAATAAAAAACAATTTAAATTTACAATTCTGGAAATTAAAAAAAAAAAAAAAAATCAAAAATCAATAAAATCAAATAAATCTTTTTACCTCATAATTGTTGAGGAGATGTTTTATTAAGCAGAAGATAAAAAAATGTATGCATGTGTGTATGGAGGGTAGGGGGTTCTATTAGGTTTGATAAAATCATTCTAACATAAGCATTGAAAATCAACTTTCTAATACACATTGAAAGAGTTTCAGTAATGCAAACATCACATAAACCAATCATTAACTCCTGCAGTAAGTTATTCACGAATGATTCAATTGGTTAAAGATTATAATAATCTTTAAAAACATCTCTACAATAACAAAATGTAAAGAAAACGTTTAACATCCCCCCCACACACACACAAAAGAGATAATGTTTATTGTTATACTTAACAAGTCTGGTATAAGGGTACAATAGAGAGGTTTAGACTCACTGCACACATTAGTGTGCTAACCACTTATTCCATGGCACTCCTATAAGAACTTTATAGGAAATTAAAAAAAAAAAAAAAAAAAAAAAAAAGATATGTGTATTAAGTTTAGCATAGTCAATGAAACACCCAGTGAGAATCAAACTCCATATAAATGACTTACCAAATTACTTAATTACCAAATGTCAAAATAAGACATCCACAAGGTCAGTTATGAAAACTACAAGTTTAAAAAAATATAAGAGAAAGAGAGAGAAAAAATTTTTTTTAATGTATGCAGAATACAGACATGATATAAGAGAGATGGCAAATACACACTCTTATTGTCAAATAAAGATAGCCATTGATGCTTTTCTTAAAACACAAAAGAAATAACAGGAAAATCTATTGACAATTCTGAATCACCTCATCATAAAATTCAAATAAAAAGTAATTCACTGTCTCAGGTTGACTGGGACCCATTCATACGATCAAAAGGAAAAAAATTATAAAAGGAGGAAAAAAAAAAAATCACTAAGCAATCAACATATTTGGAGACATGATGAAAATTAAATAATATAAATGCAGAAAAAGACATTTCCATTTTTAAAAAGGAATGTTTTACAGAGGAAGAAACTTCATGCTATACAGCAAATGACTTGATAGAAAGTATTAAGCAAGTCTCATGACAAAGTTAGTTTCTTGACATTAATCCTATTGAAGATATCTGGGTTATTTTGAACCATGAAGCAAGAAAAAAGAAAAAAATGAAGACTGAGATAAGCTTTTCTAGAAGAAAAATTTGCTTTGTATTTTCAAGAAATACAACCAATTTAATAAATTATGTGAAAGATTAATAACTTTAAAATCTGCTAATGACAAGTACGAATTCTAAATTGCATAAATTATTCTTTAATATCAGGTTGGTGAATAAAATATTTGAAAATAGATGTTTTATGTCAGTGTAGACACATCGTAAACAATCACTGAAATTTGATATTGGGTCATAAATTATCTTTTAAACCAGGCATCAGATCTGTCTGCCTTATTTCAAAAGGATTGTTTGTTAATCAACAATTCCTCTAAAATTAATATGGACGTACACAAAGATCAAATTAGTATGTTTGTGAGAAACATTTTACTTCATAGAGAATCATATTGTAATAAGGAAGCATTATTTGGTGCAAGAATGAATAAAACAATAAATGATGGGATGGAGAAGAAAACTAATGATTTTATAAATACATGCTTGTGTAGAAAATATCCTTTTAACAACTTAAAGGAAATCATAAGCCAAGAGTATGAAAACAACTAAGATCAATTATCAAAATATGGCAAAAGAGGTGACAGGTCATTAAGAAAAATGCATGCACACACAAAAAGTGGTCAGTAATGTCAATATCTATACTATCCACTGGTTGCTCTCACTTGTGACATTGTACCAGACTAAACTACTAAAGATTATTCTAATGAAAGAAAATTACTTTAAAATTGAAAAGTTTCAGATCTCCCAATACACAATAACAACCACTACATTTTCTAATATTACTCAGTTATTATTTACATGCAGGCTATTGTCCTAATCTTTGTCTATGACATTTTGGTAGAAATGTTGGGATAAAAGCAATAAAGATGAGGACAATGGGCCACATGCAAATAATGAGAACTTCTCACTCCAGAAATTCAGATAGAAATTTCTGAATGTTGCAATAAAAATAAATTATCCAAGTTATTCTCTTTGGTATCTTAACTGTTTTATTGACATCAGTAAATAAATTAGAAATCAAGTCTCTTATTTCAGCTGG
Source organism: Acanthosepion esculentum (assembly GCA_964036315.1). Classification (NCBI taxonomy): domain Eukaryota; kingdom Metazoa; phylum Mollusca; class Cephalopoda; order Sepiida; family Sepiidae; genus Acanthosepion; species Acanthosepion esculentum. Next base: position 26,057,623 of record OZ038495.1, on the reverse strand, counting down.
GGTATTTTGTGATCACTTTGCTAAAAGAAAAGAAAAATCTTAGTTTGGCTTTGAGGACAAAATTACAATGCTGATTGGTGTTTGTAGCTGAGTGAAAGTTTAAAAAAAAAAGAGAAAGAGAGAGAGAAGAGAAAGAAAATGAAATTGCTAGCCTCAAGCACCACCATCTTTTATTCATGCTGGACGGATTTTAACAGTCCAAACAAGTGTTAATAGAACTTTGATCACCTATTTCATTGTCAGTGACATTTCAACAGTTTAAGAGTACAAGCAAAAAAAGTTATTGAATATTTCATTTATAAAATGGTGAAAAATTTGCAGATTTTTTTTCATAACATAACTGACGTGAAATATTCATGTGCAATATTCCCCACCCCCAACTGTTTAAAGCCAAAGCTTTAATTCAATGATTAAGACACAAATTGATATAAACAATTGTAAATTTGCATAATTCCAATTCACATTGATTTTTTTCCTTTGATTTCTCATTCTTTCTTGAGGAGTACCAACAGACACTCTCATCAATGTTGATTTTGCAGATGACAACACTGATATTGAATGAAATGCAAACATAAAAGTTGCTTAAACAAATGGAGATTTCAGCTACTAACATCAGGCTATATACATTTTGAGCTGAGAATAATAAATGATTGAAAACTGAACACAGCTGAAGAGTAAGGAGGAGGCTGGGTGAGTAGTTATGAAACAGATGTCAAAATCAGAAATCCTCAGGTATAAATTACAGAAAATTTTGAAGTTAAGACAGCTGAGAACAAAGATAAAAATGTTTCTAGTTCATTTTCAATCTGTGTTCTTCTATGGCAGAGAGACAAGGACACTCACAATAAACAGAATAGTCTTTATAAAGCTACTTGCGACTCTTGAAATTGCAAAAGTATATAACAAATGTTTATATAGAAACCTCCCAAAAGTGAGAAAATCAGAGAACATTGTTTGTCAGGACATTGATATTTTGTCTTTAGAATGCCATACACAAATTTGGTCTTGTGGTATCCATAGTATAAAAGTGGGGAGGGGCATGGTGGAAATCATGTAATATACATTAACAATCTAAAGCAGGACACAGGTCTGGAAGGTAGCAATGATATCTAGGGAGGTGCAGGAAGAGGATTTTGCTGTAATAGATCAAGCAGGATTATATCCTGAATTAAAGTTAAAGAAAATAAAAGACTTAGTAAGGTTGGTCAGTTTTAAATTCAGTGTTATTTTTTAAGATGGTATTTATTTGGCAAATTTCTATAACCATAGTTACTTTTATACTTGATTATAGTAACATCCAATCAAAGACATTTTGATTATATCTTCATATCTTGCTCTGATATCCAGTGTAAAAAAAAAATGTTTAGAGTGTTAGAGAGGCATAGCACCCCCAATAAAGGAACAGTCGTACTTCTTCGTTCATCCATGTTGAGTCTCTCCTGGCAACTAACTCTCACCCGTGGCTTCAACTAGCTGTTTGCATGCAACAGTGGCTACACCCCGGTAAACTGCTTCAACTCGCAGGCAAACCAGGTGAGGGTAGTTGATGGGTCCAAACCCTAGATAATTTTTGGTCTGTCAGCCCTATTGCATGTGAAAATTGATTCTTGGTGGAGTGGACAGATGAGATATCCAAAGTGGTGTCAGCAAGTGCTGTGGAGTGCATCAGAGTCTGAACATGACATGTAGAAGTCCTGATCATCTACTCTAGCCTGGAACTCTCCAGTTGTAATGTTTCCTCAACTTCCCGGGCTGAGCAAATAGAATTACCCCATTGCAATGATTTTACCAGACTGTAAGTTCTTCCTGCACAGGTCTATTTTGAAAATTCTTTATTATTACATTGTGTGATCTGGAGGCACATGTTTAATGAACTGGCCACGTCATCCATACAGAACAATATCACACATTCCCAGATGTCTGTTGTGCAGAGAGTTGCTACATGGCAGAAGACATCAAGTCCAACCAAAGAAACAGTACAAAGACACAATCAAAACTAACTACCACTGGTGCAAGATCAGACCAAAGGAACTAGATGACTATGTTGCCGACCGATTGCATTGGCATACCACTAAACCTCTGCAAGCTTCAAAGAAGCCCAACATTAAAAAATATTCAGAGAATGCAACTCTGGCAATGGTCATGACCCCCAATTTTTAGTGTTCCACTACTCCAGACGTTGCTTGTCCAGAAATCCTTATTGTAGTAGTAGTATTAAAAAAAAAGAAGAAAAAGCTTAATGAGTGGAAAAAACAAACTTTCAAGAAGGCCGAGCAATAACTGCTACAGTTTTTTTCTATAACTGTCATATTGCAAATAGATCTGGATAGAAAAAGTGACAAGACGAAAAACAAACAAAAATTCTTTTTAACAAATGAAGTTATTCAAGTTGAAAAGATATGATCATTTTTTTTCTCAGTATTATAATTTCATAACCAATATCTCACTAATTAGAATTACAATTAGTTTGTATATATGTTTCAATTGCAATTTTGATAAAAATTAAATTTCTTTAGTGTATTATGTGCACAGAATTTTCAGAGATGAATATGTAAATTAATATGTATGCAGAAATATCTCGGAGAACCTTTCTGCAAATTTTTCTGAGCTTTGTTATATAAGGAGTTCCAATATTTGGCATATCAACCTGATTTAACAACATCAATTTTCATGTTAAGAGTTTTCACTGTTAGAAATATTTTTATGCAGACAATACATTTGTATTGGCCAGCAGGATTTTTCCATAGTCAGTTATTAAAAGTCTTTGGTTCTTTAAATCATTCTTCAGTTTTTCTTTCTTTAAACTCCAGTACCTGACTTGGAGAAATTGTTATTTTAATATCATAATTTCTTAAGAGTCCAAGATTTGCCCACAGATTTGTTGATCATAAATGATCATTTATACATATATAGTTAAGATCCAAACAATCTTTTCAGATCTATATATTGTTTCACGTCTATAATTAACATACAAGTTCAGTTCAATTTGCAAAGCATAATTGAAACACATTTTAAACTTAAACATGACTGCCTTGCAAGATATAAGCCATTAATTTATAGCAATACTGAAAAATGAAACTAAGTAAACATTGTTGGAGAATTAACTTTTCTTAATCAAAGAGTGAAATGCCAAAGTAGAGAATAAGTTTTGCATTGTAAGCAAGCACGATTGTTGTGGATAAATCTTCCTGGACCCTAATTTTTAACAAAGAGAAAAAAAAGAAGAAAAAGAAAAAAGACAGACTCAAATTAAGCCCAAATTATTTTTTCCTTTTCTTTACACTGAAATCCAATATTTATCATTCATTTTTGTCAAAGATACTGCAATATATTTTTTGCAAACAGTAATATTAATTAGCAATTTTTCTTTTCAAACATTGTGTGTGTGCATGTGTACACACACACAAATTAAAAAAAAATATAGGGCTAAGTGAATGTTAAAAAGCAAAAACAAATTGTATACTTTTCGTATATGCATAAATGCCTATATAGATTGTTATACTCTTCCAGGTCAGTGTATACACTGGGGAAAAATAAAAGTTTAAAATATTTCTACTTTTTATATATCAACATCTACTTCATTTTGTGAAGAAGAAAAAAAAAAAAAAAGAAAAAAAAAGAAAAAAGAAAAAAGAAAAAAATTCTAATAGCATCTAAATCGCTCATATTAATGCAAGTGTGTGTGTGGAGGTGGGTGGGGTTCAAAATGCATATTTGATTACCCAAAAGCACATTGAATATTAAGAGCCCTCTTTTCTTTTGAACCATTTTATGATTTAGCTAAAAAGAAAACATTTAAGTGCAATTAACAATTTTCTTTATCAGTGATCTTTAGGAAAGAACTTCAAAAGTTTTATTTGGAGATGAAAAATAAAGGAACCACTAAATGGGGTGTGAAAAAAAAAGGAAAAGAAAAAGGAATTGGACACTATAAGTTAAATTTTATTTATTAAAATGTAAACATTCATGTTTATAACTTTCTTCAATTTGAATCACATAAGCATTAAAAACTCATATACACTTTAGTTAATGACTAATGTTTTATTTCATGAATTATTCAAACAAGCATTTTTAATATTTATATTTTGTACCTATTTTGGACAATGTTTTCAAACTATTGTCAAGTTTATGTAAATATGATAATCTTTGAATCTTGCCCCAAATATTCTGTTCCTGTCACAGCTATTAGATCATTTCACAGAAAATCTAAATTTTAAAGATTATATCATATTTGAAATTAAAAATAATTGTGATGGAATACAATAATGAACTTTGTCACAACTTTTTGCTTCACTACATTGAAAAAGCTTACAAAAGACATCAACAAAATACATTAAAAATAAAGATGAATAATGACAATACTTTATTAGAAAACTTAAAGACAAATTAGTGTTTATATTTTAAAATTAAAACGAAGGATTAGATTTAAAAGTATTAAAAGTTTTCTGTTGAAATGTGGTTTGTCAAGAGTTTCAAATAGCTGAATTATGTATAATTTTTTTAGGATATTATCTTTTATCAATGAATCAAAGAACTGAATGAAAGATTCAAACATTCACTTTAAATGTTTCATTGCACCAAATACACACAGACACACAGCAATTAAACCATGAAATGGTTCTATTTAAAACTTGATAAAAATATAAGTATTTACACCACCTGGGTATCACAGATTTTACAATTACATAGAGGACTACAATTACCATGAAGATTTGTAAAATCTAGTAGCTGGTACCTAGATTTGAATTAACTGTCTGAAGAATGAACATTATTAATATTCCCACCATTTGGAGATTGTCAGTTTTACAAGTATATAAATATATGGACTGTAATATGTCATTGGATTTCAGTATTTGTTAAGCCATGATTGGTTTGATCCCTTTAACATCAGTCCAAGTTTGAAGAATTCACATAGTTGGGAGAAAGGAGAAAAAAAAATGATACTGTTAGATCTGATAAAAAAAGAAAAGAAATATAAAACCAATGGTTATGATTTAAGAATTTATCAACTTGTCTATGTGAACAATGACAAATAGTGGATTAAAAAAAAAAAAGAAAAAAAAAGTTTTTATATATTTGCTAAGTGTCCTGGAAAGATTTTAAAAGCACAGTTCAAGAATTAATATTTTATCCCAAACCTAATCCAAAATTTCTAAAATTAATTTAGATATAACTTCTAGAACAAAATAAGAACTGGCTGCTTTAAATTTAGAGTAGAGTAGAAAAAATACATACATAAAAAAGAAAAGAAAAAGAGCTTTAAGAGTAAAAGAAAGGATTATTACTATGAATTTCATTCCAAATGTGCAATTATGCATAACATTATTCTGTTTAAACATTTAAGATACAAATAAATTTAGATATACAAAAAAAAAAAAAAAAAAAAAAAAAAAAAAAAAAAAATTACTGTAAATTTATAAATTTGAAAGTATTTTTAGAATTTAAAAAAAAAAAAAAAGTTTTTCAAAAAACTCTACTCCTTTTTTTTCACAAATTATTAGATTTATAATAAATTTTCTGGATTATTTTTCTTTTATAGAAGACAAAGAAACAGAAATGATTCTTATGGAAGTAATTGAATTTCAACAAAATCGTACTATTTCATATTGTAGACTTTACAAGTACAAACACTACTTCTGTTGGTTTGAAGTGACTTGTTTTTACTTAAGCCAAATGACAAAAGAGCCAACAACTACAAGTGAACCATAACACTCAGCTAAATATTATAAAAGGTGTGCAAATATTTTCAAAAAGAAGGCAGATATTAAAAAAAGAAAAAGAAACAATTTTTCAAATATAATCATTTTATACATTTACTTAGACAATATTTTAATTTAAAAGGTGTATATTAAGAATTTAATTATAAGGATTCATCTCATTTTGCAATGAAACTTGACATTGCAAATATATCACCATCATAAAACTGGTTAATAATCACTTGGAGGAGAAAAAATATTTCCAAGTCATGATAGAAAAACACACAAAAAGAATTTATACTAAAACACACTAAGGAAAAAAAAAAAAAAATTTCTGGAAATCTATACAAATGGAGAAAAAATATTAATGCAATATAACTTTACATTTTTCCAGTATTTAATATACAGGAAGAAATCACTGTAAATATTAAACATATAAAATTTTTATCCAGCATTTAAATATTCCTTTTAGATTTATTTATTCATTTTTTAAAAATCAAGATAAACCAAAGCTGCAATTAAAATTTACAATGTTAATTAAAATTCACTTAAAAAAAAAAAAATCCAAAAAAACAAAACATACATACATACATACAAAACATAAGTGCGCGTGTGTGTGTGCATACACAAATGCAGGATTTTAAAGTTCTTTCTCTAGGGCTGGAATTAGAAAAATCCATTTTGATTTGTAGAAAAAATGTAGGCCTCTTGTGAAACAAAAATTATGAACGTTTGCCACAATTAGAGATTTTTTTTTGTTTCTTTCAATTTTTTTTTTTTTTTTTTTTTTTAGTGGCAGTAAAATGACAGTAATAAAAATATAAACAATTTATTTATTTTTTTTTTATTTAATAAAAAATGAAAATAGATTTTCAGAAATTAAAGGGAAAAATCATTGGCTTACTATTTCTTTCATTTAGCTGAGAGAGAGAAAATAAAGTGAAGATATACGGACTGAAAATTGCAAACTGTTACTAGTCACATGACTGATCACAAAAAGGCATATATAAAAGACTTGCCCAAGGTTTATATGCCAAATGACAGGATAATTAACAAAAATGTAAGTTTATTTAAAATCAAAAAATTAAACTGAAAATATCCAACTGAGTAAAAATAGAAATTAACAATTTACTATTTATTTTCTATAAAGTGATTAGGATATGAATGTTATTAAGTTAGGCTATTAAATGAAAGAGGAAAAGTGCCAAGTTGAAAGAATTGCTCAAGATCTACAAGTTATTTTCAGTACCAATGTGTTTATCAAATAATTAAGTCACTTAACCACAATAGTGATGTTATTAGATACCTGTCCCAATTATTTTGTTTCCTTACATTTAAAAACCAAAGACTTTAATAACAGAGAATGAAAGCCACAAGATAGGGTATCTCACAGATGTAATTAAAAATGCTTAGTCAAAAAATTGATCTGAAATCTAGCAGAGAACATTTACTTAACTAAAAATGGAGTACTTTCATATGACATAATTGTAGAAATGCATAGTTTTATGTGAAAGTTGAGAGGCTTGATTGCCAATTACAATCAAAAGATTGATTGAAGATTAAAAAGAAGTCACATCAATTAGCTGTAATTGAATACAATGGTAATGTAAGGGAGCCTCTCTTTGCATTACATTTAGTCTAATGATAGAAATGAGCAGTACTAAGTTGTCTGTGTTTTGTTGACCTCAAAAAGTTTTGTAATTGCCAGTTTAAAAAAGGTATGCATATGAATTAATTCAACTGATATTCAAATTAAATTTTTAAATTTAATATTTATTTCAGTGATCATAAAATGATTAAATCATGTCAGCCATGAGATTTACGCTATATTTTAGAATGATTCTTAATTTTGATCTCTCACTTGAAAGCAATTTTTATGAAGATAGGAGTGTATTATCCAATTCAGGATTAGTTTAAGTCCCTGTTAACAGTCTCAGTGGTATTTATAGACTATTTCACTCCCTTATTGTTTTTTTTCAAGTCACATATCAAATTTGAATAATGATTTAGTTTTGTGCCAATTGTCACTCTTAAATGTGGGGAGAATTATTTACTTCTGTTCTCCTGAATCTATGAATTCAGTCATCACTTCAGTCTGTTCTTTTATTTTTTTTAAATGAATACAGACCTGGTACCAGATCTAGGTGAGAGAAAAAATGTACGTCAATAAGAAATTTGTTAGGTAACAATTGACAGGAATTAAACTTAAAGAAAATGAAGTGTAACAATGTAAAAAAAAAAAAAAAAAAAGTCAGAGCAGTCAGTTTTCTATTTTGACAAGCTCAAGTCACTGGGCCAGCTGATTACAGAAATGGTTTATTAATCTTCTTTTATGATTTAATTAGATTTCTAAAGGTGAGAGAAGAAAGAAAGTAAGCATGCTTACATCCCTTTCCAAAGCCTGGATCAGAAGCAAGTGTTGCCAAAATGGTTAGCTGATTGATAGGTGGAAGAAAGTAAAGCAGAAAGAGAAGGACAAGATGATAACAGCATTATTATTATTATTATTTTTTTTATCATCAGCAAAAATTTAAAAAAAAAAAAAAAGCAGATTACTGCTTAGTTACTTGCAATGTCTAGAACCTGTTTAAAACCTAAACAGTAAACTTCAGTTTTTCTTTTTTTAATAGAAAAAGTCAATTTTTCTTTCAAAGAGAGTCTCCTCTCCAATTTTGATTTAAATTTTTGTTTTCAGCTTCCCTTCATTTCCTGATACTTATAGTATCATGCAGTCAAAACTCCACATTGCAGATATCTTTTTTCTTTGTCACCATTTTTGCAAATTCCAAATGAGCTCCTCAGTCAGTCTATATCACTGTAACTGGTTAAGTACGGACAGTAAAAGCAAGTGAAACAATTTGGATATTTCATTTTTGTTTTCTTTTATATTTTAAAATCTCCATTCCAGTAACAGAATTTCGTTGGTTAAATGTCATCCAAATTGATATAATACAGTAGAAATATTTTCTTTCATTTTCTCCTTTATATATTGTATTTACCTGAGCATCATCTTATTTATCTCCAATATTTTTTCTTTCTATATATATATATATATATATATATATATATATATATTAAAACATTTTTAGTTAACTAAAAAGGAAAAGTTTTGCCACCCTCTTTTTATTGGAGAACTGGATCTTGGTCCTCTAGTTGGTCTGATGTAAGCCTGTATATCCACAGCACCATCTTGAAAGCCATATGTCTAATGACACATGTAGGATGAGATTGAAAACATTGATGTTATCTTTATTTAATCTCTTTGTACATACCTATTGTATGTTGTCACAGTAGATCTATTATACAAAACCGTTTGTTACAAAGTGAGAGGAGAGAGAGAGAGCTTCATGTTCAGTTTTTATGCATATAAACTAACAGCATTTCCTCTTGATGAATGTACAAAGGGTTTATGAACTTTTAAAAGTGCTACTGTGTTATACAGCTGTTGATGTTTTGGGTCTATTTTTTCCTCTCCTCTGTGCTAAAGAAGATGCTCCCACAGGTTCAAGGGTTGTCTTGGGCTGTGCGTTCAGAGCCTTGTATGTTGCTACCATTGCTCCCTGGAAGTTGAAAAACAAGTCATTAATAAAAACAATGGAGACAAAAAAATAAATTTACCCACATTCAATAATTAAATGTGACTAAACAACAAATTTTCAATTGCAAACTTTGTGTATCTTAATCTGCATAACCTTCCTATAAATTGTCCAACTCAACTATAGAAAAAATTGAGAAGTTTTCTAGCATTTGACAGATTTTACAAGAACCTGAACATGTTAAAACAGTTTTTCAAGCTATGTGAAACTGGCTATATAAAAAAAAAATAAATCAATAGAAGCAGAAAAGCATCATTATGGGAAATAGGATTTCATTTACATTTAATCAACTTCAAGGAGTAAAGCAGTTAACTTTTTAAAGGGAAGAACAAGTTCATTTGTGCCCACATAACATCACTCACTGATAATGAAATCTAGAGAAAGAAAAGGTCAGTATAAACAAACTTAGTATAAAGTACAATTTCTTCCTACAAAGTATTCCTCTTTGTTCCTGACAATTTTCTTTTAGGATGTTTAGTTTACACTGGCAAGAACATTATTCACTATCTTCATAGAGTAGTAGATTTCCTAAACTGTTAGCCTATAAAACATGTTCTTATTTTAATGCGCATCAAAGAACTTGGGCTTTTCCATTTCAAGAAAGAAATGCCAAAAAATTGTGATAATCATGAACATTTTATAATCAATTTGTTTCAAACAGTCTACAAAATGGTTAAAAAAACAAAACCAACAAAAAAAAAAACAAACAAACAAAAAACAACAAAAAAATATTGCACTCTAAATGATAAAAAAAACATTTACAATAAAACAAAGCAAAAAAAAACAAAAACAAACTAAATAAGAAATAATGAGAAAAATAAAATAAAAATGAGTTAAAATCTTAACTAACTCCTATTTTTCACACTATTTACATTATTTGGACTATTGTCCTCATCTTTGTCGCCATATTTATTACAATGTCCTCAAGGACAGACTGGGTTCTATAGCCTTGGATGGCAACTGGTCTAGGAGAAGGTCAACTCTGAATTCAAAACCATTCGGCGCCTGCACCGGCATCCTCTTGGTTACTCCTGCCTCTGCGTCTGTGGAAATTCTGCGGCAAGTAAGAGCATATTCCTCCCTCCACTGGGATAGCACGCGAGGTGTGGGGGACCGCGTGTGAAGTTCAAACTCCCTTGTTACTCCGTTTCAAGAATTCACCGCTGTTGGAATCGGGAATGGCTGTCGCTCGTTTCAGCATTGGCGACGGATTGCCGTGCTTGGTTGGCCTTCGTTCCGGACGCGGTGAATTCCTTGGAAGGAGCCGGCTTAACCGATCCAGGGTGAATGCCGCAACATACAACATACATACATACATACAAGGACACATGGCACAGTGGATAAAGGCATTAGATAGATCCAGTGACAGGACCCAAAGAGTGTGGTTAAGGTGGTGGAGAACTTGGAGAGGGGATTTAACAGGAGATAACTGATAACTGACATCTATTAGACATGGCATGTGGAACTAGAACAGACTACCCCAGTGAGCGAAATAAACGGTTCAGTTCGACATTCCAACCACCTGAAGAAGGCAGGAGTGTACAATGGCCAAAATGTTGTAATAAATATGACGACAAAGATGAGGACAATAGTTTGAATAATGTAAATAGTGTACATAATACCTAATCTCAAAAATATAGACAGATCCTATTTTTCTATAAATATAAACAATTTAAAAAAAAAAATATTTGGTATATTTATAGTTATTAATAGTTAACATTTGTATCAATTTTTTCCCCATAGAAATAAAGTGCTGAATAATGTGTATAGGCATTAGTTTCCAATTATATTCAATTAAATAAATAGCAAATGTGAAGTTGTTTTTTATAACATTCAGTGTCGAATCTCCTCCTTTCAGGAAATATGCTTAAGAATCATGAGCATTTATGCCATGTAATAATTTTTAAATGACATTGTTGATTTAATTTGCATAGAAGCTTTTCTTAAATCATTATGGACACTAAATGTTAGAGTTATTACAATACAAAACAGTTCTTTTGAAAACTTTTCCAAGGATAGATGCTTAGAAAACAAAACAAAAAACAGTGCAGTATACAAAAACTTACATAATTGTAACAAAAGAAAATTTTTATATCAAATTGTCATCAAGATGACAATTTCATTTTATTAATTTTATTTTATTTTATCAATTTAAATTTTCCAAAACTTTCAAATAATATATCCTAAAATCATGAAAGCTCTTTAGTAAATAAACTTATTCCCCCACCTTTTTTTTTTTTTTTTTTTTTAAATGCCTTTGGCTATAATTCTATGACACTTGACCAAAAATATGATGGTAACAGTTTCAGATAATTTTTTTGCAAAGGATTGTTATAAATAAGAAAAAGACACAAATGAAAATTTAGTCAGTGAGAGATGAAGACAAAGAAAAAAGTACATTAAATCTATTAAATTAGTTATAAATGAAATTTGAAGAGTATCCAGATGGCAAAGGAATGCATGTAAAATGAAATGGAGTACATTCAATGTTATCTATGTAAGTAAAGATAATGAATTACTAATAAATGTGGAGAGAAGTGAAAATTCAGTTTATTTCAGATGAAATGAATTTGGAGCTAAAAATATCAAGTAAAAGAATTGAAAGGGACAAAGATTAGAGTGGGAGGAAAATGAAATATTCTTTAAAGATGAAAAGGAGGCAAACAAAGAGAGCAGATACAAGTTAAAAGAGTTCAGGAGCAAAGGCATTGATGATTGATATTTTATGGCAGCAAATTCCAGGCTTTTGTTTTCTTTTCCTCACTCACATAACAATTGCAGATTTGTAGCTGTAAAAGATTAATCAACAGAGATATTAGTTGCCTAATTTATAATCATGGATTTCTTTATCAATATGTGCTAGGGAAAATGGAATTAGATTTCAGTATCACTTGCTCCTGTCAATGGGAATAAAACTCGAGGACTAATTGAGCCGATGTTCCAAAATTGCAATTCAATTTGAAAAACTACATGATTAAAAAAAACTGATTTAAGCCAAGTTGAAGGGTTTGTATATGCGTGAAAGAGTATGAGTAGATGCATAGCAAAATATTTACAGCAAATTCTAATTGGTGTAATAATGACATTATCAGTAGCAGTTTTTATCATGAAGAACCATTAGAACTAATGCTTTAAAAAAAAGAAAAAAAAAAAGACATTAGTTATACAAACAATAATACAGAAATAATAAGTAAATTAAGTTATCAATATCGAGAACCTAGCAAGCGAGTCTTTCAGGCTATCACAACTGTAGTTATGGTAAGCTGCAAAAGTGTTAATCACCAACAAATTTCCTGCCCAAAGACACTTTCAAACTTAAGGACACTTACCATGGTTTATCCCAGAGACCAATTAGCTAGTAGAGGGAGTTAGTCAGTTGTACAATAAGTTAAACTGTGTTGTTTAATAGACTGTCTATTTCCTACTGGCACCACTAGTTGATGTTAGAATACAAGTCAAAGTCAGCATCTCCAACTTTACTCCCTCAAAACTTATCAATAAGATAGAAGCAACCCAGCCATAGACAATGCTATAAACAAATAATTAAATAATCCACTTCTCATTTTATTATATATGACCCCAAAGATCTCGATACTATTAGTGGCTTGTTTCAAAGTTAGGTTAAAATTAGTTATTTTATACAAACATGGCATGAATTCAAAAAATTAGAGAAGTGCTTAAAGTTAGATAAGTTAGTAAATGTCAATTTAGATGACCCATCAAACTTTCTCAATACTTTAATTATCCAAGTTCATGAGTTAATAATTTAAATTGCCTTTAGGTAATCCTAACACTATTTCTAATGCTGAAACAAAGAGTTTAATCAATATAACTAATTTCTATATAATATTGTAAATGTGTTAGAAATTTATCCCTAACCTAATAAATGCATCAAAGAAATTAAACCTTTAAGTATACATTCAAATCACTTAGCAATGACTACTTAAAGCATGTTCTGTACATTTCATATAACAGAATTTGAACATAATCATCACTTATTCCCAAAATTAATTTCCCCTAAAACATGAACATATTCTAGTATAATGATATTTAGAATAATTTCCTTTTCACTGACAAACAAAAGTGTCTTTTAGTTATGACAAACTTGCACAAATAGGTTCGATATGATCTTTACTTTAACTTTCATGCATCTGAAATATGCACCAACAAAATTCCTTCATCTGGTAAGAAACTTCAATTATCATTGAGTCACCTGAAGAGTCAAGTACATCATACTTGTTAGCGTCAAAACATTCAGTCACTATATATGAAGGTGTAAGTGCATGTGCCTGTTATAAATGTCAGCGTCTATGTTGATCATTTATCATAAAATAGAATAAAAGAAGATAGAGTAGTTAGCTTTGGACATTAATTCTTGTAAGCAGAAAAGTGAAACACTGAATCCAAAGATGGCAGTTCAAATCTACAATTGGTTGTGTATTTGGACACACACACACACATACATACATACATACATCAATGTCACTTGGAATATGGTAACCACAACTAATACCATCCATCAGCTGCCTGTTTGTTTTTGGCTTGTTGGATAAGAAGTCAATAGTGGGTATCAGACTTATGGTAAATTTACCTTTATGATGCAATCCAGCTGATATCTCACGGAATTCTCTTTGTTTGTACTATCTGTAGTCTGAAAGTTCAAAGAGCTTAGCTATTAACAAAAATGAAACCAAGCAAGGGAAAAAAAAAAATAAATGAACCTTTTCTTGCACACTGTCAATCAGCCAGGTGCCTGACAATGAGGCATGCTGAAGAGATTGGTACAGATAATTAAGAAGACCACTAAAAGGAGAAATATGACAATGAAGATGATTGTTGAAAGATATAACGTCTCCCCCCACCAGTAATCATACTAGTCACTTCCGTTTATAATACTACAAAACTCAACTTACAAATAAGAAACCAACAAAAAGGGGTTACTATTAGTTTACTCCCATGGGATACAATTTTTGTTATTAATGAAACTAATGAAACATATTCTAAAGTATATAATACATAAAATGACTAAAACTATCGTGATACTTCATCCCTAAAATCTGTTGAGTGATACTGAAAACTTCTGAGTCTTGATTTGGAAAATGTCAAAGTTAATTAAATTTTAAGTAATGAGTATTTGCAAATATTATGGCTTAATCAGAGTACAAATTTGAAAGAGTAATGACCCAAATCAGTTTCAGGCTTTTCATCTGTAAGGTTTTTGAAACAAAGTTTTACATGGTTAAATTTATAAAATTATTTCTTTGTACTAACAATATTTCTCCATTAACAAAAAATAAGACTTAATTGTTCAGAAAAAAAATTTCATAAGGTAAAGGATCTTTGTACATCAGTAATTAATAGGGTTTTAATGCAAGTATAATAGACAAAGAGGAGAACTTGTTTGCAACACCACACTGAGAAGTTACTAAAAAAAAAAGCAGTTATACTTTAGGTTATACTATTTCAATATTAGAGAATAGAATATTTCAAAGTCTTAAGCTGCAAAAGAGGATATAGTGATACCTAGGCTTAATTTGTTTTGAGTTAAGTCATTTTCAAAGATACTTTGGTTTTTCTTAAATATATGGAAAATAAAACTCGCCTTGTTTTACTCGAGTTTACGTCAGCCGTTAAAAATACTAGAAACGTCAAAACACTAAAATAACCAACACATATAAAATCATATTTAAATAAATTAAAAAATATTATGTATAGTTATATATATATATATATATATATCATAAAATCATCAAAAATAAAAAAAATAAGCATAATAAAGTATGTTCAGCAGATGTCTTTATTTCAAATTCCTGCCGATAGGCAGCACTTGTGCATTGTTTTCCACTACTACACCCATTTTGAATTTAGACTTGTTTACATCTGTGCACTACTGTTGACACTCTTTCAATTACATTTCAATTGTGATTTAGAATACATTTTTGCCCATGGTCTGAAGAAAAGTGCCAGTGCAAGTGATAATGTTAAGCGTAAAGCTATATCACAGGAAGTTAAGGTGGAAATTAATTATTTTATCCAGAAGAACACTGTATGTACGTATCATAAATACTATAATCGGCAATGGGGAGTGCTTATTTGCAGTTTATAGTATGGTTATTTTAAGTTAAGTTGTTTTTCAACCTGTCGCAACCTCTGGAAACAATGATGTAGGGTGATTATATATATATATATATATATATATATATACACACACACACCTGTACTTATTTACAGAATTCAAAATTTAAATATTAAGTGACATGCAAGCTAAGACAGCTGATGTACTTCTATTGAAAACTGAATAAGAGAAAAAAATAATGATAACTTATGCAATTTTGGGAAGTGCTATTGTATACTTTATCACACTACTGAACTCATTTTGTTGCTATCATGTTTTAGCTGATCTGTTCTTCAGATGTACAATCTGTAAAGAAAGTTTGTTTTTTTCTAAAAGTAATAGGAAACAGAAAAAGAATGATGGCAAACATTCTGAGTTACTCTATTCTCATCTACCCAGGTAGCACAAAGGATTTCATAGTTTTATATAAAGAAATTGTTTAATTCCTTCCAATTCAAAGCAACAAAATCAACACTGGCCAGACCTATAGATTTGTCAGTGAAGCTAATGTATGCTGGTTCTATTTTAGTTTCAGTGATGCTTGCTATTATATGAATTTCATCCCAAAGAAAGCTATGTGCTTATAAAGATGAGCAAATCAGATAACCTTTATTAAAATAGAAAAAAATTCTTTAAAAAGGTAAAGTTCAAGATTATAATCTGGAAGAATGAAAATCTAAGTAATAAAACAAGTATCATTGTTAAATCTAAACTAGTTCTCTGTACATTTCATCATTTTTAAAGCCTTAGTCATATCTGAATATTTCAAGTTTTCACCCTCTCTCATCCCACTATTTATCAGCAAGATCTCCAAAGCCAACATAGCATATTTAATTTTCACAATTCTAATTTAGGTGACAATTTTTTCAAACTATAATGGACCAATTCAAAAAGTGCCTTTTAGAGGATTTTTTGTAGACAAAATATTGTCTATCTAATCTATAGAGTTGTGATATACAAGTTTAAAAGGCAAGTAGGTACTATATAAAAATTCTTTAATGAAAGTATGGAAATTTAATTGTTTAATTAATGTAGTCTATGTTAATATCTTGAAATGCAATTAGCATATTTAAATTATGTTAATTAGGATTTTGATAAAATATAAACTATTTTCATTGAAGCCCCTATTGCACTAGTTTTCTCATTTCCTTATTTTTCAGACTGCATAGTTCTTGCTTTCTGCAAAACTAGATTTTAATGGAGATTTTTGTATACAACAGTTCAGTACTCTTCTTTGTTTCTAATGAAATTTTCCTTTTTCTGTTAATACTTTGCTTAGCTTTTGGAAGGCATCTTTCACTATTCCAATGCACCTTCAGAATTCAGTGTCTTCCTCTGTTAAAACATTACCTAGATATTTAAATTTTCATGCTTGCATGATTTTGGGTGTCTTCAATTCAAAGTTCACATCTCGAGCCGTTTCTTTTGCCGACAATTATACATTGTCTTCTTATAATTGATGTTTAGTCCTTCTCACTTTCCTTTACTAACTACTGAACAAATTCCTGCAGTTTCCTTTCTTTTACCAAAACTGTGTCATCTGAATATCTTAAGATTTCTGCTGTTAGTTTTCTCAGGACCACCGCAATGTAAAGGTTGAATATGTCTAGTGAGAAAACTTTCTATTTTTGTGTATTTAATAACTCATTTTCTATCCATATGCAGACAATTTCGCTCCCAGTATAAGTTCTCGATAATTCTGATATCATTCACAAATAAATGAAGATTACCTAAGAGCTCACACAGTTCATTGTGCCATACCTTATCAAACACTTTTGCATAATCTACAAAATATCAAAGACAAAATTCTATATTCAAGTTCCAAACTAAGTATATCGATTTGTACTATTTATTTTTTTAATCTTACCCATTGTCGCAAAGCATTTCTATGAGGTCTATATATTGCTGATCGTAAGAGAACTCATCACTAAGTATGTTATATCCCATACATTTACAATATGGGATTTTTAGTATAGGAATAATGTAACAATGGTCACATTGTTCTACTGTAGAATGATGTCAAACAAGTGGATTTGTTACCAGTAAGGTGAAAAGGTTAAACAATATTATCTAATCAATGACCAATGTAATCAAGAATATGTTTTTGAGTTAATCAGATAAAAATTTAAATATGTTCTAATAAGAATGAAATTTTAATAAGCGAAGAGGAATACCTTAACAAGATTTGCATCTTGGAGCGTAAGTTTAACATTTAAAGGCAACAATCCTCTCTCTCTAATCCATTTACTGTTTAGAACTTCAGCTGCAGTTAGTCGCCTGTGTGGATCTACATGCAACATTTTCTGGACTAAATCCTGAAAAAAATAAATAAATAAATTAAAAATGTTTAAAACTTAAAATTTATTGAAAATTCAACCATCTGACATAAAATGACAACTTAGCAACAAATCTGGCACATGATAATACATATTCTTGAACAATAGTTTCATATACGTATATGAATACACACACACACACACACACACACAGTGCAGAGTTTAAGCCACTTAATGGTATAGCAGAACTTAGAATGAGGAATTATTCTCCAACCCATAGAGAATCATACAAATAAGAAAAAAAATTTTTTTCTTTACATAGAAAAAATGATAAAAGGGGTCAAAGAAGAAAAATATGAGACCCCCAAAAAATCCAGGTGTTCTTTTGATGAACATGTTAACGGTTTTCTTTCGATTAACATGTTAACGGTTTTCTTTCGATGAACATGTTAACGGTTTTCTTTCGATGAACATGTTAACGGTTTTCTTTCGATGAACATGTTAACGGTTTTCTTTCGATGAACATGTTAACGGTTTTCTTTCGATGAACATGTTAACTGTAGACGGTAAAAACAACACAAAAAATAAATAAACACAGTGACAAGAGCTGTTCTTCTCTGCCATCGCTACAAAGAAAGAGATTGCAAGACTCCTTTTCTCGGCCGTTACACAGGACAGTCGTGAAACGGACACCCAAATCAAACGTACCGGCTATAACTGCCTCTTAGTACGCCAGTCAGTTCGCACGTCCGACTCTGTTTCACAAAGTCCGCCGAAAGACTGCTTTCGCCTGTGCCGCTAACGTCCCTCCTTTTTATGGCACTCCAACACTGCCAAAATTTGCATGTGTTTTTGACGCAATCTCGTTCTGAACAAGACCGGCGCGCATAAAACGCGTCTTCACAAGCGGCCATGTTTCTTGCAGGATTCGCCACGCAGGCAAGACACGTTCGTACGCGTTTCGAGTTCCGGGGTAAGTTTTCTTTTGATGAACATGTTAACGGTTTTCTTTCGATGGACATGTTAACGGTTTTCTTTCGATGGACATGTTAACTGTTAAGGTGGATGACTAGAGTGAGGTATAAATTTATAGGAAATATTTTCTGGGTCAAAATTTCTGGACTCATGTTCATGTGCAAGTATAAGGTTTCAATGAGAGAAAGGATTTTCTCTTATTATCATCTAACTTTAGCCATTAAAATGAACTAGTGGGAGATAATGGAAAAGGAAATTGCCCCTTTTGGACCATGTGATTAAGTGCATCAATTAGATTGAATTAATTGAGTGTGGAGTTAATTCTGAAAATGTCCATATTCAGATGCACATTAACTGTAAAGACAGTTTGCAGAGTTACATTCAGTTGCTATGAAAAAATATCCAGAACTTGTATAAGTGAGATCCTGAAGTTTGATGCTGACAGAAATCACCTAAAGCCCAGACCAGTAATGCAATAGCTTGTTTATCCCAAGAATCAGCCATAAAAATCCCCAATCACTTTTCCCACTAAAGTAAAATTTAAGATTTGCAGCACCAACAAGCTTGCATTACTTATAAAAACAATTAACATGATTTTAATGGCATACAGGTTGAGTTGATCATTTTGGTGAAATTAAAACTAAGTGATACCAACCCAGACTCATTCTGTAAGCTGCCAGTTGCTGTGGGACCTGCTTTGACCAGGGAGGTTTCAACCAAGATGACAAGTTACTACTTCATACTTAAATAATCAGTGTGGAGTGCCCACACTCTAATTGGTGCAGTGATCAAGATAGACCCAAAGAGAGTACCATAGGGTGATAACATCCCCAAAATTTCATCCTGTGATTCTGTGTGCTGCTAGTTGCTATGTGACCTGTTTTGACCAGAATGTAAATAATCACAATTTGAATTAGTTGTTGTGATACAGGCTGACCTGAAAAGAGTGCCATAATTATAAATCAGTGATTCTCATAGTTCCAAGTCTCATTTTTCCCTTGCAATCCTAGGTTTCCTTCATTTTTGTCCCATTTAGAATTATCTTTTTTGTTTAAAAAAGGGTCTCTCATTTGAAAAAAAATCACTTATAATCTTATTCCAGATACAAGAAATATTTTTTTGTATCACAAGTCCTATAGTCAGTTGTTGGAACACTTAAGTAGATTACTTGAAAATAGAATCAACTCACTAGCAGGAAAGGTGTTTTTGTTCAATGTAAAGAATTCTATTCATTTTTTAGAGGCATGTAAAGATGCTCCCATTCATTACCACTGGATGGAGAATTTGGATATCATGAGTCCGTTCACTAAGGTTCCTACAAATGAGGCTCTACACAGGTTCTGAATATATAGCAATCAGACCTTTTGTACCATTATTCTGGTGGATAATCTTAGAGATGTTGACAGTCTGCGTGCAAACATATTTTCAATTACATTCTGATATATTTTGGCAGGAAGAAAGCTTGGCTCTGGGTTTGCTGTTTTAAAGTCAACTATGAGTTTGAGACTTCCTGGATGTGCATTACATTCACTGAACAATACTGTAATTTAAATTCCACCAAACATACAGCATGATAAAAAGGATTGTCTACAACCTACAACACATACAACATTTATAAATTTGATTTTCTTATAAATAGTGACCCAGTCACATACCAATAAGAGATGATCATCATTAGGAACACCCTTCAGAGTAATAATTACTCTGTAAGAATAACATCAACTTCCATAAATAAAGATATAAACGTGAAGGACATTAGTTGGAAAACTCCCAGTCTTACATCAAAGGCATATCAGGAACGATCAGTTGTCCATATAATATCAGGATAATATTCAAGAGCAATTTCAATCCTCAGGAGATATCTCCTCCACACCAAGCTTCCTTCGAGAAGACCAAGAATTGCATATATTCCATTCCAAGCAGTTGTGACAATACAAAGTTGAGACAAGCTACCTACTCAGAAGTAAAGCTTAAGGAATATCAGAAAGCAACAAGCCAGAAGTGAAATAATGAAATTAAGCATGGCTGATCATGTGTGGATGGAAAAGGAGAATCAGTAAACCCTGTGGAATAAAGTGAGAATAACAAACAACTGGAAGAATCCATACACGTCAGGTTCTAGTAATCACTTCAGTAGGTCTAGCATGGAAATAGGAGCCATTAAGAAATGAACGTTAGGCCCAAGACTCAAAAATTCCATCACCTAATTGGACTACAGTTAACGCAGAAGTCATACTTTGGTTCACTTGAATATGCAAACAAAGTTAAGGCTCCAAGTTATCACCATCAAATTCTCAGGACACTTGGCTTAATGGATAAAAACATTGGTAAAAAAGCTCTAGTTACCTGGCAAGTGCGAGTTCAATCTATGTGCCAGAGAAGGAAAGAATATTATATACTCTAGTTAAATAGAAGAGACAAGCAATATCACACAGATAAACTAGGTAAAATTAGCTTATTTGAGAGATCCCTTCAAAATGAGAACAATCTACAAGGTAACCAAAAAAGTTCTGTCCGTTTTTTGATTAGTCATTGAACAAAGTTGAAATATATACAAAATGCGTGTAGCAATTGTTTTCAAATTCGGACAGCCGGAAGTAGGAACATCAGACGTTATAAAAAAATATGCGCACCGTGCCCGGCCATCAGTTATAAGCCGGACAGCTGTGAGAAGGATGGAAGTGTCTAGAGATCTCGTTCGGGGCTGTTTGCTTTACGACTTCAAAGTGGGCTTATTAGCAGCTGCATCAAGTCGCCGCATATGTCAAGCGTTTGGGGATAGTGCTATGGATGAACGTACTGCAAGGCGTTGGTTTTGAAAATTCAAGTCGGGAGATTTGTCTCTCCATGATGAGCCTCGCAGTGGACGACCACAGGTCTTGAATGACGGAGTCCTGAAGGCGGCCATCGAAGAGGACAGTAGTCTAACGTGTGGTGAACTTGCAAGACAGTTCAACGTTTCCGATGAAACAGACTTCACCTGCACCGCCTAAGTAAGACGTACAAACTGAGCAAGTGGGTTCCGCAAACGCTGTTGGAGGTCCACAAGGCACAACAAGTGGCAGCCTGCGTATCGCTGCTTTCTTGCCACCGTACCGCATCCTTATTCAATCGAGTGCTTACCAGTGATGAAAAGTGGGTTCTGTATGAAACTCCCAAATGTTCCAGACATTGGTTGTCTCCTCAGGATGCTGTCCCTCACACCGCAAGACTGCCTATGCATCCACGCAAGATTTTGCTTTGTGTCTGGTGGACAGGTCGTCAAATGGTTCATTATGAACTGCTACCAACAGGAAAAACGGTCACTGGAGACCTATACTCGCAGCAATTGAAACATGTGCAACAGGCATTGCGCCAGAAGCAGCCAGCACGGGTGAATCGCAAATGTGTGCTTTTCCTCCATGACAACGCCAGGCTGCACATCGCGCGAGTGGTCAGGGATACCATACAGCAAATTGGGTGGGAGACTTTGTGCCATCCACTTTATTCACCTAACCATGCGCCATCCGATTACCATCTCTTCCACTCCCTGGATAATCATCTTCGTGGGAAATCCTTCACCAATGAAGCATACTTGCGCAAAGCTCTCACAGACTTCTTTGCGTCAAAACCCCTGAGTTCTACCGCAAGGGCATTGAACAACTGGAGACACGTTGGAAGAAGGTGCTGGATGCCGATGGTGATTACTTCGAAGACTAAATATAAGTTACACATACTGTGAAGCGTTTTCTTTTTTCCTTTAAAAACGGACAGAACTTTTTTGGTTACCTTGTACTTTGTGTTTCAATTTGAAATCTACAGAAGTTTACAAACTACAGATGCTTCAAAAGGGCTGAAAAATTGTCTTACAACCAAAATAAGGACATTGAGTAAATCAGAGTACAAAGTATTATACTTTGTATCTACAAATTAATATAGATTACTAATGTTCTACAAAGGAAAGCATAGACCAGGCCTGCACAAAATATGGTCTGTGAGTATTTTTGCAAAATGGTAATTTTCTTTTTCTTGTGATCATAAAAATAAATTTGATGAATGATTACATACAAAAATTTATTTTTGTGGTAGCATGACTATTCAGCGGTTTGATTTTGATTAAGACATACCTCCTTTAGGATGCATTAGTGCATTTGTACCATTTTTTTTTTTTACTTGGTAGTAATTTATGTGCATTGTGGTATAATGGATATCATCTCAGAATTAGAAATCAAAGATCTGAGTCTGAATTCCACTGGAGTTCCTTACGTTCCCTTATGCATAAATACCTTAGAGAAAAGTATGAATCTATATCTTTTCTTCTCAGCTATGAGTTGAATAGCAGGACAAACTGTGTCCTATTGCTTTAGTTGGCAGCCAGTCTACAATGGTCACCTACTGTTGGAAGATATTCTGCCTAGTCAGTCATGAATTAAAAGAGACATGATCGCACAAACGTGTATCACATATGTCACTTGACCAAGTAATTTATTCTAAAAATTTTCTCTTACTGCTTGTAGCTAATTTATTGTGAATAATCTACCTGTTCACATATTTTAATTGTGGAGGCCTGGCATAGACTAAGGTCAATAGTAAAATTTTAAGAACAGGGGGAAAAAGAAAAAAAAGGAAAAAGAAAAAAAAGGAAAAAGAAAAAAAAGGAAAAAGAAAAAAAAGGAAAAAGAAAAAAAAGGAAAAAGAAAAAAGAAAAAAAAAAGGAAAAAGAAAAAAAAAAGGAAAAAGAAAAAAAAAGGAAAAAGAAAAAAAAAGGAAAAAGAAAAAAAAAGGAAAAAGAAAAAAAAAGGAAAAAGAAAAAAAGGAAAAAGAAAAAAAAGGAAAAAGAAAAAAAGGAAAAAGAAAAAAAAGGAAAAAGAAAAAAAGGAAAAAAAGGGAAAGAAAAAAGAGGAAAAAGAAAAAAAGGAAAGAAAAAAAGGAAAGAAAAAATGACAAATTCAACTATTTCCTACTCCACTTTACATTTTAAGTTTAATTTAAAATGTTGCAAAAAAAAAAAGTAAATAAAGGAGAATTTCAAGTAAAAGTTAGCAACCTGCAGGTAATTTTACATACCAATCATTTGCTAAAGAACAATTCCAAAATGAAGTCATAAACAAAACTTACTTTTGCTGCATCTGACACACAGTCCCAATTGCCTTCTGTAAGTTTAATTTTGCCTTCTCCAATCCTTGCTAAAATGTCACTGGGTGTGTCATTCGGCCCATTGGCATAAGGAGTTTGACTGAAATACAATAACAAAAAGAAATCAAAACATGTTAGAAAACACATACAAAATAAGTCTGAAAAGCAGCAACATTTACCTGGTCAGCTGAGTTACCTGCCCTTATATTGTTATTAAGCTTCTTTTATGTGCCGTGTATTATCAGAAGGGCGATTATGGGTCTCCACAACTGTTTGTCCTTTGTAGCCATTAGTAAGCCGTCCTGGGTATGATGATAAACTGCATCCAACAGCAAGGCCTCTTATCAGGTTTTGAGGAGTGTGGAACCACCTCTTAATTGCTGATGTTCCCAGGTCCACCCTGACCTGGGGTGGTAGCACTTGTTAGGGTCCCAGCTATGGGCAAATAGTTAACACCCAGACTATATCCGCGTCCTGGGTAAGACGATAAACTACGTCCAACAGCAAGGCCTCTGATAATGTTTTTTTGAAAAAATAATGTTGCCAGCTGTACGTTTTTGAAGAAATATTACCAGGTACACGTTTTTTTTTTTTTTTTTTAAAAGAATAGTGTTTCCGGCTATACGTTTTTGAGAAAATAATATTACCAGCTATACATTTTTGAAGAACTATCATCATCAGCTATACGTTTTGGAAAATAGTATTACCAGCTATACGTTTTTGGAAAATATAGTATTACCAGCTATACGTTTTTGGAAAATATAGTATTACCAGCTATACGTTTTTGGAAAATATAGTATTACCAGCTATACGTTTTTGGAAAATATAGTATTACCAGCTATACGTTTTTGGAAAATATAGTATTACCAGCTATACGTTTTTGGAAAAAATAGTATTACCAGCTATACATTTTTGGAAAATAATATTACCAGCTATACATTTTTGAGGAAAAAAATATTAACAGAAATAGATTTTTGACAGAACACAAAAGTATTACCAGACAAAAAAAACGTTGTTGGCATTAAATGACCCATTGAGGTTGATGTGCCGTAAAACAAACCAAACCCTTAGTAAGGTTTGTCTTTTTGCCAGTCTTCCTAATCCCTGTTCTGCCAAACAATTACACAGACTCATTATGCATGTTATCCACTACTTTCCTCTGTGACTCTTGCTTTCAATGTTCTGCATGTATCAAATTCATAACCTCTTTCATCATCATGTCCTAGAAATTATAACTATCTCTATTCTAAGCATAAATGTCTTTTTTGTTTCCATAAAACTTTGTTCTTATTCACATGTTCAGTCTATTGTATTTCCAGCATCTTTCTGCATAACTACATTTCTGTTGCTTCAAGTCTCTTCATCTATTCAACATTCATTGTCTTATAGGAGGACCAATATTCTATAACAGTTCAGTACTCTTTTTGTTTCTAATGAAATTTTCCTTTTTCTGAAGACTTTGCTTAGCTTTTAGAAGGCATCTTTCACTATTCCAATCCACCTTCAGATTTCAGTGTCTTCCTCTGTTAAAACATTACCTAGATATTCAAATTTTCATGCTTGCATGATTTTGGGTGTCTTCAATTCAAAGTTCACATCTCGAGCCGTTTCTTTTGCCGACAATTATACATTGTCTTCTTATAATTGATGTTTAGTCCTTCTCACTTTCCTTTACTAACTACTGAACAAATTCCTGCAGTTTCCTTTCTTTTACCAAAACTGTGTCATCTGAATATCTTAAGATTTCTGCTGTTAGTTTTCTCAGGACCACCTCAATGTAAAGGTTGAATATGTCTAGTGAGAAAACTTTCTATTTTTGTGTATTTAATAACTCATTTTCTATCCATATGCAGACAATTTCGCTCCCAGTATAAGTTCTCGATAATTCTGATATCATTCCCAAATAAATGAAGATTATCTAACAGTTCAATATATAAAACATTACACATCCTTCTGCATTAGTATTGCTCTGATATCATCCCGAGTATAAATATTTAATTTCTTGTTCCACTGTCTCTAAGTAAACTGCATCGTTCTTGTCCTATTTCTAGTCTAATTTTGCTATGTGCTGTATTCATCAAAATTTGAATATTAGTTTCTAGTTTCGTTAGTAAGGTTAAGAAAATTAAAAGATCTGATAAGTGAACAGGGCCATTATAAAAGCAAAATATTTATGATGCCACCTAAGACTACGTATGCCAAACTGTTCTAGTTTACAATGCAAACGTGTCAAAAGTAGTGAAATTTCCTTCCATTTCAACTGCTGATTTGTTCCTTTATTTTTTAGGCTATTTTGAGAAAATTAGTATGTAAACAAAGTTGAATCTTTTCTCTTTCTAAAAGATACAACTCTTTTTCATGTATGATGATTAATTTTTATTTCATATCTCTTTAAATTATGTTAGAATTTCAATGACAAACAGCAATTTTCTGTATTTCCAAACTTGTCAATTTCATAGTAGTGTTTTTCAAATCCATTATGCTCAGAGTTGTGTGTGTCTACACATATCAAAAAAGAAAAAAAAGAAAAAGAAAAAAAAGAAAAAGAAAAAAAGAAAAAGAAAAAAAAAAGGACATTCTTAACTTTAGTGGATGAAATAAAAGAGAAAAATATAACATGAGAAAAAAAAAAAAATGAAATTTACACCTCATTTCATGCAAAACAGATTTGATGCAACAAAATCAGTATTGCTAACTGAGTGAATGATTTTAAAACTGTATAAAGCAATTATTTAATTTTTTAAAATAAATTTGAGCAGACAGTTTGGACAAAATAAAAGTATTTTATTTTGTTCAAACTGTTACCACAGCTATTCTTATTTTCTTTAAAAAAAATTAACTGAAATAAAATAAAAAATAAATTGGGGATATTTTTTACTTTTTTAAATTTTGTTCATTCTCATTTGTCCATAAAAATTGAAGAACTTTTAATGGCCATTTATAAAGTATCATTATGAACTTACTTTAAACCCATTTTGAATAATTTAAATGTCTCCTTTGAAGTTAAATTTTGTTTTTATTTGAAAGATAGCTATAGCTATTTTGTATAAAAAAAAATTATGTATTTAAATAAGATTTTAACTTTGTAAGACTTTAAAACATTAACACAGTCACTCACCAATCTCCATTACTGACAACAAATAAAAAATAAAAATCACTTAATATTCCAGTATTTAAAAATTAAATAATATTAAGGAATAACTGGCTTCTTTTTTTTTTTTTTTTTTAAATACTGATTTTTTGCTTAAAACAGTGAAAATAACATTTATTTATGCACGGTAACCAGTGACTTTTCATAACCACAGTAGCCTTCTAATGTGAACACTTGAAAATGGTATAAAAAAATTTACATTTTTCTATTCATAAAACATGTCTTCATTTAATAGAAAAATCTCTTATTGGAGGAACTTCAAAATTGCAATAAAAAATTACAAGTACATTTTTATAAAAACAGATATTCATTGTAGATTTTTTTTGTCAAATTTGAAAGAAAATATTTTAAATTATACAAGTAACAACTTTCAACAAAAATAGTTTTGGAGTTTTAATTTTTTTTTGGTAAGGTATGCACATGGTTGAATTTGAATATTTTTTAAATTTTTTTTTGGTAAGGTTCACGACAAACTTTCAGTATGTGCATGGTTGAATTTGAATATTTTTTTTTTTTTTAAACTCAAGTAACATCTTCATGGATTTTACTTTTATGTAAGTGTAAAAACGTTTCACAAACACCCTCAAAATTTAAATGTGTTAATGATATTTGAAAGTTGGGGTGGAACTGGCAAAAAAGTACATCACTTCACTATTCACCGACCTGAAACATGCTCAAGTGCAGCCAGACTGGAGCTTAGCTGGAAGCAAAACCAACAACTAAGTGGCAATCAGCTCTCAGCATTTTAAGAAAGCATGTGAAACATCTGCGACAAAGACACAAGCAATAAGTATTTCTGAAACTTCATATCCAGGAAAGGATTACTAAAAATAAGAGGCAAGAGAAGGAAAAAGTGTTGAGCTGCTGATGAGAAACAGAGAATCGTTAACTCATCAAGTATGGTGGTTCTGTGAAGTCTATTAAGGATGTACAACAAGCAGTGGTTTGGAAACACTGAAAGATCAACTTAGATATCAAGATCAACACCAACGGAAATAAATTTCAGCTGGTAGCTGCTCTTTGCAAATATTTGACAGGAAAATCAGTTGATTCATCTCCATCTCTAAGACAAAGGAAAGAAGAAAAAGCACTCAGTGATTTCAAGTATTTAAACAATTCTAGTAATTGTGATAAAAAAGAACCACCTTGTGACCTTCAGTTACAAGTGCTAAGGTTGCATTATATTAATACTCCAACTTTTACATTAATATTGCATCTCCATTCAGTTTTTAGCTTCAACAAAGGCCATTAGAAATAATCATTTCTGCCCTATGTCAGATTATAGTGCACATGTGGAATCAACATTTTTCTTAAAGCTTTGATATAATGCCAGTTTCAAGTGATTGCTGTATATGGAGTGTTCCAGAAATATTAGCCATATCAGAGGCTTATAAAGAAATTCAGTCGGCAAATCACCATTAGAAGAAGTGCAGGAGAACCATTCACAATGTCCAAAATGTCTTTTCTATCAGTTTCAAGCACTATTATAAAGTATGTTTTCCTTGTAAAAAAAATTTCTAAGTTTTGTAGTAATTATGGTCCTGTTTTTGAAAAGTTGAAAATTACATAATTTCACAAAATTAAAAAAAAAATAAGAAACTTATATTAGAGACTTTTAGAATAGATTTTTTATTAGTTAGATTTTTATCACTTTAAATGTTATTTTTAGTGGTTACTTGTATTTGAGTAGGTGCTGTTTATTTATTAAAGAAAATAAATATTTTAAATAATTTTAAAGATAAATAAATATACCGTTTAATAAATAAACAGGGCACCTATTGAAATACGAATATCCACTAAAAATAACATTTAAAGAGATAAAAATGCTTATATTACAAAAAATTACATTGAAAAGTTTCAGACATGTACCTCCAATGGATACTTTTTGTGGCAAGTTCAATATAGTATATTTTTGACTGGTTCATGCTCTACTGCCAAACAACTGAAACAGCTTTATTTGTTTTGCTATGAAATATAGGGAGATTTTGCAAGGCATTAACTGTTGAAATGACTTATATAATCAGTCACTTTTGACCTTCATGTCATATTTTTATGATTTTGTTTTTGAGAAAATTTTCCCAATGTTTAGTCTGGACTGATCTAAAAATTAGTGATTCCATTAGCATTTTCTTTTACTTCAAGACTACTTATATGACATTACATTTATAATGATTTTTAACTTGTTTGAAGTCTGCATCTTCAGTTATATATTGTTAATTTGGAATTTTTGCACAATAGCACATGAGAAAGTTTCCATGAAGAATGACAATATGGTCATAACATGTTTGTTAGTTGTGCTACAGAGATAAATTTGGTACCATTTGTTATGGTTTGTCAAGATTTCTATGGCTGTATTAATGATATATTGAAAATAAAATTTTAGTTTGGGATACCTACTAAGGCTGGTAAAAATGAAAGCCATAATTTTTTTTAGCTACTGAAAAAAAATCCCAAAAAAACAAAAAAAACCCATACATGAATAATGTGTTAAAAGATACCTTTACAACATCTACAACTCATAGCAAATTTAGCCTTAAAGTTTTACTCTCTTAAAAGGAATGAAATTTAATATGACTACTAATGGAACTGTAGGAAATGGATATTTATGGTTTAAGTGTTACAGAAATATATAGCCATACACAAAGTCAATGTTGTAAATTGGAGTTTGGATAAAAGGACACAAACATAAGGATAACAATTTCTATGAATACTTTACTGTTACAAGAACAATGAATTGTAAATGTAAGAAAAATATGTAGTAGAAAATTTAAATCCAAATTAAAGAAAAACTTACCCTGCTAACATTGTGTATAACAATACCCCCATGCTCCAAATATCACAGGCAGCATCATAACCTTGACGTTTCAAAACCTGTATATAGAAAACAAAAAACAAATTTAAAAATTATCAATCACCCTAATGTTAAAATAAAACCGTCTCTTGCATATATGATACATACAAATACATAAAACATTAAATGTGTGTCCAACCATTATAGTTAGACACTAGCAGTAGAGCCTGGCGTTGCCCGGGGATGTAACAGTAAGAGTTGGGGACGGCTGTTGCTTTGAAAGATGCGCTTTGTAAGTCGACAGGAACTAAGTTTCTACAAAATATTGAAACCATGGCGTTCTATATTAACAGGCCTCTGCGTAACGCAGCGACTTCGATAGACTGGAGGCCGGCTGACAATTAGATAGTTTTAGTTTCAGTTTGAGCGAACTGCTGCGTACTGTGTTGTTGGTTCGAGAAATTCAAAGGAATCTTTTAATTTTACCTTTGGTTGGAATATCATTTAACTTATTTATTTGAAGTAAGTATATTTGATTATTTTAGTTTGAGTCCATACATTATTTATATTTAAATTGTAAAAAGTAAACTTTGGTCCTTAAATTTACTCGCACAAAAAGATTTACATTTAAAAAGCCTTAACATTTTTAAATTAAAGTTTAATTCATTTTTGGCATTTTCCCTCTTAAAGTTTGTTCAACACTTTTTGATTATTAAAGTTTAAAGAATTATTTATTGATAAAATGCAATTCTTTTTGAGTAATTTGTGTTATTTTAAGAAACAAAACGTTTAACAAATTTGAACAGAATTTCATTTAGTTTCTTCAAAGATGTAAAGAAAACTATTTTTATTATAAAATGAATTAAAAATGTTTTTGTTTTTTTCATAAATTCAATGTCATTACTTAATTTGATATTTATTTTTGATATCGCTAAAAAAAAAAAAAAAAAACATTGTTAGTATGAGTGAAAAGTAAAACATAACGTCAACGAAATTAAAGTTTAATTTTCTCAAGTTTTTAACCATGATAAAAAATTAGCATAAGTCAACATTTTTCTATTAAAAGTTCAAGTTTGAATAATAAATTTGAATAAAATTCTAATAGAGAAAGGTTCATTAACATTTCTATTAAAACTTTATCCAACATTACCATTAAAAGTAAAAAAAACAAAAAAACAAACAAATTTCTTCACGCTTTTGTTTCCGAAGTTAAAGAATAAATGATTATTTTTACTACATTAGTTACCATTTGGTGAACTGTAAGTATTTTTTTACTTATTAGAATTAAAGAAAAAAATAACAATAATAAATTTATTACATGCAGTTAACGTCAATATTTTAATTATTATTTTTTTGTTTTTTTAGAAAGGTCTCCTTTTTTACGCCTTTTGACTACAAAATTTATTTTACAAGACAAGAATAATAATACCATTTTATTTATCATATTTATTTTAATATTTTTCTGATATTGTTGTTAAAGGACAAAATGTATTATTTTTACTTTTTTTTTAATTGTTTTACTTTAAGGTAAAAAAAAGTTATATATATTCCTATTTATATAGTTTAAAGAGTATTAAAATAACCAAACTAAAGGAAAGGCTACTTATGAATGTTTTTAAATTTAATATAAAGTTTTAAAGTAATAAAACTTGACCGGGCAATTTTAGGTGAAGTTTTTTTACCATCTTAAACCATGCTGCTCACTGCTACTAGTTCAGTCATTTATTTTATTTACCCAGTTGAGAAGGAAGCCCTTTTTTGCACATGACCAGAAGTGATGGATCAGAGGCATAGTCTCAAAAGATTGCGAAAAGCCCTCTCCCCGCTTCCCAATCTCCTTGCGAGGAGTTTTAGGAACAAAAACGATCTCCTCTTTTATGTCTGGAGGGGCAGTTATTTTTTTTTTTTTTAATGACTGACCCTTTGGGAGAGAGCCAAGCAATAGCTTAACATTAAACAAGTACCAGAAATTTAAATACCAACTTCAAATTGAATTTTTTAATTTCTAGTTTAATGCCACTATGCAACTATTACTATTTTTTGTTTGATTAAAAACAGTTTTATTGTTGATAATTAAACGATTAATAATATTGTGCAAAACTGCAAACCTGACAGTATTCTTCAAACAAAACCATATCTCCCACCATTTTTTTTTAAATTAAGAAGTGGATTCTCAAGCTGAAGGCAACTCTCTAAAATTTTTGGTTTTAATTAATTGTGTGTATTTGGGCAGGGTGCGTGGATAAAAGCTGTAATTAAGAATATAATTAATTTAGCTTGAAAATTTACTCCTAAATTGAAGTAGTAAGAGAAATATTTGTTAAAGATGTTTAATCTACCATTTCAGATACTACTTAATTCCTAGCCATGCCCCGGAAGTGCTGTGTATTTGCTTGCAAAACAAATTACAGAAGCCAGCAAGACAAAACTATGTGTGGTGAGATTAATAAAATACCAGTTTATCGTTTTCCAAAAAACAAAGACGAGAGAGAGCAATGGATAAAATCAGTTCCAAATGCCAATCTAAATGTTACTAACAATACTGTTATTTGTCAACAACATTGGCCATCAAATTTTGATACCATAAAAGTTAATGGAAAAATACGTCCAAAAAATCCACCATCTGTATGGCCAGGTGTGCCAAGTAGTCAAATACCAACACCCTCAGCTGTTCAAAGGAATATAAAAAAAACCTCCAGTAGTGTTAGAAATCAAATTGCTGATGAACTTAATGCTTTTTTAGAATTAGATAAAACGAATTATACAAATTTGAAAGAAAGTCTGCTTAACAACAAAAAAGACTTTATATGTCCAGTTGTAGCATTTTTGGATGAAAATATTTTAACTGTTCAATCATCAAAATCTATTGATGGTATTCCTCTCTTTATGTTGAAAATTTATAACAATTTGCGTTTTGAAACATTTCATTATGGAGTTAAGTGTTATATTAGCAGCCTGTCCAAAAATCGTATAAATACAGTTGATACTGGGTCAAAACTGGAAGAAATCATCCGATATTTAAATTCTATGGCTTTTGATCACAAGAAAAATATCCTGAGTCAACAATTTTTAGCAATGGCTCCCAAAATGGTTGGAATAAAATACAGCTCAGATATAGTTGTGCATGCTTTTGGGTACTATGCAAGATCACGGACATTGTATAATGAATTAAGATATGATTTTCAATTACCCTCATTAGCAACATTAGAAAGGATGACATCAAAAGTTTCAAAACTTAAAGAAAAACCTTTTTTGTTATCTATATTTAATACTCTTAATACCAGTCAAAAAGGGTGCATAATTCTCCATGATGAAGTATATATAAAAAAATGTTGCTATATCATGGCAAACAACTATTTGGTAAATCAGTTGACAATCCATCTGTACTTGCTCAAACAGTACTTGGTATAATGTTGATATGTCTCAATGGGGGTCCAAATTTTCTTACAAAATTGATTCCAATTTCAAAATTAACATCCGCCTTTTTATTTGAACAAATTTAGTTAACAGTCCAAGCCATCACATCTGTACCAGCTGATATAAAGGCTATTATATGTGATGGCAACTGTGTAAATCAAGCTTTTTTTAAATTATATCCTACACTTCCTGAAAAACCTTGGTTAACTGAAGATAAACATTTGCTTTTTGATTATGTTCATCTGTTGAAAAATATTCGCAATTTGTGGCTGACAGAAAAAACAGGAGAACTAATCTTTGATGATGATGGAGTAAGTCGAGTTGCAAAATGGACACATCTTAAACAGTTATATCATTTTGAATCTGAAAGACTAGTCAAACTTTCAGATTTGAATGAAATTTCCATGGCTCCAAAGCCAATAGAAAAACAACGCGTTTCTACTTGCCTCAGAGTGTTTTCTGAAAAAAACATATAATGCACTTCTCACTCAGTCTGAAATAAGTGCAGGTAAGAATGATACTGCCCTCTTCATAAACAAGGTTTTGACATGGTGGAAAATTTTAAATGTTAAATCCCTTCAAATTGATAAATTACATAATGATCCTCTACAAGCTGAAATCAGATCTCCAAATGACACCAGACTTGATTTTATCATTGAATTTGGTAAAGCGGCTCTTAATATGGCTGGCAGTCAAGGTAATCGTAAAAAACAATTATCCCAAAACACTGCTACTGCCATACATCATACTTGCAATGGATTTGTTAGTCTATGTCGACACCTTTTATCTACAAGTCATAAATATGTACTACTTGGGCAATTTTCAACTGATCCATTAAAAAAAGAATTTGGTAAACTTCGCCAAGGATCAGGTGGCACCTACTTTATAAATGTTCAACAATGTATTGAAAAGCTGCATACTAAGCAGACATCTTTACTTTTAAATCAAAATATAAATATTGATGAATTTGATGTTAATCCAGATCACCAATGTACATCTTGTGATTATAAACTTTGTGAGGAAGGTTCAGAAATATTTGACAATGAAATAAAAATGGCTCTTGTGTACATAGCTGGATATATTACAAGAAATGATAATCAACCCAGTGAATGTGAAACCCATTTTCATTATGAAAAGTATGGAAAATATACCAATTTAATTGACCATGGAAAACTAAAAGTTCCTTCTGACCACACTTGTCAATGGTTATTTTTTTGTTTCATCCTTTTCCATACAATAAAGGAAAAGGTTTGCTATAAATCATTAAGTAATATTTTTATGCTTATTTCTGAGTTTCATTTTTTCAACATGGAGAAAAAGCTTGCTTCTATTTTTGCAAATATAGTTTTTAAAAATGTTTGCAAACATGGCACACCTAGATCAGAAAAAGAACCAGCTCTAAAAGTTTTGAAACTTTCCTAGAATGATTTTGTTTTATTTGTCTATATTTCTGCGATGATTGATTGTTATATACACACTTCGGCTGATGTCTTCCAGCCTTCTCGGGTTCTGTTTGTCAAACCCAGTAACTGTAATGTAAATTTAAACCAAAGTCTTTATTCACTCACAAGGAATAGATTGAATAAAGGATTCAGTGACACCTGTAAATAATATAAATTTCTGATTCAATACATCTTTTACCAGAAATCATAATTACCCCTTTGTGTTTAATAATTATCAGTGTTCATAGCAAAAATACATATTTTCATTTATTTATCTTTCAACACATCCTATTATCCTCAGGTGTGAATAAAAATGATATTCTAAGTATTTCATAAAGTGGTTGACTTCATTTTCTTCTAAAATTTCTGAAAATCCTACATTTTTCAATAGGCCTCCAGTTCTGGCTCTCAGTTGCGCCATGACTTGGCCTGGAGTATAGAACGCCATGGTTGAAACGCAATGCACACAAAGTTTAAGCAGACATCATGCAGGCCGAAGTATACAAAGTTATCAAAGGAAGTAACAGAAAGCCGTTTTAGCATCAGTCATTTGCCATGACTAAGACATCTGTGAGTAAAAGCTGGCAGCAATTACTGCTTTAACCAATTGGACTGTTAAGCATTACTGGAAGCACTAGTGGTAAGTAGTCAAGAAACCACGATTCAGTTGCAACATACATAGGGATTGAAGGGAAAACGTGCTGTGAGGAAGCCATAGATATAAAGTATGTGCCGTGCGCAATCACAAACAAACCGCTTGTCTAACTAAAAGACGCGTCTTATGCTCAAAAGACAGCGCTGCCATGACCACAAAGCAGAACCGTAAAACCGAGAGAAGAGCGAACAGTGACGGGGTGTCATGGTAAGAAAATTTCTGTGATATAACTTCCTTTATTCTGATCTGTCACTATCTACATCGCGGCTGAGAGCCCTTAAAACCGCAACGGGGGTAGCCATAAAGCCGAGCATCGTAATTGCAATGGAGAAGTGCCATCTCTTCAGTCGCAGTCAACACACGCTGAGAGCTCTTAGAACCGGACCAGGGTCACTGTACGGCCCGAGCGCCTCAATTGCAATGAAAAATTGCCTTCTCTTCAGTCGCAGTCAGCATCATGGCTGAGAGCTTATGAAAACTGACCGGGGTCACCGTACTTGGTGTGTGTTTTTAGTTTTTTTTACGCGACTACAAACAAAACAATAGAGCCGTATGGCTGACATGTTTCACCCATGGCAGCCGTAAAGTGTATATGGAAGCAGAAGCCTGAATTTCGTAGACGCACTCGACTTTTGTGACAAATGAACTCCGAAGCTTCTCAAGTGTGAATGTGCTTGTATGCACCGGTACAAACTGCAGGTGCTCCGATCAACTGTTAATGAAAGCGGAACTTTAGTGGAGCAATCATGTCTAATGCTGGTGTTCATGTGTCTAGCAGCTTGTGTTGCAACTGAATACAGTGACATTATCATAGTGTACAAACAAACGCGATGATGGCGGGTGAAGGTATGAAAGTCAGAAGGCAGCAAAAGAGCTGGATAACCTTTACAAAGATGTCTTAGTAATGGCAAGTGGAGACTATGATGACCTAACGTTAAAACCAATATGACAAACAAAAAAATTGCCATGCAATCGGACTGCATATGTGTGCATGGCGCTTAAATGCTACAGGGTGGGTTGTCTACAGGACCTCTGTGTAGGTTATGTTTCTAGCACAGTTGTTGGGAGAGTAAATGAAAACCCTGTCCTTACACCCAACTCGTGAGCACCCAACGTAAAGTTGGACGTGAGAGAAGCACTGCTCACGTAAATGCAGACCTGCGATGCTAAGCATCTGTCCTCGTGATTTATTAATGGACATAACAAAGCAAAGCTTCACGGCAAATTGTGAGCGACAAAAGTTGATTGGTATGCTTGCATCTGACGGAAGAAGATGCATCCTGGGAATCAGAACAACTTCCCCCTTGCCGCAGCCAGTTGCAATGGTCGCCTCAATCAGGTTCGGAGAAAGGGATTTAATAATGATGCGAGTCCCATTTCACTGTTTAGGTGGGAGCAAATTACTGATTAGCATAATCGGAGCACCAACTTTGAGCCGAAGAATATGAGGTGGGAGTCCAAACGGCTGAAGGGAGTTCAAAACTTCTATGGGATACTCAGCTAATTCAGATGGATTGGAAGTTCTGTTGATGGACTTATAAACATGACATTACCCGGGAATGCAATCCAACAGTTTAAGGTTGATGGAATCAACTGTACAGTTCTTCGGTGCCATTATGGCCTTCCCAGGAAGCCAATCGGCATCGGCAAAATTAGTGGATAGGTTGTAGAAGACTGCATTCATCAATTCATCTCGGTGATTCAACAGCGGTGGCAAGCTGATCCATCTGCACAAAACTCTGTGTGTCAGATGGCATTTTCCCCTCCCCAAGAGCAAGAAGGTCCCATGTGAAGTCAGCAAATCTGGAGTCCCCATTCAAGTAGGCACACATGTTCGTGCTCAGTTTAAGAGTCTCCACGTGGCGCCAAAGGGCAGACGACTTCAGGCAGGCGCGGACAGCATCAGTGCGTGTACCTTTAGGAATAACAGGTAGAGTCTGCCTAAAGTCGCCTGCGAGGAGAAGGGTTACTCCACCCATGGGGTCGGAGGAGTTGTGGATGTCTTGGAGACTTCAGTCAAGTGCCTCAAGGGCGCCCTTGTGTGCCATCATGCACTCATCCCAAACTATAAGTTTGCATCTCCGCAGAACTTCAGCCTGTGGCGAATTCTTTGTTATGTTGCAGAGAGGAGTTTGTGACCGGCATAGATCAAGTGGCAACCTAAAAGCTGAATGAGCGGTTCTACCTCCCGGTAGCAGCAATCTCGGAAGATGTGACCGCAATAGCGATCTCCCCACAACGCCATACCTCTGCCAGGACTAACTTAGTAACAAAAGTTTTGCCAGTTCCTCTGGGCGCATCTAAAAAGTATATACCTCCACTGGAGCCGTTTGCCCTGTCTGTTATGGTAGTGAAAGCAACCCTCTGATCAGGTAGAAGTTTGGGCTCGTTTTCGGTAATGTATGCGTTCAGCCCCTTGATGGAGTAGGATGTTTCCCCGCAATAACTCAGTTGGTACAGTGTCAAAACCGTCTCTGAGTAGTGGTGGTAAACCGTAAGTTGGTAAAGAGGCACCTCCCTGTTCGAAAACAACATCTTCTAGGACCACCAGCGCTCTGTTGAATATGAAGTCAGTGAAACCGCATTCAACTCCTGGGCTGTTATGCTGAACGGAGAACAGCACATCCTCTGACATGGATTCTCTGTACTTTAGCCAGAGCAACAGAGGATCGCTTAAATCGCATCGCAAAAGCAAAATGGCGAACAGCATTCGAAGCTGTGATGGCATTCTGAGAAGTTCACCCTCCGCCATGGCTGCATCCCATTGGGAGTCGTCTTCAAGCAATCCCAAACGGAAGCATGCCTCTCTATATGACTGGCACTCTATGCCGTTGACAGTGCGAATATCTGTGATATAACTCGTTGGTGCAGCAATTTCAAGAAGTAGAAGGCGGAGGTAAAAGCACTCCTGCTGGCTGGGGGGTACAGTATAAATGCGCCCAAGGCAAGAGTTAGACATTACATCGAGATAACTCTCGACAGAGTCGCCAGCCTTTCGCTGAACCCACCGGTTGTTTGACCACACGTAGTAGGACGAGACTTGGGGGTATATCAATGTTTTGGCAAAAGCATCTGTTGAGCATAATTTAAAGAAAGCCGTTAGGGTTGTGTCTTTAGGGTTTTCCGCAACCTGCTGGGCGTTTTGTTCGGTGAAGTACATCTTCTGTCCATTTTCTAAGTGAACAGCAAGCTGCAAAATGGCTGGAGCCCTTTGGTGTATGGGGAATCCGAGAATTCGCCAAAAGGCCTCGCTACTGCTGAGGTAGCGTCCAGCCACGTAATTGGCCACCTCGTCAACGCAATTGTCACGCATCGCTGCCTTTATTAACGTACTTGCAGATGTACTTTATTGACTTAACCGAGTGGCAGTATTCAACGTTTATGTAGGCTCCAAAAGTCTTGGACAGCAGCAGGCAATAAGGCACCACCCAACAATTGTCCAGAGTGTGCCGCTTAACTGTCACAATTCTGCCGCCCTCAGCGGGACTTCTACGTCTGTACAGTGGATAACCATCCATCGCAGTCTGCGTTTCCGAGATAAACTTATGGGGGTAACCCTTTGCACAAGTGGGGCCGCTTGACCAACATGACCTTTTTTTTCGTAATTTGTGCCACAGGGGCCGTGTATCATATTGTTTTTAATGATTTCGCGGAGCAAAGGATCCAGTGCAGGATCCGGAATGTCAGCAGAAATAAAATCGTCTATTTTGTTTGTGTCAACCTTATCGTTGAGCCACAGCAGAATGTGGGCATGAGGCAAACCGCGTTTCTGCCATTCCACTGTATACACAGCTGTAACTGGAAAACACGGGAAATTAGGTCAGGGCAGTGTGAGTACTGCTGACCTGGAAAAATTTTGCGTGTGATTTCAACCCATTTTGGATTGCACGTGAATG
Organism: Acanthosepion esculentum; assembly: GCA_964036315.1. Lineage (NCBI taxonomy): Eukaryota > Metazoa > Mollusca > Cephalopoda > Sepiida > Sepiidae > Acanthosepion > Acanthosepion esculentum. The sequence continues at coordinate 26,018,498 of OZ038495.1, read as the reverse complement.
TGATGAACAAATCAGGCCTCCCATAATGACAGACATAGGTCATTGCGTCTTGTGTCCTTTCATGCATGTATCGAGGGCCACCCGTGTAAGAGGAAGGCAAAATGCACGGTTTGCCGAGATTGCGTGGGTCACCATCAGAACGCAAGCCATCGCGAAGCTGAATGTAGGAGTCGGTTCTAAGTTTGGATTGGTTTAACTTGATGAATCCTAACCTCTCAGACTCCATTTTTGCAGCCATGTCAACAGCGAATTGAAGAAATAGTTGACGGTACCTGTGCAAGTGGTTAAATTCACCCTCCCTAACCATAAACATGTAGGCGTAGTAAGCCCTACAGGAGACCGTCTTTGAGGTCGACATGGAATCGCTGCTTGCCTGGTATATTGGGATTTTGAAGTGGTACCCATCGCTTCCGTATGGAAAAAGAAGGGGGTACTGAAGACAGTCGTATGAACGGTGGGTTTCACTGATGCGGCGCAGACCTCCGCCCCGGTACAATGTCACGGCTGTTATGCTCGTCATCGTGGATGACTGCGGCGACTTCATTACATGCAGGAGCATTGAAGCGATGCTCATGCTCACCGCGAGGCTGTCTGTCTGCATCGATGACAACGCTGAAAGAGGTTGAAGAGTTGTTTTGCAACGCAAACTTTAAGCTTCAGATGTAACTGTTAGTTTCGTGAAGCATGTCTTGTAGATGGAATAGAATGTCTCTACAGGGACCGCCGGAAATATCGCTAGGCAGAATGCCGAGACGCACATCAGCCTGCTCATTGTAGTCAGCAAGAAAGTAAATTTGTAGGAACTGAGGTGGCTCTCCCTGATCAGCCAAAAGAAATCCCATTAAGTGGTAAACCTGGCCTTGCACTTTGAAAGTAGGCATCCATCCCTCCTCACTAATAGCCTTCGCACCAAAAGACGTCATCTGGAAGCAACAGTTGTACTTCCGTATTGCTTCAAGAAAATGCATTGACTCCGAAGTTGTAGCCAGAAGGAGGTCCCTAAGCGGCTGGGGAGGTTCGTCTAAAGAAGGGAGTTTGATTTTGCCCCCAGAGCAACAAAGCCCAGGTTGCTCACTGGCCCACTCTTTTGCGTTGCAAAAAGTGCAAACTTTATCCATGGCCCCTATTTGTACATCTCTCCTAGCAGAATAGTTGATAGTGCAGTTATAATTGTATGTGGCATTTGACCAAAATGATGCAGACGGTGAAGTTACACCATTCAAAGAAGGTCGAAGTTGGCTAATGTTTTCGGGCCGTTAACGGCGTACTTCAGAGTTTTCTGCAGCCCTGGCAGATGCAGTAGAACGGGCATTTCTAACGCGACGAACAGTGGTTTGTGCAGGGCTTTCTAGGGCTCTGACAGATGCTGTGGAGTGGGCATTTCTAACGCGATGAACAGTGGTCTGTGCAGGGATTCTAAGGCTCTGGCAGATGCGGTTGAGGGCATTTCTAAAGTGACGATGTGCGGTTTCTTGGGGTTGTTCCGAAGCCCTAGAGGCGGCTGTAGCCCTAGTATTCTTAAGACGACGTGAAGTTGTTTGTTCAGGGCTTTCTAAACCCCTGGAGCAAGCTTTGGTGGTGGCATCCCGCAAACGACGAAGGGTTTTCTGTGCTGGGGACTGTGAAGCTCTCAACCTAGCCATGCGGACTGCGTCCTGTGAATTCTGAATTGAAGGTTCTTCAACTGAAAGCCTGGCGTGGTGTGCGGACATGGTTGAAGCCACTGAAGCCAACCTTTCAGTCCGCGAAGCGGCGCTTTCTGTAGATAAGCGAGCAGCTGAGCTTGAGGCCATCTGTGAAAGACTCAAAGAAGTCTGTTCAGGTGTTTCACTCGCCCTCGCTGCTCTAGCAGTGGAGGCAGCTGCCATGCGCCGTCCCAAATGTTTCGTCCTTTTAGGTGGCATCCAAACAGTAAAAACGTCAAAGAGGGTAAAGCTTCAAAAGAGATTTCGACAAATCCAAAACGAAAAAACGTGCACTGCTAACGTAGACACAAAAAGGGGAACACCCAGTAAAATGGGTTCAGATGTTACTAAAGGGGATCTCGAAACTAAAAAAGTGGAAATTTCAAAAGGTAAACCAAGGGTAAATCCAAAAGGAAATGGGTTTTTAGTACAATTGGCTAACATGTGTGGGGTTGGGTTGGAACTATAAAACAAAAAAGCAGCTACAACACGTAATCAACAACTTGCGGTGTCCGAAGTAGGCGAATAAAGTAAGCCAAGTGCGTGCACGCGGGCAACAATAAACGCAAAAGTGTGAAAGCACGCCTGAGTCACGCAATAGAGATGGTTGACCTTGAGCGCACTTACGCGGGCGCTATAACGTGTGAGAAATCCTGTGCAATGATTGGACAGGCCCCAAGGTCAAGCTCTGTGAAAGCGACCAATGGGCTTGCAGCAGTCTCGGTATCGACACGCAGACTCGGTTGTACGCAGTTGTGTGTGTGTAAGGAAGTTACAAAAAAGATTGATCTGCGTGCAGCTACGGTTATTTTTGCCAAAAAATTCTGAAATTTGACACACATAAAGGCAATAGTAAGCTGCAAGTGTGTCGTAAATTTCATTTGAATCAAACCAAAACTGTACATACTGTGCCAGTGAATGTGTGTTCAGAGGGCTAAATCCTGTCCCTTGGAAACCCGTTTATGGTTCCGTGGTCAAGCAGCCTTGACAGTCTTGCAAACAATTTGGTACGTGTTAGATAGCCAAGCGTTAGTGCTTTGAGAAACTGGACCATTTGCTTTGTTTTGGTGGCTCGGTAACAAAACATCGTCCAAAGACTGCGAAAAATCTGCATAAATGGCCCTTACCCGTACTTTTAAATTGATTTCGTGCAAAAACAATTGTGTTTTTTCCAATTTTTGGCGCTGTCAGAACCACCGCCGGGTAATTTTACGTAGTCCTGTGAAGTTTTGTTGAAATCGGTTGAAAAATGTAGGAAATCCGATCCCATATATAAACGAACAGACACACACACAACCTGGGTTTTATAATAAGTATGATTATCAATATTGGCCAAAATTCAACAGTTAGTTTTCCAACATTCCCCCCCCCCCCAAAATGAGGGTGTATTCCAGAACTTTAAAAGAGTAGCAGTATTTGGCTGCAAAGTTTGAGTTCCTGAAATCTATTAGGCAATTTGATACATATATGCATAAGTTTTTATGCACTAGTAAAAATATACTCGAGACTGTATGTAGAAACAGCAAATCTCGTTCATTTTGCTTACAAAGTCTGTTCTGAAAGCTATTTCTATCTCCTAACAGATCTACACCTTTGGAAATTCTCGCATCTTCTGCAACCATGTTAAATATAACTTTAAATGTCATTACAATATAATATCAAGCAAAGCAACTATAAACTCATACATTCTAAAGAACTGACAAGAGTTAAGGAACTAACACCCAAGCAACAAACTTTACAAAATTATACCCATTCTAGGAGAATGACATCATGGTCTCAGAAGCTAAGAAGTTGTCCTATCAAGAATCACCTATATCTCATTCATTTCTCCTTAAAAAAAAAAAAAAATCAACATCCTCTTGAATGCACAGTATATCAGGAGGCACATACTATAAAACATAGTTTAACTGATTGTAATGACCTTGCTGCTATACATCAAGATTTTATGACATGAATAAGCTTGAGGATCTTTTCAGCCTACTTGAAGGCAGTTGGTCTATACCACAAATTATAGCACTAAATAAATCTATTCTAAAGTTTTAAACAGGAGAGTGATGGAACCAGTGACTCAAAGGATTGTTTACAAGCCATATATTTAATAGAATAAAATATTTTTGGTATTAAATAACCGACAGAGATAATATAACATTAAAACAGAACAATCAATCAAAGCACTTTTTTTATATTGCCATTATCTTTAAATATTGACTGAAATATTACACTTCAGTAGTTATTTATCAATTTACTGGAAGTAGTAACAGCAGGGTTGAGTGGGGGGTCATCAGTGTATAATGAAATCAACAAAAATGTACAAAAATTAGGAAAGCCAAACCTCAGGAGCAACAAAATTGGCAGTGTAGCAGGGAGTCATCAGGAGGCCATTATCTGCTCGTAATTGCTTTGCAAAACCAAAGTCACAAATTCGTAAAGCCTGAGGAGAACCAGAGTCATCTGCATATAATATATTGGAAGGTTTCAAATCACGATGAACCACCTGTAAAAACAAACAAAAAAAAAAAGAAAAAAAGAAAAAGTTACAAAAAGATAAAGGAAAATAAAAATTTGGGAATACCTTCAACAACAAAATAATTTAAATCTGAACAGAACTTCCCATAAAATAATTAAATAAAACAGGGCTTTTCACTCCAATAAGAGATCATGGATTTGAACTAAGTAGTTTTAGAATCATAGCAAACCTTTATGACTAAGGTCATATTTCATTTAAATAATTGGGTTGAGAGTGATTTTACAAAATATTTAACTCTTTTTTTATTTTTTTTATTTATAACATGCTTATAGGCTTATGGCAACAACAAGCCAAATACCAAATTGGTTATGTCCTTCAGGTCACCATTACTCACATTATAAATGTAAACTTTTTTTTAAGGTCCCAATTTTCCAGTGACCAGAGAAAAAAAAAATATGGCGAAAGAGAGAAATGGTTACAACTGGTTTCTGGCAAGGAGATTTTCAGTGAAATGATTTCTCTATATGCTTAAAGCAAAATGACTGACAAAATGCAAGAGTTCAGTTTAGCATTATACTTACATGATAACTTATCACTAAGAATTTTTCAAATCTAATATACTAAAAACATACCTCAGTGTTCCATTAGCAACTATAAAAGAGTAGCCATAGCTGTAGCTTTGAATAATGCAATGATATGCAAAAATAAGACATTTGATGAATGAGATTTCAAATAAAGTTAGGTACATTCAGAAGAATTTATTATTTTTTTGTCTCAATTCAGTAACTGAACAATTTAAAAAAAAAAAAAAAAAAAGATGTGAAAGAGATGCATCTGTTCCTGCTAAAGTCAGTGATCCAGAAATAATTACAATTAAAAATAAGGGGGGGGGGGGCATTTCAGATATTGTCAAAACATTTGTTTGATGCAGAAAAATATTTAAACATTTTTAACTGAAAGCAGTAAATAAAGAAAATATTAAATGAATATTTAAGCATCACAAGTTTTGAGTTTTACTCCAAATAGTATTTTTTTTATACAAGTAAATATTAAAAGTAGAAAATTGTGATGAACTAACAATCCCTTACAAGGAATGGTTCTCCAAGACCAACATGACGTGCTTTCACTCGGTGTCTTCTGTTTAATTTCTATTCCATCAAAGTATCCCAACAACCGTCAGGCTTATAATCAGCCAACATGCAATCCAGGGATGTTTGTAGCTTTCAACCAAACATACATTCTCCTGGACCTCATCCATTTCGAACCAGGAAGATTTGGGCACAGTTTAGTACAACAGCAGAAAGTATTGTTTGGTCTGGATGCTCTTCAACTTAATGAATGCTTACTCGAAATATCAACAAAACACTCCACCTGACCATTAGATTGCAGATGATAGGTGGGTGGAGAAGCAATGTGATGAATGCCATTCTAATTGCATAAATATGCAAAGACAGATCCTGTGAATCATGATCCATTATCTGTGACAATGGTCATCAGTATTCTGAAACAACTGCACAGCTCTGTCAGTTTCAGAACAGTTACATCTGCCATGGGTCACCCCATTATACCCCAAGCCACTTCGAGAATGAATTGACTATGATATGTAATTCCTTCAATCAGCCTGACAAGTTGATGTGAATCTGGCCCCACAGATGTCATACTTGAACTCATACCTGAGGTACACATTTCACTGGTTGCTTGAGAGCATGGCAACAGCTTGTGCAATGTCTGCAGTACTTTTCCAGGTTAGTGGATATGAAAAGTCAGTAGACATAACTTTTGTCCATTGATGACTGCACCATCCTAACAGAAGTAATTTACTATGCATCAATAAAATTAAAATGCTAACTGAACACTGTCACCGAGAAGATGATGGTGCAAAGTTGGAAGGAAAAGTCGTGCAGTATTCTGACAGTTGTCCTCTTGTTTCAAACAAGTTGCAAATAGGTGCTGTCTTCATCTACCCACAGATTAATTTCTCGTGCAGAAGCAATTAGATTGAAATTCCAGAGAAATCCATTTTTTTACAAAATTAAAACTATTTCAACATTCTCCATTAAAATGAACAGGTAAAAAAAAAAAAAAAAAAAAAAAAAAAACAAAACAAAAAAAAAACTTACCCCATTTGAATGTAGATATTGCACAGTCTCTGAAATAATCTGTAATACAGCACTTGCTTCTCGCTCAGAAAAAAAACGTTGTCTAAGGATCTTATCCAGCAGTTCTCCACCTTGCATCAATTCTGTCACCATGTATACTTTATTCCCATTTACAAACACCTATTAAAAATGTGTTTGAATGTAAAATTCCATAAATACCAAATTAAATATTAAGTACAAAACAATATCTTTTATTATAAATATTGCATAAAAGCAAGCTGGAGATATTAGATATTCCCTCAAATGCATTAAGAAAGATTGAGAAATTCAATACACACTTGAAATTTAAAAAAATTTGATAAAAAGACCATTTTCATGCTTTAAGAAAAGAAAAAAAAAATTTACTTGTTTTGGTTGTTTTCTTCAAATAATTTTTCATCTTTATGAAAGCACAAATTATTGTAAGAATGAGTATAATTTAAAATTTCCTATATTTTATGCAATAGTTTCTATAGAAAAAAAATTATCATCTGAAAGATCATTACAAAATCTACTACTTACTGCACCAATAAAAAAAATTACCCTTTGATAAATCATGTATACAAGCATGAATCATACATAGATAAAAAGGTGTTGGAACAAGAATTTTTGTGAACATAGAACACAGCCATTGATGTTGAAAACGCCAGCTTTGTGCTAAATAAGGCTTTATCCAATCAGCATTTAAAACAAAGAACTTGTTAGATAACACTACACATTCACAAAAATTGCCATTTTAAGGGAAATTAAAATAATTTAAAATGTCAAAAAATGAAAAATGTTTTAATTTATATAAGTTTTGAATTCATTTTTTCTGCAGTGACATCAAATTTCAACTGGCAATTTTATATAAAAATTAAATTTCTAGTGTCCAATGATAGCTGGAATTATACAGTATTGAACAATATCTTTATTTGCAATGACAAACAAAATGCTTTTGCCTACTTAGTCAGATAGGGAGAGAAGAGTAGAAAGAAAAAAATAGAAGGAAAAATAGGTGCTATTTAATATTGTATAATAACTTTCAAAACTGTAGGTATCATGTTACTCAGTTCAAAATGGAAGAGCACAAAAACAATTCTTACATCTCTGAGAGTAATTATATTTGGGTGATGACCAAACCGAAGAAGAATTTCAATCTCCTCTTGTGGGTCTCGTTGCTCCCGGTCCATAATCTAAAAAGTGAAGAATTTTGTTGAGAGAGAGAGAAACAAAAAACCCCAAATTAGTCATAAATAGTCTATAAAAAAAAACAAACAAAAACAGACTATTATGGTTACCACATTAATCTATAGAGACAAAGAATTACTTCTACATTCTTTCTATTAATTTAAATATTATTTCCCCCTTTATTATTTTTATTTTTTGATAAAGTTTATGCATCATAAGCAGGACTAATAAGTTTTATCAAAAAATAATACAAATTAGTTAAAATCTAACTTATTTAGCATTTTAATAAACATACCAGCAGACATAGGCGGGCCATTATTTGTTATACAATGAGATGCTGAAAAGTTCTCTGCCTAACCAAGAAAACTTTTACATTCTGGAAGAAGTGATCATCTCAGAGCTTCCAGATAATACTCTCAAGTACTTTGACCAACATCTCTTTGTGATAACGCATGTCATGTTTTTCTGAAAGTGAAGGTCATGTGGAGAAAGGCATGGACATCTTATGTCCATACCTTTCTGCATGGACATAAAATGTTGGAGTGCTCTTGATGAGTCTTGTCTTCCATCAAAGGAACAAAACCAAACCCGATTGCAATATCAGCTTTTCAGTCAGTCATTCTGTTTGACCAGTCAGTCTGAGAAATCTACTGCTCCTATTGAGGATGATGCCTTAGTCAATAATCTGCTGATTTTTTTTAACTAATATAGTTCTTTTGATTATGTTGTTGTAATTAAACTTGTATTAGTTAAAGTTAAAAAAAAGTATATACTATATTATTCTCCTCAATAGTGGAATGCATGTCCAGCCAAATCTCCATGTTTGTACTTCTATGTTTCAGCTGATTTCTCTGGCAGGCCTGAATTCCCTATACTTAATTTTGAATTTTGAAATCATCTAAGATTGAAAAATCTGAAAATATTGGATTCATACACAGTAACAAATGTTCTCAAACATAACTGCTTTCTTATTTTTATTCTAACAGTGTAAAATTTGAGATTTCAGGCCCAAATCCAAAAAGACTACTTTCTTTCAGACCCCCATAAAAACTGCAATTTTTTTTAAAGTTAGGTAGATTTACTTGATATTTGGCTTCTAACAACACTCCCCACCCAACAATTACTATATCTGGATTTTTGTGTGTGTGTGTGTGTGTGTGTGTGATATATATATATATATATATATATATATATATATATATATATATATGCTTAAGTCCACTAAATACTTTTGGATCCACTATGTCCCACATAGTATTCAGTGAGAATAGTTAAAAATTACATTGAAATTGTTGAGAAGTATCCAATATACTTAGTTGTTTTTTTTTTAAATGCAATAAATGATAGAGTTTGTTCATGCAAAGCATCCAGGTTAAAGTTCACAATCTGATCAGCAATTTTGTTAGGAAGTCAATTTATGAGAGAAATACAAGTCATACTAAATGTTATAGAACTATGAAGAGAATTAAAAAAGAAAGACTGGAGAGCCATATACGAAAGTGACCAACCTTCACAGCATAATCTTGACCAGTTGTTTTGTGGACACACCATTTACATACTGAATAGGATCCTATTCCTATATCCTGCAGGAAAAAAAAAGTTTAAGAGAATAAAGAAATCCTGGGTTGGTGATCTCTACAAAATAATATTCTGATTAATATCTGTGTGATTTATAAAGTTTTTGCCATTTACAAATACATGAAAATATTATTTTTACTTGCTTATTTTTATGGATATCTAAAATTATTTGAAGCTACAGTGAAGCATTCTACCAGGTAAAATTAAGAATCATGAATAATTCCTGAAATGATATCTCTCAGTTACTGAATTTTTTTTTTTTTTCAATACGAATGTTAATATATTTAAGTGGCAGACACTATCAAAAACTATAAGTATGAAAATTCAATATTAACCAAAATTAAATATATTTACAGGGTTCCCACAGATCTGTGTAAAAAAAGAAATTCAAGGACTTTTCCAGGACTATATTAAAAAGATTTCAAGGATTGAAACAGGAGCACACACATGGTGAATGGTCATCAATTTCAAAAACACAAACTTTGTGATTTATCTTTTAATAGTTTGACACGAGTGATTAAAAAAAAAAGCTACAGTTGGTTCCAATAATTAATGTCACATGGATCAGTTGAAAGCAGTGAAGAAATCCAACTGTTGAAGGCTAAAACACAACAGACTGCAGATCTGGTTATGTTGCTATTGTGAGGACCTACCTACAAATGGACTCTTCCACACCTATATAATATGGTTACCAAGTGAGGGTCACCGAGTAGTAGCCACAGAGTGAGTGAATGAGTGAGTTGGGACACCAGTGAGAGAAGGTACTTTCCTGTCCACATTTACCTTTGTACTATGTTTCCAAGAATATACTATTTAACCCATATCCGAGTTTGTGTTATCTTTTCTATGGTTTTACACCATAACAATTGTACACCAGAATTCTACAGTTTGGAGTTCTACTACACTTGAAAATTTTGAATTACACACTTTAATTCTTACTGCTACACATTTCAGTTTTCTAGATTACTCATGATTTGTGAATGTCACAAAGATTCTTGACTGCTGTACATTTCCTCTGAACTATAATGGTTTTAATGAACTACAAATAGAAATGTTCACAAAAAGACTACACATTTTACCTACCCCTACTACTTGTGGCTTTTGTTGCATATAGCACAGAACACAATGTTAGCATTTTTTCAGTTCATCTAGTTAAGCATTCAGCGCCTCTCCTTCATATTTCATATCTCTATGCATTTGTCCGTTGCAGATTTTTGCATGGCATTGAACTTTGCGATAAGTGTGAAGTTCTGAGTCTGCTCAGCGTTCTCTGCATAGCTGTCAAGTGACTTGAGTAAATCTTGTGTGCAACTTTCAAGCTTGTGTTTTTTTGGTCTTCAGTTCAATTTCCATAAGCATGGATTTCTGTTTTTGTCCAGCAGCTTCTTCCTGCCCTTTTTTTTCTTCTCAGCCTCAATTGATTGTATGCTGTTCTGGTATTGGAAGCACTGCAGAGAAGAGCCTTAGTCATGGGAACATTCCCGGCACTTCTAACTTTGGCCAAATAGTGATAATGTGCTGTGCAACTAGAGTCTGCTGTTTCATATTGTCAGTGGAAATTTCTTTGACTGAGAAACTTCTCTCCACTGAAGACTGTCCATGAGAGAGTAACAGCAATCTGCAAACAACTTTCCACAGATTTTGATATTCTTTGTTGCTAGAATAAAGTGTCCAGACAGTCTTCATGCTTTCTGAAATTCTTGAAAGCAATATTTCAAGCAGCCTCCTCCTCAAACTCTTTCTACTGACTGATGATGTCGTCACAATCAGACTTGCTGACTTCTTTTCTGTCCATCATGTGGACAAGACATCTTTTTAGACTGTCTTCTGTGATAATTTTTTTTACAAATGGATCCAGTGTTCCGCCATGCAAGTGACCTTACAATAGGAGACTTTGCCAGAAGTTTCTCAATGATGGTGATGAAAATTGTTGCAATTCTGCATGCAAATAGATATTTTGTTGACACATTTCCTTTTTTGAATAAATTTTGCATAGTCCCTATCTACCAGAAATCCACACCATCTTTGCAGCATCTTTATGATTTGACAAAATTCTTACAAATTCATTCAGTTTGGAAAATGTAATTATCTTTTTAGTGTGCTCTTCCTTTACAAATCTTAACATTTCCATAATTATGCTAAAAAGATCATCTGCAAGTAAAGGAAACAAGTTTATTGCTCTGATAATTTATCAGAAACAGTTCAACGTCTTTCAAAACAGACACAAAAATCTGCAATTTCACTGGAAATAAAACATCATTCGTGTTTGACAGCACTGCAGAAGAGGACATGATCGGGGGACATTTTTCTATTTTTTAATTAAGTTCATAAATTTGATGACATTTAGCCAAATGTCTAAGAGTCATTCACATGTTTGTACATTTTCTAGCCATCCATGGCAGAAATACAAAAGTAAAGAGCCAAGGTTGCCAGACTGAATTTTAATATAAAGCAAAGTAATAAAAGCCAAATAAGTTTTAATATATTTCATCGTTTTTTCACTTACAACAAAAGCTACAGATACAGGTCATTATTAGTCTGCAAATTTTAAAAATAACATTCTTATTTTTTCAAAGACGCATTTTCTATGCTATCCTAACATACATTCCATTCTATCATTCTTTCCATCTACATTTTCTTTGAGTTAAATTTGATTCTCAAACATTTTACTTTTGGCAACAATTTAGACAAACAGAAATACACATAGATACACACTGACATGTGATGCGTAAAGTATTTATTTTTTCACGCATGAACTCACCTAGTGCTGACTAGAGATCAAAAGGACTTTTTACTTTTGAAATTGACATGTGAATAAAATTTCTTCAATTGTTCAAACTTTAAAAAACACTGATAAATTTTTTGAGATTCTACTAAAATATATTTTATTATTGCAAAATAAATTATTTTCCTTTCAACTACAAATTCAGTGAGTGTGTACTATGAATTAATTTATCTTTGACGAAGATGTTTACTTGTCTCCTTTTATCTTTGCTTTTCCTCTTTTCTTGTTGAATGAGGGTAGCAGCTCGGAGAAGACACACCTTAAAATTTTTTCTCTCTTTCTTTCACATCACCTAGATGAGAATATACAGAAGTAACTACGAGATTATGAACTCATTCCAATCAAGGAAACAAACCACCATTCACAATAATTGTTAAATATTACCGACAACTAAAAAAATATTTTTGTTAAAAAAGACAATTTTATCTTGTATAAAAAGCCAGATTTCTGGGATTTGGCATTTTGGCTTTCATGAATTGAGAAAAGGGATGTGGGGGCAGCCCAATTTAGAAAATTCCATGACTTTTCAAGGAGCTTTTGGCCTATTGCTGTTTTTCCAGGACTTTTCAAGCCCTGGAAAAGGCCCTGTCAATTTTCCAGGACTTTATGAACCTTGTATTTAGATCACAAACATTATATATGAATTTGATAACCATTGCAAGTAAACTGGACATCTAATGCTAGAGAATTTCATTGGCTTACTTTTAAAAATTAAAAAAGACATCAAAGACATTAAGGTGTTGAAAATCTTGAGACTATTTGAAGTAAAATGGTTTAAAGTCATTGTTTAGTTAAGTGGGAAGAAAAATATATAGTGATATTTTTCTATATTAGGTTTCAGATTTCAACATTTCTGTAGGTAATATCAACCTGAAAAAGAATAAGTATATAATAAAGTTTGCTTTTTGTGATTTCCAAGAAAATTATTGGCAAGTTAAAAGGAATTTTTGCATGTTTTGTTCAGGCTGTACTTAACAGGATGATAAAATAAAAATTATTGATTGACTACTCAAAAAAAAAAAAAAAAAAAAAAAAAAAATTATATATATATATATATATATATATATATATATATATATATATAAAGATTAAATGGAGCTAATACTTACTTGCTTAAGTTCATATTCATCTGTAAAAGCTATATGCTTTACCCCTGGCAACTGAAGAATATATATAAAAAAAAATCTGATAAACTGAAGTAATGTGTGACGTGATAAATGTACAGTAGCTCTATCAATACTTTTCATGATAAAAATCTACAGGAAAATTTGATTGTCATGAAAAAGAAAATTAAGCATTAAGAAAGTTTCTACATTGCATTTATTGACAATTATTTTAATAGAAATTTTCATAAACAAGATGATGTATCCTTTATGAAATGTTTATGTAGGTAATCCACCATGAAACAATATTTGACAAACTATTTTACAGAGAACAAGTGTTCCTGCATTTATTTTAATCAAGCAAAGAAAGGAGCTCAAAAGATTTAATCCTGACTCCAGCACAGAAAAAAAATATCAGTAGTCATAATGATATCCAACTACAATGCAATTATTAAGTATTTTTTCATGCTGGATTTTCCCCCAAATTGTTTTTTTGGTAAGAATTTATTGCAGAATCAAGATTACCTTTAGTAAGCTATCAGTTGTTTCAATATGCAGTGGCAAGTTGCCTCCATCAACATCTAACAAGCCAGGAGCAACAAAACTAAATCCTCGGAACAGTTGGTGGTCTTGTGCACTGACTGGAATGCCTGGTGAGTCTATGCAGAGTTAAAGAAATCAAGTGGCCAAAGTTAAAAACACAGTAAAAATAAAAGTGGTGATGATATATATTTCAAACAACTCTATAAATATGAATACAAAAATTAAAACAGCAAGTCAGTAGTCTTCTAGCTGCAAAAGCTTGAAGGAAAAACTTTCCCTATGGTACAAACATCTGCTTTCATGAGACATTGAATTTAGATCAAAGATAAGTTGTCCTAACAAAGTTGAGTATATCAAGCTTTTCAAATGTTGGCCATTTTTGCCTCACTCCATTTTAAGTAACATTGCAATCAAGCGCTACACTTATAAATGAAGTTGAACTGTTCAATCTTTCAAAAAGATTCCATAGAACCAACACATTGCTCAAATAAAATAAGATACTATTATAAACACATACTTTTGAGAATATCAAGTATAAAAAGGGACATATGTGCATCTCCCTCTCCTCTCAGATGTGTGTGAACACATTTTAATATATTAAATATTTTAATGTATTAAAAACAAAAACTAACTACTGCTACTACAATTTCATCTGTAGATCAAGCAGTAAAAGTTAGGATCACCCTACCCACTTGGGTTAGCACACTTATATATGTACCATCAGTGACGTGCGCAGAAAAAATTTGCATATTCTAAAAAAATAAGATGTTCTATCCAGTTTCATTAGCTTACTAGGAGACATTTTTTATTTGTATAACAGTTTTCCCTTTAAAAAAAAAAGCAAGTGCTTTGCTTGCCATTTTTGTTACAAGTTTGCATAAAAAAGGTATATATATATATATATATATATATATATATATATATATGTATGTATATGTAATAAAAATATTGTTTTAAGGTATGCTATATTTATAAATAAAAGTGCTCAATATCAGAGAGAGTGCATGTAAATATAGAATATATAAAAAGTTGAGTCCAAACGCAACACACATGGCTTGAAGATTGCATTCAAGCATGAAACAGACTGTCGCTGAAGGTCAATATCTGAACTAATTAAATAAGGGAAACTCAAGATATTATACAAAATAGACACACTGGAGTTTAAGCCATAGAACAGCAAATATGTGTCAGGATTTCTAACAATTATAATAGTGGCTTTGTAATTTTGGCTAAGTTCATCACAACACCAACAAAATAAAATATTTTAGCAACAATAATCAATTCTCGATTGTTCTTGACATTGTGTAGTAAAGACAAGAATTTAAATACATAAAATTTGAATCCAAAAATACACAGAAAGAAACAAGTGAAAAAAGAAATTAGTTTTTAAGAGAAAGTTTTTCTAGCAAAGTTACCTTTCATAGACATTTTCTCAAGGGAGATTCCTTCTCATAACAAACATTTTCCCCTTAACATTACTATTTACTGTTTAATAATGAGCAGATTAATGCATTCTATTCAATACCTACTGATTTATTTACTACAGGCTGTCATAGCAATCTATTTCATTACTTTTACAAAATAATATATAAAAAACTGTAATGAAAAGGTAAATAAGATTTTACTTATTGAATATGTTGGTTATAGGAGAAAAATGTATAGAATAAAGAGTCAGACAGGAGAAAGTTAACTACTGATCATGTGTCATAGAACAACACAACAATTTGGCATCACTGATATGATGTTTAAGTTGCTGGGATGAACAAGAATTTATTGAGACTTGGCTCTGGAGTTTTGCAGACCATGCTAGGGCTAAAAAAAATTGGAAGATATTAAGGCAAGAGGGGGAGGAAATTAAATAACTGGCCTCTTCCTAGCTTTGGCAGATTGTGAAGCTATAATGAACATTTCTGTTATGGTATGCGCCAAACAATTGGAGAATCTGAATTTTGTTGAAATTTCAGAAATTATAAAAAGAAATTTACGACCGAAAAACAAACTTGTCATAGCAGAAAGAACCAAATTATGCAATGTCTTCACAGATTAAGAGAAGCTAACAGATTCTGCAAATTTGAGAAACTTGGAACTCAAGATTTAACTATTGAGGATGAATTGATTCCATTACAGTTGATTGAAGGTGTGACTGATATATCTCATAAATATAAGACATTGGAACAATTGAATAATTTTTCTAACTGCATGGTTGGAAATTATACAACAGCTGGAATTGATTAAAAAGTATAATTCTACTGCAGACAATGTTGAAATGTACAGCATAAGAAAAGGAACACAAGAAATGCAAATACTGTAAGTATAAAATTGATAGAAAAAAATTGCCCTGCTTTTGGAAAAATCATTTTCAGTCTATATGAAAAGTTAAAAAGTATAGAAAAATTGGAAAAAGAAAGAATTGATGATGTCTTTTCAATACAAAGACCTAAGGAAAAGAATTCTTTTGAAAATATTAAATTAAATGGCATGACTTTTTCAGTGCAAGTAGATACAGAGAGTGCGGTCACTCTAATCCCAAGAAATTTATGGGAACAAATGGGTAATCTGAAATTGAGATAATTCGAGAGAACTTTTATAAAAACTTTGGGATACTTCAATAAAATTCTTGAAACCTGTGACTGATTTGAAATTATTCCAATTACAGTAGTGGAATGTAAAAAAAATTCATAGACTATGAGATATAGATGCTTTAAATGTTGAAATTAATCAATACTGTAAAATCAGAAAAAGTAAAAATGGGAGTGTTAAAGGGGTCTAAAGCAAGTATACAATTAAATGAAAATAGTACCACCTCAAATTTTGAATCCTATAAATTACCTATTTATCTTCTACCTTTAGTGGTTGTGAAGTTAAAGAAAATGATAGAGGAGAGAATTTTGAAGCATGTTCCTCCAGGTGGCAATAAATGGGCCTCTCCAATTGTAGTTTTGTGGAAATCAGATAGAAACTTAATATGTGGTGATTTTAAAATAGGTGTAAATCATAAGATATATTCAGATTTGCTTCCTATTCCCAATATCAAAATTACTATCCACAAATTATTGGGCAGGAAATTTTTTGAAAACATTTATTTAAAATATGCCTGTAATCAAATAACGATTGAATGATAAATTCAAGGAAATTAGCACAATAAACATCCTCATAAGATTAAGATGGGTAAGAAGGCCTTTTGAAGTGAAAACGGCAAGTGCCATTTTTCAGAGAGCAATGGAAAATGTATTAACTGACAAAATTAGTAACGTGATTATTTATCAAGGTGATATTTGCCTTGGTGACATCACTAAAAATTAATTAAAAACAAAAGACAGAACTGTGTTGAACAAATTAAAAAATTCTGGGATGACAATAAACAGAGAAATCTGAATTTGACTGCAATAAAATATCATATTTAGGGTATCAGATTTCACAAGATGGCATTGCACCAGATCCAAAGTTAATTAAGAAAATTTCAGAGGTATCTATACCTACTAATAAAAAAAGAATCAGAATCCTTTTTAGGATAGGTATCTAGTATAAAAATTAGCCAATCAAAATACAGCAACTTAATAGAACCATTTGCTGAACTGCATAAAAAGAAGTGTCTTCAAATGGACTCAAAAACAAAATTTAGCATTTGAGGATTTAAAAAAGATACTTGCAGAAAAAAATAATTGTGAAAACCTTTGATCCCCAAAAGGAGGTTATGTTAATTATGGATGTGATTGAGCAAGCTGCGTCAGTAATTTTATTACAAGGTCATCAAATAATGCACCTATTAAGAATAATAAAAAAAAGAAAAAAGAAAAAAAAGAAAAGAAATTCAAATATTGAAAAAGAGGTATAGGCCACTGTCAGGAGTAAAGACAGAGCTTGATAATTCTTATTATGTTCCTATTAAAGTCGGAACATAAATTTCTAGTTATTTTTAACCCTAGAAAAGAGCTACCAAAAGTTACTTCTTCCAAGATTCTAAGATGGGCCATAAAATTAATGGTTTATGATTTTAACATTGCGTATGTAAAAGGAAATACAATACCACATGTGGATGTGATGTCAAGGTTACAATTTGATAAGGATCAAAAAGAAAAATGGAAATCCCAGATTAAGAAATATTACATTGGGTTGAAACTGACATATTTCTACAAAGATTGGTATCAGAGACTCCATATGATTTGATATTAAGCAAGATTACCGAGAGAATAAGGAGAAATAAGTGGAGTAATTGTTCCAAAACTGAAAGACCTTATAAAGAAATAGCATAAATTAACAATAGAAAATGGTGTTATATGCAATGGATATGTTATAGTACCATCAGAAACAGTAAGAAAAGATATTTTAAATAGTAGACATGATGTGCATTGTGGGATAACATTAAAATTGAAAACATGGTGGCTGGAGTATTATCACGATATAGAAAAATATATACATAAATGCTCAAAATGTGCAGAAAAAGAATTTTTGACAATGGAGAATACATGCATGGCCTAAAGAAATGGAACCATGATCTCTCGTGTTTATATGGACCATGTACACATTAATGGCATAGGACTATTTCTAATTTTAGTAGATTCCTTTTTGGGATGGCCTAAAGTTGTTAAAGCAAATATGAAGAGTAATACTTTCTAAAAATGGGATCTCTAAAACATTGATATCAGACAATGCACCAAAACAAGAGTCAAGACAATATTAGTTCACTCTAAACCAGACTGACAGTTAATACTAACACCTTCAACTTCTTGTATTATATTTCTCTTGTAATATATCTTTGTTATTTTCTACTCTGGTGTTCGTGTTGTTCTTCCATGGCCCTAACCTTGGATCATAACCGTGGTGTGAGGATATTGGACCATAACAATGGCGACGAGAATTTCAGAAACAAACTATGCGGAGAAACCAAAAAAGTATACTCAAGAAACAAGTTCTACGTGGAGAATCTACAAAAAATCTTTTACTATCGGTTGTCCATAACAGAGACGACGTTGGTAGTGGAGAAAAAAAAAACAAAGTAATAACAAAGACCTGAAGTCTAAACTAAAAGAAAAACACTTACACATAATTACGGTAAATATGGAAGACTTTAAGTCAACCATATTGGAACTTATGAAAATACAATTTGAACAGCAACAGAAAAACGAACAGAAGCATCTTGAACTACAAGAATTATTGCTACGAGTAATAACAAATGAAGGGCAAAATTCCGAGAATGAAACAGTTCTCTCGCAAAATGCTATATGGAGCTCTATCGAAGACTTCATGTATGCACCGGACAAAGACAAAACCTTCACAGCTTACTTCAGAAGGTACGAAGATTTATACGAGTTTGATTGCTGGAATTGGTCAGACGCGAGAAAAGTATGTCCACTACTAAGAAAATTAGGGTCAAGCGAATACACTAAATTCGTAGACTACATCCTACTGAGGAAAACAAATGAGTTAACTTTCAAGGAAGCCATAAAACTGTTAACAGTACTATTTAGCCCAAACACCTCACTATTCCACAAAAGATAGAAATGTCTGAATCTAACAAAAGAGGACAGCAAAGACTATATAACATTCGCTTCCATTGTAAACAAACACTGTGATGACTAAGTTATCTGAACTCAGCCCGGACAATTTAAAATTTTTAATATTCATTCAAGGCCTGGTTTCGACTAAAGATGCAGTGATCAGACGCAGAATTCTTACGAAACTTGAGAGTGAACCAGAATTGACGCTACAAAAATTGGCTGATGACTGTCAGAGATGCGTAAGCGTAAAGAAGGACTTGAAAGATATAGAAGAGTCTGGCATCGCTCACATACGTAAAGTACAACGACAAACACGTTTTTGTCCCTCCTCAAAAACAAACCAAACCAATTTTCCCTCCTCAAAAACAGATCAAACAAATTTTGCTACTTTAAAAAGTCAATATCAGAAAAAACGACCACCCAGTCCATGCTATTGCTGTGGGACTTTGCATTGGTATAAAGATTGTCCATACCGCTTTAAGACTTGTCTGTCATGCAAAAAAAGTGGGTCATAAAAGTTCTCATTGTTGGACTAGGAAAGAAAGCAAAAGCAGAGTAAGAGTCACTAGGACTGACCAAGCGGACGAGACAAACATACGAAAATACTTGCAAGTAAAAATGTTAAACAGAAAAGGTGTTGCAACAATTTTTACAAGTATATCGACTTACACCAAACAGTGCTACACCATTGGCATTATCACCCGTGGAAGTGATGTTCGCCTGAAAAATCAGATCAGTATTTGACAAATTGCTACCAAAACAAACAAAGCAAATACCAATGTCATACGTACCAAAAAGAAAATTCTACCCAGGAGAGAAAGTTTTTTTCAAAACTTATAAAAACAATACATCATACTAGGAGCAAGGTACAATTGAAAAAAGAATCGGGAACATGGTTTACATAATACAGGGCCTGAAATTCTCACATAAAAGACATGTAAATCAAATAAGAAAGAGGCTGTTAGATGATTCTAACGGTCCACCTCAGGGAGAAGTGATGGATACAATATTTGACACATTTGATATGCAAAGGCCACAAACAATGTCTGACCCACGAAAATTGACCAGGAAAAGAAAAGTCACAGAGCCTTTGATAATAAAGCCAAAGAGAAAAAGATACTAAAGACCCCTGCAACACAAAAGCTTTGGAAGGGGGGTGTTATGGGAACTTACCTATAATGATAAGGGACTCTTCCTGACTATAAATACTGCGCCTCTCTGAGAGAGATGGGAGGAACGAGTCGAGACCTAACGCGTCAAAACAATATTAGTTCACTCTAAACCAAACTGACAGTTAATACTAACACCTTCAACTTCTTGTATTATATTTCTGTTGTAATATATCTTTGTTATTTTCTACTCTGGTGTTCGTGTCGTTCTTCCTTGGTCTTAACCTTGGATCATAACCGTGGTGCGAGGATATTGGACCATAACAGTAATTGATTGAGGTGGATTGGTTGCTTCCCTTACAAAACACTACCGTATCATCCAAAATCTAATGGTCTGCAGAAAGAATGGTGAAGACAGTGAAAATGGGACTGAAAGCATCCCCCGCCCAAGTAGTTACTATAGATTGTTACTTACCAAGGTTACTGCTTAGTTATAAGACAATTCCACATACAGACAGATTGCAAAACCCATATGCGTTAATGGTAAGACAAATAAGACCTCCATTAACAATGTCTTATTCAACAAATGAAAAGATGAGGTATAAAAAAGACAAAGTAGTAAGTCCTGAGAGAGCTAATTTCATCATGTAAAGGGACATAACACAGGCAAAGAAAGGAAAAAGCCTAATGGCACATTCTGACCAATTAAGACCCAGAATTGTGAAAGAAGATGTGATAGAAAAAGATCTTGAAGAAGAAAGGATGAGTTCTTCAGATCAGGATAATGTAATAGAAGATAAGCCTATAGGTAATAGTGGGAGTGATTCAGACATGGAAGAAGATGAGAAGAGACAAAGATTTCCATAAAAAAGAACTGGACATAAAAGTCAAGGGTAAGAGGAGGAAAGAAGTTATAGAAGAAGTTCAAGAACAATGAAAAGCATTAAAACTCTTCAGTTCAGGGAGGTGTAATGAGATTAGCAAATAGGATTTTAGCTATTTGCATATGTCAGTTATAGGAGAAATAAAGTATAGAGTAAAGAGTTAGACAAAAGAAAGTTAACTACTGATCACATGTAGAACAACACAATACAAAAAAAAAAAATAAACAAATCTTGAAGAGACACTACTTCAGTGATGAAAACAATGGAGCTATCTTCAGTACTTTGTGTACTTTTAAGTCAAGATATGTTTGTTGTATGTTCTTTATTATTTTTTTCTTTGCCTTGAGCATAGCTGCTTAAGTTTTTTCTCCTTAAGTTATATATTATTGAGCAGTTTTCCCCTCTAAATATAGCAAATTATAAACCATGTGCATACACACACACACAATCCACATTAGACAGTGATAGATTTTTTAATCATGATAAAATAATTCAAAACAATTCAGTCCTCTATTTTACATATGAACTTAATATCAGATATATAATCTTTGTTTTAGTTGACTTCAATACAGCTACACAATATATAGATTCACACTTACATCTCCCCTTCCTTAGGTACAATTCCATTAATGAAAACATTAGTCTTATGAAGTCATTCTAGAGGAAACAATACACAGAATTTTTCCACTTTGTTATTCATTTGCCACATGTGTGTGCATATATGATAAAAATATAGCTTTAAGGTATGCTATATTTATATCAGAGATATGTAAATATGGCCTGAAGATTGTGTTAAAGCATGAAACATGAATGAATTGCTGCTTGGTGTTGACCTCAGTGTTCACACACATATCCAAATGCAATGAGAGCGGATCAAATAAAAATTCAAACATTCATAACACAAATTTAAAAATAGAGCTCAATACACAAGTAGAGCAATAGGATATTACATTCAAAGATATATAGTACCACTACATCAATGCGCATCACACCGTCTCATCAGGTGGTGTTAAATGATCATTTACCACCACCTGATGAGATGCTATGGTGTGCATCGAAACATTAATGCATTGATGTAGTAATACTATATATGTTTGGACGTAATATCCTATAATAAAGAATATATATATATATATATATATACACACACACACACACACACACGTCTGTATTCAAATAAAAAAATTAAATAGATGTACATATTGAATTTTAAATTATTAAATAATTTTTGTGTGCTTTGAAAGTGTGCCAACATTTTTCTGGTGATCAAAAAGATAAAAAGTGCATATCTACGTTCCTACTTTAACAATATTAAATTAATACAAGATATAGTGAGATTAAACTCAAAGTGATTGAGTGAACTTGTTAGCTGGAAAGAGAAGCAAAAAATGTTCCAACTGAAGACAAATTTTTCTTTCTCTGTTCTTTCTACCAAGTATGAGAAATATAAGCATGCATAGTTTTTCTCAACTATGAGACTTGTCAGTCAAAAGCACTTTAGTGTCTTAAGAACTTTCATGTTATTCTTTCAATAAAACTGCTTATACTGGTACAAGGGCCAGATAATATATAATACATTTAGTTTCTTGGAATTTAGCACAAGGTTATTCATAGTATATACTGCGATAGATAAATTATTACCAAACTCTCCTCTATAATTAATGTTATCCAAGTAAAATCAAGCAGATGTTTTTCAATACATTGACATTTTTGAAGTGTTATGATGCCACACATTAACCATTTTATTTTATGATATTTGGAGAATGCATCATTATATTCAAAGTAGAACATAATATGCCAATAAAAATGTTAATACTATTATACCTCGTTTTGAAATATTAATAAAATTTTTTTTAAAATGTCAATATGTCAACCTATCTAAATTAATTATGAAAAAAAAAATGTATATCAGATTACAACAAAACCAACATTTGTTGGTTTTGTTGTAATCTGATATACATTTTTTTTCACCCTCATCACAACATAACCCTCACACAACATAACCCACTTGTCTACATAAAATTTTAATTAAAAATTATCATATATTGATGCACAAAGTTCAAAGTTTTATTTGAATCATTTCAATCCTGCCTCCAAAAATCAGCTTAAGTCTCCTGGCTTAGTTCTAACATTGAAAGATGCCATTACAGTCAATTCCCTTTCTATAAGGATACATCAGAATGTTATACCCAAATACACTGCCTAACTTCATATCATAACTTCTGAAAAGTTTGCATATTTTGCTAAATAGTTACCAAGGTTTCTTAAATATTGAAATTTTTTTTTTTTGGGGAAATGCTTTTTGAAAGAATGAAATACACAAAGAATGAGAGGAAAAAAATTACAAAAGAAAGAAGGAAGAGAAAGTTTGTGATGAATTGATGGCAGAAAGAGAGAGAAAAAAAAATTCAACTAACAGACCAAACCTTTAGGAGTCTTAGAAGTAAACTCTGAGTCAAAATAAAATGCTTCATCAGCACGTACAACTGCTGGTTTAAAAGGAGGGTTGACTTCTCGCCGCAGCAGTTTATCCCAGTCTATAGATGCAAAAAACGGGTGTTTCTTGACTCCATCAATGCCCTTCGTTCCATAGCCTGGCAAGAAATCAGACAGGTTGCTAACAATTAAGCATGCAGATTAGTGAATAAAAAAAGCAATGTTTGAGATCAAGCAGGATAATAATGTGCAGCTAAATGTTTTCAGGTTTTTTTTTGTTTTTTTTTATTTCCCAAAATCCATCTTCTTGGCTGCAACAGTATTGTCTGATTAATGATTAATTTTGTCAAGTGGGGGGAAAAAAAAAAGTCACTTCACATGAAGTTTTTTTTCAAAGTACTTTTCTTTTTTAAGGGTGCCACAGTATGAACTGTTCAGATGTAGAGTTTTTTTTTGGAAGAATAAAACCTGGATAGTTTTAGAAATCTTTTAATATTTAAGTAGACAAAAAAATATTTTTGTATACTATTAAATAGTCGATATCTTTAGTTAAAATTAACTTGAGTTAGCTTGGTTGATTATTACTTGTTGGGTTATTTAATGCTGAATTTTGTAAGGGAAACCCAACTTGCCTCAATAACCAGTATTCCCAATGTCAAGACACTCTGATGAACTAGAAGAAAGTTTTTTTATTTTGCATTAACTAACGAAGTGTAATGCTCAACCATTAATATAAAGGGTAAGTAAAAAAATTATCCACTCTTGCCATAACATATTTTTAGGTTTGTCACACTA
Source organism: Acanthosepion esculentum (assembly GCA_964036315.1). Classification (NCBI taxonomy): domain Eukaryota; kingdom Metazoa; phylum Mollusca; class Cephalopoda; order Sepiida; family Sepiidae; genus Acanthosepion; species Acanthosepion esculentum. Next base: position 25,994,307 of record OZ038495.1, on the reverse strand, counting down.
CCTTCTGTTCATGCATGTTTATAGTTGGTACTATTATGGTCATGTGATCAAAGTTTGAGCTTGATCACATCAATATTCTCACTACTGTTACAGTGTAAACATGGCCACTCCACTAGCAGTGTGCACCAAGTAGGAACAAAGAGCAGTGATCCAAATCTGCAGAGAACATGCTACCTCACTGATGATAACTCACTGATTCACCATCTTTTGACCTTACAGAATCTTCTCGTTAGTGGTGGAGGTTGATGAGTGTCCTGCTCCTCCTGTTCAGCCACTTTTAAACTTCTCAATCCACTCCTACACACTTCTATGTAGTAGTGAACAGTCACCACATTGTGTTAAAACTCTCCAATGAATTTCACCCTGACACCTTCCAACAAGAGAAATTGGATCACTGCTCTTTGTTCCTCTTTGGTGTATAATGTAAGGGAATGGATGCATTCTCACTGTAACAACAGCAAGGAAACTGGCACGATCAAGTTCAAACTTTGCTCATGTGACCACAATAGTACCAAATATAAGCACGCATGAACAGAAGCCAATGTGATAAAACTAAAGATATTTTATTGTGAAAGTGTGGATAATTTTTTTTTTTTTTTTTTTTACTTACCTTTGGAATTAAAAAAATACATTAGTGAAATTTTAACAAACAAGAATTGATTTGAATAAGTTTTCTTTTAGAAATTTCTAGAAAGTTACAAAGATTATTTTCTAACCTAGACTGTTAATGTTATATACAAATAGATCTACATTATATGAAATAGATTAAATCTAACATATTTTTAATATATTTTGTTTATAGATTATTTTTTATGGATACAACTTATTTGAGTAAATGCTCCATTTTTAATTAAACAGTATTAATTACATTTACTGGGCTTAAAGTTTGAGAAATTTCATAGAAAATATGTGTTCTCCGATAGGAATCGAACCTGTATCCCATATGGAAACTGTCATTTGGCCTGATGTGCTGTTAACTGTTCAGCCACAGAGAACTTCCGGTTAGCTATCTATCCCTGGTAATTGAAGGAGACATCAATTACAGCCCATAAAAATAAATATGCATATTTATAAAAGCATTAACATAAGCAGTCATGCAGTTTTTCTCATTTGTATATAGCAGCCAGCTCTAGAATAAAGCTATCAAGCAATAATTATATTCTACTGCTTAAATAGAACTTTCACTTCTTTGCAAAGGATAGCAGAGGTGAAGTAAATACATAGCAATTTGAAAGAAAGAAAATAAGCCAAACTTTGTATACAAGCCTTTATTTTTTATATATTTTCATCTTTTATTTTTAAATATTGCTATTTATTGTATACTCACTAGAAGCAAACTATCAGTGCCCTCCATCATAAATAACCCTGAGGTTATCTCATACTCAATGAATAAGGCTAAGCTCTTTGCTATGAACTTTACCTCTAACTCTAGTTTAGACGACAAAGACCATCTCTTACTTGACTTTCCCTATATCATAGAGTACAAGCTTCATGATATATCTACATCGGCTTGGGAGGTTTCTAAACTTATCAAAAGCCATGAAGCTACTTGTCCAGATAAAATCCCTGTAGTTCTCAAGAACCTCGATTCAGAACTGCCTCCAATTTTGGCAAAACTGTTCAACTGCTGCCTTAAGTAGAAATGTTTCCCAACTCATGGAAAGCATTTAGTGTGCACCCCATATTCAAGAATGCAGGTGAGCTCTCATCCTATTCACAATATCACCCCATCAGTCTCTTTAGCATTATAAATAAACTTTTCGAAGTTATCATAAATAAGAAAGTTGTTGAACACCTCAACAAAAACAAACTTCTGTGTGACAAACAGTATGTTCTGTATACTTCTAAATCCACAGTTGATATCTTAACTATTACTATGTATAGAATCAAGTAAGCTCTTGATAATAAAAATCTCAAGAGAGATTGCCCTAGATATCTCAAAGGCCTTTGATAAGGTATGACGCAAGAAATTGCTACACAAACTGACCAGTTATGGAATCACTGGGAGAGAGCTCTCAGTTATTCAGTTTTTCCTACTAGGTAGATATATATAGTGATTTTCCAAGCATAGCTTAGATGTGGCACAAAGCTGAAAGTATTGGTCACCCAGTGAGGATTGAACTCACTACTCAGTCGTAATTGTTCTAGCGAGATAAGCTTGCTAACCATTACACCACCTCGGGGTGCCCATCCTACTAGGTGTGTGTGTGTGTATATATATATATATATATATATATATATATATATATATATATATATATATATATATATATGATACTACAGTGTATTGCTGCACATCCAAATATCTTGATGACCAGTGCCTGTCAGCTGATTTCTTCCCTGGCCTAACTTTCAATGGGGAAATGACTGGCCAATATCATTTGATACATCCAAAACTAAACATCACTATTGAGCAAACCCAAAACATGCACCAATCCTGATGAGTGGCCATATCCTCAAAGAGACTCTCTGTCTTGACCACCTACTGGGGCTAAAGCTCACTCTTGACCTAAAATGGAATGTGTATATTTGTGTCATTGCAAAAGATGCTGGAGGAATAGTCGATTTATTGTATTGTGCCAGAGAATACCTAACTCCAACTGCCATGCTCTATCTTTTTAAAAGTTAGATCAGACTAAAAATGAAGTATTACTGCCACATCTAGGCTGGTGATGCCCAGTCCTCACTGTCCAGTCTCGACAAGAAAGTGATTAAGTGACCTGTCAGTGATGAATTATTCCCCACCCCACAACCCTTATCACACAGACAAAACATTATCAGCCTTTCACTACTATATTGCTATGCCAGATGCTCAGATGAATTATATTCCTTCGTGCCACCAGCTCGGGCCTTCACAGCTAAGACTCAACATACTGTATTAAAGGTGGCAAACCATCCCCCATTCCCTTAGTGTTCCTTTGATAAAAAGCATGTTCCACTCAAGCAGCTTCTTCCCCAAAACTTACTTTGTAGAACAAATTCCCAAGAGAAGGCTCCCCTGACAACTAAAATCTTGGTCTCTTTGTGTCCAGGGTCAACTGATATCTAAAGAAAAATCTTATTTTTGATAAATTGTGTATCCACTGGCCAAGGTCTTTGAAAAGGCTTATTTATAATTTCATTGTATTGTTTTCAAGAGCTGTCAGCATATTTTATAACTAAAAACATTGAAAACAAATGAATTTAGATTAAATAATCAGAATAAAGAATAAATACTTGATAAGTTAGGAAAGGTAGCATTTGAATATTAAAAGAAAAAAAAAAAGTTTTAAATGAAATATTAAAAATACTGTCCAAATATTAAAGAGATAACCATTTGTTATGGAAAATCAATTTTAGTTAGTAACACTAGGTAAAATAATACAAACAAGTTACATTTAAGTAATCAAAACAAGAAAAAAACTATCTAATGATTTATGTAATATTTAAGTGTTATAGCATGCATAATCCTTTTTTATCAAATACTTTATAAATGCAAACTGGTTACTCAATGAATTAAGAAACAATATTGAGCATATCTGTTGGCACTTAACATTTCATTCATATAAAGATTTCTGATTTGAGAAATTTCATTTCTTTACTGTCACAAATCAGCGATATTTTATCATTTAATATAAGGTTGTATGTTTAAATTATATGTAGAAGAGTTAAAAGAATAAACTTAGTTTGGAGTTTATATAGTTTTGGTAGATGCTAGTATTACAAACAATGTGATTGGAAAATAGAATTACTGACAGGAGCATACTAAATGAAATGTAACAAATAACAATGCATGCAAAAAAGAAAAAAATATCAAGAAAAGAAAGCATCAATTTTAAAGGAAAGAAACAAAAATGAATTGAAACGCAATCTGAAAGGTAAAATTAAATTTACATAACTTTATATATGAATATGTAGTTCTGATGTAAAGAGGGAAAAACAGAAAGATATTATCCTTAAAATAAATGTTAATCAAAAAAATTACTTACATATTAAACATCTTAAATATAATTTATAATTATCTTCATTTGATACATATATTAAAAATTATGTCAGATGGCATTTTGAAAGACAAACAGACACACACACACATTTGTATGTTTATATAGCATTTATTAAATTCAGCTTAATATATTGGAAATCTACATAAAAATCTTTAAGGGTTTGTTGTGCCAATCTTCAAAGTATTTTTTGCATATTCTTTGAAAATCAGAATTTGAAATTGTCATTTTACCTGAGCTTGAGTATAAACAACAGGTGCCAGTAAGAATTTTGTCAATTATCTTAGCTATAAGAATGAACTAAGTTTAGACTGGCACAAACCCATGGTATTGGGTCACACTGTGAGGCCCAAACTAATAATGAACAGGTCTACAGAATGATCTTACTAACTTCTGAACTATAACAGAAATTGTTTACAAATGTGTGTGCATGTGTGTCTGCAAGAAAGTTTACACAATCTTGTGATGAGTATCAATCTGTTCATACAATCCATTACCTCTAATATAGATAAAGATAACACCAAGGAAAATAATTTATATATAAAATGAAAAATGCCATAAAAAATATCTGCTTATGACAAACATACAAGTTATTTTACAGATAAAGTAAAAAAAAAAAAAAAAAGAAATCTGAACTTTTTGTTAATATAATTATTAATAACATGTTATAAGAAAGATTTACGACAAGTTGAAGTTTTGAGTAAATATGAGAATTGCAAAACTAAACTCTGAATGAGAAAAAAAAATTCAAGAGAATTTGTGGATTGTAAAAGTATTTCATACCTAAACGGTTCTGGGGATTCCTTTTGAAGAGTGCACGCAACAGACTCTGAGCCTCTGCAGAGAGAAACTGAGGCATACCTAATTTAGCTCTGAAAATAAAAACATTATATTGAAAATATCAATAATTTTATGTTACCTATTTTCAGATATAGCTTCCACAATAATATCCAATAGTGAAAAATTAAAAACAAGAGCAAACAAACAAATATACAGTAGAGATTAGAAAATAAATCCTAATACAGGTAAATTGAAGTTTCAGTGAAATTTGGTTGATGAATATAAAGATGCAGGAAATATATTACATAGACATATTTTATATTAGTGGTTAGCCTAATTACTTAACCAACTATGGCATCAATCATAGCAGTAACCAAATATCTGGAGATTACACACACACACGCACAAGTGAACATTTAGAGGTGACAGTTGGTTTCATGCTGGACACAATTGTCAGGCCTGACGATTACATCCAGCATAAAAGACTGTTGCCTCTAAGTGTTGACTTCAATGTTCACTTTTACACACACTATCTCTGATAGTTAGCACTTTATTTCATAAATATAGCACACCTTAAGACTCTCTCTCTCTCTCTATATATATATATATATATATATATATATATATATATATATATATATATATATATATATATATATATAATGCTGGCTGCTGCTATTAACACTAAAAGCTCTTTGCTATGAATTGAGCACTGGTAGCTGGTTATGCTTATATCTTGTATATAAGGTGTTAAAAAAAATTCCCTTTTTCTGCTGCATGAGCTGATGGCCTAAGGGTGAGAGTCTCTGAATGATGTCAAATCGGTTGGGTTTTGATCCTGGCTTGAAGCAATCACATGTCTAGCTACACTGTGATACAACAAAACAGTCTGTGGATGACAATATATATATATATATATATATATATATATATATATATAAAAATCACATCTATATATCTGTCCAGCTCGGGACACCACATGTTGAAGATGTGGAAAAATAATCTGCTATTTTGCAAAAGTATGTTGTTCAGGGATATCTGCCACTCTCCATTCTTCTAAACCTGTAGTAATGGCAACATCATTTAAAGATTTGTTTGCAGCAACTAACCTGATAAAAATAAATGGGAGGAAGGTCAGAGCTCTCGTGGACACTGAGTACCAAGAACTTCATTTGTGGATTGTTGATTCAAAAGCCTCATCTGCCTATCCTACTGAGGAATAATACCGTGTCAATGATATAGACTTCTGAGATCTCTGATGTCAGGTAAATGTGGAAGTGGAGAGACAAAAATCTTGGGACAGATTTTATGAGGCAACACAAAAGTATCTGTGTGAAAGTTGGTGGAAAGAGACCTCATTTAAGTGTGTGCAGACTGACTACCTTCTCTATTCCTCCTCCCAGACTCTTTGCTAATCTTGTTGAGAACTGAAAACTGATACCTGTTAAATTTAGAAAATAAAGTAAGTAAGATAAAGAATTCATTGTTACTGAAGTAAATAGACTACTTTCAGAAGGAATTATTGAGCCCAGCACTTCCTGGCAAGACCAGGTCATAGTGACTACTAACAAACAACATAAAAACAGAATGGTGCTTGACTATGATTAGATTGTTAACAGATTCACTATGTTGGATGCCTACCCTTTACCTAAGATCGAGGAATTGGTAAATAAGGTGGCACAATACAAAATTTATAGTAACATAGATTTGAAATCTGCTTACTACCAAGTCCCAATATCTGAAAAAGAAAATTTATACAGCCTTTGAATGAATAACTTTGATGGCAAGTTATATCAATTTTGCAGGGTACCATTTGGAGTAAACAATGGAGTAGCTTGTTTTCAAAGGATAATTGATAAGTTTATAACTGACAATTCATTCTCCCACACATTTGCCTAATTAGACAATATAAATATCTGGGGTAGAAGCCAGGAACAGCACGATGAGAATGTCAAATTTACAGAAGCAGACAAGAAATTCAATTTAATTTAAAATCATAAATGCTGTTTCTTCCACTCTTCAGTGAACTTTCTAGACTATACAATATCTGTACAATTAAACCAGACCTCAAGTTACTTTGACCACTTAAAGAACTTCCCCTTCTTCACAATATTAATTCTTGTCTTGCATTGGGAATGTTCTCTTACTATTCTCAACGGATTGCTAAGTATTTTGAAAAAGTTGCCCCTCTTTTCATGCAAGCCAATAACTTTACAGTACCCAAGACTACTGAAAAAGCCTTCAAATATTTGAAAACTGAAGTGGAAAACAACAGTGTATACTATCGACAAAACAGTTCTTTTTACTGTACAGACCGATGCTTCATACCACATTATTGCAGCCTCACTAAACCAATCTGATAGATCAGTAGTTTTTTTTTCAAGGACCGAGTACCAGCAAATGAAAACACTCTTCTTTAGAAAAGGAAGCCCAAGCCATCGTAGAGGCCTTATGTAAATGGAGGCACTACTTAACGGAATGTCACTTCACTTCCTGATCAGATCAGTGGCATTCATGTACTTTTTGACTACAGTAAATGGATATATAGTTTGGCCAACGACATGGCCAGCAGTAAATATGCTAATTTTATATTTTGTGTATGATGTCACCTCCTTAAAATTAGCTTCAAAAGTTGCATAATACACGAGTATAACATTACAAAGCAGAAGTGCATAGACCATGCAAACAAGACATTTATTCAATTATCTAAAATATTTTATGATACAAATTATATGGTAGACATCAGCAAGTTTTTATATAAAAACTCTCGCACAGAGCTTCCTTCATTAAGGTTATACCAGCAGAAATCATAAAATCAAGATCGAGGCCTCCAAACGACTCAAGTAGCACAAGTAGATACAGTCAATATGGTGGGTGGGGGAGACGAACATGTGCCCATTTCAATCAAAGAAATATTTTATTAGAATAATTTTCACTACATTACAAAATGTTTACAATCAAAATTCTTTTAGTTGGGTTTTCATTTGTAGATTAACAATTGTAAGATTTCAAAAACCTCAATTAGTCAAGAATATTTACAATATTCAAATATATTTCCATAACAAGTCACTACTTACTTGAGAATCTGTGTCATGGTCTCTTTTCTGTTTTGGCCCTGGAATGGCAGAGCGCCGGTTAACATCTCAAACTGAAATTGAAATGAAAGAAAGCACATGTATAAAAATGACATTATTACACTACAATATTTAAGAGGCTAAGTGAATGGGTGGAAAGAGTCAAAAGTGAATTATTAGTAAAATGTAAGCATATGGTACATATGCTTTTCGAAATTTGTTTAATTTTTTAAAAGCTTTTAGATGATCTATTCTTCAGGCACTGAATTATGGAGATTTGAAAGAAAAAATATTAGTTTCAAACAATATACATTGATACACACATCATCTGGTAACATTTTAGCATTTAAGTCATCAGAGTTACAATGATAGAGCATGGGTAATTTTAATTTAATTATTAAGCTACTGTTTTCCACCAGACATTTGTCAATTTTTACTACCTAGTAGTAATACTAATTTTCTTAATGACATGTCTCTTCAAAAAGGTAAGTGATCCTGGCTCTCCAGGGGTCTTTTTTTCTTTCTTTTAACTGTAAATTGCTATGACTTCTTGTGAAAGATAGTGGAGAGGTTTACCTCTGCTGTCTCTAGTTTTGAACTCTTAAAAATCAGTTGCCACTCAAGAGCCATCCTCTATTGTACTTCCCTCTGAGCACAAACTGTGTGGTCGTATTATCTTGGATCAGGAATTTTCCAAATTCCTCAAAAACATTGACTCTATAAAGGATACTGCCCAAATAAAATCTCTGTTGTTGTACTTAAAACCTTGAAATATCTCCAATTTTTGCAAAGTTGTTTAACCGAGAAATGTTACACTAAGTCTGTTAAGGTTGTCAGCTGCTTTCCTCATTTCCAAGAATGCTGGTGAGCATTCATCTTCATTGAAAATGTCATTAGCAAACTGAGTCCATTATGAACAAGGAGGTAGTTGATCAGAAGCAACACCTGAGCAACAACAGTATAGGTTTAACTCCTCTATGTTCAATACTGATGCTTCAACCTTTGCTCACAGAATCACTGACACAGTTGATGGTAGATTCATCACCAGAGCAATTACTTTAAAGTGAGGCATAGGGGTTTGCTACAAAAACTCCAGTTAGGACATCTTTGGAAGAGTTTATGCAATCAAATCCTTATTTTCAGGTAGGTTCATGAAAGTCATTAAGAATGGCAAGTCTTCTGAGGCCCATGAGATCAATGCAGGCGTCTCTTAACCTCAAGGTTTTCTCTTTTTTTATTAATCTGTCCAGGAATATTATCAGATAACAGTTTTGCAGCTGATCTCTCCTCTGACCTAATTCTAACAGTTCAATGGAGAAATAACTAACTTGTAACTTTCAATACCCCAAAAACGAAGTTAGTATCATCACCGATGAAACCCTGAGTTTTCTCTTGCCATAATGAATAGCTGCCTGTACTATCAATGAGACCTAACGTTTTAAAAATCTATTGGATCTCAAGTTCACTTCAAATCATATAAAAAATCCCTTGCTAAAGACACTAGAAAGTGGTCAGTTTATTCTACCACTCCAAGAAGTAACTGGCTCCTACTGTTATGTTTCATTTTTACAAGATGAAGAATAGACCATAAATGGAGTATTACTGCCATATGTGGGCTAGCTGCTTATTCCTCAATTTCTAACTTTTGACAGAGTTCAAAGTTGTGTAGTTTTTCTACTCTGCAACATCTTTCCCTATAAATGCAACATCACAAGCCTATGACTACTATCACTATTTCCATGATAAATGTTCAGATAAACTCCATTCTTTAGTTACACCAGTTCAGAAGTTTACAGATACAATGTGCCATGCCACTTCCACAGAGTTGAATCAGCCTCATTTCCCCTGTATTCCAAGTGTAAGAAAGTTCTAGTCATACCTTTTCCCCTCATCAAGAATTACAACAACTGCCAAGAATAATCTAATACATAGATACTTCCCTGAACACTACAATCTTAACATCTTCAATCAAAGAATCAATTTTTATCTGTCCTCCCTATCCTTGTAATCTCCCTCTTTCATTCATGAAAATGTGAAACAAGAGACAATCTAAAAACCTCAACAATTCAATCCAATTACCTGAATAAAATAAAAATGTAAACTATAAAATATATAAACAAAATAAATGAACTATAATTTATGAATAAAGAATGTTTGGTTTGTTTTATGGCATATCAACCTCAATGGGTTATTTAATGCTGACAAGATTTTTATTGCTGGTAATATTTTTTAAAAAAGTATTTCTGGTAATATTTTTCCCAAAAATGTATTGCTAATATTAAAACCCATTTTTACATTTTCATAGTGTTTTGACCCCAGTTTGGGGGTTAACTATTTGCCCATAGCTGGGACCCTAATAGGTGCTACCACCCCAGATCAGGGTGGACCTGGGAACACCAGCAATTAAGAGGTGGTTCGACACTCCTCAAAACCTCCTGATCAGAGGCCTTGCTGTCAGATGTAGTTTATCGTCATACCCAGGACAGAATAAAGAATGTAAACAATGCTATAAAAGATAACATTGTGACATATTTTTCAATAGTACCATATTTGGTGTCTACTGAGATGAGCTCTAGATCCTATGTTATAAATTGTAAATCCTGAATAATGGAATTAATAAATATCTATCATATCCATTTTTTGGTTTAGTTCCTGTGTGGGGGAAGGGGAAAAGAAGAGTTCAAAACAAGTTCACTACAGAGGAAAGAAGTGTAACTCCATCACTGTAAATTATGGAGCACACTGTCCACCATAGATCATGCCCACTTCCAAGCTTCTGTCAACAGCTGCTGACAGCAAACTGTCTGCCTCTTCAAGTGAATCCTTATGTCAAATACATCAATATTCATCAGGCAATGGTATTTTAAAGATTGCATTCATGTATGTGCATTTTTTGCTTTGTCAATGGCTGTTTATATTCAAAGCACACAAAGAGTCATGCTTTCTTAGCTTCAGGTGATTTGCCACACCTTCTCCTGATCTCATGATCCCACAGGTGGCAGCCAAGCTGGCCTCTTTAACCTAATGCTTCTCCACAACGGGGCAGCTAGCACCTCCTCTCCAGATGTCTCCAAATAAACTTAAAGGATTGAGCAGGCTCAGTTCAACCAGTCTTTTGCTTTCCAATGATGTACCATCACTTCTGCTTGCCGATGCCATTGTTCCCAGATGGGGGTGCAAATCTTTCATTAAGCACGGCACACCTTCAATGATAACACAGTGTAACAATATGATTTCTCACATATCTTTAGAAGATAAGGAGATAAAAAGAAGGAATTTAAGTCCACTCAACTAGTGGAGTTTTATATGAATTTTGTCTCCAGTCCATCTTGAGTGAACTTAGGGATCAGTGTTTCAGGTTTCAGGTCTCCAGTTCGCCTTTAATTGGGAAACAAAAATTTTATAAATGATTTTAAGTAATCATAGAAATAGTCCTTTGAACAGTTGACCAATTATATGGCTTAGGGGTGGTCCCAAATCTTCTAGAATGATAAGTGGATGGAGGGGGTGGGACCCCAGGATTATCCATATAAGCAAAGAAGTTGGGGAAAGTGGGTCCAGCCATGAGAGAAGTAAGTAGATGACTAGAGGAGTTGGAGCTGCCCAGTGGTCAGTGACAGAAGAACCAGCAGTGAGGAATCAGGATTCGCCAAGGCCAATGAAGTTAGGAAGATAGCAGCCCACCTCTTGAAGCTGAAGGAAGGATTCCATGTTTAAGTGAGATATTTCCAACTAGAGATTCTTGAAAAAAAAAAAAAATAAATAAATAAATGTCTTCATTTTCTTTTTTTTGTTTTGTTGAAAGCGATCACGGCCGAGAAGACAAACCTGTGCACATAGCGAGTTCAGTGTATATGCAAATACACTCAACCTTGGATGTCATCACAGGTGCAGTGAGAGACGAACGATCAAAGAATGTTGTCACAATTTTGCCACAAATGGCATCATAAGAGTAACAGCTCTTCTTCAATTCTGATTTGCATTGGCCGTATGGATTTTTCACATATCTTTTGGTAGGCACAGCCAGCATGCATCCTCAATAAATGATTTGTTTTCTTCGATATCTCTACAGTTAAGGAACTTATCTATCCCCACATATTTGCATCTCTTCTGTTTGTTATGCAGACACTGCCTGGTGCTTTGATAGCATTGATCCAAAGTAATAGCTAGGAATCTAGTGGATTTATGCACACACACACACACACCCCCCAGCACATCAAATTCAAGAGTGTTGCTGGCTTCTGTGTAATTCCCAACAATTTCAACTTCTCAGCAAGCACACGTATCCCTCATTTATTGCAGTCACTTTAACTTTTTTATTAGACCAAGACCAACACAACTTTGTGCTCACTAAAGTGAGAGCAACACAAATCTAGAAGAGCCAAACACAGTATTCTGTTGACACAGACAGAAATGCCTTTTAGTGCTTTGTTTCCATTTTGGCTGGGAAAATGAGTGACACTGATGTTTTTAGTTCTTGAGCACTCTTATGCTATGTACCTGACTCTGCTGCAGCAGTAGTAGTAGTAGTGCACATGAGCTCCTGGTTTTCTGTTTAGACACTCTCTCATCATGTGATCTGGACCATTGCACTTATAGCAAGTGACTTTAGAGTGTGTGTGTGTGGGGGGGGAAGTCTCACAAACGTTTTTGGTCAGTTATGCAGTTGTGTTACGAATGCAGATAGCCACAAACATGCATATACTAAGGTTAATCTCCGCTTGAGAACAGAAGAGGTCATGTGGGAGTCTCGAGTCATTTTGGGGAAGCAGGTCAAGATGTCGACTGACCCAGTTACCCTTAGTAACAGATGTCTAGACAGAATCTAGACAGGGGCCTGACGTAAGGTCATGAAGCAGCAGGAGCTGGAATTCGCGCCAGATGCAGGACACGTGTGAGTTAGAAAATTACTTTGAAGTCAGTTGCTGTCTTGTCTTTGAAGGAACAAGACACAAAATCGAAGCGCTGATAACTTATGAACGGAACTTGTCCGATTCATCATAAGCAACTCCGGATAAGAAATATAAGGATGTATATTTCTGTTCGTTAACTCCAAATTGAAGAGAAATCGGGTTATTTATCACAGAAGAGACAAGGAGATTTGTATGCTGAGACTACAGCCTGTGTTTGAAGAAAGAAAAGAGAAGACAAGAGAGAAGAAGAAAGTATATATCTTTGTTGCAGCCGGACCGTGATTAAAGCTGAATTGGGTAAAGAAGAAGAAAGAAAGAAAAGAGGAAACATGAGAGAGAAAAGAAAAGATAATAAGCAGGAGAGAGAACTGAATATAAAGATAAGTGACTATATTTTGGACCCGTGCTAGAAAGATACACATGCATTCATGAACTTTATGTTATCGCAAACACCTTTCCACATGTTGAAATAGTAATATATAAATCCTATCCCCATCTCTCTTTGGTTATGCGTTAATTTCTGCATTCATAGTCATTCGTAGTTATTATTCTTTTTTGCATCCATTCGGGTTCAGCCGAATTTATTTGGATTTGGGTGTATTTTTGTATCCGCAACGTAAGCCTTGAGATTATGGTCGTCGGACACTTTACTCATGCTCATATTTCTTTTCTTTTATCTTAATATCTTGTGTATAAGTGTAAATTAAAATTCTTATACCAAAATTTATCGCGCCTTATTGTTCATTCTTGAATTGTGGATCAGTATATGTGTTGAAACCAAAGCGAACCTGGGAAAAGATTATTGTTCGATTATCTCAATCGAACAGTGTTCTTTAAAATATTTTGTTTACTAATTGTCCATTTGTCATGGTCTGGAAGAGATAGCCCGTATCTTTCCACAGACGTGATGATGTATATATCTCCTGGTCGGCATATGATTGCGTTCTTAATTATTCATCGAGTAGAGCATATGACAAGCTGCCATGACTGGATTTCTCCCCAGTCAGTTTGTCCTTCATAAGGACAAGGCGGCTGGTCAAGTGATAATGCATCCATTCTGGAGGATGCATGCAGGCACAGTTTTACGTGGCTTGGAAGTCCAACCACAAAAGCACACACACACACACACACACACACACACACACACACACACACACACACCAATAAAGTCAGGTATTCCTCCAAATAGCAATGCCAGTTTCTTCAACTTTGCCAAGTAAACATTAACTGTTTCACTATAAACAAAGCATCCTTAATCTGGTTTGTATTTGATTTTTCTTTTTGGCTTAACTGCAGATAGACAGCAAACACTCCTCCAGTCAGTCGAAGGTGCAAACCCGTGAGTAGGTCAATCCTGCAGCACAAATAGAGAATTAAAAAAAAAAAAAAAAAAAAAAAAAAATGATTTCACTGCAGAAGAAAGAGTAACTTACTCAAACATTGTAAATTGTGGAGCACACAGTTCACCATAGATCATAGCCATTTCCAAACTTCTGTCAACAACTGCTGGCAACAAACTGTTTGCCACTTCAAGTGAATCCTTAAATAAATGTCAAATCCATGAATATTCAGAGTCCGTCTATATTTCTGAGATGAGGTATTATGTACAGTATTTACATTAGTAGGACTATTGTCCTCATCTTTGTCGCCATATTTGTCACAACGTTTCGGCCGTTGTACGCTCCGGCCTTCTTCAGGTGGTTGGAATTTCGAACCGAACCCTTTATTTCGATCACTGGGGTAGACTGTTCTAGTTCCACGAGCCAAGTTTGATGGATGTCAGTTATCAGTTATCTCCTGCTAATTTTCCCTCTGAAAGTTCTCCACTGCCTGAATCGGGTATTGAACTCACACTCTTTTGGGTCTGTCACTGGATCTAACCAACACCTTTATCCACTCAAGGACACATGGCACAGTGGATAAAGGCGTTGGTTAGATCCAGTGACAGACCCAAAAGAGTGCGAGTTCAATACCCGGCAGTGGAGAACTTTCAGAGGGAAAATTAGCAGGAGATAACTGACATCCATCAAACATGGCTCGTGGAACTAGAACAGTCTACCCCAGTGATCGAAATAAAGGGTTCGGTTCGAAATTCCAACCACCTGAAGAAGGCCGGAGCGTACAACGGCCGAAACGTTGCGACAAAGATGAGGACAATAGTCTGACTAATGTAAATACTGTCCATGAATATTCATTAGCTAATGGTATTATAAGGCTCATAATCATACACACACTTTCTGTATTGCCAATGGTTATTTAGATTCAAAACACACAAGACATCATGTATGTTTAGCTTTAGGTAATTTGACACAGGTCTAGTCTCAGGTGAATTTTAATCAAATTCAGTCTTATTGGTTTTACTCTAGTTACAAATTGGTCTGTAGATTATGTAATGTTATTTGATGAATAGACACACAAACAAAAGAAAGATACTTGCAATAGGAAGTGTTCTCTACACCCATTGAGACCACTTACTAGCTACATCCTGTAATAAATAATCCTGTTAGCATTTGTTTATATTATCCCAAAGCAATTAATATTCACAAATTCATTACCAATTCTAGTAGAATTAAATAGCCTTATAACAATGTACTTTTATTGTTTTAGCATAAGGTAATTTAAAGTTAAATTATCCAAAAGTTCAGAATAATTTTTCTAACTTCACCTTTGTTTTTTTAAACAAATTTTTGATTTACATAAAAACAAAAAACTGAAAATGAAAAATAGCAAGGCAGAAAGTTATAAGCTATCTTTTAAAAGTGTGATTTCTTTCCCAAGATTCTCCACATCATATCCACAAATCCCAATTATAATTTTAAAATGTCATTTCACCAAGGTGATAGCTAAGAAGTTGAATTTAGAAATGTAATTAAAAACTTTCCTTGATCAACAAAAGTAAATGTTTTTTTAACCATTGACGTGTTAAAACATAGTATGTAAATAAATTTACTAAGAATTAAGATCAGTTTCCCCTCCAGAATTAGCTTCAAAGGCTATTAAAAACAATTTGTACAATCAAGCCAAGAAAAAAAAACAACCCCTCCCCACAAAAAAAAAAAAACGGATAGATTTTTTTGTCAAGTAATAGCAAATGATAGGAATTTCTAATTTAAATTCTCTGGCTCAATTACAAATAACAGAAATTTCTGTTACCGTTAACAGAACATAGGAAAGTAAGATTGGGTCAATTTTTGAATTTTAGAAATATAGGCAACAAAATATAAGAATTTATAAAAACAGTATAATTCGAATGTCATTTTGTTAATAAAAAAATGGACAAAAAAACAAAACAAAACAAAAACCTTACCATAAGGACACCATATGACCACCAGTCTGCAGCAGTTCCATGTCCTTTTCTATTTACAACTTCAGGTGCCATATATTCTATTGTGCCACAAAAAGAAAATGTTTTCTTTTCATCAAACAAAGATTCTTTACTTAAGCCAAAATCTGTTAGTTTGATGTGCCCATCAGCATCAAGTAAAATACTGAAAAAAAAAAAAAAAAAAAAAAAAAAAAAAGTTTAAAATTTACTTTCTTATAAAAAAAAAACAAAGAAATTTTATGTCAGAGTACTGTGTACAAAAACAGGTACAATTTTGGCATACTTCTGAAACAGAAAGTGTCTATGTTAAAAAGAAAAAAATTCTATATGAAAATATTAACATTTACATAAATCTCTTGGAATGTACAATTTTCTGGTATTGCTTTTCATAAGGAGACATTCTAATTTACTTTGTTTTTAAGATTCTTTGAAATGGTTGTGTATGGTTAAGAATCTTGGCAATTTTCATGAACTGTAGCGTTTTTCAATCATCTGTGAAATCTTAGTACAATCAAAACACTGGTGATATATGCAGTAGTTTTTATATGGCATAAGTTTGAATTCCAGTTAGGTTTGTTCATTTGTAAAAAAAATTGTTCTTATAATAAAAAGTTTCAGTTTTAAATAACCCACAAAGGGTTGATAATTTGTAAAAAAAAAAATAAAATCAATTATATATCATAACCCCAGTAGATAAACTCTTCTTAAAGAAACCCGACTGAAATTATGTCCTTCAATCTGTGGTAATTAATGCAAATACTCCATATATCGAGAGACAGTCATTGAAGAGGTTCTTTGCTATGATCTCTGCTGCAAAAATCCAAGCAAAATGGTGGCTGTCAATTATTGTTAAAAATTTACATAACCACAGGTATTAGGTAGTGGTCTCACAATTTGTGTGTACTTGGTTTGATGAAGTTTGGTGGTGATGATGAATTAATGCATCTATTCCCTTTGTATGGAAAAATAATTTGGTTGATATATAAAAAATAAAAAGGTTTGCATCAGATTTTGCCTTTAATGTCAAAAACAAAGTGATTAATTCTTGTTTCTTTTTGATATCCTTATCCTTAATTGTAGCAAGTGAATGAATTCACCATTTGCTGTATCATTTTTTGGGATGCAATTATCATAGCATTAGTTATTTGTATGCAATGTCTTACATTATATATATATATATATATATATATATATATAGCGCTTCATAACTTGTGTACTCCTGAGGCAGTGTTTTATGTTCTCTAGTAGAGCAATGTTAGTACCTGATTTCTAGTGCCATCTACTTTCCTTATTCAGAGTTCTGCATGGTTGTCAATGATGGACAGACTAACCATATCAACTGATTAACCAAAAAATCAGTACCTAATTAGTACCATCACATTTGATTGGGTGAATATTCATAGAAAGTTCTACAACATACCTAAATTTGCACTTAAGGAATTTTCTATCAAATGTGTTGACTTAGTACCATTATCTGCTTGTAGTTTCTAAAGTCCCGGTACTAATTTTGGCCCTAGATCTTGTGGTAAAATGCTTATCACAACTCATCAGTCCCATGACAAGACCTGGTTGTAGGATCACTGTGCAACTGTGAACTTGACCAATTCACTTCATATATCAGAGATGAAAAACCAGAATTTAGGTGTCATATAAATTAGGCAAGTAGACCTGGTGGAGCCCATCTCTCTCCAGGTCAAACCACAGCTGATGTCCTCTAACTTGAAGGCTTGCCTTGATTCCATTGTGTGTGTGGGGGGGATACTCAAATTTTGCTGCTAACTTCACTCTAGGAAGGCCTCTGTTCTGCAGTGCCATGTCATCACCGTACTGGTCCATCTTATTGTGCTAGATGGCCATTGACTCTACAAGAAGATTCAGCAACCTTTTGATAAGTCTTGTCTTTAATCCTACTGGATGTCTCACCACCCTTCTCACCAAAGAAGCTTAATGGTGGAACCAGTTTAGTCATCGATGACCTGACCATGTGGCAGGTAGTACCAAGTTACATGATACCAGTAACACAGTGCGTCTTGACATTGACTAAAAAAAACAATATATATCTGATTTCTATCATGAATGTAGAATAGATGACTGACTATAGGTGCCACCACTACTGGATGAAATTGAAATTTTCCAGTTTGTTACTGTTGACAAAAGCACAATGCTTCTACACTAAATCTGTAGTGATGTCAACATGTATTTGTACCTTGTGGTACTTTTACTTCTATTAATAATTCTTTTCTGGTGATAGTTGTGTCTACTAATCTGCCATCTATTGCAATTGTTATGCATATTTAAAGAGATTATACATGGTTGATTGGTTAAACTTGCTACTGTGGCCTGTAAACTGTTTGATAAAGTGAAAGTGTGTATTAATTTTCCATGTATCTTGTAATCCTATTTGTATATGCTACATTTACATGTTTGTCCTTGATTGGCTCCTAAGAGCAAGGATCGAAAACTGGTTAGCCTCTTTTTTGTTGTTTTCTTGTTCATTGTTATTTTTTCAATTCCCCTCTTTACGCAGACATATTTTATAAATTTGCTCCTTTCTCCCAACCATTTGTTTGATTATTTTTAAATACAACATTAATATGTCCATTTTTATAGCATTAATAAAGTTTTGTACCCTTCCCATAGACTATTAAAGAACAAAACAAATATATATGTTCAAGTGAGGGTATTGAATGTGTTTCAGTAAATACTTGTATATATCTAACACACATACAAGATTGGATGCAAGGTGCTGCTGATTATATGTCATATGTCAAAGCCATACAAAATATTCCTCTTGTTGTTGGCATGAATTCTGCTGCATATGGTGATTTATTATTTCAAAATGTTTAGAACTCTAAATAAGCTTATCTGCCAGGCATTGTATCAATTTGGATTTTACATCTATAACTATAAAGCCTTTCTTACTGCAAGTTTAAACTAAATATGATTGTAGAAAAATACTTACTTTTCTGGTTTTAAATCTCTGTACACTATTCCAAGCCCATGCAAGTGGTCAAGGGCTAAAGCTAATTCAGCAAGGTAAAATTTTACGTCCTCCTCAGTGAACATTACCTGAAACAATAAAAATAACATTTACAATGGATGAGTATAAAAAATAAAATAGAACAAATTTGTTTTGTTATGGAAAGTTGCAAATAGAATACTAAATAAATATAAATTGATATAACTGACTGTACATTTCAGCATACACACATAAAATCTCAAATACCATGTTTAATTAAGTAATTATTCATTTTAAATATACAAGCTAAGCAAGCAGTTTACATTTGTGGTTTTTGAAAATTCTGACATTGTGATTGAGAAAAATATGCAGATTTTTAAAGGCACACAGACACTCCCTTTAAGGTGCAGAATTGTAATATTACAGGAAAATTTTAGAATAAAGTTTTAAAACCATTTTTAAATATTTTTTTTGTAAAATATTGCATAATCTGTACTCTTTCAAAGAACATAGTAGTAAACAAGTTTTAAAAACAAATGTAAAATGTTATTGAACACAAGATCAGATATGCCATTTTATTTTTATTTTTTTTTAAATATAGTCTATCAAGAGAAAGTGTTGATTGTGAAAGTATGTCAGTTTAATGTGCGTGTATATACATTACACACACATTATATATATATATATATATAAAAATTTCAGGCAGTATATCTGTAAAAGGACAATATGAATAAAGGCAAAAGGAAAACTTATCTTAGCCAATGTGTTTTGTCTTCTGAGGGACTTTATCAAGGTAAATGATAAAGTCCCACAAAGGGCGAAAACGTGCCAGTTAAGATAAGTTTCCCTTTGTGTGTGTATGTATCACACTTTTAGCACATAACATATTTACACACACACACACATATATATATATATATATATATATATATATATATATATAAAGAAAGAACAGTAAGATATAAAATCCGGTGTTCTTATAGATATTTTTATTTTTACACAATAGTGCTCAATGTAAATTTACAGAGCATTAATATTATAAATTAATTGATTTAAAATATGGGTTTTTTGCTACACAGTGATAACCATGTTTCAGAAATGGAGGCTAAAGCCTTCGAATTTAATTTTGTTATTAAACCAAAGACATTAGTTCCATTTCCTCGCCAAGTGAATTTTGGAGTAACTTATTTTTAAAAATTTACAGTTATTAAAGGCACGGCAAAGATTCATAATTGAGGGTTTCCAAGGATACCGAGAAATCCATTCATCTAGACAAGGGGTGGTAGGGGGTTCAATTTTTTAATTTTTGTTGTATCAGTTAATAGTTACATTCGAAAGCGAGGTTATGTTTTATCGATGGGTAGGGATGTATTTTTCAACAAATTCTGACATCCGCTAAATGCAGGTCGTCTGGGTTTTTTTTTTTTTTTTATAAATTTTATTTTTAACGGCAAAAATTCTTACGGTATTTTTTCTATTTGTATATTTAAAGATTTTGGTGGGGCTGTTTAGGCTAGAATACATTTTAACCACATTTCTAAAAAATTTTTATTTTTAATATACTATATTTCTTTTTAAAAACCAAGTAAATGTATTAGAATTACTTACAGTATTTAAAATTATTTTTTCTTATCGAGTATAAGTATGTATATTGCCAGATTATATATATATATATATTTTATTTTTTATGTAAACTTTATGACAATGACGGCAAAGATAGCTAAATTATTTCACTAATTCAGTAAACTTTTATTTTTTTATAAATTTAGTAATATAAATTTTCCCCATGTATGTACAAAGGACATGGGTTATTTAATGTCCAATATATTCTAACTTATATTAATTTCATTTGACTTTAGGTGTTCTATTGGATTCTTTTAAGTGTTTGAATTGCTTTGAGAGAGGTGTTAAGGTTAGAGTACCTTTTATTTAATTACAATTTTAAAAGATGTTTAGGTTAGAATCCGTTTTATTTAATTACAATTTTAAAACCAATTTAAAAAAAATTCTACTTTTAAATTTAACTTCAAAATTTAATCGGCTATATTTTTTTTATAAAACAAGTAAATGTAATAGAATTACTTACAGTATTTAAAATTATTCACATCACATATGAGTATGCATATTATCAGGTCAATTTCTTTTTTTTTAAATTTAATTTTTAAATATTATTTAAAGAAAATTTTTGACAATGACGGCACAAAATAGCTATTTCATTTCTCTGATTCAGTAAATTTTTATTTTTTATAAACTTATTAATATATAGTTTCTCATGTATGCATAAAGGACATGGGTCATTTAATGACCTACATATTCTAGCTTTTCTTATTAACTTCCATTTTACTGTAAGTGTTTTATTGGATTCTTTTAGGTGCCAGAAGTAGTTCAAAGAGATATGTTTGATTTTTATATTTATTTATCCTAAACGAACTTTGATGTTGGTTGAACCTTTTTTTAAACTCATGGCTAGTGCAACCTATATATATTTTTATGTTTTCAGGGTTTTCAATAGAAGATATATTGCATTGGTATACTAATGATTCCATGTAACATTTATTTTGTAGTGGGTTTCTACAATTACATAATTTTTGTTTACCCTCATTAGTTGTTTTTATTTTTCCATTGTCTAAAATTTTTTGGTTCTGGTATAAGTGTTTATTTAAGATATTAGTATTATGTTTCTTAATAATCTTTTCTAGGTTATCAGTACAGCTATAACTTAATTTTAGTGTATTTTTATTGAAAATAGTACTTAGTTTACTTTCACAGGGCAAATGCTTGACTATTAATGCGAGAGTTTTTTCCCCAATTTGTTTTTTACCATTTGGTTGTATGGGGGTGTATACCAAATTATTTTCCTACTTCTGTTTTTTCTATTATTACCATTTTCATTTTTAATATAAGCTAGTTTTAGGTTTTTGTAGCCATAATATATATATATATATATATATATATATATATATATATATATATATATATATATATGCACTTTAATTTAAACAGTAATAAGTAAAGATTACAAAAAGAATGATAGCCAAATGTATATATTTTTAAAGTTAATATTATAGACATTTTTGTTTATTTTGTGTAAATTTTTTTGTTTGTGTAAAATTTAGATTTAAGCAATTTTTAGGGGTGGGTGATTTAATATATTGGTTTAAGAAGGGAGGATTTGTAGAAGAACTTTTGTTATTTTATTTCTTCTAAGTATTGTATTATATTGGTTGGGTTGGTGTTGTTGAATAGGTCTTTTAAGTTATTTGTCTAGTAATGATTTGATTCAACTAAAAGAAGTTTGCAAAAGCATGAAACCTAAGATCACAAGCAACTTTCCAGGCAACCGCATATTTTAGCTCTAACACGGATATTGAGCACTTCCCACTAAATACTGTGTGTGTGTGTGTGTGTATATATATATATATATATATATATATATATATAAAAGTCTAGCTAGAACTTATCTGTAACCTGTATGACATTCACAAATGGTTGCTTTGATATTGTAAAGTTAGTAACTACTGCAGTTATTCTAGAACCTCTGTCACTTGTGAAATTTATAACTGGTTTCAGATCAGTATGTGGGATTTGGGGTCTTGTGCAGATTTATCAAGATTTTTTTTCAGCTCAATAGACTTTTTCATTTCTGTGAATGCCAATATAGCTTTGTAGCTAACACAGGATAATAGTTTTGTTTTTATGAATAGTATCAATCCTGTTTAGCAACTTAGTAATTAACTGCTTGATTCTGGATAAGCAGTAATCTCAGATAGTGCAATCATAATCCACTTTCAACCTCACAAGAGATCTGTGGAGACACAGTAATACTGCCTGATCTCTCCCCTATCCATTCCAAATAACCAATATGGGTTTTGAAATTGGTTATCAAAAAGGGATATTGTAATTATTTGAAGTTGAGGGTCAAGGGGAAGAGCTATTTTCTTACAGAAATGTATACAAGTAGTCTTGGATTTAGAAAAGCAGAAGCCTTTCTCAGTGGACTATTGCTCAATTTTATTAAGACTTTCTATTATTGATATATACATGAATGAAAAGTTAACAAAAAATAGGGATTTATCGAATTCAGCATTAACAACCATAGCAATGCTACTCTGTGGTACACCTGTCTCTGTTCAAACAACAGCTTGAATTTGAATTTTGAAAATACAGATAATTTCTGATTGCATAATGATTCTGATTCTCAAACCAAGACTATAGATCTTTTTGGATGCCATACTTCCAGATACTGTCATAGTGTGTGTGTGTGTGTGTGTATATATATATATATATATATATATATATATATATATATATATATATATGCGTGTGTGATAGATAACAAACAGCACAAAGTTTATGTATTAGACCTTCTCAAATTGAAGTAAAACTTTGATTCATTGTACTTCAATTTTGTCAGAATCTGCTTTGGTACTTAGATATCAATTTATTTATTTTCAAGTTTTATTGTCATCTGTATTATTTGATATGAAATTAAATTTTTTGCTTCGCTATTTTGTTTAAATTTTCAAAAATGACTCCATGACAATTGCTTAAGGATTATTTCCACATTTGTCTGCTAACAAATAGCCTTTATATCATTTTTTTTTTTTTTTTAAATATTTGGTTCTATTAATTCTGTTTAGGTGTAGAGTGATGGTAGTGACACATTTCCCCCCACTTATTCTTCTGATCATTTTTCCATTCTTCCTTTTTGGTGTTCAGGTGGTAATTTTAAAAATGTATTGTTTCTAGGATTCATATTCATTATTTAAATACAAATCTTTACATGAGCTTTTTTTTTTTATAGTACTGAAGTATGTTTGTTGGTGGTTCATTTCTACATTTTCATAATACATTTCTTTTTCATATTTAATGGCTTCCTTACATTTTACACCAAACCAGGTTTTGGATGTGCTATTTAGATTATTTGTGTTATACAAACTAGTGTGTGAAAAAGGTCAATGGGCCTTGATTAGTATTAGGCAGTATCAGTAAATGCAAGCCAGGCAGCTCTATAGAGTTGCCACTTTAGAATTCCCCCCCTGGTATTGGTTTGTTGATATCAAGTAACCCTACATTGATCATTATGGTTTGTCTATGATTGGGGAATAAATTAAGTCTTTAATCAATAATTAACCTGTAGATGGATGAAAATATGCATATGATTTATATCATTAAAAAGACAAATTAAATGTTTCCAATACAGATTTGATGGTGCAGCCAAGATGATTAGAATAATTACAGACCCAGAGAGTACTGTAAACATTAAAATTATCTAATGGAAGAAATGGGGGTAGAAAGTTAATCAGTTCATCTATCTTCATTTATTTCAATTCATATTTTGGAGTGATATCAACTGAACATATTGTTATTGTATAATGTAACAGTTTTTTTTTTTTTTACATAAAGCTTCCACTGCACTGTGGCAACTCTTCCCAATTGTCATTTTAGTCTTTAGCAGATATAGAGCTGGTAAACTCTTTGTTTGGATTCACTTGCTTGTGATTTGGCTTTGTCCTTTGAGAGTCAATCTATATCAATAGAAGAAGCATGCTTTCCTGAGAGATCACTGGATAAATTTCTGCTGCAAGAATACTAATTAGCTTTCATTTTTGTGTGTTCTATCGCATCTATTTGGTCTTTATTACCAACCTCTACAATTACAGGCCATCAAATTTTTTGTATTGGGTATACAATCAGGTTTTCTTTTTGGTCATGATTTGTAATTTGAATACAATGTTTGTCCCTGTGTTAGAGATTTTTTATTTGTATCTTTGTAAAGGAGTTAGGCTCTGGTCATTCTCTAGACATAGCAACTGGAGCACCTCCAGGTCCCTTTCAATTTGTCCTCTGGTCATTGTCCCATGGTGGAACTACTGTTTATAGTTTTCTATGATTGGAGAGTTCCATTTCACAGAAATTAGCAGCAAACTTTGTCAAAGTTACCTTGTTTTGGGTTTCTTTTTGTGGATAGATTCTATGGGAGTGGCAGATTTTCTTTTTTTTTTTTTGGAGGGGGTGTAAACAGAACTGGTTTCCTTTCAGTTATAAACCCTGGTCAATCTGCTGTGGCCACTGACCTTCTCATCACATGGGTTTTAACATGGCAGTTTATACAATTTCTTGAGTCTATGGGAATGGTATATTTTGTTTGCACTTTATTTTTCCTTCTTGCAGGTTTGATTTTTTGGCATTTGCCGGGTGGACCCACCACAATTTTCATGCTTGACATCTCTACCACACCCATCATCAAGATGGTCTGGGCCTTTGAGTCCACATTTTTTTTTTTTGCATGCTGGTCATCTTTTGCATACATCTTCATGGTATCCAAGTTTCTCACAATTATAACACCATAACCAGTTAGGAGACCATTCTACATTTTCACTAAAGTATCCAATTTTTAGTTTTTTTCAGAAATGTTGTAGTGTTGAAAATTAAGATACAATTATTTATCTGCATCTGTCTGTTGTCTTCTAATGCTTATTCTTTTTAAAACTTCTATTTCTCTTTTTGTATTTTCACTGCTTTGGGGTTCAAATTGGGAAATATAATTATTTCTAGTAAAAAGAAAAAGAAAAAAAAAAGGCAGTTTTGTCAATGAAGTGTCCTCCATTGATTTCAAGCTGATAAAATTTGGAACTACATTTAAAAATTGCTATTCATCACTTAGATAAGATCCTTGAGTTGTCTGATTACACCTCACTTTGACTCAACATAACCAGCCTGTTAATAACTGTGTTTCTGGCAAGAGTCAATATGAAATGCTGCAAATCACACAACCAGTATTATGGTTTGTTCCACCACCAATTGATACCCACAGCCAGGTGTCCTTTTTTTTGGTGGTGGTGGGCTCATATCTCTCTGTAAGAGATTCAGTCAGCATATTCTTGGCCCTATTGACAGGGTTGAAGTTTCAAGTAGATTTCAAAATTTAAAACAAGTCAGATGTAAAAGAGTGTTTTAGTTATAAGTATTTTATAGCATAATGAGAAGAGTTGCAATTTGTAGCTGGAAACTAACACTATTCTTAAGATTAAGTTATTTTAAGGATATATTAAAAATAAAATAAGCCTTATGTGAGATACAAATATACTAGTCAAAAACTATTTGAAAAAGAATTTGGTAATAAGTTATGATGTTAGTACCTGACCTCATACTAGACAGTACTAGAAAACATGTATACTTACTTCTTTAGACAATCTAGTAAAAAGGTCACCGCCTCTCAAGAACTCTAATATAAGGTACAATTTACCTTCAGTTTGAAAGGCTAAAAATATATAAAAATAAATGAAAAGGTAAAAATATTTAAACATTTAATGAAAAAAATTATCAAAAGAAAAATTGTTCATAATTTTAACTAGAATCTACCAAAATGCAATTAGTTCTATAACTTTAAGAAAAAAAGTCTCCAATGATATAAAATTCTAGTTTCATGCAAGCAGACTATACTTATTCTTAATTTATTAAATTCACTCAATAATTTCAAAGTTATAATTTGTAATAATATACAAAAGATAATTCCTTGCACAACAGCAGAAATGTCATCTAAGTTAGAAGTCTTAAAAGATTTAAACTATAAAAAAAAAAAATAAACTTATCAGTTTATAACCAATTTGATGACAAAACTTATTTTTAGCTGTTTTTCAGGACAGTTATATATATATATATATATAAAAACTATAAATATCAAGAGAAGTATATTCATAAAACATAACTTGTATCAATAGAGATTGAAAACTTTCATTAATGACAGAAATGAGGAAAAAAAAAAAAAATCAGGCAAAAATGAAGTGATATTTTTATCAGTATATTTAAGTACATAGAGTGTATAAGTAAAAAATGAGGTTTTACCATAATGCAGTTTGACAATAAAAGGATGGTTTACATCAGCAAGAATATCTCTTTCCATTTTTGTCCTTTGCCTATCACGGACTGAAAACAAATGAAACAGGAAGTTTTTTAGACAACACAAACATGAAAATGACAAGTGTTTGCATGTACTCTTTACACAAAAATAACAAATTTATTATATTTTGTCGAATATAGGACACCTTAAATTTAGCATGAAATATTTTGAAATAAATTTTCTAGAGCCTGTCCCAGATTCTATTGGGGATTTTGAAAGATAAAAAAAACAAACAAAAAAAAACAAACAAAAAAAAAACAATGTATATTTTATATGCAAAAAAGGTAATTAAAAAAACCTGTTTTCTTCCTCCTATTACTAACAATAATTTCTAAACTGCTTTGTCCCTTTTCAGTGGGATAACTCAAATCTTGATGCAACTGATTTGTTGACTATTTTATAAGCTTCACTATGTTAGATAGCAATTTTTAAGTGTTTATCAAGTACAAAAAAACAAACAAAAAAACATGGCAAAATGATCAGGAAATAAATATGCAAGTGACAGCATGCTAGAAATTGATTTGTACAAAATGTCCAGTCCAGGGATTTAACTCAAAATTACTATGTCACTAAATTCACAAACCAATACTTTAATCCATTAGGTTAATCCATGACAGTCATTGTGTGTTCAGTCCCTAAGATGAACAGTGTAGACTTAGTGGAAACTGAGCAAGCAATAACTGAACAGTACTAAATAAGAACTAGACATGATATCCCTAGACATGGTCATCAAAATGGGAACAATCTATGCCTATAGATTAAATAAAGGGCTCAGTTTGAAATTTGTTGAAGGTTACCTGCAGTGACAAGTACCTGTTAAAGGCTGGAGGACACAACAGCCAAAATCTTGTGATAACAAAAATGAGGATATTAGTCAAAATGTAAATAATAATGATAACTCCTCATCCCAGAAATCCAGACAAAAGTTATAGCTGATTTTCTTTATATTCTTATTTCATAAATACTTATTGGTAGCAAGCTTCCCATTGTCTTAAAAATTATGATCAAAATCTTTCAGAAATTTAACAATGCAGAATTATTAAATTTTTAATTTTCATGCCCTTTCCTGCGAACAAAGAGAATGAATTATCTTAATTCTTAAAATAATAGTTTAATTTGTCATTACTTGATCTGTTCAATGAAGTAAAATCAAACTTATATATAGCCAAGAGTTTTCTAAGATATTAACATTCTAAAACAAGAAAAAGAAAATGTCTTAAGAATTCCCTTTTTTCACAGAAAAGACTTACATATATAACTTAAGTCTTTAAATTCAGTTATTTAAAAATTAATAATTACCTTTTAATGTAGCTTTCTTCAATACTTTCATAGCATATAATGTTCCTTCATCAGCTCCACTAATTTTTCTAACTAAAAATACCTGTGAATTAAACAGGAGAAAAATAAGTGAGACAAATGTGTTGACAAAGAACAAAGTCAAAATTTAAACAGGACACCAGCAAGGAAAGTGGAAGTTGTCATTAAAATGACATATCTTAATAGATTAAAAAAAATTCTACATTTTAAAGAACATATTCAAGTTTATGCATGAAGAGATTTTCTTAAATATGCTTTCATAATAAATTTACTTTTTGATGATAATATTGCTAAAAAATCCTTCAAATTGAAAGGTAGATCATTTTGTAAGTAGATTCATTTCTTCACAATTTTGGTGACACAAATTATTTTCTATTAATTCCTTGCAAATTTCAAAATGTCAAATCTGAAATACTATTATTCATTTCAACTGTTTGACCTATGCTTATCTATTGCCTAGAGAAGAAAAACAAAATCAAAATATAAGTATACAATATCTTTTTCTCTAGTTGTCAATTTGAAAAAGAAAGAATATGAATAAAAAGTTAACTGCAAAGAACAGGAATAAAATATACTTATGTTGAGTAGATGTGTTCTAGTCAAAATCCATGTTTATTCCATTTTACCAGAGCTTACTGTCTACCACCAGGTTTCTCTTTTTTTTTTATCATTACATCTCAAACAAAGCAATAGTACCCCTAAGATGCAAGGGGTTATTGAGTTTGAAAGAATATGAGAGTAAGAAAAACATTAAGGAGAGAGAACAATAAAAGAACAAGAATTAAGAAAACAAAAGATAACGATTGAAATTGCATTTAAATTTTTGAAGATCAAAGTTGACTGGAAAGCAAGAAGCTGGAAAAGAGTTCCACAAGTGAGAAAAGAAACTGTTAGTATCAGACTTATGGTTACAAATAGTAATTTCAACTGTAAAATGAAGAGATCTAGCTGCCAACCTAGTACTGAACTTAAATTCATGAAGTCAAAGTACCATAGAGGAAAACTCATCAAAACAATTACCATAAAATTAATTAGGGAAAAGGCATAGGGAATCTACATTATAGCAGTGGAAGGTGACAAACTGAGATATGCCAGGTTATGACTAATAACAGTACAGATTCTTTGGATTTTTTCTAGAATCTCAAATAAATAAATATATATATATATATATATATATATATATAAGCACCAGATGTGACGTGAACATTGCCTGGATGAATGGTAGACTTATAAATGTGCAAGAACTATTCTAGCAAGAAACATTCTCTACTACCATACAATGAACTAAGTTTTCCAGCAGAAGACCTGGCAATTGATTCAATAGAATCTTTCCACTTCATTTAAGTGAAAAATGAAAATCTAAAAAAGGCACAATGAGTCACTCTCCTGGAGGTTAGCGCCAGGCAGGTTGATAAAAAATAAAAAAAAGGTTCTCGAAGAAAATTAAAGAAAGCAGTTTCATATTAACTTCCAGTGCCTTACATCAGCCCTGTACAAAATATGACCCTCGGTGTGGCCTACAAGTGGTTTTCAAAATAGTAATATTTTTTTTTTTTTTTTTGTGTTCAGAGTAAATTTTGAAACTGATCATGCATGAAGATTCAGTTTTGTGGATGTATGAATTTATTCAACCAATATTTCACTGTATCTAATTAACTCTCCATAGCAAAAAAAGTTTTCATACTAACCCTACCACTATCTCAGTCATACTAAAATTCTTATTCATTGGTTTCAACCTGACTAGTTGAAAGAGTTTCAAGTTTGCAACATTGTAGAAATGTGAAGAAACCCTCTTCAAAGTCCCATATCAGTGATGAAAATGGGTGTGTAGAGTATGCAGAGCTGACATTCTTCTGTCCTTCATTTGAAGAAAGAGAGAGTGTCTGTGCGGGGGGGGGGGGGGTTAGAGCTTGAAAAAAATAAATCTCAGTAAATCATGAATGTTAATTGCCGGAGAAGACAAATGATTGAAAAAGCTGTCGTATTTTCCGACATCACTTTGTTGCTGTCACAAGTAGGTCAGGTAATGCCATTGTCATACAACGGTCCAACCAATTCTTTTGTTCGCAGAGCATTTTGCATGATAGCAAACTGAAACATTTGGCTTGGGCTATTACTAAACTGCAGGTAGGCAGGAAACCAGATGAAAAATGTGAAGATTACCTGTATTTATCTGTGTATATATAAGAAGGATACATTTGTCTGTTACCTAAAGATATCTACATGTCAAGAGTTACAATCTTCCTAATAGTTTCATCGTAATGAAGACCATTTGATAACTGACATGTGTCTAATTTTTATCACAAGTTCTTAGACCAACTCCACAATATCTGATGAATTTCTTTTCATTGTCAGTTACCAATTCAAAATCATTCATCACCTGTTCTCCATATTGTCACACCTTTTTCTCTCAGCCTTTGTCCCTCCCATTTCAGTTTCAAAAGGACTGGTGGTAGGATAAGGTAGAGCAGGGTACACAAAAACCTGTTTTTCAATGTCGATGTAAATTTTTCCATAAAATCTAATGCTGTTATTTGTTTTGCATTTACTGTAGTATTTAATGACAAAATTCGCAACTGATAAGTATTAATCTCCATTGATTTTTTGCAATTAAAGCTGAAGGCAAGTGAACCTTTAAGTGAACTTTTATTTACTAGGAATGGATGAAAGCACAGACAGCCAAGATACAGCTTAGCAGCTTCTTTTTATTAGAGGAGTGGATAAAAATTTTGACATGTGTGAAGAACTTGCTGGCATGCAGTCTTTGGCCATGCAACCAGACAGGATATTTTAATGAAATGTTTTAAATTAAAATTTGAAAATGATTTTATAAATTTAGTATGTCTGTATGGATTGTGCTCCCATGTGTGTAAAAATAATGAACTGTTTCTCTTCTATAATAATTCTTTGGAAGACAAATATTCACCCATCACAGCATCATATATCAGCAGGTTTTTGTACAGAAAAATTATGAATTCCAATCATGTTGTCGGTTAGAGTTTTCATTTGTAAACTATCTTTGTCCTAGAGAACTTAGGCTATTCTTTTCTTGAAGAGGTAGGTGTCAAATACAGTGACTTAGTATATCCTACAAAAGTGAAATGGTTAAGCAGAGAAAGAATGTGACATTTTGTAGCGCTGAAAGAGAAATATCTCAATCTTTAGAAAATGAACAAAAAAAAGTTTGAATTTGAAAATGAAATTATCACCACCTGCTGAATGATTTTAATAGGAAAACAATTTCTACTGACCCAAAAGTAGTAACCACAAAATTTCAATTGGAGGTGATTGAACTTTAAACTTTCTCAAAGCATAGAGAAAGCAACCTGCAAAACTTTTACTTAAGTTTGGACAGGAATAAATATTAAAATATCATCCAACTTGCAATGAAAATATTCAGCATTCTTGAAAGCATCTACATTTGTGAACTATCATATTTTTACAGCTCTCATGATCTGACTGTCATACAATGTTGCTGAATGAATCTAAATCACTTTAAAAAATACATGGCACCACATCACATGACCTGTAAAACAAAATTATGTTTTTATATCGAGTTATAAATCTTTGAATATTAAATGTTAGAATATCTATTAAAAATATTTCATAACCAGTAGTCAATACTAAGAAGTGTTTGTGAAAATATCAAATACTAAATGTAAACAATTTTTACCCCCCTGAAGAACAGTCATTACCAAAAACAATGCACAATGTTTTTGATAAGGTGCATTGATGCATTAGTACCATTTATTCAATCAGTTACTTACTCAAAAAATTTAATCTTGCAGTCAATGCGGCTCTTCACATTTTTTTTTTTAGTTGTGTAGGCCTGCCTTACATAGTTTATTTTTCTCTAGCTATAAAAATTCATTCTGTATTCATGTTGTAACTGTTTTGGTGCATCAATTTATAAAATAATTAATTCTGAATAACACCAGGCACAAACGTTTTTCTCTTAAGTAATTCTTGTTCAGGTGAGAAGTCAATTTCTTTCATCTTAGATTCTGATAAATTCATTTATTGCCATGAACTACTTGTCCAAAAAATAGTTTTCTGTATTAAGCCAGAAAAGTTCACGTGTAATCCACTTTCCTAGTTTCTGAACTTTTTCCAAGATTTGTAAATAATATATTACTGCTTACCAAGTCACCTAATATTTTTGCAACATGTGCTGCAGCTTCCTTCAGAAATTTCTCCAATTCATCAGTTATCATGTGTGAAGATCTATGGGGTCAGTCCATCTTAAACAATGGCTATAGTTGACCCTCTCAGAAAAATCTGGGAAAATTCACAGGTCTTCCTTGATCAAATTTATTAATAAATCCCAGATATTAAATCTGTATCTTTAATAGTTTTAAAATCAACAAAGTTGTTGTAAAAAAGGTTTTAAAAAGAAAAGTTTGTCCACAAAACAAAACTTCTTTTACAAGTATGAATACGTGGTAAAAACAAAATGTTTCTAAATTGCCTAACTGGTTTGCTGATGTGAAAAATTTAAGACATTTCAGGGTTCCCACAGATCCATGTAAAAGAATTGCAGGATTTTTCCACCACTATCTTAAGTTTAAAGCACTGAAACTGACACATACAAAGAGAATGGTCATTAATTTACAAAACACAAACTTTTTGATTTATCTTTTAATAGTTTGACAGATGAAATGTTCAAAGAAAAGCTACAGCTGATTCGAATAATTCATGTCACATGGATCAGTTGAAAGTAGTGAAGGAATCAAAGTTTTGAAGGCTAGAACACAACTGAATGCTGACCTGGTTATGTTACACATTTTCTGTAGCATTATACAGTTTGGAGTTCTACTACACTTGAAAAGTTTGGATTACACACTTTAATTCTTACTGCTACACATTTCAGTATCTAGACTACTCATTTGTGAATGTCCCAAAAATTTTTGACTGCTGCACATTTCCTGTGAAGTCAAGTATAAAGGTGTTATTGAACAGAACTGCAATAGAAATTTTCAAAAAAGGATTACACATTTTAGCGACAGCTACTACTCATGGCAACATGTGCCATGTGCAACAAAAGTTGCACATGGCACAGAACACAATGATGTTAACATTTTTTTCAATTCATCTAGTTTAACGTTTAGGTCCTCTTAATTTTGATATCTCTATGGATTTGTCCTTTGCATGGCATTGGACTTTGTGATAAGTGTGAAGTGCCAAGTCTGCTCAGCTTTCACTGCATAGCTATCAGCTGACTCGAGCAAATCTTGTGTGCAACTTTCAAACTTGTGTTTTTTGGTCTTCAGTTCTTCAATTTCCATTTTTGTTCAGCTGCTTCTTCTTGCCTTTTTTCTTCTTCTCAGCCTCAAGGTATTGGTTGTATGCTGTTCTGAAATTGGAAGCACTTCAGAAAGGAGCCTGTCATGGGAACATTCCCAGCACCTCCAACTGTGGCCAAATAGGCTGTGATAATGTGCTGAGTGACCAGTTTTCTGTTTCATATTGCCAGTGGAAATTTCTTAATTGACTGAGAAACCTCTATCCACTGAGTCCTGTCCATAAGAGAGTACCAACAATCTGTGGACAACTTTCTACAGTTTTTGATATTCTTTGTTGCTAGACAAAGTAGAACAAAGACAGTCTCCATGCTTGCTGAAATTCTTGAAAGCAATATTTCAAGCAGCTTTGCAAACACTTTGTACTGAATGATGATGATGATGTCATCACAATCAGACATGCTGACTTGTTTTCTGTCTATCACGTGAGAAAGACATCTTTTTAGACTGTCTTCTGTGATAATGTTGTTTTTTTTGTTTGTTTTTTTACGAATGGATCCAGTGTTCAACCATGCAAGTAAACTTACAAGAGGGTATCTAAGGGGGAGATCTGCAAGTTTTTCAATGATGGTGATGAATATCGTCTTTGTTGCAATTCTGCATGCAAATAGATCTTTTGTTGACATTTCCTGTTTTGGACAAATTTTGCATAGCTCCTATCTGCCAGAAATCCACACTCAATCTTTGCAGCATCTTTATGCATGTTTAGATTTGACAAAATTCTTACAAATTCATTCAGTTTGGAAAATGTAATTATCTTTTTAGTGTGCTCTTCCTTTACAGTTTCATGATCATGTTGAAAAGATCATCTGTAAGGAAAGGAAACAACAGTTTATTGCACTGATAATTTATCAGAAACTGTCAATGTCTTTCAAAACAGAGACAAACACCTGCAGTTTCACTGGAAATAAAATATCATTCGTGTTTGACAGCAGCAGAGAAGGACTTGGTCTGGGGGACATTTTTCAACTAAGTTCACAAATTTGATGACATTGGCCAAATGTCTAGGAGTTGGTCACATGTTTGTACATTTCTAGCCATCTGTGGCAGAAGTAAAGCACAGGGTTGCCAGAATGAACTTTTCATATGAAGCCAAGCAATAAAAGCCAAATAAGTTTTACTTTTAATATATTTCATCATTTTTCACACTTACAAAAGTTAGATATACAGTTCATTATTAGCATGTGAACTTTAAAAATAACATTCTTATTTTTTCGCATTTTCTATCCTATCTTAAGACACATCAAAAGGCACATTTTTTATTCTGTAAGATAATTTATTTCATTTTCAACTACAAATTCACTTAAATGTGAATTTATTCATCTTTGACAAATGTTTACTTGTACGCTTTTTATTATAGCTTTTCCTCTTGTTCAGTGAGGTTAGCAGCTGGGAGAAGACATGCCTTCATAGTCTTTCTAACTTTCTTTCTCATAACCTAGACGAGAAAATACAGAAGTAACTCAGAGTTCATGAACTCATTCTCATCAAGGAAACACCACCATTTGCAATAAATGCCAAATATTACGGATGACTAAAAAAAAAAAAAACATTTTTCTTAAAAACACTTTTAGCTTGTAAAAAAGCCAGATTTCTGGGATTTGGCATTTTGACTTTTATGAATTGAGAAAAGGGATGTGTGGGCAGTCCAATTTAGAAAATTCCATGACTTTTCAAAGAGCTTATGAGCTATTGCAGTTTTTTCAAAACTTTTCGAACCCTGGAAAAGGCCCAGTCAATTTTCAAAGATTTTTCAAGGTTTCCAGGACCTGTATGAACTATTTAATAGTTTTAAAATCAACAAAGTTTTCTAGAAAATAATGTTTTAAAAATAGAAGTTTGTCCACAAAACGAAACTTCCTGTACATGTGATAAAAACTAATTTTCTTAAATTGCCTAACTGGTTTTCTGATGTGAAAAATTTAAGACTTTAATAGTTTTAGAATGAAAGCATCTTGAAATTTCACTTCAGATATTCATAGCACCAAAGATATTGCATGTATAGATTTACAACTTGGTAATAATAGTTAACATTTTACTGTAGATTATAAAAACGTATAAATAGCTTGGGCATGTCT
The DNA here is from genome assembly GCA_964036315.1 of Acanthosepion esculentum. Lineage (NCBI taxonomy): Eukaryota > Metazoa > Mollusca > Cephalopoda > Sepiida > Sepiidae > Acanthosepion > Acanthosepion esculentum. The sequence continues at coordinate 25,958,678 of OZ038495.1, read as the reverse complement.
TATGCACATTTATTTTTATAACCCCTGAAAATGGTCAAAATACCAAAAACCTGTCCAATTTGACAGCTTTTCATTTATAAAAATGTCAAATACAGCATCCGGATGAGTTTTCCTGTCATTTATGACCTAATATAGATTGTTTCTATGTTGTAACCATATTCAGTCCTGATATAGGAATGTCGGTATTACTGTTTGAAAATTGGTCTATTTTTTTTTCTCTTAAAATTTTCACATCAGCAGACCAGTTAGGCAATACAAGAAAATTTTTATATTTTTACATATTCTTACATGTCTGAAAAAGAAGTTTTGTTTTGTGAACAAACTTATTTTTAAAACATTTTTCAACTTGTCATATTGAAATCATTTTGATTGTAAATTTTAAAACAATTAAAAAAATGCAGATCTAATATTTGGGATTTATTAATAAATTTTATCAAGAAAGACCTGTGAATATTCACAGATTTTCTGAGGGTGCCACCTGTGGCTGATGTTTGATCTGAGATGAAATGACCTTATGGCATTCTTTGGTCTCAATTTTGTAAATATCAGCAATTGCATAGATTGCAGATCAGTTTGCCAATATGTTGATCCTTTTACCAACTATTTAAAAACTGGATACCACCTCTTGGCAAGCTTATTAATTTTTAATATTACTTTATATTTCTGTGAATATCGAGATCAGCATTTCTCAACCTTTTACTATTGGCAATATCTTATATTTACAGATATCAGACTTTTTTCAATAAATATTTACTAAGTAAAAAATATGAAATTAATCTAAAATTTGACAGTTTATACAAGGCTTGGTTCTATAGGAAAATAAAAGAGATTTATATATATTTTTTAAATAGATAATCAAGAATCCAGGCAAAGTTAAGAGGATGTGAAAAGTGGCAGAAATTTATCAGACTCCAGTTTTTTAAAGTAAATTTTTCAAAGTGCCTTGTTCAGATATTTCTGTAACAGTAGAGGTTAGAAATGAAGTGGAAAAAAGAAAATCTATAGAAAGATGAAGAGGAAATATTCAGCCTCTTCACTGCCTATAACTAGGCCTCTGCATCTCTTATTTTTAAAATCAGCAGGTGGGCAGACAGAAACACTAGTAAACTATCTGACCACAATTTTTTTTTTTTTTTTTTTTTTTTTAAATAAACAAAATTTGCTTCCCCCCACTCAACATTCAACAAATATTTGACAAATTTATTTTAACTTCGAAATTTTTCAGAAGTTGTGAGATGAGAAGCAAAGCTTGAGATGATATTTAACATCTGACTATAAATATTCTTTTATAAAAAGGTTAGGCAAGTCTGATTATGTATAATATCTGCTATACCATCCTCAATAATATCAGTGTAGGCTGGGTACAATTTATCTTTAGTTAGAATTTTGGGTTCTAAGTAAAAATCAAACAGTCACATGCAACATTTGCTGTAACCAACAATATCTCAGTAAAATAAACATTCACAACCTTTCAGTACAAAAACACATACAGTCATTGTAAGAGGAACGGTGCATATTTTCTTTTAACCAGTTGGCTCGATATCAAGATTAAAATTAGACATTTAGAAAGTAGGCAAATTTTCTTTACCTGATATCTATTACAAGCAATTGTGTGCTTATATTTGAAAGTGTGGATTTTATTTATAACAACTAAAAACTATATTCATGCTTGTGTACTCTTGCTTCCAGACCTCTTCTATTTAGTCTGAAAGATTGAATTATTCTGAAAAATATTTGATGACTTTTAGAATTTGGCAAACAACTTCATTAAGGAAAGAGATTAAAAGACCCTGTATTAACCATAGGCAAACAGTTTTCTCCACACATTGAAAGGTATCATATGAAGCCGAGAATGGGGGAGGGGGGTGTTAGAACTACTACGCTGCTTAAATCATCTGTAAATAATCATAATCTCATTATAGAGTAATGCTTTGCATTTCCGGGACAATCCCTGGTTTGAATATAATGAAATTATAATTTTTTTTTTTTTTTTTTTTTTTTACAAGCTTGTAAAATAGAAATGTAAAAAAAAAACAACCCCCCCCCCCAACCCTATGAAACACTTCTAAGACCAAAGTTCTCTTACATAATTCAGATATGCTGCATAGGTGACAGTGATATTTATAAAGATTCTCAGAATCCAAAGGGCTGTTCATCCATATCTCTTAAAAATGTTAAAAAAATCTAATCTTACCTGTATCCATTTTATTTTAATTTAATAACAGGGTGGGATTCATTTACCAAGTACACAAAGACTACCACTGATAAAAATGCTAAATTAAATGGAACATATATTTACCATCAGCTAGGTAATAAGGACAGTGTAATGGTTAGCAAGTGTGTCTCACTAGATCAATTATAACTGAGAAGCAAATTTGTTTATCACTAGATCAATTATAACTGAGAAGCAAATTTGTTTATCACTAGATCAATTATAACTGAGAAGCAAATTTGTTTATCACTAGATCAATTATAACCGAGAAGCAAATTTGTTTATCACTAGATCAATTATAACCGAGAAGCAAATTTGTTTATCACTAGATCAATTATAACCGAGAAGCAAATTTGTTTATCACTAGATCAATTATAACCGAGAAGCAAATTTGTTTATCACTAGATCAATTATAACCGAGAAGCAAATTTGTTTATCACTAGATCAATTATAACCGAGAAGCAAATTTGTTTATCACTAGATCAATTATAACCGAGAAGCAAATTTGTTTATCACTAGATCAATTATAACCGAGAAGCAAATTTGTTTATCACTAGATCAATTACAACTGAAGCAAATTTGTTTATCACTAGATCAATTACAACTGAAGCAAATTTGTTTATCACTAGATCAATTACAACTGAAGCAAATTTGTTTATCACTGGATCAATTACAACTGAAGCAAATTTGTTTATCACTGGATCAATTACAACTAGGTGCTCCATACTTGTGTCCTTGTGTCACATCCGCTTAGTAAATCATTATTTACAATCAACTAACCTGGCTTAATCCTATTTATGCCTTATAGTTACTCATCCATTTAAGTGACTGTCACATATCTTTGTAGGACCAAATTAGTCTCTCCATCAGCTGAGAATCCTACGAATATCTGCAAAATTACACACCATCAACATACTGGGAATATATGTTTGTAATCCTTCCACTACTCCATTGAAATATATCACTTTTGCAGTATTTTCCTGTACCTCATCCCTAACTGAACCCAATGGCTATCTTCATGCATAGTTAAATACTACTCTTTGACAAACAGAGTTCTATGCCTGTCCTAATCTAGGTGACACACTGTATCAAAATACTACCTGAAATAGTAAAATATATCACCTTTCAGCCATAGCTTTGATTATTTAGTATTGTCTCTACAATTTTATAATTGCTTGGTCTATTATCCATTAGCACCTCAAGAATCAGGTTCCTAGTACAAAAATGTTCAGTATAAAAGTACATTTATATTTTGTTCAGTCATATACAAAAATTAAATAGTAATAATTGTTTTTTAAATTGGTAAATATTCTACTTGAGATCAAGTAACTTGAATATTTCCAACTGACCTCACAAAGTGGAAGTATTGACTTGAAGTGTGCTAGCAAAGTTTTATAAATTTATTAAATACTATATAGTGAATTGATCATAAAATTATTCTTTGACGTACCATGTTGTACACGTGTCAATATAAATACAAAATTAAAAACAGTTTTATCTACTGAAGAATGATGGAATTAAAAAAAAATCTGATTAAGTTATTTTGTATTTAATAAATTCTTTTATCTCTAAATTAAATATTTTGAATTTTTGTAATACTGGGCAACCAACCGAGACAGTAAAGAATATACCATTGTGTAGATATTTATTCATAAAGATAAATAGTTTAATCACTAATACGTTTTAACATGAGTGAGGGAAAATGAGAATGCAACACCAACCAATAAAACAAAATCCAAAACATTATTTACTACTACTACTTTAAAAAGAAAAAAAAAAGTCGACGTTCTACAAGACAACACTTTCAAGCAATGACCATTTCTATTTTTGACCAAATTTTTGGGAGTCTATATGCATTGTACAATGTAAGACTGCCACGAAACTGAAGAATTATATACTATTCCACAAGGGTGGAAATCTCAAGTGAAACCAGCAGAAACTTTATATATTAAAATAGAAAAAGTATTTGCAAGCAAGCAAAATAATGTTGAGATTATTTTCTTAATAAATAGAACTCTTTTTAGTATATTAGGAAAAAGGAAAAATAAGAATTAAAACTAGTAGACATTTAAACCGTGTTGCATTGAATCTCATCTCATAAAAAAATATGAAAGATTTATTTTGATTAACCCTATTACTTAGAATGATTACTTGACTACTTATGTAAATGTAAAAAAAAGAACCCCCCCCCAAAAAAAAACTTGATTATTTACACCTAATTTGTTTAGATAAAGCACTGACTACTGATTGCATTACAATAATTGTAATTTAAATAGTGCACTAAAATAAGTTTTTTGAATATAAGTACAAAAACAAGAAAAAAAACTTACATTTACATAAACGGGTAAAATAGGCTTATTCTATGATTGTGATAACTGGTAAACAGTAGCATCACAGAATTGGCAAGTAGAAACATTTAAAACAGAACATGTTAAATAGTTAACTTACCTTTCCAAATGATCCTTGTCCTAAAACTTTTAATAAGTCAAAATATGATTGGTCAACTTTTTCCCCTTCTTTTTGTACATTTGTAATATTAACTTCTCTAACAGAGTCATCATTCTGAAAAATAAACATAACATTCAATCATAATTTTCATATCTCTATTGTTGGAAAAGAAAAAATAAAGAGTTTATCTTAACATACTGTTTGTTGTGGATTGTGAAATTGGAAAATAGGATAATAAATCACATGAGTATCAAAAAGATATGTCAAGATCATAAAATTAAAAAAACAATTACTGAAATATCAAATTAAAATCTACAAGGTTTATTGCAATGAAAGTGGGTAAAAATACATTAAAGTAATTAAATCTGAACAATGTTTATCTTCAACAACATTCCTGAATATGTGAATGAATCTATAATTTTCAAAATGAAATTGAGAAAGGACAAGAAAAAAGAAAAATTCTAGCTTCATAGCAATGTGTAATTAAATCATTTTATTTAGTAGAGTTTACAAATTAAAGAAGAGACTTGGTGATTAATATAGACAGAACTTCCAGTAATATTATAAGTTAGAGGAAAGTATTTTCTATAATGTAAATAATTACATTTTATGCCAAGAGTTGTTCAGACTATATCAATCTATAAATATCATTAATATTTTTTTTTCCTTTTTTAATAGGACAACCCATTTTTTTTTACAACCTCTTTACTAGAATTAGTTCTTTCCAAGTGGATGGCAAAAAGATGCATTTGTAACATCTTATATTAATTCAGAAGAGTATATAAAATTGAAAAACTAGTTGGTTCCTAAAAGGACTCTGGGATCAAATGGCGAAGTAGAAACGTTCAGTATAACAAATCATATATAAGTCGTTTTTTTTTGGCATGAGGTCCAAGAACATTGCTAGAGAAGTAGTACTCATCATGAACCTAAGGGACAAATATTTAAGTGTGTTTTCGACATCACATGATTTTCTTTGCTTAGCAGGAAAATAATCTGAGAGCATTTAAAAAAAAAAAAATCTACATTGCTGACATTGAGTTAAGCTAAACCAGAATTTTGATCACCATTTGTTTGCCACCATTTTATAGAAAGAAATATTCACATTTCTTCTCCCATGGATTATATACCTGAAGACATCAGTAGAATCAATTAATTTGGGGGGGGGGGTGCATATGTGTATAAAGAAAAGCTCAATAGACCAAAGAATTTAACTATTCAAAACAAATCCAATTCTTTCTTATTGCTTTCTTATATCTACCAAAGTTACTTCCTATTTATTAATCTTGTATTACAATTTTACAAATACATGACAACTATACTTAAATTAGTCAAATTCCAAGTTCATTTAAAATTTAAAGTTACCTTACTCATACACCTACTAACTTCTAATCAATAGGAATCTATAATTTTCTTAAATGTTTACAATTTAGAAAAATTGATTTCTATAATTGTGTGGAAATGTTCCAGATGTAAGAGGCATAGAAAAAGAAAGGAAAAGATTAATTTTTACATAATGGTAACAAAGAAATATTGTTATAAAACACATACTAAGATGTATTAATCAAGGAAACATATTTTACAAAATAAAGGTATCATTATTTACTATCTTTATTTTATGCAGTAATTTGTAATCTTAATTTTTTTATCCTCTTTCAATGTGAATAATGGGTCTTTATCAGGTAACCACAAATATAGACATCACATTTATTAAGTTGCAAATTGATCTGGAAATTGTTTTATTCAAATCAAAACACTTAGTATTCTCCAAACAAAAATTTCATTATGATGTGCTATTTTTGCTGTGTTACAGTATCAAACTAACAGCCACAAATAAATCTTATATCAATGGAGCTTGGATATGTATTGCAATACACTTAATTATCCTCTACTAAAAAATTTCAGTTTTGAAATACAGTGTAAGCCGGATATAAGAGATTTTCTCTGGTCCCAAATTAGAGCCTGTGTTAATGTATATATATTAGACCAAACCCGGATATAAGAGACTTCTTCTCCAGTCCCGACAACTCTCTTATATCCGGGTTACATTGTATATCAAATCATTGGTTTGGACAATTTCGTTCACAATTTATGCTATTTCTATGCTTTTAAAATCTAGTAAGAGCAATTATAAATATCCCCATTGGTATTGGTGGATTGGATTAATAATAATAATAAAATGAACAAGATAACTTAGAGTTTAGGCAGGTCTTCTGTGCCTTATAACCACCATTGTCCAAGTAGAATGAATATATACTTTTCATAAGCCTGTAGCATGGCCAGACACTACAGTAAAACCAATTGCGTGGGTGTTTTGGAGAGAGAGAGAGAGAGAGAGAAAAAAAATGTATTTTTCTTTTCTATAGGTTGCATAAATGAATGGCAGAACACAGTCTGAGTCATGAAGAAAAAGAGAGACAGAAAGGTGAGAAATAATAACAAAAAACCATTGCTGCTTTATTCACAATTCTGTCAGAAGAATAAAAGATGAGGAATCATGCAGGAGTTATTTTTGACAGGGCTATAGCAATACTCAAGAGAATAAATGGAATCAATGCCCGGATAATGTTTCAATACAATACACAGTAAGTGAATCAATATCAATGTATTGTCAAACTTCACAGAAGAATCAATAAATAGGGTATTGTTTCAAAAGAAATTAAACTAAAATTTACATGCTTAATATATAATGACAAAAATTAGAACAAAAATAATGCTGGTTGACGATTTCTATGAAGGACCCAGCATTTAGCCCAGTCATCAGGTCCATCTAATCCTTTTCTATAGTCATCAGTAAAAATTACTGTTGAGAAAGTTTTCTTTCTGAGGTTTACTAAAACATGGTAGTTTGGCTAAAAATATGAAATACCAACTCTTTCAAATAATACTTGTTAGTCAATCCACTTTTCTTACTTATTTTGCCTTTATAGCTTTTCTCACCTCTTTTTGTAACATTCTTAAAGCCAATTTTTTCTTGTTCTTATCTTGCCAATATTTTCAATTTCTTTCATGATTGTTCAATTTTATGATTTCCAATGTATTCCCATTGCTTAAAACAGTACAATATTTTATTAAGTTTATATCTTTCTTACAATCCCATGACAATCTTTATCTAAAATTAATATATATCAATAACTATACTTTGTATACATGTGATGACAGCTTCCTTGTTCATGAGTATAGTCATCACTTAAAGTACTTTATAATTGATTTCATCTGTGGGAAGCATGGATGTGACTTTTCAGGCTAGCAAGGGGCTACACTCTTTGGCACAAGTGTTACAAGATTGCCTCCAGCAGCAAGAGCTACTTGTTGGTAAGATAAAGCATTGTTTACCAGCATATCACCCTTATGGGTCACATTTAATGCTGAATTAGGTAGTTTTTACTTCAAGTAATTTTTAATCCTTTTTATTTTATTCTTAACTACTTTATCAGACAGATGTTTTGGGATGTGAATATTTTGTATTGATAAACAAGTATTTTGTGAAACTTTTTTTGTGTGTGTGTGCGTGTTGTAGCTACAAGAGTTTAAGAAAACCTATTTCTCTCATGAAGCTTAGTAACAGGGAAACAGGTACTTTTAAAAATAGTATCTTGAAGTTTGGTATATTATAGTATTTATTATGCATATCTTCCTTTGGATCTTGTCCATTTTTTGCCCCTTTAGTTTAGTTTTGAATTCTTTTATAAACTTTGGTCAGTCATCTGGACCTAGTTGTTGTAGTCTATCTACCAGGGATCTATATTTTACTTTTTCTCTTTTTTTGAATTTTACAACATTTGACAATGTAATTTTGCTCTTTAATGTTTCTATTTCTCTTGTTTTAGGGAATCTAAGGTTTAACTGTACTTTATTTTTAATATTTTCTTTTTTCTCCATGACTCACATATTGGTGCATAAACTGATTTTCATCACAATTTGCAAATTTAATCATATTCCTGCATTGATTCTCTGGATGGGCTGGTTTCTTATCACTACATTTTTGGAAGACTTTTTCACCCTGTACATCTATTTTCATGATGTCCGTGACATTTGAAACATCTTGATATAGGGATATACTGTTGAACTCTTTCTATTACATATCCAATTTTAATCTTTCTTGGGATTGTCAGAGTTTGAATGTTATATATGTATGAGTTTGTATTGTTTCTCAATCTTTGTTTATAATTATTCTTTTTATGTAACTGACACGTTTTTTTTATTTTATTTTATTTTTTTTATTTCTTCAATAGAGCAGAGGGACAATTCCTTTCTTTTCGCTAGTCCCTTGGTTAAATTTAATATTTGATTATCTTGTTTTTATAGAAAATTTTTTAGTAGTATATCTGCAGTTTTTTTTTGTTTTTTTTTTTGTTTTTAACTTCTACAAGTAAGGTACCATCTTTTGCTTTTGTTACATTTTTGGGAGTTATGTTTGAGGATATGAACTTTTCTATTAAGAATGGTAAAAAATTCCTTAGTGGAGTATTTCTTGTTGATTCAAGAACTATGAATTTCAAAAAGGAATATTTTTTAATTTCATTGTAAGAATCAGATTCTGTATGCATTTTCTTGGTTGATTTGTTATAGGACATATGTATTAGGTGAGATTTCATCATCCATGCTCCCCCAGAGCCCAATAATGGGTGATATCAAGGGGAAAACCCATTTGCCTAGACTTTAACAGGGCTACAAGGATGATATACTTGTTTAAATAGTTCCACCTCCCAATTATAGTTGAAACTTCTGTGGCATACAGTCATGTTGAAGTTTTGTAATTTTAAACCGATTGACCCTCTGCCTCTACTCTAACACACATGAATAGTTCGTTGATTATGATGGGAAATTAATTGATAAAACTATTAGTGGGTATAGTGTAGTTGTATCAGTCATGGATGTGTTAGGGCTTGGCTTGACAAGCTAACTGATCGGATAGACATCTGTGTCACAGACTGTTCAGCCACCAGGAATCCACATCACAGGTTGCCACCCGTGGCCAACAGGTGACCTTTTGGGGTATGCAGTCATTGTATTCTGAACCCCAATTGAAAGGGCTGGCTAAGTGTTGATCACCACCTATTCTTGTGTTATGTCAAACCTCCAGCTGATCAGCAAACACACACATTAACAATCCTTGAGTTGCATAATAAAATCTCACATTACCATTTCTAATAAAATTAGTTGATAAAATGCCATGTGAATCATATAAATATATCTTGGAAATTTTAGCAACAGTAGTTGGTTAATACTTATTTTACTGTGAAAACATTGACTCCCATTATCAAATCTGACTATGTAGAAAATAAATTTAAAAGTAAGAGATTACTAAGATTCTAAAGAAAAAATTTTAAGTTTTGCTTAGTCATTTATTTATGCAAAACCTCATCGGTTTGGTGGTTGACAGACCATGAATTTTCAGGAAATAAAAAAAGTATAAATAAATACCAATCTAATCCCAGGAGTTTAAAACTACCAAGAATGGAGTTAAATTACACAAGTTTTGTATTACTGAATAAAAATTTTATTGTGCTTTCAAAGTTGTAAAGACTACTAAGACGAGATTTAATTTAAACAAAAGAAAAGTCATGATCTCAACTCTCTCTGATCACTAAACTTAAGAGTGCCTATCAAATGATTAAAATTGCCACGTTATTTAAATGTGCTTATGCAAGAGCTCAAATTAGTAGAAGGGGCAAGATGAAGTTATTCTTTAGTGAAGGGGAACGGGAGCAAGAGAGAATTAGAATAGCTCAATCACCTATCAACTCTGCTTCTAATAATCTTTTATTTTGTGTCCCTACAAGTAACCATTGCTCTCCATAACTTACTGTTTTTTATTGCTTCAACTTTTAGCTCTTTACTCTCTCTCTCTTTTGTCCTTGTTTTGTCATCCATTCACAAAAGCCCGCTTAAAGTACTACCCCTGCTTTTGTCTTCAGCCTCCTGTAAGTATTAAATTCTTTACGCACACTTTCATTATGCACTCCAGAAATTTCAATTTTCTGTCTGATTGTAAATAAGTGTTTTTAGTTCCTATATTCCTTAAAACTGATTTAATCTTTTTATTAATGCGACAATTGCAAAGTATGGAATATGCAGTTCTGTTGATTATGCTCTCTCTGTTAGGCTTCGCTTGGCAGGGATGGCTGTACTGTTTAGCTGGTTCTGAATATTGTCCTGATGTTTTATGAACCACAGATCTTTTGAGTCATTTCTGGCATGACCTTGATGAAAGAGACAATGGCAGTTTTCCTATCTTCCACCTTAACCTTTCTGTATCTACCTGCAAAAGTTTATCTTATGCATCCCAAGAAATTGCTCTTCTGAAAGGTATGTTTGATATTGAGGCAATGGTGGAGAGTGAAGGCATGACTGACTGTTTTAATGGTTCTTTTTCATTGCTTTGTGAGTGGCTCCATGGTGATTTCCAAGGTTGCCAGTTTATTGTAGAAATGTTTTGTGGGAGATGTGGATGTTTATATGAGAGACAAGAAAGACCAGGATGGAATTACAAACAATATTGTAAATATAACATTTTACTGTCTTAGCAAACCTAAATAGGAAGAATATAAAAAGAAGTAAATGGAAGTGTGTGTTTATATATATATATATATATAATGATGATGTCCTTATCTGTACATACAGCATGTGTGTAAAGTTCTATTGAAGATGTTGGGAGATTTATATTGGAGAAAAATTTCTTGTTGGTTTGGTAGAGTTACCAGCTTAGAGTATTTGTATGCAGTGTTGTTTTTATGTGACACAGACTGCTGGGGAGTAAGAAGTCCTCCAGATGAGAAACAAGACATATAATTCTGTAGGTAAAGAAGAAGCAAATGGAGGCCTACTTTTATTACCTGCCTTCTGACTAACCAGTCCACATAACCGCAAAACAGTCAAAATATTACCCTGCCTTAAGCTTCCAAATGTCTGTCTCTTTTGCTCCACATTTACAAACAGCAGAAATCGACAGCTGAACCCAACTACAGGCAGTCAACCATCTTTTTTGACAATGTCAAAGCTGTAGCAAGATCTTTGATGACAACATTGCAACACTGCACTGATGTCACCCCTGCCGACAAGTCAATCAGTGCAGTGTCAAAGGTAAAATGATAGAGAAGATTAAAGATAGATAAGGACATAATTTTTATTCTGGTGTGAACACTTGGCAAACTTATGATCACAAGTTTTAAACTAGGAATGGAACCTCTCACACTAACAAAATTAGTTATATCTGGAGTTTATTAACCTCTGACTAGCAGATCCATTTCCTTTTAGAAAGGGTTGTTCCAGGTCAATTCACCAGGGCATTACACTCACCGAAATTTGGCACAAATGTTCCTCTTCATGAGTTATAAAAGTGTGACAAATTATTTTGTGCTAGACTTTACCATTGCAATTTTAAGGGGTGTGTATAATTGTCCTATTTTGCCTCTAAATTAAGGCTGCACAACGTCGCCGAATTTCAGTGTTTTTTTTTTTAAATTAAAGAAAATTACTTCCATGCCTTCAATATTTCTAAAATTTGGTATGTAGGGCAAATAAGAAGTGTAGAATCCAAATATTTAACTACTTTAAGCCTACACTTGATAGAAAACTTTATTTTACTCACCCAAATACATGACGTCAAAATCAACAACTTTTCTCCTATGTAGCTTATGGTCAGTCTATCGAAAATATGTCCTCTTCAATTTTCATAATATTTTTTGTTTAACATCTACAATGCCTGCTCAAGTTCACCAAAAAATTTTGTGAAGGTTTTATGTCTACTTAAGAAGATAGGACCCTGCCAAGTTTAGAGTTTTTTCATATGTATGTGCAGGATTTCCGAGAAAGATTATAATTAAAGACCTAATGCTCCATGACCTCTAAAATGTTGATATTGTGTTAAGTAACTTCTTAAATTATTCAATAAGATTGTTTTTATTAATTTAAAAAAAAAAAAATTGAATATATTTTGCAGCTATTACTTTTTGTACAGATAGATTGTCTTTAAAAAGTGGTAAACATTGCCTCATGTATGATAATCAACAGTGCATAGAAAATTTGTAAATGGTACTTAACAAATGAAGTTAAAAAAATTCTTTCTGTGTTTCTTTTAATTTTATTTTGGTTAATTATTTTCATGAAACAAAAAAACATTTGATTTTTTTTCATCCACAAAAAAGTCATAAGATAAATGTGAATCTTTAAAAAATAATATTTGTAGTTGGCACTTAACATATTTATATAGTTGAAGGAAATGCTTTCATTACTTTTTAAAATTTTTATTTTTTAAATAATTTTTCAAAATTATTTTCATGAAACAAAATATTTGATTCTGTTTTAATCAGAAGAAAGTCATAATAAAAATGAATATAAAAGAGTTTTTAAAAGATTACATTTTAAACTACACTATGCACTGCCTGGTCCTGAAACATCAGTCACTTACCATCCAGTATCCAAGGAAAAAGGTGCTATTTTTCTAATTACTTGCACACTGAATTTGAAGTACAGTAGTTTCTTTTTTTCAGTTAAAGATGAATTGTTCTATTTATACTGAGCTAACAGTTGAAACATGTCATGGTTTATTCAATGATAAACAGGTTGGATTGATTTCAGTTGATCAGTTGGCTGCAATGGATGTAAAGCTTATTGCCTATAGAACAGGACTTGATGAGGATAAAATACAGACTGTTACCATCACAAACAGAGCTTGTTGACTAACTATGAATGGTAAAGGCTAAGTTGGTATTAATCTCATGCAAGAAACTCTGCCCTAATTGTTGAAAACAAATCCACAAACTAGTTCCCGATGAAGAACCAAGACATGTATCGGATGAGGAAATGAAAGAGCTTGATACAAGTACTTCTGCAGAAACAGAGAAGAGAAATATCAATGAATGTTTCTCTGCTATTGGAATTTCTCCACCGAAAACAAAAAAGCTCCATTACTCTGGAAAAGCTACTTTAGGTAAGAGAAACTTTTTTCTGCAATGCAAGTGTAAAGACCAAAGTAGTCAAGTCATTAAACGTCGACTATGAGCTGTCGAATGATGAGGCTTTAAAAATCAAAAAGGATATTTTAGATAAAGCTAAGTGCTTTGATAAAATGGTAGAACTTCTTGTAGTAAAAGTGAAGACAGTGGAATCAACTAAAATCAAAATACAGATTTTGACACTTGCCCCTACTGACTGGTCACACAAAAAAGTCATGGATGTTTTTGGTGTTTCAGAACACATTGTACGCAAGGCTTACAAATTGTTTTTGGAAAGAGGTATTTTAGCTGTGCCAGAACCGAAAAGGAGCAAGTCTTTGCCTGCTGATATTGCACAGTTAGTGGAAGCACTTTACCAAGATGATGAATATACTCGACTGATGCCAGACAGGAAAGACTATGTTAGTATTAAATGTAATATTCATCAGCAGAAAAGACTCATCTTGGGCAACCTACTTAAGCTCTTCAGAGCATTCAAGGAACAGAACCCAACAGTACCTTTGGGATTTTCAAAATTTTGTAGTCTAGGGCCGAAATGGTGTGTCCTTGCTGGTAGTGCAGGTACACATGTTGTAAATATGAATTACTGGAACCACTGAATGTATCATATAAAAGATCTTTGGAAATATATTGTCTGTAATACCAGTAGCAGAGTGTATGATTCATAGGTGCCCAAATTGTCCTAAATCATCAGGGCAGCTTGAATAATTTCTTTATGACACCATGGAAGGATATATTGATAATGCTGAATCAATAGAGTTCTTCCAATGGACAACAACTGACTGATCGACTTTGACGACACAAAAGGAATCCTGTCAAGCTTAAATTAATTTAGTTGTTTTGCAACTGAATAAATTAGCACCTCATTCTTACTTGGCTAAATCACAATCAAGGTACTTAAAGCAAAGAAAAGAGGAGATTAGTGATAGTGAAATTTTGTTCCTCGGAGATTTTGCCGAAAACTACAAATGTATAGTTCAAGATGAGATCCAGAGTTATCATTGGAATACTTCACAATGTACTTTACACCCAGTGGTACTCTACTTTAAGCTTGAAAATGCAATGCAAAGTGAATGTTTCTGCATTATGTCAAGTGACAACTCACATGATGTAGCGTTTGTTTATATGGTACAGAAAAAAAATTATTGAGGTAATCAAAGCTACCTTGCCAAACATAAAAAATATTGAGTATTTTACTGATGGTTGTGCAGCACAATACAAGAATTATAAGAACGTTGCTAATTTGTGAAACCATCAGAAAGATTTTGGGCTCAATACAAAATGGAATTTCTTAGTCATGGTAAACAACCTTATGATGGCATATGTGGGACAGTGAAAAGGACGGTGTAAAAAGAAAGTCTCCGAAGACCAACTACCAAACAAATCCTTTCCACAGAATCTATGTTTGAATATTGTAAATCTGCAATTGAAGGTATCGAATTCATTCTGGTTGAAAAGGAAGAAGTTGAGGAAGTGAGGAGGAGTCTCACTATGAGATTCAAAAATGCATCCACAGTCCCAGGAACAAGAAGTTTTCATCAATTTATTCAAATAGTTATGAAACAATGTAGTGAAGATGAAAACTATGACCTAAAATATGACTTTTCTATTGGGGCTGAAGAAAAACCAGTAAATTATTTTCTTTCAGGATATGTTTGTTGCAAGTGCAACAATAAAATTTGGATTGGCATGGTCCTGGGAATTGATATGGAGAATAAGGACTTGCTGATTAAGTTCATGCACCTAGCTCTTCCATCACATACATTTTACTGGAAAGAAGATTTTAAGGATATATGTTTTGTACTATTAATAAATATTCTGTGCACTGTTGATGTTCCTACAACAGCAAATGCTAGAGTTTATCATTTGTCCAAGATGGATAAATTATCTTTGCAAAAAATTATATCCAAAACAATTTAGTCTATATGCACAACAAAATTTAGTGCATAGTGTAGTTTAAAATGTAATCTTTTAAAAACTCTTTTATATTCATTTTTATTATGATTTTCTCCTGAAGGAAACAAAATTCAAATATTTGTTTCATGAAAATAATTTTGAAAAATTATTTAAAAAATAAAAATAAAAATTTAAAAAAGTAATGAAAGCATTTGCTTTAACTAGATAAATATGTTAAGTGCCAACTACAAATATTATTTTTTAAAGATTCACATTTATCTTATGACTTTTTTGTGGATGAAAAAAATCAAATGTTTTTTTGTTTCATGAAAATAATTAACCAAAATAAAATTAAAAGAAACACAGAAAGAATTTTTTTAACTCCATTTGTTAAGTACCATTTACAAATTTTCTATGCACTGTTGATTATCATACATGAGGCAATGTTTACCACTTTTTAAAGACAATCTATCTGTACAAAAAGTAATAGCTGCAAAATATATTCAATTTTTTTTTTTAAATTA
Source organism: Acanthosepion esculentum (assembly GCA_964036315.1). Lineage (NCBI taxonomy): Eukaryota > Metazoa > Mollusca > Cephalopoda > Sepiida > Sepiidae > Acanthosepion > Acanthosepion esculentum. The sequence goes on along the minus strand of OZ038495.1, from coordinate 25,942,638 downwards.
ATAAAAACAATCTTATTGAATAGTTTAAGAAGTTACTTAGCACAATATCAACATTTTAGAGGTCATGGAGCATTAGGTCTTTAATTATAACCTTTCTCGGAAATCCTGCACATACATAGGAAAAAACTCTAAACTTGGCAGGGTCCTATCTTCTTAAGTAGACATAAAACCTTCACAAAATTTTTTGGTGAACTTGAGCAGGCATTGTAGATGTTAAACAAAAAATATTATGAAAATTGAAGAGGACATATTTTCGATAGACTGACCATAAGCTACATAGGTGAAAAGTTGTTGATTTTGATGTCATGTATTTAGGTGAGTAAAATAAAATTTCCTATCAAGTGTAGGCTTAAAGTAGTTAAATATTTGGATTCTACACTTCTTATTTGCCCTACATACCAAATTTCAGAAATATTGAAGGCATGGAAGTATTTTTCTTTAATTAAAAAAAAAAAACATTGAAATTTGGCGACGTTGCGATGGCTTAAATTAGAGGCAAAATAGGACAATTATACACCCCCCCCTAAAATTGGAGCGGTAAAGTCTAGCACAAAATAATTTGTCACACTTTCCTAACTCATAAAGGGGAACATTTGTGCCAAATTTCAAGTAATTCGGAGTTGGTGGGTACAGATTTCAACTTCTTGCTGGTGTTTTGACATGGAATGACCCAAAAATCAACCATCAGAAATTTCATAGTGATCTAACGCGATAATTTAAACATTACTCTTCTGAAATATATAGTGTAAAAAGTTAATTGGTTAATCTTCCATTTCTGGCTTGTGAAATTAAGAAATATAACCTCAGATATAATATATATCCTTTCAAATATCAGCTGGAGTTGAATACACAATCCCAGAAGGTTCAAGTTTAAAATTAATCTAATTATAGTTTAAAAAATAAAAGTGAAATTTTTTTAAAAAGTGTGTAAAAAGGAAGACTAATTAAATATATTAGTTTCCACAAAACAGAAAATACTAAAATATTTAAGTTATAGACATGAAGAAATCAAAACTCATCATTATATATAATATATATATGTGTGTGTGTGTGTGTGTGTGTGTGTGTGTGTGTGTGTGTGTGTGTGTGTGTGTGTGTGTCTGCTAAAAAATACTTTAAATGCCAGTGAATTTAATGATTTTCAAAACTTCACAAATTAAAGTTAATCTGGTAAAATAAAAGTATCAAAAACACAAACTATTCTAGAATAAGAAAAAAGGAATTGCATTTTTAATCTGAAAGCTGTGAGTTCATGATTCAAATTTTGTCAAGAAAAATTAAGCATAAATTCATTCAAAAGAATACAAGAACAATTTTGATTAAATTCTACAAAAGCACCACACTGTTTTCTCTTGCTAAACCAAATAAATAGCTGTAATTATTACAAACTGATTTTTTTTCTGGCTATGTAAAAAGTATGAAAGCATGGAATTAAAAAAAAAAAATTTTTCTCTCTATCTCTAATCTACAAGCATATTCAACTTCATTTTTAACATAATTTGACTAAACAGGTAAGGAATCAACTAAAACTGACTGCTTATAAAGCACAGGAAAAAATCATAACCAGAGTTCAATTTTTGGTGAGAGATAAAATAAAAATAAAAAAATAAAATAAAATCATTTTCAGTTAGGAACTGAAAAATTTAAGTAGATAAGTGATTTGTCTCTGACATTCCAAAAATCTGATTTTCCAAGGAATAGAACATGGAAAACAGCTGGTAAAAAGATCTATCAAAAATTGCATTTCTAGTTTTGGTATTGTGCTTTATTTAAGCTGATAGTAAAAAATAAAAAATATATCAAACTGGGTTAATGATGCTCATCCCAAAAGGCTCATTTCTAAAGAAAAAAAGATCTCATCCTAGTTTTACTTAATCTAGTTGCAATAAAATTATCAAACATCTTGCATAATAATAAATCATAAAATTATAGATACGAAAAGTTGCTACTTAAGTTTGTGAAATGACCAATGGTTAATAGCAGTTCTTGAAGGTGAATATTTTCTGTTTGAACAAGCCTGAGATTTTTGGACCTGAGGAAATAGTTGTTATGATCTATTTAAATCTATTCATCCATCCATATTCTGTTTACATTTCACTTAACAGTGCTTTTAACTTAAAAAGAAGTATTAAGACCATACAGCAATCAACAAATTATTAAGCAAAATATTTTAAATCTTTCCTAATCAAAGTCAAATAAAAAAAATAAACATAAAATAATGGAAGGGGTGCTAAACAAATACACTGATATTTGAATTATTTTGTCATCAACTATTACAGAAATTTAATAAAAATACTCTTTGAGATGGCATGAATCTTACAACCCCTGGAGTGGAAAAACTAAATTAGAAACATTAGATCTAGTTTTATCCTCATATAATGTTTATTCACATTAAGAATCCATAACCCAAGATTGGCATGAATGATAGGTGAGACTAGCTCACTCAAGACACAGATACTATACTCTGAATAGACATATCATTCTTGAAGTAATAGCAGTGATAGTAATTCTGTACATTCTATGGTTGTTGCTACAAATATGTGCTACCACCTGCTGAATTTTTCTCTTCCCAACTGAAAGAGGAGAAAAAAATAAAAGTAGCTCTAGGAATTTTTGAAACATTTTATTTTTAGCATAATAGCAATGCACCACCTTGACTAAAAATATTTAAGCTACAAAAATGCTTCTCTGGTATATTTCTGATACTAGTTGAAAGCTTGGTTTTATCTTTTTGAAAGGTCATAGGGTAAACTTTAAAAGGGATTTTACGCAATAGAAAGTTCCAAATTCAGAGATTCTATAAATTTTTGATAAATAGTTATGAAAGTAGATCAATAAGTTCATGACCTGAAAACTGCATAATGTTTGATTGATATGATTAATGGAAATGTGTTAAACGTGTTGAGAAGGAAAGAATCATTTACCGTGTAAAATTTTTTTTTGTTTGTCATTATGCAACAGACTTAGTAATGGATCTAACATAAAAAAAAAAAGTGAGAGAGGCAGGGGGTTGTTAAAAAAAATTTACGACGTCTTTAATTTGCTGATACCATATACATTTCACATTCAATCTAAATTAGAATTTTGCTCTTTATTTTTTTAAATTCAAAGTGAAGTAAAGTTTACAACTATAACAAATGTCTGGGTTGTATACATATTGCAAGTTTAAATAATTGTCATGGTGTTGCAAAAACACAAATACCTAAAAAAAAAAAAAAAAAAAAAAAATCTACAGGCTGTCCCACACTAAGAAATTTTACACACAGAAAACTGAACATTAAGTCAATGGTTTTCACATATCTTTTTAGTAATAATTTTTTTTACTGATAATGACCAATAAACCTTTTTGGTAAGTGAAAGAAAAAAAAAAAATTACATAAAGAGATATAATACCCTGCTGCACCATCAACAACATTCTAACTCTAAAACATTCAACATATTTATAATAAACCATTAAATTCAGCAAGAAACAAGAACAAACAGCATCACAAGGACAAAAATAATACTATCAACGCATAAATGATAACCTCCGTATTAGCCAAAATAATGGATGGAGGTAGATGACCAGAAAGTACTTGGCCAAAACATATCTATAAAAACAATGATCAAGGTGAAAAAAGTTTTAATAGATGGAATAGTTCAAAATATATGATAATTCCTCGTAGCAAAATTCAATTATCAAAAAACAATACAAACTCGCCATGATAACCAAATGTTAAAAGCATCTTACATTGAACTTAGAGGGAAAAATAAAAAATGTGAGCATATACATGCATGTATACACATTGTATATTTGATTGTTAATCAAATCTTAATGTCACTTAGTGATTGTAGGTTCAATTCCTGGATTTGGAAATTTCATGGTAAATCTATATTAGACATCATGCAATAACATTAAGATAGTATTGTAGTTGCATTAAACAGAGACTTTTTGATACGTTACACTTTCAGTTCATCAAGAAACCTGGGATTGTGTTTCACTGAGAATCTTTGTCATTATCAGTAGCAGGGAGGCAATTGTGGTGATCTTTTTACAATGATCAGTCATTGCAGAAAAGGTGGCCTCATACAAATATGTGGATCCAAATGGTAAGAGTTGTTAAAAGCTCCACTCACTCCATTTAAGAATGTTCTTTCTTAACACACCCCAAAAAAATGTGTGAGAGAGTTCAAGTGTCAAAATTTGTATGTCATGGTCATTAGGACAAGTCGATTTTAGAACTGTGGTATTGCACTCAATTTGAAAGTTGGGGTTTGACATAAATAATGATACAAAATATTTTTTTCTAAATCTTTACTGTTTTTTGAGGAAATGAGATTAAAAATTAAGTTTAGGTTCAAAACTGGAGTGTTGGAATTTCATTCTAGAGATCAGTGAAATATTTAATGCTGTCAGAAAGTCTGTACCTTTATGTAAATCAAATGTCTAAAAATGCCATTTAGTTTTCC
>OZ038495.1:25613189-25935689 GCA_964036315.1 Acanthosepion esculentum | reverse complement strand
GTACCACTCTGCATAAATACCAACGTCATTAAAATTAAATCTTTTTCAGTACTTCTATAAGTTTTCTTTGAGACAAATGGAGAGCTGCCATGGCATGCTTGAGACAATGTGATATAATTACAATATTGATATGCTCCAGCTCTTTGTCATTTCTGCAATAACAGACAAATGAGATCATGCTTTTTCTTTCAAGGTTTGAAGGCCTATGCAAAAAGTTTCAATAAATTCTTCTGTAGATTATGATACAGTTTGCAGCATGGTTCTATCAGTTGATAGCTACTGTTTGTAGATAAAATCCTTTATTAAATTACTATAAATTACTTGAGCAGTCACCCAAGTAGCAGTTAGAGGTTGCTTCATTCCATGTAACAGCAGCTATGCATTAGTGGTAATCTGAGAAATGATATTGTTCAGCTTCATTCAGTGTACCGAGATGAGCCCTCACAATCATCATTCATATTTTGATGTATTGTACAGACACAGGACGTTCCAGCACCACCCACTAGGAACATTTCAGCAAATTTTGCAAAACTAATTCTGTTTAGATCTTTTTTTTATTTAAATTATTGGTATGCCTCTTTTGGGTTACAGAGTACAAGATACATTTATTCCTGAACTCTTCTACCATTCCTTAAGACTGTCATATAGTCATTTTTTCCACTCTACTGAATTCACTCTTATAAAACAGCACAACTTTGTCAATTGTCTACATTTTTGTATATTTGGTAAAGGTAATATTCCTTGTTCATTCACAAGTTTTTGGCATGTCTTGTCATGTATGTTGTGGTGCCAAATTCTATTTGAATTCTTTGAATACTCCAACTTTTTGAAAGTATTATCACAATTTGTACTTTTTGGGACTTCTTTTCACATACATACATATATTTAAAAACTGAAAATTTGATTGTTTTGTTCATTTTGTGTACTACATCAACAAAAATTTGATAGCCATTAATATCATTTGTTGCATATTTTCATATTTTATGTTATCTTAACATTATTTAACATTATTTCATGACACTTTTTTAAATAATTATTTTCATTATGTTAATTTTTTTGTATAAAAATCTGTTTGTTGTAAATAAATCCCAAAATAAGGTTGTTTATTTTCCAATAAACTGGTCAACATTTAGCCACAAATAACAAATTTTGTTAATTTTATGATCATAGTTCTTTGTGAATATTAATCAGCAATCAAAGGTTTTTTTTAAGAAATACAAATTGGCCATGTTGGGAGATATGAAAAATGTTATCAGAGTGGTAAATACCAAAATCAGTCATTTTGAATTTAGGCCAACACAGTAAAGCCCTTGTGACTCAGGCCACAGTCAAAAGTCCACCACAAAAAGTTTGTATATATCTAGCCATAAAGCAGACAAACTTAAAAAAAAAAAAAGAAAAAAAAAAAAGACTCATTTAATAATTTTTCCCTATGAATAACAAGCTTTTTATTCTCTCTTATTTGCTTAAAACAAGAGAAATAAGATTCTCACCAAGCCAGCTGTCAAAAAGTAATAATTAAAACCAACTACTTTCTTTCATCCACCTTGTCATACAAGTGCAGAGACACATTGTGGCATAGAACATTCATGCATTAACTATTATTTCAAAAGACAACATTAACATTTAAAAATGTCCTCTAGTTGTTTTCACTTTCCATCTTGCAGTTAAATATTCACAAATGTCATCAGTATCAATGTATCTTATAAACATACAACAGGACTCTCACCCAGCTTCCCACTGACAGCCAATAACTACTCTATGTTGCATCAATTCTTGTTTATGCCTGTGTGCAAAGACCTGGAAAGGCCGATTGCAAGCTCACAAGGTTAAAAAAACAAAAAACAAAACAAAAAAAAAAAACAATGATAAACAACACAAATCCCATTTCTAATATATTTAGGTGTTTGTTTCAGGGTTTCACTTGCATGGTCTGGGTGGGTAGGTAGGTGATACATGAAAACTGCCACCCCATACTAACAGATCAGTTTTTCTTTTCAACTCTTCCTCCTATCTCATCCAAATGCGTTGGCTGGCAATTCTAACAGGCAGCATCAGAAGTAACCAAAGTGCTTTGACTAATGTCTGCATCATTTGTTGAAATAAAACACACACAAGCAAACACACACAACTTTTCCTTCCTGTGTTTTCATTTATAATGCTGCTACCTTTCAACCACATTTTGATTTTTGCGTTATTCAATATTAAAACTCTTTCTGTTCACAGTGAACATGATTAGGTCTTGTTTTCTACAAAGCAGTGGATAATTGCATTGCCAATAGAAATATCAAATATAAAAAGTTGTTGAAGGAACTTATTGAATTTGTTATCTGTGGAACCAACTCCCAAGAGGATGTTTCCCCAATCACTACAATCTTAACCTGTATAAGTGTAGGGTTAACCATTATCGTCAACTCCTATCTGTATAAGCTGCCCATTACTCTGTAACCCTCTACTTCGGGTGGCCCCCAGGCCTTGTATAGAGTGAACTTCACCGAGAGAAAAAAAGAAAGAAAAAAAAGCATAATTATTTTAGGAATTATACAAGTTTGATATTTTAATTAAAATGTTTATATTTGAAGGCAAATACTGTAGAAATTTGAATGACATGCAGAGGGCTCTTGATTGGGCCTTCATCACAGTAGATAGGGAGGAGTAGATGCAATAGGCAACAATCAGGTATTATGCTATAACTCCAAAAATCATGTTTAGGGAACATTAATTTGTGATTCAGGCAAGACTTACACTTACAGAAGAGAAGTAAAATGTCTATAATCCAATTGTAAGGCAGAGTACAGTAAACAGTTATTTTACTTTGTACAAAACTTTATAAATTTAAAGGTTCTCTCATGAAACAGTCTTCGTCATTAAATGTTTTATAAATAAGAACCACAAACATAGTTAAACAAGTTAAGGTCAAATCTGAGAAATTCTACATACAAATCCAGAAATAATCATGTTTGCAAAACTGGTACACACTGAAATTTTTCTTTTCTGCCACAAGAAAAAATATCTCCAAATAGTATATATATCCAGATAGAAACATCAACACTCCATCAATAATGTGAGGTTAATATTAAATCACCACCACCATAATAATCAAAGTTAGAATGTTTTTAATTTGTTCACAGAGTTGGAATGATTCCCAAATGGTATGATATGTTGGGCTACAGACTCTAGGAGTCAAGTTGAAAAAGTGTGACACACTGACATTCGCATTTATTATACAGATGAAACAAAGAGTCATATTCTAAATACTTTGTAGTACCTCATATTGTGTAATTTGCAAGTGCAAATGATGTATGCGGCAATACTTGAGTACACCGACTTGATAACGTAGTAAAGCAGTGGCATAAACAAGATTGGCAGTTATGAATTCTGGAATCCTTAAGGAGGATACTGAACCTGAAATAAAAGATTAAAATAATAAAGGCCCCAATCAAATCCCTGAAGATATGCAGGCACATAAATGAACAGTAAAAATATTCATATTCGAATGGGAAAAATATATCATTGGCATAGGAAATATATAAAGCCATCTATCATTTTACTAATATTTTATATTGGATGAAGGGTAGGATTTTAAAGACAGTTGCCACATTTTTACATTTGCAAAGTATTTTATTTTGATTTGGAATACATATATGCATGTCTCCAGGAGCATGCTAAGCAAACATGCTTGCAAACTATTTGTTACTGTAGCTAGAGCAATCCACATTGAGCTTAGTGCATACATACTTCTCTCATGTATAGGACAAAGACAAATATATATATATTGTATACCTATTGACTATTACAAGCAGAGAACATATTCTTCCAAACAGTATATTAAAAGGCCTGAGTTAAGTAAGAGTCAATGTTAGTGAGGATATTGTCTAATTAGTATCTTCAGTAACTATTTTTGTATTGTCACTATGTGGAGTACTGATCATTTCTCTAATATGCAATTACTGTCAGTGAGAAGACAGCTACCTATGGGATCCACTTATATCTTTAGGGAAAGCAGTCATCAGAATTCAAATACTAAATTATTTGATACTATTCTGGATACCACTCAATAAATGATATACACAGCCCCTGAAAGACTATTCATAAAAAGATTCCATCCCTACCCACCAAAAGACAAACAACAAAATTTGTGAATGGAAAGCTGCTTATCAAAAAGTCAAAGCAATACAGTTGGGTGATCGTAAATGGAGTGAATAACTTTGTAAGATATACACTATATGGTGCAGCAAATAGCTGCACAAATTAAGACAAACTGACTATCATCATCATTGATATTTTTAATTTTCTCAAAGTAGGATCTGCAGCATTCTAACATTTATGTAAATCACTTAAGCATTTAAGTGTGTGTGTGTGTATATAAACATGGCAATTTTTGTTTCCTTGTACAAAATGATGCTTCTGAAAAATTGGAACAAAAAAAAAAAAAAAAAAAAAAACTTAAAATAAATTTAAATTATTAAGCAATGCAAAAGTTTTCCGTTATAAAATCTTATTCATATAACTTTATTATTCAGTCCTCAAAGTATTTTCCCCTGCAGGTAAATTTTGGATTCATTATTAAAAAGAAAAAAAATCTTATTTGAATTTTATGAATTCTTTGAGGACATTTTGGTAGGAAAAACAGACTTTTGTGTAACAGAAATACTTCTTGTTCAACTTAAGTTAAGCAGGTTTGAAAGAAAGATGGCTTCTCTTAAAAAACAGCCACTTTTTCTGCAAGGTGAGGACTTGGACATAGAATTGAAGCAGGATATACAGATTTTGGTCTCTATACACAGACTTGTTGAGGGGGAAAACAGGGATCAGAAGTAATTTCTATCATTGCCACCAAACATATAGGATTATGTTTGATATTTAGCTGTAACAGATACCAGTTAAAGAGATGGTTTAAAAATGATTACAGGCAAACTGGACAAGATTTATTTATGTGTTGAAAACACAATGTTATACATGGTGTTTAAAGATTTTTTTATTCTTACAGAAGAGTAGCTGAACTAATATAAATGACTGATATGTTATGAGTTTTTGTATCAGTAATTATGAAAATTTGGAATCACCTTGCCAGTTCAGGCATTTTTTGTACTAAACGTGGCAAACATATCTGAGGAGAATGAAAAGTTAGCGAAAATCATGTGGAAGCCTAACATACATCTATAAAAGTTACATTAAAGAAAGTGTTTAACATTTCATCATCCAAAAACAACACCATTCTGGCTATTAAAGAGGAAATGGAAATGGTGAATTTTAACTGATATATTAATAATAGAGGGGAAAAAAAAAAAAAAAAAAAAAAAAAAAACTTACCAAGGGAGTTATTGTGGAAATAAGTCAAATCCTACAGATAAACAAGGTAAGATTATGCAGCATTTCAAATGCAACTCTACTAAGCAGAGATTTTTGTCAGAGATTGTTCTAGTTCTAGGAATGATATTAATGCTGTCATTGAATCAGACCAGGTATATATGACCTTATTTAACATTGATACACTTTATCAGATATTGATAAATGACCCCCACAGTTTAAGACACTAATGTAAAAATAGATAATCTTGTAAGAGACACTTGTCATGTCATGTTTATAAACAGTCACTGGAGAAGTTTGGTTCAAAGTAGATTTGACACATTAAGTGACCAAGATGAAAATCTAGTGATATTTTCTAATTCTAACAGGAATCTTTTGTTTTGGAGATGGAGTGGGTGATGAAAGTTTTCTTGTGATTTGGGTATTGCTGGAAGAAAACGAAGCGGTGATTGAGGATGCAGGCTGTTTGCATCTAGACAATGGCTACTACCATATCAATTTGGCCAAAAATCTGGCTCTTCAATAGCAAGCAAAAATGCTCCATCTGAAAACTGACTCCTTGTGAATATATCATTGGCTTAAGGACAATTTGACCAGCAAGGCAAAAGTGCACACCAAGACAGTAGAAGAAATGTTTGAAGAGGAGGCTTCAAATATTCTCACACCTAATTGAGGAATATAGGCTATCAATTGATGTGACATCAGTGAGGTCAGAACAGAGCTGATAAACTGACAAGAGTGCCACAAAATAGTACAAGGCTATGAAGAAGCAGAAGGAGATCACATCAAAGGTTTGTGCTGCTGCCCTGAACAAGAGCCAGATATTGGATATTCACTGGCATTTTGGCATCCTGGGATAAGGCAAACAGCCTATTTTGTAAAACAAGTTAGTCTATCTACATCCAAGGCAGCTATATGATCCATAATAAAATCTTGTATGGAATGTCAATCAATAGATATGGTGCCAGTGCACTGGAGGAACAGGAAATGGGATGTAGACATCAATTGGAGCCAGTTGGGAATGGATATTACCCACTATGATGCTGGACAGTTAAACCTCATCAACTGTGGACCCACCTGATTCATGATATGGCAGCCCATTCAACACCATGACTTGGGCAGTGTAATTTGTCAGTTAGAAGTTGTTTTTTTTTTTTTGAGCAGGGTTTGCTGAACGATGTTGCCTTCACTTGCAGTAGCTTCAAAACTTCCTGAAAGATTGGGGTGTGAAGCTGCAGATCTGTGCCTACATCCTGGCTGGAAACAGAATTGTGGAGAGTTGTCACAGGACCATAATGGCCATTGTGTCCAGAAAGCAGTGCACTGGTACAATGTAACACCCAAGGAGAGTGTTTTGTCTTCTTCAGACATGAAGAAACAAATACCATGTCAGGGTCAGTTGGACTGATGCCGTCCTCCCACCAGAGTCACAGGATGAATGAAGGACGTACAAGGAGAGGGATCCTCTTTGGATCAAGGTCCCAAAAAGCAGATGCACTACAAGATTCAAAGTAGGCCACATGACCACAGTCAACAATCAGTAATCAGAACAAATGACTATATACATAAAAAAAAAAAAGAAAAAAAAAGAAAAAAAAAGAAAAAAGAAAAAAAAAGAAAAAAAAAAAAAAAAAAAAAAAAAAAGGATATAAACATTTTAAAAAGTTTCCCCTGACAAACTTGGTTGCAAGAAATCTTTTTTTGTGAAAGATGTTAAGTAGTGATAACTCTTTAAAAAATGTCAGATCAATTTTACACTGTATTGATATTATGAACAGGAACCAAATTAGGGAAAAGAAAAACTTGATTCTGACAAATGTACCTTGAGGGAAGTCTCAAATGAATCTACAAAAATTATTTCCAAAAAACAGCCCCCCCCCCCCGCATTTCAAAAAACAAAAGTGAATGTACTTCAGTATTAACTAAACAATCCACAAACCAAGTTTATAAATGTACACAACAAGTATAAAAACATTAAGCATTTTATATTTTAATATTTTACAATTTCCACATTCTGAAAATTATTTTTGTAAATCCTGTTCCTCAGTGATTTTTTTGTAAACAAACTTTATACTCATCAACAAAACTAAGTTTTACATGTAAGGTTTTATAATTTTAATTGAAAAACTTAAATACCACTGATTATAATTAAACTAAAAATACATTCCTATTCCAGAAATGCCTCATCAAGTCATTTGTTTAGAGAAATTAAAAAGTATAACAATATTTTAAAATGTTATTTTAAAACCATTAAATAAGCTTCTGGCAAGATAAGTTTCAGGCTCCAGCCATCTCCAGTAGGCATCCAGCTCCAGCCATCCTTAGCAGCAACGATATGAAATAAACTGTCCTATAATGTTTTTGTTCAGTTCAAGGGCAAATGTACAAATAATTATTGGTTGAAAAGTTTCCCAAATGGTGCACATTGATTTTGGGGGCTCCGATTTTCCTCAAAAATTGGAAAATCTCATTTTCACCACACGCTTAAGACATTTCAATTCAGCTTTTCTGCACTCTTAATCATATTGTCTTTCAGAAAATGTATAATTTCATTTTTTGTGCTTCAGTTGCTTAGAAATGCAGCATGAGGATCCATTTTATTGTTTTTATTGTGAAATTTTTGATTCACTGTATGATGAGAGAAGATGAGGTGGTTTGCACGTGTCTTCATACAGTGGCAGCAAGCTGAAATCAAGGATTATGACTGTAAAAGGAGGTTTTTGCATATTTAAAAAATTCCAGATAGATTTTTGCAACAAGTGACAGAAAATTGTGATTAAGAAAAAAAAAAAAAATTCCAAAGGCAACCAATGAAAGATGCTTTCAGTGAGAAGTGTGTAAAAAAAAAAAAAAAAAAGTTCAATGTTTTCAAAACTTTCAATATCTTCATAATCTTCAGAGTGGTATAAAATCTGTTTGAAATGAGGTATCATAGTGAAATTTGAGGTCAACTCCTCTCATGAATGTTAACCAAAAATGAAAATTTGGATGAAATCTGTGGACCTTCAGGATGGATCCTTGTTGAATCTGGCTGGAATGACCCATCCATGACTTTGCATCAGTACTACAGGGTACCTGCATATTCTCCAAGATCAACCTAACCAAGACACACCATCAAATCTTTTTGGCTACAGACGATTCCCAAAACAGTGTTTATGACACCATTTGGCTTATACGGATTTGTAAAAATGCCATTTGGCCCGAGGAATGCCACTCAGATATTCCAACATCTAATTGACAAAATTTTACGTGGTCTGCCCTTCACATACACTGGCAATATCCTGATAGCTAGTGATGACGTCAATGCACATAAACAGCTTCTCCATGAAGCGTTTCAAAGATTATTTCGTTTTGGTCTTTGATTCACCAAGCATCAACTTCTTTTGACATAACATTAATGCCATCCAGAACTTTCCTACATGAATTTCTATCAAACAACTACAACATTTCAACAGAATGGTCAATTTCTACCAAAGATTTTGTGCTGAATTCAGAAATAATTCACCCCCTTGACAAATCTTCAGAAGAACAAAACATCACTTTGGAAGGCGATGTCATGCATGCATTCAATACTGCAAAAACCACACTCGCCAACTTCACAGAATTGTCATTCATTGATAATGATCCACAGACAAAAATATTACTGACTACAGATGCATCTGACAAAGGAGGAGACACTGTCATAGAGCAAGAACTAAAGTCCCAGCATAAACAAACTGTCACCTTCTCAGATACATTCATCAGTTTAAACTAGATACAGTAACTTTTCCAGAGAACTACTGCTACTACTTAGCTATCAAATATTTCCGCCATCTGCTTAAGGGAAGAGATTTTGCCTCTACACCAACCCAAAACTGTTGATGACAGTGATGAATACTAACTCAGAAAAATATACATCCCATTTAGACTACATCTTGCAATTCTCCACAGATATACATCACATAAAAAGGTAAAGATAACACAGTAGAAGATATTCTCAAAAGCTGACCATAATACACATGTTGACGGCATACTGAATCATGATTTAATAGTCAGACTCAACATTACCAGAAGTAAGCATGAGCACTGCATGGCAACTACAGCAATTCCCAGTCCCCTTCAGCAACAAAGTTCTCTACTGTGATGCCACACTAAATGCCCCTAGACATTATATTCCTCCCACACTCAGTTTGTCACACCCCCAGCAAATGAGCCATGGTCAAGCTAATCAAAGAGCACTTTGTTTGGCCCAACATGATCACCAACATTAGTGAGTGGGTGGGTTACCACATGCCTGGGATGCCAAAGGTGTAAATACAATGCAACACAAAATCCCCTAATGATAATTTTAACAACCTCAACAGCCACTTCACACACATACACATGGATATTGTTGGACCTCTACCAATGTATCAAGGTTACCAGTAACTGATGACCATCATCAATTAATTTTCCCTGATGACTGACAACCTTACCAATCAAAGACATTACAGCGAACACAGTCTCCAAAGCAAAGACTAAAAGACTAGTTTGCAACTTTTGGAAACCCACATGTAATTACGACCGACTGTGGAGCAAAATTTCAATCATCTCTAGTACAAGAATTAAAAAATTTACTTGATCTAAGCACATCAAAATGATGGCTTATCCCACCTTTGAAAATGATCAGGTCAAAAGATTCCCTGGCTATGAGACCTGACACTTCTACCTTGATTGAGGATCTACCAATAATCCTACTCTCTATCAGGATTACAGTTAAGGAAGATTTAGATTGCACACCAGCCACACTCGTTTTGGTGCACCCTTATCAGGACAATATTTCTGTGACATATCAGATATACTGCCTAAAACAGGTGGCTAGAAAAAGAAACTTATCAGTGAATTAATATTAGAATCTAGAGATTCAATTTAGAAACCTCAAATATTTATGAAACACCTGACATTCTTATTTTTCTATTTATTTCCAGAATCAAAACTTGTGCAATAAAAAACATTTTCTTATATATTCAAGAAATTTCCAAAGAAAAAAAAAATTAACCAACTTCTCAATTTTGAGTGTACATTTAGTAAGTAATACTTTTTGGAATTAAGAAATTAACATTTTTCAAATGGACAGTAAATTCAATCAAATATGTTAAAAAAAAATTTTAAAAATTTCATTACTTAATTTTCCTTTTCTAACAGAGATGGAGTTTTTTTTTTTAATTTTCATACTAGTAACTAGTGTACATATATACTTATGTTCAACAAAAGTAATCATATTATATACACACACACACACACACACACACACACACACACACACACACACACACACACACACACACACACACTAGTGTACCCATGCCCTAAAAAAATGATGGCAATTGTTAGAAAGTTTTAATAATGAAATGCAATGAAACAAAGTCCTGAAACAATGTATTGAGATTCAATAAAGCAGAGATAAAGAATTCACAACTAAAATAGAGATCACTCAACCATTTAATTAATCTGTTCCCTTTTTTTGGGGGGGACATTCAGTGGTATCTATGATCCATTGATTACTCCTGGTATTGTATAAATCCCATTTTGCTAATATCTTTTCATGTTGAAAACTGTGTGTGCTTAACACTGAAATGGAAATATTGAGGGCAACAAACCCCATTTCAAGATCAAGTTGAAGCAAGATGATCACTTAACTGACAACGGTATCTGTGTGCCTCACATGATAGGTTTGAACAAATAAGACTGCAATCTAAGAAACAGGAGTAAAGGAACTAATTAATTAAACAGTTCATTTTGTTCAGGAACTAATTTTGCCTAAATGCAGATAATTATTTTAATTGTACAGATTATTAAATCAACTAAGGGAAGTAATCATTCATCAGTATACTAACAGGTTGATTTGCCTACTTTCCAACTACAGATTGGACAGGAAATATATAAATAAATAGACACTATCATTAAACCATATAATTGTTTGATGATATATGCAGCCAATATGCTAAATCTTGAGTTACAGATGTCCTTTAAGAAATAAGAGCATATTGTTAATCAAAGCATAACATGATTAACACATTGACTGCCAATCACAAGATAACTTGCTGTTGGCAGTTTTTATGACTGCAAGTTTTTATATGGGTATGAGTTACCCATTTTTGTGGTCTTGCTATGAAGGCTACAACCAAGAGTTTTTAACACAAATAACTGGTACCTGACATCTAAGCCAGAGATGAAGAATCGTTAAGGCAATTAAAAACAAACTTTTTATGGGAAAGATTTATTGAAAATATAACATAAATGAAGCATTTGAAAAGCAATAGAAGTATCCAATATCCAAACTTGGTGCTAGAATGCATTGTTGATAGTTTCAAAAATCATCAGAGATGTGGTTTGTCTTCGCAAATAACACAAAAGTCATCACTGTACTTTTTAAAAACTTCAGTTGAAGCTATAAAATCAACTCAAAACTTCTTTATTATAAAGTTGGCACTTCAAGTCAGATTTATAACTGATTTCTGGTAGTCAATGGATTAAAGAAAGCAAAGAAGCACTTGTGTGAGTAAGGGGGAGGTCTTTATAACATACAGTAAAATGTATGTACATACATTTGAAAAATTAATTTTAATCTAAATTTAAAGGGTTTGCCAGCTCTATTTCAAAGATAAAATGTATAAACAAATCACATTTTATAGTTATTACCAAGCTAATATTTTATAGTTACTACCAAGTTAATTTTGCCATTTTTTTAATTATGCAAATGTATTTCATTTATGTTAAATGCTAAAAGTAATTTATTTGCTTTATTACTTTCCGAAAATATAGACATTTTAGCATCATTCAGTTATTAGAAAACCTACATAAAATATTATTCTATTTTTTCATAACTGTAAGGTTAGAGGAATAAAAACAAAAATATTTGTTTGATTTAAGTATTTAGAATAAGAATATTTCTTAGTTATCCTTTAATGAAAAGGGTTTATAAATTTATACACATTAATAAAGTGTTTATAAAAAATATTGAGAAATTAATTTTGCTTATGGTAGAATTATTTAATATATATATATATATATATATATATATATATATATATATATATATATATATATATAAAAACCTTCCTCACTTCAAAAATGTTTAGATAAAAGACAAAACTGAAAAATTTAATAAATGTACTTTATTTTGGCAAATTTATTTAAAATGTAAGTAAATAAATAAGCACAAAACAGTGAAATAGCATTTTATGTATTTGGATAAATGATTAACAAAAATCCCTTCAGTCATCTGTGATCAAATATTGAGATTTGAAACTAAACCATACCATAAACATTAATAAAATGTCAATTACATAACTTAATTTTGCCCTTTACACAAGCACTTGTAAAATTCTAGATGAAAATGTTTAATACATTAGACAAGATGAAAAAAAATACACTCCATAAGAACTGATCAAGTCGGTACAAAGACAAAAGAATCTAAGAAAAAAAAGAAATTTAAACTTCAAATGAAATATAATTTACCTTATAAAAGGTGAAAAAGTCTTTGAAATTACTACATTAATCCATAAATATAAAAAGCTTTCTTTTATGTTAGTTTTAAATTTACACTTAGATTAAGCAATGACTTCATTTGCCTTACATGTTTTTAAACTAAAAAAAAAAATGTTGATGTAAGCAAATATATCAGTAAGAAAAAGCTATTTTGCTTTCTAAGAATGTAGTAGAAATACACACACACACACACACACGTGTGTATATGTATTGTGCATATGTGTGTGACACAAAAATTTTCATTCCACCCTTTTTTCCTACAGTCCGATCATAGTAATTAAATACTCACATGTACAGTGAAGCGTGTTCTCCAGCATAACCAGCCTGCCATACATAGGATGATAGAAGATTCATAATATTTTTGATGCATTCATATGCTACCATAGATACTTTAATATTTATATAGACATATATACACATCACATCTAAAAACAGCAGTAAGTTACTTATTGGCAATTCTCCAGGAGCCAAGAAGGGGCTACAAATAGCCAACATTACATCTGCTACCACCATCACATTTGCTGCTGCTGCCACCACCACCACAATTACCTCTACTACTATCAGTGGCCATGGTCTCTAAGAACCATCCATTTTTAACTAACTTACCAAACTTTACAATGAAATGAGAGGAAGAGGAGACATTAGGAAAGTAGTTCCAAAAGTTACATTAATCTGACTATGAAGTCTACAATTTTTTGTTTCAATATGAAAAATATAATAGTATAAAAATTACATAGATGATCTTTTTGAAGATGTCTGTTGCAAAAAACATCTAATTTTCTAGCAACGTGTGGTTGTAATCAACCAATTATGTAAAATGATATTACTCAAATCTTTGCAGCATTCATGGCAATTTTATAAACCTGTTTTATTTTACATCATATTGATTAAACTACTCTGTAGTATGTGGGTAGATATTTTGATGACTATGCCAAAATTAAATGAAAAAAAATTTTAATGTATTTTACACATTAATTTATTGGAAATTTTCATCCAGCACATACCTTATTTTAAATTTTTTTTTTTTTACCTTATTTTAAAATTTTTATTAGGAAATAAACCTTTCAGATAAAAAGAGAAAAAAAAAAAGGGTCAATATTTAAAACATGACCCACTTTAAAGTATCATTTCAAAAAGCACAATATTTGGGTCCTAGGTAAAAGAAAATGCAATTGTTGCAGGAAACTAAAATATTTTTGTCCTTGTAAATTTAAAATGATTCCATGCAGTGTGTGTGTGTGTGTGTGTGTGTATATATATATATATATATATATATATTACACACACTACTGATCAAAAGTTTGGGACCACCCTGAATTGTTTCTAAATTCATAAAAATTCATTCTAGCTGCTGCATTATTGGACAAAATTTTGTTTTGCAATAAGATAATGATCCAAAACACAGCTAAAAACTGTGTACCTATTATCTAAAATCAAAGGAAGATAAGGGAATTTTTACAAATCATGACTAGCCACCCCAGATCTTTCACCAGTTGAATTAATCTGGGGCGAAATTGATCGTAAAGTTCAAATTAAACTGCCTAAGAATAAGCAAGAGTTGTTTACACATTTACACACTGCTTAAGAATCACTCCCACCAACATACTTTTACAAGTTAATAGAAAGGATGCCAAGAATTTACTCTGCAGTAATAAATGCTTGTGGTGGATTCTTCGATGAAAAGAAGATATAAATTTGCTTTAATTGAAATTATAATTATTTTACAGTTTGATTGAAATTATTGCATAATTTCATGCGAGCATAGAAATAAATTTATTTGTTTAAAGACATGAAACTCATTTTTTTAAGTTTAAAGGAAAAAAAAAAAAAATATTCAAAGATAGTTGCATTCATTTGTTAATAAATACTGAAAATTTCATTAAAATCTGACAATTATTTTATTTTTGCAATAATTTCCAAAATGTGATTTTAACAAAAGAAAGAAAAAAAAAAGTTATAACTCCCTACACTAATCTTTCACCCACCTGTTGATTCTTAAAAAACTTTTGTTTTCCTCTTAATAACAAACATTTTCATGATAAAACTGTTTTTATCAAGTTTGTGGCTTTTATCTATCAAAGTAAGCTTTTTTTTTTCAAATCGCTAAAAGTTGCTGATTTTTAGTAATTTTTAGCTACCTGTCAAGACAATGTAATTCTTTATTAAAAAATTTTCAAAAGTAAAAAATACTTTTCTGAAACTATTTGAGGAATATTAGCTGATTTAAAGTTTAATAAAATTATTTGTAAACAAATATTACTTACTTTTAGTTTAAAATATCAGAGAAAACCATTTTTTTTAAACACTGAGGTAAAGTGTTTTTATGATGTTGACAATATCTTACTAGATTTATGTTTTGGAATGGAATTTTTTTTTCTAAGTGGAACATAACTGTAATAGTTACTTGACAAATATAACATTTTATATATAACTTTTTACATAATTTTTTTTTTTTTTAAACTACCCAACAATCTTAAAAATTTAAGAAAATATTTTAAGCAATTTAATATTTTATTGAATTAACACCTAAGAATATAAAAGCCCACATCTACAAACATAAGAGAGTACCCAAGGTTGGGAAAACCCTTTAAACTCACTTGTAATACACAGGAGCAAAACTGGTCATAACTTTGATTTTATAAATGTTATCCTAATTAAAAATGAACAATTCTTTATGCAGGAAATACATCAAGAAAGCTCTGAAAAAATATTTTACTATCTATAAACGTACAAACACTTTATAAAATTCATACTTAAAGAATTTAAGATATGTCTATCTACTACTACAACTGGTGTTACATAATTTTTTTTTTTGACCCTCACATAAAACGTCCCCCAAATCAACATGTGGACAACCACGAAACATAAATAAAAATATGTACTAGATATGCATACATGAATTATACACACAAATGTTGCTTGACAAGACATGCTGCTTAAACAAAAAAAAAAAAAAAAAAAAAAATCATGAAAATTTAATTCCAGAATGTTTTCTCTCCCCCCCCCACCTCTATATGTAGTTTTAATAAAATGTAACATTTAAGATTTATAAATGTATCCTATTTGTTCCCTATGTTATTCTGTTGGAATCCAATCCAATACATAAAAGCAATTAAGAGCTTCTCTAATTAAATAACGTTTTAGTTTATTGTTTTTTTCTCATTTTACAATTCAGAGCAAATTTCTCTAACTGGGGATCCTGTTAGGCTCAAAAAATTTTATCATTTAAATTCACCAAGAACTTGTCCTTACATTAAGCACTAAAAAGAATTTCTGAAAATTTAAATAAAATATATGGGGGGTTAGCAGGTACATAAATTTTTTTTTTTTTTATATAAACAAAAATTTATATACATTTCATTCATTTGTGAATATTTTCTGAAAGTTTCATTAAAATCCAACAATTATTTAACTTCTGCAAGAATTTCCAAATTGGTGTGTTTTGCACCACAAAGACCCCCCCAGTCATCCAAAATAACATTCTTTTATCAGAAGAAAAGTTGCAATTGGTTGAGACTGGTAGGGAAATAAAAACAATTACCATATTTGAAAGCCAACTAAAGTAAACCAGATCTTTTTTTCTGATTTTCTTTTGACAGATAACAGAGAACACTAATTTGTATAATCATCTTTTCCTTTGTCACAACACATTGGCAAAAGGTAATGTTTAGAGAGTTTAGTTAACCATTATTGAATAGTGAATTTGATCCTCATTGGATACTCTAAAATTGGGGGCCTTACACCAAATTAAACTAAACATTGTATATAACAGAGAAAGTGAGCTGTTTGTCTCTAGAAAATTGTCTTGTGGATAAAAAAAGTTTTTTTTTTTTTTGTGGGGGTGGGTGAAGGCTAAAAGACTTTCTGCTAAATACAAGTCACTGATAAGCAAATCTATTTACTGACTACAGACTAGACTGCAGGTTTCTCAGGTGAACAGGAAAAAAATTGTTAGAACTTAGCTGGAAGTTGCCAATCTTAACAGATACCATACCTTTGGATTAATATTAATTCCAGAGCAGAGGTATATATAATTGACTCACCTTATAGTTTTGTTTCTTTCCTTGCAAATTGATTTTATCCTCATATTTTCTTTTCTTTCACTATGATATTTCCTGTTTCCCAGTCTTATTGATTACATACATTTGGCACCTTTGACAAAAATCCTTGGAGGTTCACTCCTAAGTTTGTATCCCTCAACTTGTATCTCTTAAAGAACAAATACAGAAGAAGTTTGCTTCCTCAATACAATCAATATTTCTTGTCTACTAAACTACAATATTTTCTACTTTAACCAGCTCATTTTTATTTCATGTTTCTTTAAATTATCTTATTTCAACTATGGACACTTCCATTTTCAAAGCTGACAATTTCATAGTGGTGTTTTTAAAATTGCTGTACTCAGAGTTTTCTCCCTACACATACCAAAATAGTCCCAAAGAAAAAAAAATATGCTCATCAGTTTGTTTACTAATTCTATAGATTAGATCCTATTTCAAAATGAAATTGCTACATTTTTTTTGTAAAAAAAAAAAAAAAAAAAAAAAATCTATAGTTCAACTTTTGCAAATAAGATGAACTCATTGCCTCCAATAAGTAGTTTTCTTCTAAATGGGAGAATCAGATCAAAGATTCCAAATTCCTTACAATGTATACTAATAAAGTTAAAAACTGTGGGATGAAAGGACTAAAGATTACAATGATATAACTTTTTATACAACTGTTCACTGCTGTAATCAAAATTTTAGTTCCAACCAAAGGCAAAAATAACTACCTTTTTGGGGCCTTTGTTGGATGATATTGTACAATTGGCGTCAAAATTTGTCTTTAGACGGGACTGATTAGATATCCTAAAGTAAAATTTAATTTTCAATATACCTAACTTTTAATACAAGTATAGGGAACTTGACAAAAAAACCAAAAAAAAACCAAATTATCTTGAAAGCTCAATTAGCAACAAAGATATCATTCAAAGTTTGTCAAGTTTACGAGCTTCCATTGGGCCAGAGGTCAATTTCAATAGTGTATATCTGAAGATGCAGGCTTCAGACAAGTGAAAACTTGTTATAAATGTAATGTCAAATAGGTAGTATTGAAGTAAAAGAAAAATAATATTAATTGAATCAGTTATTTGATCAGACTAAACATTTACACCATGTAAAACAATCACAATTTGATAATAGAGCAAAAATAGTTCAAAAGTAGACCACTTTGAACTTGCTAGAAAAAATAAAAAAAGAACCCATTGGAGAGGTACATGCATAAAACTTTACTAATTTGGGAGATGAAGAATTCAGTAAAACAGTTCCTTTCTCTATAATATGAATACCTTTTCCCATACATGTATCTAAAAGGTTGAAAATTTTGTAAAAATCAAACAATTATTGTCAAAAAGGACTAATGACTACAAAACTTAGAAATTTGTTTCATGAGATGAATCAATGGTCAAGCCTTCAAAAAAAATGCTTATTGTAAAGCTTTATCACATTTAACTTCATAAAAGAAACTGAAATGAACAAAAATATTGGAACTGATGAAAAAAAAACAAACAAAAAAAAAACAAACAAAAAAAACACCCCCACCCCCACTTTCTGGACAGTTAGAATGGTCATCCTGCATTTTCTCTTCTAATGGTGATTTGCAGTCTGACATTGTTTATAAGCCTCTGCTATAGACAATATTCCTAGAGCACTCCATATTTTATAATCACTTGAAAGTGTTGTATCAAAATAAGTATCCCGATCTTCCCTAATTTATAGTTTGAAAACAGGTCAAAATTGTGAAATTCTTACATTTCAGCTGCTGATATTTTGTTTATTTTCAAGGTTATTTTGATGAAATTAATAAGTGAACAAAATTTGATCTTTTCACTTTATAAAAATAAAAAAAATTTTTCTTGTGTGATTAGTTTTTATTCCATGTCTCTTTAATTCTGACCAAATTTGATTGTTACAACTTGGTTGCTCCTTGAGCTACCAATATAAATTTGATACCATTTTTGTTTTGTCAAGCTCTCTATGCTTGGAATTCTATGAAAAGGTACCTAAAGTAGTATTTTACTAAGAAAGTGTTGGAGAATAAAAGATGCTTGAAAGATGGCAGAAATACAAGAAAATGATAAATATATTATTCAATAAAACAAAATAAGAAGTTTTTGTTTTTTTATTGAAATCAAATTAACTTTTAGGCTAAGTTAATACAGTGGTACCCCTTATCTACAGTTATTGTTATTTTGTCTAATTTATAAAATTAGGCTTTTGATATATATGTATAGGAAAAAATAAAATACACACGTAACTTGGTACTGTCCAATTTTAGGCTTCTGTTAGGAAGTCTTGGAACATCACAAAGGATAATCACAGTAATTTGGTTTATTATCAGTTAAAAAGTTCAGTTAATTATTGCCACTAGCTTTATGGTAGTTAAATTATAAACAACTGAAGTTAGTAACACATAATAGAAGGAATGTTTTGTTTGTAAAAGGCAAAAGAAAATGGCCCTGATATGCACCAAAATTACAAATGGAAGTAATGTTTCTCATACATGCTTCTTAACACTAGGAAATATTCCTTCAATATCTGATATAAATTTGAAAATTCTTTCAAAACTATTCTCCTCTAATTTGAGACACCTTTTATAAATTCAAATTTAGAGTTTATAATATTCAAGAAACAAGTTCCCAACTTAATGTACACTATGACCAATAATAAAACTCAAGAATTTTACTGGTGCTATAAATAGAAAAATCTAAGAGTATTACCGAAAATAAACTAAAAAAAGCAAGAGCTGTGTGATAGTAGTTCGTAGCATTTGATAAGTGTGCTGATTACTTTGTATATGAAGTTACCAAGAAGAGAGGAATGAGAGAAGAGCTGTTGATAAGGCTGTTATCTATAAAGAACATGATTTTGCTATCTCATATATATATATATATATATATATATATATATATATATCACACTCTTGGAAGAAAGGTAGTCAGTGGTCATGGTGACGCCAACTGTAGAATTGAGAGAGGAATGCAGTTTGAGAAAAACACAAAGGACGATAACCACTTCATACTGGGAAAAGGTTTCAAAGAACTGAATAATCTCAATGCAAACTAGGAAAAGTACTACTGAATAGAATTCAACCAATCAAGCCATGGCCACGATCAAGCACAACCCAAACATTCCAGTGTAAAGGAATTTTATTTCTCCAACTGATAGATTGAAAACATTTTTACAGAGTTAACTTCATCCAAATGAGTAAATTTGATATGTAAAAAACTGATATAGTTTAGGAATTAGATGACAAAAATTGGAAAAAGATAATCATAATCATGTTTAATTTGGATCAGAAAATCTGATTTATGGCTCCAAAAAGTGAAAGGTTGAAAAATAAATCGAAATTTTTTTTTTTTTAATAATTTTTACAGCAAATACATCTATACTGCATTTTGCATTATTAGACACTAAACTTTTTTTTTCTGATAAAGGTATTCATAGAAATATTTACATTATCAATGAGAAGGCTATTTCACACTCAAATTATAAGATAATGCGTCGCAACAGTTATGATTTTTACCAGATTCCCAATTCTGACATTATTAGCCTGGTTATTCAAAATTATTGAACTTGTGCAAAATTTACAAGGACAAATATTTTGAACAATAAATTTATAAAGAAAATATTAATATTAAATGTATGCTTCATGTTACAAAACTAATATTAGAAGTCATTTGACATATGAAAAAGATTTCACAACATCCAGAATAGCAACTCAAAATTCATCTCTGCTACTAAATTATAAAAAAACAAAAAAAAAAAAACAACACATTTTCAGTTGTATGGATATGAGTTTGTAACCCTGGATTTCATGCTTTTGCAATCAACAGACAAACTGAATATGTTATCTCTATTGAGTGCTTTCCACTAATTCCACACTATATATATATATATATATATATATATATATATATAACATTATTGGACTACTTCAAGCAATAAGAAAGTATAATTACTTTCAAAGATTAACAGAAGAATAGTGATGAAATTGATCATAAATAAAAATGATGTTTATTATTAATTTATCATAGCTAAGGACCGGAATAAAGTTTATATATATATCATTCCAGGATCATTTTCCAACTTATTAAAAATAATCTTTGCCCTTTCTAAACTAACTTTCTGTCCTGGAGTAACAAGGTGCCTCGCAGGTTTCACGTATGATTTCATTTTCAAGTCTTTTTTCACTGCTCCTTGGACTGTCATAGCTCAAACTTCTCTCTCATGTGCCAAATGTCTTATGAATTGAGTTGGATCTTTTCTAATTGATCTCTTTAGCTCCAAGTTGAAATGAACATCCCTCTCTGGGTTGTGACCTCCTGATCCAGTTTTCCTCTGCTGTTCTTTCTTTTTTTAAACTTATTCACCATTCTCTTGATGGTTCTTGAATGGACTTTGAAGTCACAACTCTTTTGCTTCTTGACTGCCAGGAAATAGGCATGTAGTTGCTGTTACTACTGACAAGAAATATTAAATACCCTCCCTGGGAACCTCCGTCACTTAGATTAGCAAAGGAAGCATCACTGTAGGCAACCATTTTTAGCTGTCTTAAATTTCCCATATCTTGTACGGTCAGCTGAGATTTCTGTCTTTTTTACAGATTTATTTACTTGTCTAATACTTTCAATTTTCCTTTCTTTCAGAAAGGAACTGGATTCACATACATCAAAGCACAAATCTGGTGTGGTCTGGGTGACCAACCAACTGACCAATAAGCCTATTAACGTAAGTATACTCAGAAAGTCCCTCTTCATTATCATTATTTGGGATGGGTATGTATTTTAGAGATGCAGTATAGTCATGCTAACTCTCACTAATCTACTCTTTTGAGATATTTCTATTCCCAAATATTTGAAGGTGGACTTTGCTTCAGACTTCATTACAAATTTATTTGGAATCCAATCAAGTGCAGTTCCAGCCCAGCAAAAATCATCAACATGGCTGTAAATAATGCCATGCAATTGTTTGCCACAATACCAAATTAATACTGCTTGGCCATATTTAGATACAGTAGCTCCCAATTGGGAGGCATGGCAGAGTAATGGATAGCAGCTTGGATTAAAGAATCGGAGAGCAGAGTTCAAATTCCAGTCGAATCCATTACATTCACTTGTGTGCTAATACCCTTGGGAAAGGTATGAATCCTCCTCCTCTTCTCCCAGCTATGGATAAATAGTTAGATAGACTGGGTTCTATAGCTTTGGATGGCAACTGGTCTACTGCGGGAAAAAAATCTACCTAGTCAGTCATGTATCAAAAGATATATAATCACCTAAGCATGTATCACACATGGAACTTAACTGACTGAGCTCCCAATTCCAATAGGGTGTCTCTGACAGTCAAATACCAAGTTCTGGAAGCATCATTAAGACCATAGACATACTTGCAGAGCTTCCAGAGATAATTACTCAGTACATTAGCTTCAGGAGGAGGAGGAGGGACAAGGTAAACATTCCTTTCAAAATCATTACTTTGTAATGAGGCAGTTTTTATGTCTATAGACATAAAAACTGCCTCATTACAAAGAGTTGCAAGTGAATCCTGAGGATGATATGATGTTTAAGACAATGCACAAACCTTCCTTGGAAGGAGTGGGGGAAAATATGTATGGACAGTTTTAGCTCCTTTATCCTCAAATCCCTGAGCAACCAGTCTTGCTTTGGTAACAGGTCCTTTTGAGGTCTCTTTTTTGCTATATACCCATCTTGTAGATATTCTATCCTATCTCAAATCAGGCACCTGTACAAAAACTCCATTGTTTCTCCAGCTTGGTATCTCTTCCTCCTTGGTTTTCTCTACATTTTGGTCACAAACAGTGGACAACAGAACAGATTACCCAACTAGACAACACATCTTGTCTTTTCCTCCATTCTGAAACCCCATTTTCAAAATTCAGCCAGATAGGTTCACCTTCTTCAAACACTACATTTATAATGTGCTTATTTTTTTTTTTTTTTTTTCTCCAGTGGATAAGCCAGCTTTGCTCACCACTTTCATCCACTTCCTCTGAGAATCTTCATCAGCCAACTCATATTCTATGCCATCTCCTGCTTTGGGCAGAGACACAGCACTCTTTCTGTGTCCAAATGCAGAAACCTCCTCCTGTGGATGACATCTGGACCCTGTTGAAATGTTAGCCTCTTGTTCCTCTGGAACAGGTTGAAGGATATCTTTATTATATTGGTAAGGAGTTTGTGGAGAATTATTTTGTTGTTCGTTGTAAATTTAAATACCAAGAGTCTGAACGGGAATCATGACCAGCATCTGGATCTTTAACCAAGTGACAAGTGTGATGCATGTACCCCCATGACAAACTAACACTAGTTTCCCCATCATAATACCTAGCCCATGCCATTCTTAGCTATCATTCGTTTTGTAGAATACTTGATTCCCATTTCTTAAGTCTTTTATATTAGTATCCCAGATATTACTCCTTAGTGTTCTTATTCTTTCATTGTATTCAAGCTTTACAAATTCCTGCCTAGCCAGGTGCAATGCATTCAAATTTTCCCTCACTATAGTAGATGTTATGACATGTTCCAATGCGGGAAGATTATTATGGAAGATATCTGGAACAGCTGGATTAAAACCAAAAACCAACTGATTAGGGGGAAAAGACAATTGTTGACAAGTGCATTGTGACATAGACCATGCCAGAGCAACATCCAAATCACACTGAGTATCTGCAATAATTTTATTTACCATGTTACCAATAACTGCATTAAGTCTCTTGCATACACAATTGCTCCAAGGACTTTTTGCTGCTGTTGTCATCACTGTCATTATTAAGGGCTTCACCCAACTCCTGCATTCCACTATTGTTGAATTAACACCCATTGTCAGATAGTATTTTTTGAGCACCAAAAATGGTTATCCATCTGAAGAACCCTTCAATAACAATGAAAGCCATTTTGTTTTGAATCACTCCCATTGTAAAAAAATGAGTTATCAGATCCACAATGATAAGTAACTTTCACCCCATATTTTCAGATCCAAAGCCACAGTTTCAATAAATTCAGTTGCCATTGAAAGATTGACAATTGGTCTGGGAGGGGTTCTTCTGAATTTGGTACAAGTTTCACACCTCTCTGATACAGATTTAATTTCATGTTCAAGTTTATGGTTATTTATATGTGCATTGTGAATCAACTTTGAGTTTTGGGGTATTAGGGTGACCAAACTGCTTATGCAATTTTTGAGCTATTTTATTTGTATTCTTCATTTTTGAGAACATAATCAAATTACAGGTAGCATTATCTAATTGTTTATAGAGAGGTAAAGAATAATGGCCTGAAGTGGTGGGTTGCAGTTTAATTATTCTCTTTCCAACAGTCAGCGTGTAATTTTGAAAATTCAATTCATTATTTCCTTTTTTTAATTGAATTTTTGCTTAAAAGTAAAAGGTATTTCACATTCAACAATATCAGTAGTTATTTCTGACCTCATATTTCCAATCAAATAGGGAATAGTCAATTTCTTTGAAGATACTACTGTAGCACCATCACCAAAAGAAAATGTAGAAGCAGAGGTTTGTTCCACGATTAAAGGCGGCTCATAATCAATTAATGAATTCAAATATATTTAAAGCCAACTTTTACCACAGACAGTGGTTGAACACCCTGTGTCCAAAATATCATAACCCTTTACATCGTTCACCAGGGATTGCAACCTTGTATTATTAGCACGACCCACAAACAAGGACAACAAAACATTTTTTGACGTATTCCTTTGCATACCTTGATCACTGTTCTCATATGCATAAGGGCATTCATGTGCCCAATTAAATTTTGAGTTCCATGTGACACATCTTGAAACCTGCCTCCTGCGACCCACAGGATTTAATTTACAGTCATGTGACTGTATAGGAAGTTGCCTGTTTGAAGTGCGACCATCCTGGGTGGCACAAGTATAAGGTTAACCGTATCCATGTCTGAATTTTTCTGTAAAAAGAGTGTCCTGACTTTCCATTTTTATCGCAGGCTGAAGGGGTACATTTATTAATATTTGAAGGAGTAACTGAATGGCCAAAAATATGTTTAATGGTCTCCTTCATATTTTTGAAAAACACTTACTTCAATGCTGACATTAAGTGTGCATCCTTCTTAGGAAGGTTTACAGATGAAAGGCGCATAAATAGCATTACTGGATCTGGAAGAGCCATGTTTTCCTGTGTAAACTTAAAGTAAGTGTGGTCAAAGGCAATCAGAAAGTCCTTTATTTCCGTTTCTGTTGCTCTACACAAATTGTACAAATTATTAAAAGCAACAAACTGCAGTCTCCTTTTATTTAGCAGAATTATTCATCCACTTTTTGAAAGTTAGTGTCCACACCTGTCTGTTTCCAAATCTTCACTGTCTATCCCAGAAGAGACAGCTCTGGCCTTTTCACTTAAGGATAGGTAAAAAGCTAAAGCCTGTTTTGGTTTTGGAAGCTCTGTCAACCTACTGCAAATATGAGGGTTTTTCTTCCATTGTTCATAGGCAGATTCAGTGTCTAGCCTTGGAGGCCATTTGGAAGAACATGTATTAGAATTATCCATTCTTACATAAATTAAAAGTCACAAAACTTTAAAAGTAACAGAAAAATAGAAAAGGAAATTCACTTAATTTTTTGTTACAGATCAACTACACTCTGCTACCAACTGTTAATCCTCAATGGATCAATTGCATCTGCAATAAGGTAATCTCCCTATTAGTCTGAATATTGACAAATGAACAATTGAAACATTTTCAATATGGCTGCCAGCATTTTATAGAAGCCACCACCTGGTGGCACTAAACAACCAAAAGGCAAGGGCAATAGCTACAACACTAACAACGAAAGGCCTGAATGATCTTTTTCTTATCACCATTGCTCAGTTGGGAAGACAGTGGATCTGACACAAAATGATTTTAACCTAATCTCTTTTTTTTTTTCAGTGATTTTTAACACTGACACATCCCCTTTCCAGGAACCAATAAAACTGTCAAAATGACCAAGGGAATTCAGAGCAGCATGAATCTATCTAGCCTCTATCTTAAATAACAACTTAAAAGACTGTTTGACCAACACAATGACTGACCAAAATTCATGATAAAAAAAAATGAAAAAACAAAAACAAATAACAACTAAAGTTCAATGATAAATCTTCTGCCATCACTTAATTTAAAGACAATTTGATGTGCCATAGTCCATTATTTTCTGTACAAATAATTACTTTTATTTCAGGGATGACTTTTGCTGGATTTCACAATTAATTTCAATTATACCCAAATTTATTTCCAAGTTATAAAAATTGTTATAGCACAAAAAAAAAATCATGGTAAAAATCAATCACTGAAAACAAGTGCAGTAATGAAAACTTGGGAAACCAAAATTTCAAGATTGTACGTCCGGATCCAGCCCAGAATGTGTTTAATTTGCTCACGGAGTCAGTTTCATTCCAAAATGTTATATGTTGAGTTATGCCCTCTAGGAGTAAAGTTGAAAAAGTGTGACATTCACATTATTTATATATGATATTAAAAAAAAAAAAAAAAAAAAAAAAAAAACTGATTTCTCTACAAGTTTTCAATGGGGTTATGGTTAGGCAAACAAGCTCGTCATTCTAAATTAGTGTCTTTAAAAGAAATTTACTAAAATATTCAATTTTTTTTTTTTTCACCATATGTGATAAAGCATCTTTCTGAAAGCATTTAGCTTCTTAAATCATGGATCAATGTATTCAATGTAAGTTTTAACTCATCTTATCACTATTTAGAACTGGTCTGACCCACCACTTCATCTATAATCCTACACCAAAACATTACATAACCTCTGTCTTCTTGATATCTCAACCTGTGAGAATGGTTTCTGCCAGTAGCTACCCAACCTTCATTCAATCTATCTGGTCTATCACAAGATATATAGCATTCATTGTTAAAAAGAATGGCTCGGAAAAAATGTCTTCTGTTGAAATTAACATTAAACAAAAATAGCTGCAGCAATTTGCTTACATTTGAAAAAAAAAAAAAAAAAAAGCAGAATGCTATCGCACATCTGCCAAAATATTAAGTATAGGACTTAATTCATTCCTTAATCAAAGAAACCCTTGCAATAGTATCAACATCTTGTATGCTTTAGATTAGACAGACTTATTGCAGTACTATAGACTAAACAAACAGTACACTTTAATATATTTTTATGTAATGTCATAATTGGACTTATTTCAGTTAATCCAGACTTTATTTTGAACAGTTAATGGTGTAAGTCCCTCAGGAACAACTAGTAAGGATAGACACGAGTGGCAGATGTCACCAGACCTCTATCCAGTGACTGTTCACAAACAAAAAAATAGTAATCAGGACTTGGAATGTAAGGATTCATAAGCAATACACACAGGATATTACATGCAGGTGAGGAGAAAAATGAAAGAGTTGTTGGGTTACTATTAGACAAAGACATAAAGGAATGTGTTCTGGAATAATGCCAAATCTCATATCTGTTAGTAGGGACCCAAAACTATAAAATTTTTATTTCCAATATATCTAAAAACCATACAGACATAGAAATCATAACAACATCAAATTTATTTCAATAACTTAATTAACAAATGTGTTATGACTATTCAAATTTATGAAAATTGAAATTTTTTCTTTTCTTATGTGTTATTAGACAAAAAAAAAAAAAAAAATCAAAAAAAAATCAAACAACTGAAAAATGCAAGCTTCAAATAACTTAAAATTCATTACAAATGTAATGTTATATCGGTAGTCTTGAAGTAAAAGAAACAATGCTAATGGAATCCATAATTCTTGTATCAGACCAGCCTAAACATTTGGAAATGTTTTTTTTCCAAAAAGAAAAGTATAAAAATATGACCCAGGATGGCATATTTGATTGATCAGGTAAGTTTCATTTCAACAGTTAATACCTTGCAACTTCTTCCTAGACTTTATAGCACAGAGATGAAGCTATTCTTTTTTCAGTTGTACCTCAATAAAATACCTATATTTACACCACATAAAAAAACAGTTAGAAGTATAATTTGATACTAAGGCAAAAACAGGTCAAAAGTAAATCATACTGAACTTGTCCTAAAAAAGTATCCATTGGAGGTAGATGGCTAAAACTTTGAAACTTTACTAATTTTGGGGTGAGGAATTCAACAAAACAGTTCTTTTGCTGTAATATCAATACTTTTTGTAATATATATGGCTTATTTTGTGAAATTATGTAATTTTCAACTCATCAAAAACAGGACAGTAATGACTACAAAACTTAGAAATTTGTTTTACAAAAGGAAAACATACTTTGTATTTTTTCAGTTTTAAACTGATAAAAAAAAAGACTTTCTGGACACTGGGAATGGTTCTCCTGCACTTCCTCTCCTAACGGTAATTTTCTAATTGAATTTTTTTATAAGCCGCTATGGCTAATAATTCTGGAACACTATATCCAGCAATCGTTTGAAACTGGCATTACATTAAAGTTTCACCTAAAGCAAAATGTTGATTCCACTTGTGCAATATCATCTGACAAAGGTCATCAGAAAAGATCATTTCTGCTCTTTGTTGGAGCTAAAATCTTTACCACATCATTGAATAAAGATGCAATATTAATGACTTGGCCAATATAAAAGTTAGAGTCATATATACTGCAACCCATTGGCCTTGGTACTCATAACTGATGGTCACCTGAAGTGGTTTGCATCACAACTGCTAGAGTTGTTTAAATACTGAATCACCCTTTTTTATTCTTTCTTTTGTGGAGATAAATCAATTGATTTTCCTGTTGTCAAATAGTTGCAAAGAGCAGCTTCCAGCTGAGATTTACTTCCACTGCTGTTGATCTTGATACCTAAGAGAACCTTCAGATATTCAAGTTGATCTTTCAGTGTTTCCAAGCCATTACTTGTTCATCTTTAATAGACTTCACAGGACTACCATGCTTGATGAATTAATGATTCTCTGTTTCTCATCAAGAGTTTAACATTTTTTCATTCTCTTGCCTCTCATTTTTAGCAATCCTTTTCTGTACATGAAGCTTCAGAAGTACATCTTATTGCTTGTGCCTTTGTTGTAGATGTTTTGCATGCTTTCTTAAAATGCAAAGAACTGATTTCCACTCTCTCCCAGTCAAGCTCTACTTTGGTTGTGCTTGAGCATCTTTGAGGATGTTTTTACACTTACATAAAAGAAACATCCCTGAAGTTACTAGAGTATAAAGAAAATATTAAAATTCATCCATGAGCATACTGAAAGTCATGAACCTTACCAAAAAAGTAACTTAAGCTCAAACATTTTCATTGAGAGTTGTTATTTGCATAATTTAAAATATTTTCTTTCAGATTTGACAGACAAAAAAGTTACAGTGAATATCTATTTTTAAAAAATGTACTTGTAGTTTTTCATTACAATTCTGAAATTTATCCAATAAAAGGATTTTTCTATTAAATGAAGATATTTTAAGAATTGAAAAATATTAAGTTTAAAATACCATTTTTTGAGTTAAGACTACTGTGGTTATGACACCACGTGGGTTAATGTGCGTAAATGTTATTTTCATTATGTTTTAAGTAAAAAATAAGTATTTTTTTTTTACAAAAGTTAGTTATTCCTTAATTTTACTTAATAGCTTACTTTGAAATAAATAATAAATATTGTATTAAGTGATTCTTAAATTTGTTATTTTCATTTATGTTCAAGAATGGAAATTTGGTTAGTAACCCTCAATGTTTAAAAATGTCTGAAAAAGTTAAATATGTAATTAATTTTTTTTTTTTTTTTTTTTTTTTTTTTTTTTTTACAAATTAGCTCTAGGCTGTTATCTTTCAAATAAAAACAAAATTAAGATCTCTTCAAAGGAGACATTTCAATTGTTCAAACGTGCACGCACACACATACACAGAGGAAAACAAACAACTTTAAACAGATAGCGAAGTGGTTAAGTGGAAGGAAAAAAAAAAACAAAAAAAACAAAAACAAAAAACAAACTAAAATGTCATTAAAATTACATGGTTTGTTAAGATCTGACTAAAAAGAACTTAATTCAGGAAACCCGACAATGAAAGCGATTACTGTAATAGGTAAGAGCAGAGGGCAAAAACATTAGCACCGACATCTTAATAATGTTAAGTAGCAAAAGAAAATAATTTGGCAGCAAATTTCAAAGCTTGATTTCTTTTAAGACCATGTAAATCTTTTGAAAATAAAGCTATACACTCATATGCATTTACATAAAATAGAGAATATCAGTAATATAAGATTTATAATTTTTAGACTAGATTTTCAATCATACTGGCTTAAATTTGAATCAGTATTTTAGATTACTGCAGTATAATAGCCATAAAGAAAAACTGCAGAACAGAAATTTGTAATTTTTATAAAATATTTTTAATGAGAAAAATATTTTACATGTTTGTTTTGAATTAAACCAAAATTTTGTTTTTAAAGAAAACAAAAAGCAAGTCATCAATTGACTTAAAATATTTACATTAAAAGAAAAAAAAAATGACATATTGAAATTTCAGATACAGCTTGAACCATTTATACTCACAACTTGTAATGCACAATTTTTACAATACAAATATGAAATGGCACAAATTTCCACCAGCTCAAAAAGTTCCCCACTCCAGGAAATATTTAATTCTTCACCCCCCCCCCCTCTTTTCCATTAACACTGAAAAGATTTAACAAGCCATCAGTCCAATAACCAGAATAAACATTGAACATTTAAAAGTGTTTAGAATTAAAACACTCAAATTAGAGACAACTTTTAGGAATTTAAAACTTCCCCTAAAAAACTTTCAGATTATGAATTTAGTCTTCCTTATGTATGAGTGAAATATGTAGAGAAAAACTTTCAATAAACCTAAGAATGAGGTATATATTTATACACACACACATTTGGATTATATTGTTGTTATCCCAATATTTAGGCTTCTTTCAGGTATCTGTCAATTTAGGTAACTTTCAAAGAATTTAGAACTAAACCCTATTTAATTTATGAGGATATATTGTACTTGTCTAGGAGTATCTTGTCTTGCGGTATGTTTTTTTTTTGTACCGCTTTTTGTACAGTTATTGCCAATCCAGTTTCTAATGAGTCCAAGTCCCAGTCCCTGAGGTTGAACTCAGAATTCAAAAAATACTGAATCTTGGCCTGTCTTCTGCTTCTTTCTTCATCAATGGTTTCTATATAGTACTTATTTCTACACTAAGTCTATTGAGAAGGCAGTAATAGCTTCAGATATCAGATTCTCCAGTGTTCTTTTCACAGGTGTTTGTGACCACCATTTTCCCTCTATACAAAGGCACAGGGGTGATACAAATCATGCCTGGCTGCTTATATATGGAAGGATAAAGGATTATCACCAACCCCTGCAGGATTAAGTAATAAATCCTAGACAAAAAGACAACTAGAGCATCAAATGTCAGAAAGAAATCAGTACATATGCTAAGCTAGGGCAGCTTCCTCAATAGGCCTAGCATAAAAATAAGTAAAATATTGGAACCATTAATAAACAAAGATAAACAACAGAGAAAGCTAAGCTTAACAGTAAAAGCTACAGCAGTATCAGTATTGAAGAGAAGCAGCAGCAAAAGTCGATTGTAATATTAAAGACAGCAGCACACAAGAAATAAAAATATTAAGTTCAAAGATCACCCACTTCTAAATTCAGGATTGTCTTACAGGACAATAGCTTAAAGTGTTGGTTCATGTATTTTATGATATAGTATACACTTACACACAAATACCCTTAGGAAAGGTATGACTTCATCTCTCCCCCCAGCTATGGATTGAAAAGCAGGACAGACTGGGTTCTTTAGCTTTGGTTGGCAACCAGTCCACCACGGAAAGAAATGACAACCTAATGCGGGGAAAAAATCTGCCTCATCAGTTATGTATAGAAAGATACATGATTGCCCAAGCATGTATCACATATGGCACTTAACTGACTGAATAGAGCGCTCAACACCTGAACCAGGTAGTACAGACTCAAACTCAGTGGAAACGAAATTTGCTAACTGAGCAGTAATAAAGACAAAAATCACCCTAAACAAGAAGGAAACGAGTGCAATCTATCTCCGTTGATTACAGAAGGGTTCAGTTTGAACTTCCCTGAAGGTTACCCAGATAAACAACTGAAGAAAGCCAGAAGGCAAAACAGCCAAAACATAACAAATACAAAGGCATCAGTCTGAATGTAAATGACGACTCCTCATCTCAGAAATTCATACATAAATAGAAATATAGCTATTTTTATAAATAAAAATAACAATTCAAGTATTACATTTGTCATGATGACTTGTGACTTCATGCTAGCATAACCATCAATAGTTCCAAACACTTCTACCAAATTTAAATCAAAGGCTCAGGTCAACCTGTGACAAGGTTTTCAGGCCTATTCCAACAGTACTGCATGATGGGATCACCTTCCCAGGCTGATAACATCAAGTCACCTACTTGACAAATCACCATGGTGAGATTTGAATCAGTTTCATGGTCAGAAGGCAAACATTCTAACCAGTGAGCCATGTGTCCAATATATATATATATATATATATATATATATATATATATATATATATATATATATATATGTATGTAGGTGACAGTGTTTCATGCTAGTGCAATCGTCAGGCAACTTGCATGAAACACTGTCGCCTCTAAGTGTTGACTTCTATGTTCACTTTTATATTTACACACGCTCTATCTCTGATATTGAGCACTTTATCCCATAAATATAGCACACTTTAAGACTATATTTCTTCATTATATATATATATATATATATAAAAACACTACATTTTACTTAATGGAATTCTGTAACAAAAATTTTGTATTAAGATGCAAACAACAGAGAGTGTATTAATAGCAAAAACATAACAATCATAAAGAACAAACAAAGCTTATGGTAAGGACACAGTATAATCACATGTTAGGAATTGTTTTAAAATAAATCATTTAGAAATCAAAAATAAACATTCTGGAATATTTCACAATTTAAAAACTGTTGAATAGCACAAAACATAAAAAGTAACAGTGACTTAGTCAACTATTTTGAATAATGCATTGAAAGAGTAAAGAACTTGTTCTAAACCCAAGAAGTCCAATGATTTGCCAATATTTGCAAATTGAGACGCATTGCCATACTGAGTCAGTACAGCAATGCCTCTCAACTTACAAATAGAACAAAATTATCATAGAAGTGGGGTAAGTTCTTCTATATGTGGCATATTCAAACTTATTGCTTGTTTTATTTAATAGTTCTTATTTGGGAGTCATGAGACTTAAATGTGTAGCAAACTATTTCTGATTTGGAAAGGGACATGTTCAAGATCTATTCTTTAGTTTTAAAATGACTATCTACAAAGAGGCTGTACGGACTAATTGATTGAATGGAGGTGTATACCATATGATCTGATATGTTTCTGTAACAACCATAATCTTCTACAAACTTCTGTACCCATTATCACTAAGAACTTTATTATAAACTGTTTTGTTTCTCGAATATCTTTGTGAGAGCAGTGTTGGTTAATATATTATTCAACAGATGATAGAATATGTTGGATGATTTGAATTAGGGTGGATATAAATCTGGTTTGCATTGTTTTTCATGTAAGGCTGAAAATTATTGAGAACTAAATTTAAAAGTTACGCCTAGGAAATCAACTTGATATTGGAATCAATTATTGCACTAAGATTAAAAGATTTAAATATTCTATGAATTAATTTCTTTACTTCCAGTAGAGATTTTTTACAACTATGAGACTATCGTCCCTATAGAGCCCTATACTATTTAAATCAATATCTTCATATGACGTAAGGTTGTACAATAAGAACAATCCAACTAAATCAGAAGACTCTGCAGAATCCAATGATCCTATTGTTACGTCAAAGTTATCAGCTGAATTTTTAATCTACTGTTCGTTATCATGGATTAGAACTGATCTTCTATAGTTCAAAATAATTTCATTGTTCGAAATGTCTGAATTAACTTCAGCAAATTCCAATGCTAATTGGAATAGATCTTTAGAGATAGAGGGATAAAAATCCATGATATCAAATTGGATGAAAGTACAATTCTTTTGTTTTCAATGTTCTTGAACCAATTGATCACTTTAGGAGTACCACTCCATTGTATAAGATCAAGTTGATTTTTTATTTGTAGATTGACACATTCTAAGATCACTTTACTTATTCTACCAATCTCCAATGTAGTTGGATTAATAATTCTAGTGGGTAATCTTTGTTTAAAATAAATATCTGAAAGTCATATAAATATTTAAAATTTATTTTGTATTCTAATTTATAATGTAAGGTTAGTAGTTGGTTTGTTTTGTATCTGGTTTTTCTTCTTAAAGTGTCTTTTATTTACATACTATATTTAATTTTGTTTAAATGTGATTTCATTCAAAGTGCCATAAAGTTTGAAATGCTACAATGTATCTAAAATATGTTTTATCTTATGTTATATTTCCATTTAATTTGAATTCTCCATCTTAACATGTCTTCATTGGCTAAACTGGTATCAACAACTCATGTCTTATTTTCTTCTTTCCTTTTCTTTCTTCTTTCTATTTCTTGATTTCTTATTTTCTTTGTTTTTTTTTATCTGCTTTTTTCTTTACCTTTTAAGGAAATTTTTTATATATTTGTTTCTTTGCCTCTATGAAAAATTTTCAAAAATGTAAAAAGAAGTAAGATTTCATAACTTGTATTTTTAAATAAAATTGTTTATTACCACCAACGTTAACCACCTGATGAGATGTCTAAATTAGACATAGAAACAAATATGCATTTTTGTTGTGGTAAGTTGCATGTTCCAAAGTAACAGTTTATATATGTGTGTGTGAATTCACTAAAGGATTTGACTATTTATAACTTATTAGATATGTTTTCTCAATATATGTTAGGGTGTTTTGTAAAATTCATTTAAAATAATGGTGGGTTTGATGTAAGAATAATTTCTTTATATCACCGAGTAAAAATAATACAAATAAAATTATTGGATTATAATTCATGACAATATTTTTATTCCAGTAAGTGCTTGGATAATCAAAAGTAAGTGCTGGTTTATATGTTTGCATTTTCTGAGGAATATATTCTCTTATTTAACAATTTATTTTGATTTTTTAAGACAGTTTATACAAATCTTTTTTCCAAAGTATAATAATTGGCAGTTGTTATTAGCATTGCAAGAGGGTGTCCTGGTTATAATTTTCCATTCTAATGGAAATTTTTCTTTGGTTACCATATATATTTTGAGAGTGTAGTAGTATTAGCATACATTTTTTAAAAAGATTTTGTGATTATAATACTTTTCTATTTCCTTCCTGATGCCATCAGTTCTCAACTCCATATCTATGGTAATGCCAACTATTTATACCTGCCTTAATAGCAAGTCTGATTGGTTTGATTCGGTCAAATTGGCAGCTGATCTCAAAAATGACCTACAATCTGTTGTTAATTTGGGCAAGGAATGGCTTGTTAGTTTTAACACCTCCAAAATGAAAGTGCTCTCTTTTACTTATCCAAGAGAACCCTTTTTATCTTCCATCAGCATCTGATGCTAATCCCTAGGAGAGTGACACATTGCGTCTTCTCAGGCTAATATTTTCTACTGAGATTAAGTAGAAAAATTATATTTAATTGCTAGGTCTGCTTCTAGAAAATTTGATTCACTGTGTCATACTAGACATTTATTTTTTTGCCAGAATCTTTTACATATTTATGTCTACCATTTATCCTTGCTCTGAATACTGCTGCCACATCTGGTCTGGAGTATATGCTATATATTTGATAAAAGAGTCCACAATGTTAAGGTTATACTTTCATGGTAATTATTCTAATGAACTTTCCTTTATGGTACCTAGACTTTATGAATTTAAGTACAGTAATAGATTGAACTGTAAAATGATGAGGTCTTGTTGCCAAACAGCTAGATGTAATGACAAGTTCTGTGCTAAAAGTTTCTTCTCTCACACTTTGCTTGTGGAACTCATGAATAGTAATTAAAAGAAGCTTAAATCAAATTTGATCCACAAATGTTCTCAACCAGTAAACAGTGCACTGAAAGTGAAATTATAGACTTCATTAAAAATCATTGTCCTGTAGTGTAATTGAGATTGATTACAACTACCCTTGTGTAGGCTACATGTATAAACATTGGTTGACATCTGGAACCCATCATCATATACCAAAATCAAATCAACCATACGAGAAAGAGATGCGAAGTAGGATCAGCTATTAGCAAGAACATCAGAATTCAATCATCAGAAGTGTTGTCTCCAAGCTGAGATTTCTTCCAATGCTATTATAGCCATGAAAAGCTATTAGGCTCCAAAGACAT
Source organism: Acanthosepion esculentum (assembly GCA_964036315.1). Classification (NCBI taxonomy): domain Eukaryota; kingdom Metazoa; phylum Mollusca; class Cephalopoda; order Sepiida; family Sepiidae; genus Acanthosepion; species Acanthosepion esculentum. The sequence goes on along the minus strand of OZ038495.1, from coordinate 25,899,509 downwards.
ACAAGAGGATGCTGAAAATTTTCTCTCTCTTATATATATATATATATATATATATAATCTCCAAATGAGAAAAAGAACAGATGGAGTAAAAATTCCACTGTTTGTAGCATTTACTTTTAAAAAAGTGCACAATACAAAGTAGAGCAATATATTATTTTTATAATAAATAAATTATAATAAAAACATGTTGTAATTGCTACACAAAAGTTTTCATGTTTCAATACTATGATTGTACTTCTTCAGGGGGATGGTAAGTAACTGGTGATTATATATATATATATATATATAAGGATACATGGTCATTTGGTCAAATTTTGAGAAGTGAGTCAGACCGATAAATTTGCAGCAACTCTTCATATAGCTTATAAGTTAGTATTAAATATTTTGCATGGACAAAAACTTTAAATGTTTCAATATTTTTGAGTACATCAAATTTTGAACAGTGCTATAAAAACTTCCATCTACACAATTTCGTTTATAATATTAAATATTTGAAAAGGAGTAAATTTTAAAATTTACTTGCTATTATTATATGATCTGCTATTTAACCCTGCATGATCATCTTGGTCATTAGACTCATGTTTTGGTCATTGTACCCTCCAGCCTTCTTCATGTGTCTGTAGTCATGCTCTCTAACCTTGGAATTTTGAACTGAACCCTTCATTCAATCCATGACAACCTTGTCCCCATTCTGCTTTCCATGTTTAAGGAATATATTATATCAGCTAAAACTGTTTTAATCACTGTGTATCACATGTTCATTTATTGATAGGCATGTTACTGCCATCTTCATATCCCTACCATGCTATGAAACAACTGTATAAGTCAGTGAAAACGTCTGCTAGAATTCCAATGTATACATTATTTTTTTTTTTTTACTCAACTAAATCTGCATATCAATTGCATGTAAGTTTATCTAATTTTTCATCAGTTTCAATTAGTAAATAGGTTTAACTGTAGTCTATGTACATACAAAGTAAATTCATATTAATGAACATCTTTTTAAGCATTGAGCAACAAAACATTAAGTCTGATCTTCTTTAATCTTTAGTATTGCTTAAAGAAGCTTAATATTTAAAGAGTAAATTTAACCTTTAGATCAGGGGTGGGCACACTACAGCCCGCGACTCGTTTTTGTCTGGCCCGCCAAAAGGGATGCCATATTTCTCAAAAATTTTCATTCTCTAAAAGAGAATATGTTGGAAATTTTCCGAATTAATTATATTTGGAAAAAACCTAAAAAAATTCTCAAAAACATTATTTAATTAAACAAAAAATCATAAATGTACTTAAACGTACTTTGATCACCTTTTAAACAAAAAATATTATTCATTTATTAAAATGACATTATTTCATTCAAACACAAGGAAACTTTCTAAATATGTTTTTGCGCCTTAAAACACCAAAAATATTTTAATTGTATTTTTTCTATATTTTATTTTTGTTTATTTTATGAACTTTTTCAAACAATTTTTTTACTTTGTCATTTTAATGAAAACGATGCTTTAAAAACATTCAAATATTTTTATATAAAAAATAGCAATATTTTAAATAAATGAGAGAACCAATTTGGATGCAAATTTCTTTAAATGAAGTTTAAAATAGTAAAATATTTACTTAATTTTATTTTGTTAAATGAATTTCTATATAAAAATATGGAAATTCCCGACTGCCGTCTCTAATTAAAAGTCTTGCTGGAGTTGTTTTATAATGTATAAGTAAAATTAATGAACTTATTAAACGTTTGTTTTTTCCTGGTCGCTGTACAATACACATTTTCAAGATATCCGACCCACGCATCGCGATAAAAAACGAATTTTGGCCCGCTTACAAAAAAAGTGTGCCCAACCCCTGCTTTAGATGATGTTCCAACCTCTCTTTTCAGATCATTAGCATTAAAACATCATCGCTATTTTCCATACATTTAAAATAGAGAATTCATCTTAACCAAACTACAGACACTCCAGAGATTAGATGCCAAAGAATAAAAAGCAAAATTGGACATAATTAAATCTTGTTATAGACAAGTTTTCATTGACAAATATAAGCCTAACATAAGATGGATACTGAAAAATGCTTTACCTGACTCACTTCCCAAAATCTGACCAAATAACCAAACATCAAATTTTTTTTTTTTATAGAGAATGTTTAGCACTCTCTAAGAAATCCAAATTCTACAATAAGTTGTATTTATGTCATTTGCAAAGGTAGACAATATTTTTCAACTTTGGAAATGGGCAGCATGAAAGGTTTTTTTTTTTTAGATTATTTCACCCCAATCAAAGCCACTAAGATTAGGTATCACAAGCTAAAATTCCATTTTCAATATATCTAAAAACCTTTAATACCAGCATAGAGATCTTGAAAAAAAAACCCAAAAAAACAAAGTACCAAATTTATCTTGGTAACCCAATTAGCAATAAAGTTATGATTCAAAGTTCATAGAAACTTATGAAAATTTTCATCTTGTGCTATTGGACAAAAAGCCAATTTTAACAGTGTAAATGAAGATGCATGTTTCAAACAAGTACAAAATAATTATAGATCTACTGTCATATAGGTTGTCTTGAAGCAATAGATAAAGCTAATGGAAAAAATAATTCTTAGATCAAACCAGCCTATACATTAGAAAAAATTGTGTTCTCAAAATCATAAAAATATGACACAAAAGGGCAAATTTGATTGATCATATGAGTTTTATTTCAACAGTTAATGCCTTGCAACGTTTTCCTATATTTCACAGCATAACAGAGAGGAAGCTAATTTTTTTTTCAGTTGTACTTCAATATAAGAAAATATATTTACACCACATAAAAACAGCCAGAAATACAATTTGGCAGTAAGGCAAAAATATACCATACTAAACTTGCCATAAAAAAGTATCCATTGGAGGTATATGCCTGAAACTTTACCAATTTTCACATGAGGAATTCAACAAAACAGCTGTTTTTATTTTAATGTCAATACTTTTTGTAATATATATCTTATTTTGGAAAATTATGAAATTTTCAACTCTTCAAAAACAGGACAGTAATGACTACAAAACTTAGAAATTTGTTTAACACCTTGACATACTTTTATCATCTTTTGCCTCTCATTTTTAGCAATCCTTTTCTGTACATGAAGTTTAAGGAGAAATATGTCTTCTTGCTTGTGTCCTTGGCACAGATGTTTCTCATGCTTTTCTTGAAATGCCAAGAGCTGATTGCCACTCAGTTGCTCATTTTGCTTACAGCTAAGCTCTAGTCTGGTTGCGCTTGAGCATGCTTGAGTTTGATTGATGGTGAAGTGATGTAGGTGAACTTTTTTTTTGTCGTTTCCATCCTAAGTTCCAAATATAATTATCTATATTTTAAAATTTTAAGGGTACTTGAGAAAATATTTTACACAAAAGGAAAAATACCTCAAAAGGTTACTAGAGTAAAAAAAAAAAAAAAGTAAAAAAAAATATTCAAATTCAACTCTGAATATGCTCAAAGTTCCTCATGAACCTTACCAAGAAATAATTTAAAACTCAAAAGATATTTTCCTTGAGAGTTGTTACTTGCATAATTTAAAATATTTTTCATATTTGATTAAAAAAAAAAAAAAAAAAAAAATCTACATTGAATATCTTATTTGTTTTTAAAAAATGTACTTTTAATTTTTCATTGCAATTGTGAAACTTTTCCAATAAGGGATTTTCTATTAGATGAAAATGTGTTTTCAGAATTGAAAAAAATGTAAGTTTAATACCATTTTGGAGTGTTTACATTAAAAGGCTACTGGGTCACTGTGTCAAACGTTATTTTCAACATGTTTTAAGCAAAAACAAGTATTATTTTTACAAAATTTTAGTAATTTAACCAATACAAAAGATAAATACTGTATTTTTAAGAGATTTTTAAATTTGTTATTTGCCTTTGCTGTTAAGAATTGAGATTCAGTGAGTGACTGTTTAAAAAATGTCTTATAAATTAAAATCTTATGTAAATTCTTTTTTTTTTTTTTTTTTTTTTTTTTTTTTTTTACACAAATTAGCTGTAGGCTGTTATCTTTCAAATAAAAACAAAATTTAACTTCCAAGGAGATATTTAAATTATTCAAAATGCATTTCAAAGTTTTCCTCAGTAAGTTTGTAGCAACAATACTTTATAAATGACCATTAAGACTTTCTATTTTAATTTTAACAAGTATGAGAAAAACTTAAAGAACTAAAAATATACCTAGTTAAATTTTTATTTCAGTTAATTTCTTTAAAAAAAAAAAAAAAAAAAAAAAAATAATAATAATAATAGCTGAGGCAACAACAATTCAATTTGACAGCTTGGACAAGATAAAATATTGTTTTATTTTCTACAAATTATCTGCACAAATTTAATTTAAAAATAAATAATTGCTTTATAGTTTTAAAATGTATCATTAAAGAAAATGTAAGAAAAAGATGTAAACTGTAATATCCATCAACGAAACAAGTCCAACTTAAAATTTATTTTTTTTTTAAAGAAGAGACATTGATCCATAAGGTGTAAATTTCATATCGAGTGTTTCTCTGGTATTTCATCTACTAAAGTTTTCAACTTTGAAATTTTTTGTGAAAGACAACTCCAACTTTGTTTTATCCTCAAAACTTATGAGTGTCCTTTTTTCTTTAAGATGGGACTATTTTGATTTGCATAGGGAGACAACTCTTGAGAACAACTAATTTGAAAACCCCACTATGACATTGTCAATTTAAAAATACAGAGGAAAAAAAAAAAAAAAAAAAAACTAGTTTGTCATTGAAATAGTGATATAATTTAAAGAGACATAGAAATGGAATAACTAATCATCACATATGAAAATGAATTGTATCTTTAGAAAGTGAAAAGATTCAACTAAATTTATCAAAATAGCTTTGAAAATATAAGATAACAGTAGAAACAAAAGAAAATTTCACTATTTCGACATGTGTTCACACTATAAACTAGGGCAGTTTGGAATACCTATTTATAGTGATTTGCAATTTTGGTACAGTTCTTATGAAAAAGGATTTTTTTCTTGCTTCACAAAATGAAGAGTGCTTCTACCATTGGTTCATCACATCAAAGCAATTTTTGAAAACATTAAGTATATCCATAATCAGTTCCATGAAATGACAGTTTCTCATATATATTGGTGTATTGTGTGAAGGTGGTTTTAATAGATCAGCAAAAAAGTGTTAAAGCTGGCATTAACCAACTTGATATCTGTCATTGTTTCTTGTCTGCTTGATACCATTTGAGAAAAATTATCACTGAAGAAGGCTATAGAAGACAGTAGCTGCAAGGAAGAAAGAAAAAAAAAAAAAAAGAGACTCCAATAGACCAAACAATTCCAGATATGCCATACATGTTTACATTTATATAATGGTAAAAAAGAGAATATATAGAATGCATCAGGTAATTAAGAATAATTTATAATAAAATTTACATGCTCAAATTAGAAAAATATTGTTCTAATAAAACCAGTCTTAGCAACAAGGGTAAATTTAATGTGGCCTCAGAGGTGACTGCATGCCTGGATCAGGTGGTACTCATTTGTGTGGGTCAGATCATATCTATAATAGTGACATTTAAAGAGTTTTTGCTATTGTGGGAGCTACTACTTAGCCTCTCAATGACTGCCCCAGACACAGTGCAAACAGTTCAAATCAGGAGAGACAGGAGACCACATTTGCTGTGTGACATGATCATGCCAAATCTTGCCCAGTGACTCCTGCATCATATGAGCAATATAGGAAGGAGCAAAGTCCTGCTGGGACACAGAGTCTCTCCAGGGTCAACATCTCAGACCAAAGCGACCAACACTTCAATGTTATGGCATTGATTTAATCTCTCTGGATTGCATGACAGTGTGTTCATTGATCACAACTTCCAGGACCATTATGGACAAAATTAATTTTGTGTGCATCTCCATTGAGCATATACAGAGCCACCTCCACTAATTCGCTGAAAAAAAAGTACCATGATGAAAAAAGGTTCCAAACTTGATAAAAACAAAGTTTTATCATCAAAATCTTTGTTACTATTAAGAGGAAAGACCAAAAGATTTGATTATTTCGTCAAATTTTTTAATGCTTTCTAGCATGCTAATTTTAAATCTTAGGTATTAGAATCTGTGGAGGCATCTACTCTTATCAGATAGTGACTAGATCATATCATGCTTCCGAAGGTGCTTGAACATGTTCAGCAAGCACTGCAATCGGATTACAGTTCTCCAGAGTCTTGTCAGACCTTTAACTGCCTACTCATTGCACAGTATTTGTACCTGATAGTGGACTCCGCCACCTTGAGTTGCTTAGTGGTGACCCTTGATTTGTTAAGATTGTGGCTGATGATGGCCTAAATTTGCTGGATGAATTTAGCTACCTTTATGCTGTTTGACTACTTAAAATGTTACTTTCTCTTGGTCATGAATGATACATATAAACCAGAGGAATCCAGCTTGTTCCTGATCTTGAGCATTTAGGACCTGGCCACTTCTAAGAAGCCTCATAATATTGAGTTACTTTCCATTTATGGCTTGGTAAAGATGTGTTCTCAAATACCTGGTGCTTACTGTATATGAAGTAACAATTATATTCTAAATCCATTTAATTAATTTAAATATAATGCTATTTGTATACATAAAATTAATAAATTTGTAGAGATTAAAAATCTGTTTTTAAAAATGCTGCTATTGGCCATGAGGAATAGAGAGCCATTATTGCCCACATCCTCAAGAGAGATGGCACAGAAGTTTTACTAACAGAAAGTTCCCAGTTTAACGGACTGGTTTTCATAATTAAAAGATTGGGGGGGGGGGAGGAGGACATTTCCAGTACTAGTTTTGTTTTTATTTTAAACAGTATTTTATTTCATCTACCAGCCTATTAAAAAAACAAAATCCATCAATTCTTTAGAAATTGCTTTGTTTATATTTTGGATACAAAACTGAGCAGTTAGGACTTTCAAGAAAATCTGAATGAGTAAAATACACTTTAAAGTCAAATAGAACCTTGCTTGATTGTAATGCTCTTTGTGGACAAGCAGTCAAAGCACATTGGTTTAAACAGTGCTTTCCCCTGTTAAGAGGATCACAGATTTGAATCCTGCTGAAGGGCACATTTTCTTCAATAAGTTTTCAAATGTGCAGACTGTAGATTAAATTAAAATACTGTTTAAAATAAACATAGCATCTACTCAAATGAGTGTCCATTAAAAATGACATTTAAAGTAATAAAAAAAATAACACTATCATTTGATGGTTTTATGCTAAAATGAAAAGCTTTTCTCATCTCTAATATAAATACAATCGGCATACTCCATAACTGAAGATTTTTTGGATATCAAGTTGTCATGACAATTCATGAATATCAAATAGCATATTTGTAATATACTTAAACCCCTTTAAATCTAAACTTTGCATTCTCCCTCCTAAAAAAAAACAACAAAAAAAAAAAAAACAAAGGTTGCTGGAAAAGTTTAAACAATTTGCAGAAGTTAATATAAAAGATATAATTTTAAATCATTTGGCAAAAATGTAAACATTTTACTCCTTGCATATGCGAATAAATATATGTTCAAGGTTGCAGTTCACTTGAGTGCTTCATGAAAAAAAAACAAAAAAAAAAAAATCAATTTTCTTAAATTAAAAAGCAGCTATTTTTTTTTATATAATGAAAATATATCAAATTACTGAGTTTTGATAACCTGATAGAAAGTACATTTATATTAGAGGTGCTAAAAAGTTCTTGGCCCATCCTACTTCCAAAAATCTGACCAAACATCAGAATTTTTTAATCTCTACTTGAGAAGGCCAAGAATTTGTCAACACCCCCTTGTATATCAGAAAAATACTCATTTATCATAGGATTTAATAGAAATATTATTGAAAGGGTAATTGTATTTAAAATTTTTTTATTAAAATTCATTAAAAATAACTTTCTTTTATGATATTCAAGTATCAATACCCCAGTTATCTGCAATTAGTTGACAATTACAAAAACTAGTAAACTTTCATGTAGATTATCTAATATTCTTATATTTTCTATAAGGATTATTTTCTACCACTCCATCCCTTCAGCCCCTCAACCTCCGGCATTTTCCTTTTTGAGTTGAGGCGCCCACTCGGCTTGAACCGAACTCAGGGGTAGCTGGCCACACGCCCCCTGAGTACCTGTAGATTGTTCGACCGGTCACCGCCTGCTGCCACGTTGTGTTAAATTTTAGATCCAGTAGGCGGGGGTATTGTCCATATGCTCACAGTCAATTGGGGATGTAGGCATGGCTGTGAGGATGGGTGGCAGGAAAATTAGAATGTGGCGAAAAAAGGAAATAATATCTGCAGAAGCCGAACAACAATGGGTAAAATATTGATGTCTTTTATATAAGGAAACAACAACAGTAGAAAAGATTACAGAAAGGACAGAAAAGCAATTAACATAAGAAAAGAGGACTACTCCTCTACCAATTTTCCAACAGAGAGATATGTGTGGCTTGTAATTCCAGCCCTATGTGGAAGTGTAGCTTTTCAGTTTGTTATCGTAAATGACAAACGTTAGGTTTCAGCGGCTTTTCAATGCGACTGCTACAACGATAATATATTTCTTGACGTCTTTATCTCTGACTTGTCACTGGACTGACTCACTGCGACTACAGTCTCTCTACCTCGACTCTGCTTCATCGACGTAACTCCCAACATAACTCTCCAACTCAGCATAACTCGCGTTTATATAGCAACCGAAGGTTATAAGCCAGGTTGTTCACGCGCTTAACATGAGTGTCGCCATAATCACGTGTATTTGCAAAGTTTCTGTTGCTTACTCAGATCTATTTCAAATCTATTAGTAGATAATTGGAATGAACAAATTAATTTTGTCTTTTCGATGACCAAATTCAGCAGATACAACTTATGTTTAGATTAGATTTTGCTAGCAGTAAACATACACTGATCTTACCTCCCCGGTCCAATTTACTTCAATATGTTTTTATCAAAAATATTTCATCTATTTTTTTTTTTATGACCCAAATTAAACATCGCCTCCTGCCCTTTGCATTTGTTTATAAACAAGTCTTCGCCAACCCGATTTGCAATTCACTCTTTATCCATCAGCCATCTTAGGTTTCATATATCATTGTTCTAGATTCTTTCCTATTAATAGCGCTGACACAGTTTGTAACTTCACGGAAGATCGTGTTTTCCATTTTCAATCAATAAACGTTATATTTGCGCGTATGCATTCATGTGGGTGTGTGCGTCAACCTCTCTCTGTTACAATTTTATGAAATTCTACAATGAAATTTTTTTCTTCAAGTCAAATCCTGTTAAATATTTTATTAGCCTAAATTCATATTTCTGTACAAGAAAACTTGCAAACATCAAACAAGAACCAAATCCAAAATAGTGTTTTCACACACGCGCACACACACACACAGCATTAAACTCATGCAAAATTTATTTGCAGTAAGCATAGATACACTATTAAAATCTTAAATTAACAAATTATAGACACACACAAAAAATGTGCTGCTTTAAAGATTGCAAAATTTTATTTATGGGGAAAGTATAGAATTATTCAAGGAATGCATCCCACACATAAAGCAAACTCTGTTTATGCTACCTGCTAAGTTGGTGTAGAATAATTAATCACCAGAAAAGGAAGCAATGAGAAATTTCACCTTTATAGAAACCGGACAGTGAACAAAATCAACAAACAGTTGTAAACAAACATGCAAAGATTGTCAAATGTATAGCCCAGACAAAAAGAAACCAGGCTTATTTTATTGAAAAACACCAAATGCATGATTAAGTTAACAACATAGGTTAGATTATATAGACAGACATATATAGATAATTGAATCCCATAAGTGTTTTTATCATAAATTATGTCCTCAGATATACTAAGAACTGATAGTGGTAATCTCTTCATGACTTTAAGCATATGCCTATGTGCCATTAACATTTTCTGTTTAACATGCCATGTTTTTTCTTAGACAAAGGTGATCATAGTTCTTTAGTTTCATTTACTTTAATATCCAATTAATTAAATGTTGAGAAAGAATGAGTGTTTTTTCATTGCTTTCTCCATGGTTCTGAATTCAGTTATCCTCCTAAACCAATCATGAACCAAGATAAGAGAGTTCGGTCTACTTTGCTATTATTTAACCTATAACTGGAGGGAAAAGTAGATTAATATCTTTATCCAATAGTATTAGTACAAAATGTACAGAAATGTCTCAGCTAAATTTTAAAATTCAGCTTACTGATTTCATTTTTCCACACTGTTAGCTAATAGTCTAGTATTACCTAAAAAAAATAAAAATTATATATATATATATATATATATATATATATATGAGAGATAACATACAAGATAAATATTGAAGGAGTTATCAAAAATAATAATAAATCTACTTTAAAAGTTACAAGTGATTGGGACAACTTATAAAAAGCATGACAAAAATTTCTCAGTGTGACCCACTTCACAAAATCTGATAAAAAAAAAAGTAGTAAATGTTTTGTTTTTCAGTTTTCTTTGTCAAGCTAAAAACTTCACCTCCTTGTATAATGGCAATCACTTTCCTAATGTTTCCTGCCATCAATAAATATAGCAGCAATATGCTATTGCCAATTGCAATGTATACACTCTCTGGCAACATTAATCGATTCCTCAAACATTTTCCAAAGTTGATAAAATCAATTTAGTACATAGTTGGTAATTATTTCAGTTACAGAAACTGGAGAAAAAAAAAAAAAAAAAAAAAAAACCTTCACTTACCAGACTTGATAAAAGCTAGCTGAAGGATATGGCCATTTTATGAAAACAAACAATTATGAATTAAAAATTTTAAATTATAATCAACTAAATTCACATCATTAATAAAGCTTATGCTGTAAAATAAAATCTACAAAAGTAAATAGGCCTCATCACTCAACACATTAAAAAAAAAAAATTAAACCATCATTCACATTTGATGCTCTATTTTCCCCATCATATGCATTTAGCATATCATTACTATTCACATCTGCAACAATCATTATTTTGTGGGTACTTATGAAAAGTACCAGAGTCATTGTTCTTCGTAATGAAGTAAAACTAACAAAAAAAAAAAAAAGAAACTGGAAATAAATCATTAGGACTGAATAATGAAAGCACACTACATCAGACTTATCAGAAAAGAGATTAATTTTTCTTTTTTGAACTGATTGGTTGAAATAAGTTTTTCAATGTTAAGAACTTGCACAAGGATGGGATCAAGACAGAAGAATGCAATGTTGTGGAAAAAAAAAACAAAAAAAAAAACATTGAAATAAATAGCCTTATTTGATGTTGAAATAAAAATCTTGTATCAAGACAGATGGAAACTTATTTTATGCGTCTTTCCTGGACTGGTATCACCAGATTTTGTAGTAGCCATAAAGCAATAATGTTAAATAGAAAATTTTGCAAGATTTAGATAAATATTAATTTCCAAAAATTCAGGATGAATGCTAAGAAAGAGTAATGGTAATATTAGCCATTTCCTCATAAGAAAACATTTGACAGTCATTGACCAAGCAGCTTGTACTACTTTGGATTGAAATTAATAAAATTCTCTTAAAACAATTTTTCTGGAAAATAGGTTCCTCAAATCCAGTAGCTGTTATTAATTTCCAGTACTGAGCGGGTTGTACCTTTATAACCTTTTATTTGAAGTAGTGCGGATTGTCGACACCTTGATTATATCATTATTTTCTCCGAGTGTGATATCCATTTTAGTTGTTGCTGCTGTTGAAAGTCCTGATGTCATTTTGTTATCTGGTATTTTTGCCGGTGATTCTACAGCACCAGTTCACAAAGTTCAAAGAAGGATGGTCTTTGCCAAGACCCATAAACTTAACTTGCTCAGAACCATTTTTAACCATTCATCTTAAAAAGCAAGCAGCAGACAGTTTAAATATTGCTGAATGGGTTTGGAGCAATGCTATGAAAGTCTTGATCTGATTTAAAAACACAACTAGAGTTTTCAGGTTAATCTTTTGGTTTTGTGGTATTGGGCAAAACTAACCTTAACCTCTAACAGCCTATGTTCAATTTCCTTATCACCTATACTAAATTTGTTATAACTGATCCATATACCAAGGTATTCAAAGTGCTTAGCATCTACAAAATCCACACCCTGAATTTTTATGAGGGATTGAGATTAGGTGCCATCACTGCTTTTATTCCAATTCCAGATCAGTTTCAGAAAGGTATACAGTCCTATTTCTTGAAACACTTTGTAGAGGATGTTGACTTTCTGCTCAACATCATTCTTATCCCAACCATGAATACTTAGGTCATTGCCAGAGCCACCCCCACCACACACCATCATCAGTACATTGGCCTTGGGAGGGAAAGCAGGATTGTAGCCTTCTATTGGTAGATTTATTTGGAATGTTATGAAATGTTTAAATGATCAGTGCTTGTAAATATGCAGAGCATAGTCTAGGAAAAAGGTTAAATAGACTGGGGCTCACATTTCCTCCTTGTCATACTCCTGATGCGGTATGAAATGTTTCTGTATTGGGGTCCTCAGTAGTTCCTCTACTAGATCAATGCATTCAGTTGATTCAGGGTTTTGAAAGCAGTTTCTAAGGGATTAGAAGAGGAAGTCTTTACTGATTTGGTCATATGTTGTTGAGTTCAACAAAGCGGGCATACAGTTTCCTATTAGAGTCAAGTAATTTCTTGGAGTTGTTTGAGCACATATATGCCATCATTACGTCCCTTATCAAAACAAGGGCCAAATTGGGTCATGAGTAGATGACTTGCATAAAATGATGAGCCAAGTTAATATAATGTTCATTAACACTTTCACCATAATGGATCCAAGTGAATTACCTCTGTAAGTGGAAGGGTCTCAAGGGCTACCTTTATGTTTCCTTAGTGTATTAAGGTGTGATGAACCTCACATTTTTTTTGGGGGGGATACATTTCTGATTCCAGAATTCTTTCATAAAAGAGAAACTAGTTGAATTTGAGTAGGAAGTAAGCTATTTTCAAATGTCTAGCTTAAATGTCAAGTGATGCTTTATCATTTCTTAGTTTCTTTTGTTTGTTTGTTTTTTAAATAGCTTCCTTAATTTTCTCATTGGTAGGTTAATTACTGTTTATGTGGTTTCTCAAAGAGTTAACTATTTTTTTTTTCTTTGTTAATTGTTTAGTCTTTTCCTTTTTTTTTTTCCTGTATCAATTCTTTTACCTAATGACTGTCACCCCATGGGTGTAACTTTTTCCTTTTTGATATTCTTGGAATGTTCTCTAATGAAGATATAATCAAAATTATCAGCAAATTCATACACCTGTAGGTGAATAGGTAACCAGCTGGTCAGTCACTTGGCTCTATTGCAAAACAATTAGAAAACTTATTGTTGGCTAATTAAACCTTATTCAATTTGTCGACTATAATGGAATTTAAAGATACAGGAATTTGTTCACATGATTTAACAACTCTGTGATTATGGTTGTAATGTATACAATTTAGTCTTTGCATAGATGTATTTACAGTTTAAAATTGTGACACACAAACACCACTGTACATAAGCTTTCATTTTTAAGGTGAAAAAGGCCCAAATAATTGTCACTGTCCATCATCTAGGCCGGGCATGTCAAACACAGGGCATATGGAGGGCCACATCAACCATATCTGCAGCCTTGAGGGCCGCACCTGCTTACAGTCTTACATTAATCACAGCTAGTGGTAACTAAACTTTAAATATAAAACACAATACAAGGTAGTACAATTTAATCATTTTTATACTGTCCTGATGATTGATATTGCTTTAGAAAAACTATTCGATATATCAGGTTGGAATGTCTGTGTAGATCCCACTCTGATCAAAGTGGACAAATGCTCATCAGTTAATCTGGTTCTGTGAGACGTTTTTGTGGTCTTCATAAACAAAAATAACTGCTCACAGTCATATGTGGAACCAAACCTCGCCATAATCTTTGTGGTAAATTTTCTGAAGTTCTTAAATGTCTGATGAAAAAAAATCCGGGTACCCCTACTTCTAGGTACTTTCTCTCGAGTCAGTCCGCATTTCCAGTAGTTCCATCTGTAGACTTTCCTCTTTCAAAGATGAATAGTGCTGAGAATAATGCAAGCTAATCTTCACAAGATGAAAAAAGAAAATCACAAAATCTTTGCTGAAATTCCTTTGAGAGCAATTCCAGGTAATTGTACTTAGCAAAGATAAATACAGACTCAGTATTGGCAGTTATTTTCAACTCCTTGCATATAGGAAAATGAATCAAGTTTCCATGTGACAACTGGGACTTCAATAAAGCTAATTTTGCAATGAAACACTTGATATCATCATATAACTGAGTGATGAGCTTATTCTTACCTTGTAATTTCAAATTAAGGTCACTTAACTAAGCAATAATATCTACTGAAAAAGCTCGATCTTGGAGCCAGCTTTCAGCTTTCAATTCATCTGTGCTTTGACCCTTCAGCTCCAAAAACAATTTTGTGTTGCTATAAAAAAATTATTTTCAGCACATTGTGACAAAGTCACTGAACTTCTGTGTAGAATGGGACATTTGTGAACTGATTATTTATGTCTTTCAATAACTGACAGTGATGCAGAGCATGACCTCTGATATAGTTCACTGTTTTTGTGACAAAACTCAACACATGATCTAATTTTAAAATCTTAGAACATAAGTTCTGTTGAGGATTTATAGTGAAAATGCTTGAATATTGAATCTGGATATATGTTTTCTATTTTTGTACCTAACCTGGCAGCAACACCATTATGTCTCCCAACCATATTGGACCACCATCAGTAGATAAACACACAAGTTTACTCAAATCAAGGTCATACACATGGAGAAACTGTTCAAGTTTCTCAAAAATGTCCTGGCTTGTTGTAGTAGCATGCATTGAGACCAGTTCAATCAGTTCTTCATAAATATGAAATTCATTGTCACAAGCCCTGACGAAAACAGCGAGCTGTGCTATTCCAGCTATGTCAAGTCTCATCCAGAGCAATATAAAAATGTTCAAAACTTGATGATAAAGTCTTCAACTGTCAACTCAAATCAGCTGCCATTTCATCAATCCATTCAGCAACATTGTTCCTGCTTAATGAAATGTCTTGAAATAAGTGACTTCTCTGGACATACAATTTCAGCTGTTTTTACAAGACATTGCTTTATTAAATCTTCACTAATATTTTCCACTGATGGCGATCATTTTGCAGAGTTCAAAGCTTGCAGTAACAGAACTAATGTTGCCTTTCTGAATTTTTGTAAAGCAACTCTTGCTGTGTTAATTTAACCTTGAATTCCTTCACTTTTGAAACACGCATATCTCCTTCATATTTATCATAAGATTGATGGTTTGTTTCATTCATGTCTTTTCACATTATATTCTTTTGGTGTTGCAAATTGAACAGTTTATCTTTTCCATTAACAAAAGTACTGTAACTCCCACTTTTCTTGAAACACGTCCTTCAGATAATTTTCTCTTTTTACAAGCTGGAGTAGAATTTGGCATTTTTAAGGCAAAATATGAAATTACAAACGTTTTCACTTTACATTTGTTCTTATTTAGTTGTCACGGATGATCACATGATTAACCAGAAGTTAAAAATAGTTGCTAACATTCAAAAACTAAACACCATCGAGATAGAATAAACAATCTAATCATACCAATTGGAAAAAAAAAAAAATTTCACCATTTTTAATAATTTGCATTACTAAAATAAACAAAATTCGATATACCATGGCTATAGAAAGCTTTGTGAGGGCCACCAAGATGCATGTAAAAGGCTGCATGTGGCCTGAAAGTTTGACACCTGATCTAAGCAATACAAACTGCAGATGAGACTAAAGCATAATGCATGGAATGACACTAAAAAAAATACTGATATTATGCTGAAATTGTTAGATATAAGCATAAGATCTGTGTTAACCGTTTCTTCTCTCACACTCACTTGTGGAACTCTTGTGGCTTCTTGCTTTCCTGTAAACTATGATCTTCAAAAATGTAAATGCAACATCAACAGTCACCTTCTGTCTTTTTGAATCATGTTCTTTTTCCTTAATAACATTTTCTCAGTTTCTTTCACTCTCAGTAACCCATTGCATCTTAGTGGCTTTATCACTTTACTTCCCTTACTCAAGAATTTATTTCTTAGTCTACATTCCAAATATGCCAAACAGCAGACACCAATAATCACTAATAAAGAATATTTGAGTATGTGTGTGTGTGTGTATATATATATATATATATATATATATATAAAACAAAAGATAACATATTTAAGAGTTTGAAGACAGAGCTGTTGCAAAAATGCTCAAGAATCCTCAAAGAATAACCAATATTGTGAGTGAGATTATAAAAGAGGAATTCATATAGAAGATAAGATTCATATACAATTTAAAAGTTAGTTCTATAAATTAATCAAATCAAGTCCTAAAAAGTTGCAAAATTGCTGGGTTACAAATTAGGAAAGTTTTGTTTTTTTTTTACTTGAAAAATGAACCAAACTTCAAAGTTTCCTAACATTTTAAAACTCTTGCAAAATTATCATAATGTAAAAAACAATTAGAAAATTCATTAAGATCCAATAGCCACAATGCAATTAACTGACAACTACTATCATTTAGTAATTTTCTGGTGAGTGGTTGGTCTCTGAGGAGTCATGGCAGATTTGGTCCTTCTGGAGGTTTTGTGTTTATTTGAAAGAATTAATGAATTTTCTGAGATTGTAGAACAAATTTAGTCTAATTCTGTTTATTTTAGCAATAATGTAAATGGTACCAAACCAGAGTTCATTGTTAGTTGGAGAATAAAAAAACTGATAGTGCTGGCTACTTGTATGGCTAGCTAATCCCTGATGCAGAGGCCTGTTCAAATACATTCATGCTTCAACACCCACAAAAACCAACCTGTGATTTATACTGCAACTATGCTGAGGAGACCATAGTTACAGTTTCTGAGAGAGAGCAGATAATTTAACTATGATCAATAGTTTGAACAAGGCCAGTACAAACTCTCGGTCATAATGACTTGTTACTTTGTGCTAACGCAACCAGTGACACCTTCCTATAGTTACATCTACCCAATTTCACTCACAAGGATTGGATCAACCAATATTTCCAGGCAATTTCCAAGGTCGATATTATCAAGAAATCACCTCTTTGATAAATCTACCATGGTGAGAATTGAACTCCGGTCTTATGGCTGGAATGTGACATTCTAACCACTAGACAATGCACCCACTTGCCCTGAAATGAAGCATAATCTCACCTGCTCCACAAGAAACCTGCTAGATAACGTTTTGGAGATTTATTTTTGACGAACGATAATATTTTTTTTTGTTTTTAAAAACTATTGGTCACAAATGCGGATGTAAAATTTAAAAAAAAAAAATAAAAAAAATAAAAAAGTATGGGATTCACTAATTCAATGCGAAATTGTTTCCGACTTTAAAACCACTGAAAATATGTTTTTCTTTTTATGTTCCTTCTGCTCACTCTTTGATTAACAAAAGTAAGACGGGAAAATACCTGGTAACACATATGGCAACATTCGGTTGTTAAATGCTAATTAGAAACAAAAAGCAGATAACTTTTTAAAAGTAAAAAGATTTTGCAGAGGACCTGAATGACCACAACGAAACACTGGGTAACTCAGAGTGGATAATGAGGTGAATGGAAATCGATACCGCCTCTATTCATTCATCTTTGAACTTGAATATAGCTTAAGAGAGAGAAAAATAGAAGATGTGTACAAATAAATAGAAAAGAGAAAAAAATGGATTCAAAGTTAAAAGTAGGTAGATTTACTACTGGCAAACCCATCTTTCACAAATTGTAAAGATTTTGAAGTAAAAACAAATAAAAAAATTACTGATCTTATTCTTATTGTAGCACATTTCCTTTTTAGCTTTTTAAAGAAAGATTTAAAATATGAAGAAAAAAAAAAAAAAGAAGTTATTTATTTTAATCACTATTTAAATGAAGAATAAAAACGGATGGTAAATAATTTCTACCACCCCAAAAACGAGAAAGAATAAAAATATCAGTCACAGTGGAATGCATAAGTACTCCTTAACCACACAGTGATAGGACTCGTCAAGAAAACGAGATTAAAATTGTCCTATTGAATTTTGTTTTTGTATAAATTTATAAAAAGAATAAAAAGCGGAGAATCAGCGTCACTGTCATATCATAATAAAACTGTAAACTTAACCATTAAAAATAAAATCATAGTCTCAAATGCAGAACTTGTTTGTAATGATGCCGGACGCGAACAAGTGCACATATGTTTAATAATGAAACGCCAAATGTCTAATGAGAAAGTTTAAAAGGTTGGAATTCAGTAGAATTTGTTGAGACAACAGCATGTGCTGGATACCATTTATCTCGTCAATACTATGTTTTTGTTTGATTCTCTACACGATTATTATTATTTAGAGTACTTAAAAAAAAGTTGGTCAAAACGAGTAGTCAAATGCTTTCTTTATTCAAGTAGGGTCCCGAACTGAGAGAGGGTTTGTTTAACAAAATTACTGCAGAGAGTACGTGCTTTACTCTTGCTTGCATTACGGTGGTGGTTGTTGTTTTTCGGTTATTGGTTAG
The DNA here is from genome assembly GCA_964036315.1 of Acanthosepion esculentum. NCBI lineage: Eukaryota > Metazoa > Mollusca > Cephalopoda > Sepiida > Sepiidae > Acanthosepion > Acanthosepion esculentum. Next base: position 25,880,911 of record OZ038495.1, on the reverse strand, counting down.
AAAAAATAAAATTGACACTGACCGTTTGAATATTTTCAAAACAAACGAGTGTCAAATTTACGATTTAATAATTTATTTACCTATTGTTTTTTGTTTTTGTTTTTTGATCGCAATCAGAATCATGTAATTCCAAAACCTGAACCATATTGTGAGAAAACGAGTTTTCAACTTGGGGGGGGGGCGGTTAGAATCTAAAAAAAGAATATGAAAATATGGTTTCTTATAAATAATAATACTGAGCGTCGTATTAGTACTTTGTTTTTACATTTATTTACGCATTCAGTGTGTACTGTACTGTAAAAAAGGAAATATATATATATCACAAGTCGTCATAATCATTTCGCCCCCTTGCGTCACAAAAAAAAAAAAAAAGGTTTAGGGAGGGTGAAAGTAGAAATATTTTCTCCACTTATTTATTAACCGATCCTTCTCGTCAAGAGGAAGTCGGAATGAAAGAAAGAGGAAGGACAGGGAGATTTAAAATACAATAGCTCGTCTGAAAGAATGTGATGGGGAAAAATTTCGATGGTGTGTCTTTTTGACACTTCACTTAATCAGCTATGGCCGAGTCTGTTCAGTTGTGGACTTGGAAATTGAGTGGGTGGGTGAACACACACAATAATTCATACATGCCGTTGTACACGCATAAACGGATCTAAGCATAAATTCAAGACATTTTTTCTTCTTTATCAATAAGATCAAAGAAATTACTCTTGATTTTATTTAAAATTAGCAAGGCAAAGGATAAGTAGCTAAGAATACCTCGTATCACAAGAGAAAAGTTAGACTGCTTTCCTCAATTTTTAGAATTAAGATTTTGTTGAGGGTTTATACTGACAAAAAGAAGAAATGAAGTGTCTGTTAAATCGATACACACTCCAAAGAATATCCCAAAATTCCGAGTGAGAAGCATTTAGAAAAGATAATCTTGATGCTTATTCATTTTCTTGTATAGCGTAATGATAAACACTGAAACAGGTACCGTGAAAGATATTGAAATAGAAAGGAATCGGTTTTCAAAATGTTAGCAGACTACTTATGCTCACATTGTTATATTTTTCAAAGATTTAAACTTCACGTTCATGCTTAAAGTGAATGGAAACTTCACTAGAGAACTTAAAATAGCTAGACTTGATTGGTTGAAAATAAATTCTTTCGTTTTTATCTTATTTTCAATTTTAACTTCTTTTTTCCAACCCCTATGTCCACGCCCCTCGCGAATTTTATCAGATGATACCAAAAGTGAATATAAAAACATGGTCATAACAAGGCGTGTAGTAAGGTAATTAAGTTTAGAAAGCATGAAGATGACCAAGATATTTTTTCTTTAAGAAAAAGGTTTCAAAAACAGTCAAATAAAACTGAGAAAAAAAAAAAAAAAAAGATATAATAAAAAAATAAATAAAAATAAAAAAGGAAGTCAGGAATAATAAACCCAAAATTGTTTTAAAACAAGTCCAAAAAAGATTCGGCAAATTTGGCCATTGTCAGTAAAAAAAATAATACCAATAATAAAGTTTAAATGCGTTGGGGTGAGAATCTTAAAAAGTGTAACGGAAATATTACTTTTAAAAAGCCAATTTCATCCACCCCGTCTTACGTTTTTAAATTTTTATTTTTGCATAATGAAAAAATTCATAAAGAAAAACAAAACAAAAAAAAACAATCAATATTTAAATGAGAAAAAAAAGAAAAAAAAAGGCAGATTTTCTGGATAATAAAAAAAACTTAGAAAATTTTTAATTCAATAAAAACTAAAAAAAAAAAGAAAAAATTATCTTAAAAATAAGTCAAAAAGAAATCCTATTCTAAATTATTTTGAAAAATATAGAAATAAACAATAAATCTGAGCGCTAAAAATGCCAGAAAAATACCAGCGTGAAATTATTCTATGAATTTTTCTCACATTCTAATGCGGAAACAGTCAGTTCACAATATGAAGAAAGAAAAATAAATAAAAGAAAAAGCAATCTGGAAAAGGCATTTCGCAAACAAAATACCTACCTGATCATCTACTAACATATCCTCCGTACTGGCAGCTCCCTGTGAAGATAATTAAATATATAAGAAAAATTCAATCTCTAAAACAAATTAGATTAATGAAGAAAAAAAAAAACAAAACATTCTTCGTTTATTATTTAAAGAAAAAAAAATGTTCCCGGATTTTATTTTTTTTATGGGCGAAACCGGAAAATTAATTTTTAAATAAAAAAAGAAACAAAAACTCTTACATTGGAAACAAACACTGATTAAATGTATCAAGTTATTTGGTATGAATAATTTTATTTAATATTTTTTGTCAGTTTTGTTATTTTTCATTAGTAAACAAATAAACAACGATTACTTGTGTCGGCATGTAAAGTTAAGCAATACCCGGTCATAAAGTGGGGGATGAGTTTTACTCAGCAGAAACAATATTGAATTGATCGTAGAATTTTCATACGGAAGCCGTTCTAAATATATATGTTGACATTTTTTTTTTTTTTTTTTTTTTTTTTAAACAAACACTTTTCTTTTAATAAATTACGACTTTTTTTTTTTTCTTTAAAAAGAAAGTTGAAAAGAATCTTACGGTACCTCAGTCTCTTGAGCCACTTCCATGCGTTTCCATGGGTCTGCTAGCGAAGCCAGCGGCATTTTTGGACTGAAAAGCGGAATTTTGGTAGAATTTTTTTCTTTTTCTTTTTGGTAAAAAAATGATATTCCGATTGAGATTAATTCTCCACCTCGAGCCACTACTACCTACTTTCTGATATTAGCTTAGATATAAAATGGCGTCGCCAGCGAAAACGAGGCTTTGACCTGCTTATCGTAAGTACAGCAGCAGTTGCCTAACACAGATAAATAAATAGTGAGTGAGTGAGTGAGTTTAAGGTACCATGCAATGTACAACCCTTCAAAATTAAAATTGATTCCAAAAAAAGAAACAGGCTCTCGTTTTTGTATTTATAAAATCTATAGTACTTATACACAAAGATTTGGCTTGTAATAGTAAAGTTGTAAATTGAAAAGTTTTAAGAATTAAATTAGTAAAAAACTTTACACTAGTGAATTTAGCCATAAAATGATTGAAGTAATTATAATTTCAATTTAAGATTTTTTAAAACGTTCTCACTTTAAAATTTCAAAAATAAGTTGGTGATGGAAGTGAATTTAAAATCTGAAATCATTTTATCAGTAATGAACAAAAAAATCAAGAAACAGTAGTTCCATTTTCAAACAAGGAAAATCTCCACATGAATTTTATGTAAAAGTATAAAAAGAAATTGAAGGCTCAAATAGGGAGTAGAGTTGAAGGTTTATTTATTTTTTTAACTTTGTTAATGTTTTTGTTAACTAAATGGAAATCAATTTCCAACATTTCATCCTAGGGTCATAGCAATATTTGTAAAGCCCTAGTGACATATTTAACCCAGAGATCTAAGATTTAAAGATTATCAGTTCTTAATTTCCAGCCAACCACAGTTCCTGGTGGGTGAGGCTCCTTGACATATATTTTCTCTGTAAACTGAATTCATATCAGAGAAATGAAAAGGCCCTATTATTGTCTCTTGAATTTTAAACTATTTACACAATATAAATAATTGTTTATACTAGAACTTGTATCATTAAATTGCTGGTTCTTTAACTGAGTATAATTCAAACCTATAGAAAGATATCTAGATTTGAATAATTTTTATAATTGATACATTCACATCCTTTTAAAATATGTAATAGTCTTCAGCATAAATATTTAGTAATGAGAACAAATAAAGTTGGTTTCAAGCTTCGATTTTTATATATATACAAAAATTTAAAAATCACTGAGATATTATTCATATTTTTTGACAAATTAAAACAGAGTCATTCAAATTTATATGGAAAATGTAATTTTCTGATAGAAATTTATGGTTTTATTTCATGTAGTTTGAAAGTTGTTTGCCTTATTAAGCTATTCATTCTCAAAATGTTATTTTCTCCAACCTGAAAACATGATAACAGGAGTTAATTGACACCTTTCCTTGGTAAGCATTATAAAATGGTAAAAAAATACTACAATGATTTCTGAAGCAAGTTGGTATGAGATATCATTGTTTGATATACATTTACACACTCACAATATACACCAAAAAGTTATTTTATTTTCTAAATATATGAATCTTTCTGAAGAAAATAGCTTTATGACAAAACAAATTGCAATTATGGTGATAGCTTATATGTGTGGCACAAGGCCAAAAGTATGAGACACCCAGTGAGGATTGAACACACTACTCAGTTGTAAATTGTTCTAGTGAGACAAGCTTGCTAACCATTACACCCTATTGAGGTGCCCAAAGAAATTGCAGTCATAGAAATGAACTGAAAAAGATAAGTGTGTCAGATGTTTTGTAAATATTTTAAGATGAACCATAACAAATTTAATAATTTGAGTCCTTAACATAAAGTAAAAGCATAAATATTTTGTGCAATAGTTTTAGTAATCAAATTGCCAAAGCTACAGAAACATCCTTTTTTTTTGTTATAAAATAATTATTCCATATTCTCTGTCTGAATGTGATTATGTCTTTGTCAAAAATCCTGTCCTTAAACAGCTACTTCAACCAGCTTATAAAGGACTCTTTAAAGTAGTAAATCACCATGTAACATTTTTCCTCTTATAAATGTGTAAGTGTAAACTGTTTCTATTGAAAACCTGCCTTTTTACAAGATGATTCTGTTCATCAACAGAATAATTCCTCTTTCTGTAAGATCTCATGATTCTGCTCTTCGTGATACCAGAGTAGAGTAGTTCAATAAGCCAAGACATTATGTGCCTATTTTACTTATTGATACTTTGTAACTTTTCTCCTTTCTTTAGATTGACCATCACACTTTAGGTGTGTATTTCTTGTGCTTTTCATTATTTTCACCAAAAAATTTTAAATGTTTTGGCAAAATCTCAGAAATTATAAGAACTTAGATGTGAAACTAAGCAAGGATACTTTCTTGGCTATGCTACTTGTGTGCTAAGAACCAATACTTTAGTAACTTCTGAGTTATTACAAAATATAAAATGTTTAAGAAACATAACTGGCTGTTCAGAAAAGGTAAAAATGAGAATTTTATTCACTTTCTTACTATTATGGTAAACAGGGATGTCGCTAGTGTCTCCACCCACACCCCCAGCAAAACTTTGATATGGGGGCCCCTTCACTACTACATGTCTATTTCATAGGTTTCCTAACCTGGGGGCCACAGACCCTCAAAGGAAAATTGGGTGGGGAAGGGCAGCGCTTTATTAAAATTACCAAAAATCAGGGAATTATCTAATTTAAATGAAAATTTCAGTACATATTCATTAATTATTTACTTTTATAATAAATAGTACTTTTTTATTTTAAAAAAAATCTGAGAAAATGTTATTCTTTTTATAATAACCACAAATATTTTCATGACTGAATTTTACTTGAAAAAAATGTTTAAGTTGCAAATTTTTGCATTTGCATAAAGACTGATTGCTGAAAAAAAAGTTTTACAAAGATTCCAACACAACACAAATGGGATTGTCTTAAAAACTTGTTTTAAAAACAGTATTTCAGGTTTCAGGAAAATTTTTCATGCATTGAAATCTTTAAACATTTTTATTTTTTAAGTAATCATTTTCTCAGTTTTATCGTTCTAGAAATGTAAAAAATAGGGACTAGAAATTTTATTTTAATTACTAGCCATGGGCTTCTTGTTTACTATTACTATTAGTAGAAAAAAAAAAATTCAGAGATCCTCCTTAGTGGATGATCTCGGAATAAAAAATGATTTTACCAAGATATATTACCCTCTTAATTGATTTAAAAGAACTGTTCAGAAAGAAAATTACAATTTAAAAAGTAAGCTCAACTGAAATTAGCACTTCTGTACCCACTCCCCACATGGTTGAGAGGTTCGGGATAGTAAGCACCAGCCCTATCGATTATTATAATTGATGATCGACATTATAACTTAGGTAGAAAAATGTAAAAATTAGCCCTTTTGTGCCTTCAAGCTCATTGGGAGTTCCTGTATAGTATGCACCACACGGTCCATGCAGATACATGATGTATATTATTAGTTGATGACTGACAATGTAGCATCAGTTTAAAAATAATAAAAAAATGTTGGATTGCCATAAAACAGTACTGGAAAAAAGAATGGCAGAGGCCACAGCGGGGGGGGGGGGTGCTCCCCACCCCAGTGGGGGGTAAGACATGCCAGCCATGATGATAATTTCTAAGCATAGCTTAGATGTGACACAAGGCTGGAAGTGAGGATCGATCTCACTATTCAGTTATAATTGATCTAGCAAGACAATCTTACTAATCATTACACTACGTCAAAATGCCCCACTTGCTTACTATTATGGCTGAACATTCTTTATAAAGACAGCAGTCAAAATATCTCAAGTGTCAGAGACTTGCAAATGGCTATTCTGTAACAGGACACTGAATAACCTAATCTGTGGCAAAGAAAATTCTCAACATGAATATAGTATGAATTTTCCTTTTGCTTACATCTACACCCACACACTTTAATACATACCTATAAATTATTTTTTTGCCATGTTTCCTATAATGTCACCAATAGGATGTTTACGTCACTTGGATGAAACAGAATTTGTCGAGACTTGGATCTGGTGTTTTGCAACCTAGGCTAGGGCTAAAAAATTGAAAGACAATCAGTTAAGAGGGGGAAAAATTAAAATAACTGACCTCTTTCTAGCTTTCACAGGTTGTGAAACTATAATGAAAATTTTTATTATGGCATATTACAAACAATTGAAGAATTTGACTTTTGCCAAAATTTCAAAAATTCTAAAAAGAAATTTATGACCTAAAATGAAACTTGTCATAGCAGAAAGAACCAAATTTCTGTTCATTATACAAAAACAAGAAGAATCAATTATGCAATATCTTCACAGATTAAGAGAAGCTAACAGATTGTGCAAATTTGAGAAACTTGGAATTCAAGATTTGACTATTGAGGATGAATTGATTCAATTACAGTTGATTGAAGGTGTGACTGATATATCTCATAAATATAAGACATTGGAACAATTACAATTGAATAATTTGTCTCTAACTGCATGTGTGGAAGTTATAGAACAGCTGCAATTGATAAAAAATATACAATACTTAGGACAATGTTGAAATGTACAGTATAAGAAAGGAATACAAGAAATTTAAATACTATAACTATGAGCATGAAATTGACAGAAAACAATTTTCAGTCTATATGCAAAGTTAAAAAGAAAATAGATAGTTTAAAAAAATGTAAAAATAGAGAATTGATCACATTTATTTTATACAAAGATCTAAGGAAAAGAATTCTTTTGAAAAAATTAAATTAAATAGCATGACATTTCCAATGCAAGTCGATACAGGGGGTGAGGTCACTCTGATCCCAAGAAATTTCTGGGGACAAATGGGTAAATGGAAGCCGATTTTTTTTTTTTTTTAATAATAATGGGTATAAAGTAATTAATAATAACAAAACAAAAGTCATTGAAACAAAGCAAGTTCAGTCGACCAATGATGACAATTCCAGAACAACGTAACTATAAACAATTTTTTCTATCCTCTGCCAGCCGCATTGAGAAAAAGTCATTTGAAATTGAGACAATTCAATGAGTCTTTCATAAAAACGTTGGGATACTTCAATGGAATATTGAAACCAGTGACCGATTTGAAATTATTCCCATTACAGTAGTGGTATGTAAAAAAATTCATGGAGTACTAGGTACAGAAGTGCTAAAGGTGGATACGTCAAAATTAATCAGTAATGTAAAATCAGAAAAGGTAAAAACAGGAGTGTTAAAAGGATATAAAGCGAGTATACAATTAAATGAAAATAGTACCCCATCTTGAATCTTGTAAATTACCTATTTCCCTTCTACCTTTGCTAGTTGCTAAGTTAAAGAAAAATAATAGAGGAGGGAATTTTAGAGCATATTCCTCTAGATGACAATAAATGGGCCTTTCATATTGTAGTCTTGCGAAAAGAATGGTGGGGATTTAAGAATATATGGTGATTTTAAAATAGGTGTAAATCATAAAATATGCTTGGACTCTTTTCCTATTCCCAATATTTAAACCACTATCATAAATTATCAGCTATGAAGGAAATTACCACAATAAATACTCCCAGAGGATTATTAAGATAGATGAAAATGCCTTTTGGAGTGAAAATGGCAAGTGCCATTTTTCAGAGAGTAATGGAAAATGTGTTAATTGATGAAATCACACCCTGTCAGATGGGGCTTCAAAATACACTGACTGCACCTCTGCAGAGCAGTAAGACACCCCCAACCTCGGCAATGAGGCATCCTAGGTATGAAGATAAACTACATCCAACAACAAGGCCTCTGATGAGGAGATTTGTTGAGTGTGGAACCATCTCTTAATTGTTGTTGTTCCCAGGTCCACCCTAACTCAGGGTGGTAGCACCTGTTAGGGTCCCAGCTATAGGCAAATAGTTAACCCCCAAGCTGGAGTCAAAACACTATGAAAGTGTAAAGATAGATTTTTATAGTAAAAATACTATAGAAAAATATTACTACCAGCAATACATTTTTGAAGAAAAAAATATTGTCACTTCCTAGAAAACTTAATGAGATGAGAATAAGCAGTCAAAGGCTTTCCTACTGTTTGATATTGCCCAGTTTAGTTTCAAACCACCTTAATGGCATGCTAACTTGAATGAAATAATGGATTTTGTTAAAAAATCATGAGAAATTACTGGATACATTAGCTGATTGCATTTTTCTAGTTTCTTTGTTTCAATTTTATTCTTTCTCTGCCTTAAGGTCTGTTGCATTGATCAGTGATTATTTTTGTTGTTTTATGTAGGCATTATGTTCCTTCAGGATAGGATGGTTGGGATGTAAGAATCTTAATGCAAGCAATTTTCTGTTAAATCTCAAAGTTATGTTGTCCTAATCTTAGCTACCTTAAAGAAAAGGGTGGTTGATATCCACTATTGTATCACATTTGTATCTTTTATGAGACCCACTAACTTTATAAAATTAAAAGACATTTTTTTTTTATTTTTGTCATTAATTTTATTGAATGTTTATGATTTTCTTCCTCTATTTCCTTCCATTTTCCGGCAATTTCATAATTCAATCCTTCCAGAATTTTTTTTATCTTTCTCAGCAAAGAACTGCTCCAGTTGCTTTTTGCAGTCCCCCAGGAAATAGAAATATCTTTCCTTGAGAGACCTCTGTAGAGGCAAGAATAAATAGTAATCCAAACGAGTAGTATTTGGAGACTACAGACTAAATGCAGGGAATATATCCCAACCATTATAAGAAAATTATTGTCTGTTCAGCAAAGAAACATGTAGTTTTGTATTGATGAAATATTCAGTCCTTTCTCTTAACTAATTTTGGATATTTTGTTTGTTGAGTACTATCCTCAATGTGTCTAATTAATAAATCAACTGCTTCTCAAGAAGAAGCTCATAGTAGAGGACTCCTTTTCAATCTCAGCATACACAACATGACTTTCTTTGGATGAAGACCATCTTTTGGTAGATCAGTAGAGTTGTTTTTTTATTTGTCCAACAATTCATTTCATTCTATATTATTGTGAAGTATCCATTCTTTATTTCCCAACACAATTTGTTTAAAAAATGTGAAAATTAACTACTAAATTGTACATGGAAAATATGAGCAAGAAGGTTTTGTCATTTAATTTATGCTAAAGCTCTGCATCAAATCATATAACAGAACCAAACTAATCAAAATGCTTGATTTGGATATTTTGATCAAGTTGATTATCTACTGCATTGTATAACATTGATTCTTCTCAGGTAGGTTTTTTCCTTTTAATGCTGTCAGCCTCCTCAACTGATCGACTTGAACAGGAAATAGCATGAAACTTTACAGACAGCTTCAATCATTCATAGTCTCTCTCTTTTCTCTATGTACCATGTCCTTTCAGGATGTGAGTGATCATGATTCTCCACAGCTTCCTGTAATTAGATGCTTTCTGCAATATTTGCCTCTTTATAACCCCTCTTTTTCTTTGTACTACTCATTACACCATGCATTTGCTCAAACCTGTCAAGTAGGTTTCTTCCTGTTTCTCGTGATATGCCCTGTGAATGTTATATTCTTGAAGCCTTTTCTCACTATTATCCCAAAATTTCACTTGTCTCTTTCTGATTAGCTACAGTTTCTTTGTAGTTCTGATTCTGTTTAAAATTTTCTTTTTTTTTGTAAGCATTTTACCCCAAGCAAGGTGGGAGTGCCACTAGCACGCAAGGCAGGGGGCCACTAGCATGCAAGGGGTTACAGAGAGTGAGAGCAAAATTAAAGAGGGGTGTTTGAGGAAAGGATATAGAGAAGGACAAGGATCAGGATCAAGGTATCAGAAGATGTCGATTGACATTATATTTGAATATCTGAAGATTATAGCCATCAGAGAAGCAAGTAGGGGGAAGGGAGTCTCGCTGTCTGGAAGTGCCAGGGAATAACTTGTTGGAGCAGAAGAGACGGCTACATTTAACCTTTTCGACAGTGAAAGGGTGGGACTGAGATGCCAACCTAGTAGCACGCTTAAATTCATGCAGTTGGGTTACTAGTAAAAGTAGCTCGTTAGAGCCGTTGCCATGAAAATATTTGTAGAAAAGCCAGAGGGAAGCTCAAATAATTTTTCAATAGTATTCTCAACATTCACAGGAAGAATCACATTTCTGTTGTTTCAATTCTTTTCTTCATTTGTGATGAAATTTAGTAGCATTCACTGCCAAATAGGTGTGTACACATTATATCGCAATCCAACATTGTTTTCTTCATTTCTAATATATTTTTTCATTTAATTTTTGGCATAATAATTATGTTGCTTCAACAAATGTTTTTTAATAAAAATTGAGCAAGTGAAAGTATTGTAGATTTTTAAAATTTACAAAAACCACAAGTTCTGTTATGGTACATTGAACTAGGAGGGTATGATTCTAAATTGTTTTATTTCCTGTCCCAATTATCAGCTACTTTAACTGTTGTTTTGTCCATGGCAAACCATTATGGCAATTAGCAAAGCAGTAATGATAGTGAATTTGAAGAAATCTTCATTCTTAAATAATGAGAACTGACATTATACACAGAAATAACAAATTTGTGTGACATTTCAATATTCTTGTAGAATATTAATGTTATTTTACACTGTTTTATTAACTTGTTGCAGCCAAGATGTTACAATGCTAAAAATCAAAGAAAGCGGATTATATTTTTAAACTACATTCAATACAGACTAAAACAATTTAGCTGATAAATATTGTAGAAGATACAATGCTGATATTATGTAAATTCTTAGTATATGCACTCTTATTATAAATATTCAGTTTCTACTGAAAATTTCTTTTTCAAATGTTTCTTAGATAAAGCAGATTCCATTAATCAAAATATTTGCTGAGAAACAAACATTTGTTACAACAAGAAAAATATTTTTGCTCAACATAAAAATTGCAATATAGTTATTGTAATAAAATTTCTCTTATGCACCTCAAATTATCAAGGCAGGTTAACAGTTCTTTTAAATACAAATCAGTTTTCACTTAGGAAAGTACAGTTTGCATAAAGCAAATATTTCCCTTAGCAACAAAGGGATTTTAATAACTTTCTTTTGATGCAACTATTCATATCATCCAATTTCTTAGCAACAAAATAAATTTACTTTGCAAAGTTTACAATTCAAAATGTTGCTGATTCAAAAGTTCAAAGTTGATATTCAAAGGTGAGTGCAACAAGGTTGACATACATTTGTGAATCTTCTTTTCTGGAGTCCTTTCGATGAAGATTCAGATTTTCGGAACAGCTGTCTTCAAGTTCCAGATAAACTCTAATGGGCTTATGAAATAGATTTGTATTATGAGAATTTACAAGATTCTTCTTCTATTTTCTTTGTTAACAGCAACAATGCTAGTAGGCTTTTATCATCCCTGATGATCTTCTGGTCTATTTCTTTTCTCAGCTGCAGAAGACTTTTATTGCCAAGATGGTTAAGCATTTCTACCTGATGACAGTCTTTTGTCCGAATAGCCAATACTTTCCCCATGGCAGCAGCAGCCCAAGTCGGTCTGCCATTTTGGGCTCTCTTCTTTCATCTGTTATACACTTGGATCAAAACCAACTTGTAAGCCAATTCCTGGAAGCGGGTGGGGGGGGGCATATATATATATATATATATATCTTATATTCCGTGCTAATAGGAATACATATTTGAAAAACAAGGTGGATAAAATTAGTAAAAGTTTATTGTAAAAAAAGTCAATCCAGTAGTGAGTGCTACTATTAGAAGGTAGGTAGTTCTCGTGTAAGTCTGAGTTATACTAAATGGGTCCCAGCTAGCCTCTGTAGTCCATTGACTTACAGATACTTATAGGTAGTTACTACCTATAGTTTAGTCACTCATGGAGGTGACAGGTTATTCCATTGCATCAATATATATATATATATATATATATATATATATATATATATAAATATATATATATATATATATATATTATGAAATGGACAAAGTCCGACAATTATTTAAAGACATTGTTATGTTTAACATACTTTTTATAGATACAAGTATTTAAGTAAATGCTCTGTTTATAATAAACAGTATTAAATAACATTTACTGGCCTGAATGTCCGAGAAATTTTTATAGAAAATATTTGTCCTCCGACAGGATTCGAACCTGTGTCCTATACGGAACCGTCATATAGCCTGATGTGCCTTAACCGATTCGGCCACTGAGGATCGTTTGGTTGGCAAGATTGAATTTACTGCTTATAAACTTCAATCTTCCATGAATCTCTCACGTACATTCGTAACTGCTCATGGCGTATCAAATGTAAACAAATGACTTCACACATTATGAAATGGACAAAGTCCAACAATAATTTAAAGACATTTTTATGTTTAACATTCTTTTTATAGATACAAGTATTTAAGTAAATGCTTTGTTTATAATAAACAGTATTAAATAACATTTACTGGCCTGAATGTCCGAGAAATTTTCATAAAAAATATTCGTCCTCCGACAGGATTCATGGATGATTGAAGTTCATAAGACCTTGCCAACCGAACGATCCTCAGTGGCCGAATCGGTTAAGGCACATCAGGCTATATGACAGTTCTGTATAGGATACAGGTTCGTATCCTGTCGGAGGACAAGTATTTTCTCTGAAAATTTCTCGGACATTCAGGCCGGTAAATGTTATTTAATACTGTTTATTATAAACAGAGCATTTACTTAAATACTTGTATCTATAAAAAGAATGTTAAACATAAAAATCTCTTTAAATATATATATATATATATATATATATATATATATATATATATATATATATATATATAAACAAGGTTTCTGTCTAGGGTAAATTATTATTCTATTATACATTGTCAGGATGGATAATCACAGACATGAAAACATCCTCAACAATTAACATTTGCAGCTGAGAACAAGAAAATTCTGAAATGCCAAGTGACCAACCAAAAACTCCAGACAACATGACTAAAAGGATTTATCAGGAAAAGAGAAAACATAAAATCTATTATCTCGAGTATTTTGAATGGCATGTGAAATCTGGTGTGAAATTTGCAGAGAAACAAACATTTATTGACAAAATGACATAATGACAAAATGACAAAAATATTTTTCACAATATATAAATTGTACAAATTACAATATATTTATTGCAATAAAACTTCCCTGATGTGCTTCAAATAATCAAGGCTGATTAACAGTCCTTTCAAGTACAAATCAGTTTTCTCTTAGAAAAGTACAGTTTATGTACAGCAAATATTTCCCTTAAGAACAAAGGGATTTTAATTACTTTCTTTTAGAGCAACAGTTCCTATCAATTTAAAATAATTATAACCCCCCACCCCAACATTTATTTATACAAAAATACTTGTAGAAAATGAGAAACAGCAAGATATGGAAACAACAATATGAGTATTATTTATTATCTGGTTGTTATGTGGTGAAGGAGAAACAAGAGACAGTAATACTGAGTAGAACTGTGACTTGGGATCAAAGGTAGATCAAATATGGATTTGAATCCAACAGGATGTTAAGATAAAGAGTGATTAAATTGTATACAGTTTTTCTCATATGTTTTTTTATACATGTGTCAAATGAGTGTCCATATAATTTAGTTGGAAAATAAAAGAAGTGTGTGGTGTTTTCATACCTCGAATTTTTGTTGAATATTAGGAGAGAAATGTTACCTTTGCAGCCTGAAAAAGGAAAAGAGCCAAAATTTTTCTCAATACATGTGTTGACTGCCCATCCAATAGTGAGGATGTCATGTGTTTGTGTGGGTCAAGAAGAAAAGTGGGGTTGATTCTCATTGGTTTAGAAAGAGTGAATTAATGATAATTATAATTTTTATAATTATTTTATTGTAATTATTTTTGACACAATAATTAATTTTTATTTTTTTATGGACACAACAAAGTGACAATATAATTAATTTTTATTTATGTATTTTTATGGACATGACAAAGGACCCCACCAAATCATTAGGAATTTATGTCTAGTGATATGTATCAGGTCATCCCATAAGTTCTGTCTGAATTTTGAATAAAGAAAACAAGTGACCAAATGTTACATTTAATTACAGATTCAATCAACAATGTATTTTCCATGATTATCTATGACTTCCTTCCATCTATTAACAAGCTTACTAATTCCATTGCTGTAAAATACTTTTGGCTTTGATTCAAAGAACTCACAAATGTCAGTTTTAACCTCTTCGTTTGTTACAAAAGCTGTTTCTTCCAAATGATTCTGTAAGCTATGAAACAAATGGTAGTCTGAAGGAGCAAGGTTGGGAGAATAAGGTGGATGAGGAATTTTCTCCCAACCAAGTTCTTCGATCTTTTGTGATGTGATTCTTGCTGTGTGTGGTCGCACATTGTCCTAATGAAACATCACCCGTTTTCGATTGACTAGAGCAGGTCTTTTTTTCCTCAAAGCTTGGTTCAAACGCTCTAATTGCTGACAGTATATTTGAGCATTAATTGTTGCATTAGGTGGTAAGAATTCAAAGTGGATTATTCCTTGGCAATCCTACCAGATTGAAAGAAGAACATTTTGTCCATGAAATTCCCTTCTTGGCTGTGGCTGGGGTCCTTCCCCTTTACCAAGCCACTGTCTACAACGCTTAACATTTCGATAAAAGATCCATTTTTCGTCGCCAGTCACAAGTCTATCCAAAAAAGGTGAAACAAGTTGGCGAAAATGGAGAGAAGAGCAAATGTCAACTCGGGATTTGAGGTTGTTTACAGACAATTCATGAGGCACCCATTTTCCAAGTTTAGGAACTTTTCCAAGTTGTTGAAGATGACGATGAACAGTTGTATAGTTTAAACTGAGAACCACTGCCAATTCCTCAACTGATAAAGCAGGATTTTCTTCAAGGGCTGCTTCAAGAAGCTCTTCATCAAACTCAACTGGACGTCTGATTCGATCTTCATCTTCAAGGGTGAAATCTCCACCTCTGAATTTTGCAAACAATCTTCTGCAAGTTCTTTCATTCACACATTCCTCTCCATAAACTGAGTGAATGTTTCTAGCCGCTTCGGCTGCTGAGTTTCCTTTCTTGAACTCATAAAGCATTATGTGCCTCAAATGATTCTTGGGTACTTCCATGTTAGCAAGGTTTTAATCAAACAAAATTTAATTTTATTGTTCTCTGAAATAAAATTTGATCAGTTTAAATGCATCTAAACATAAAAATAATGTTCAGCTCCATTAGACATTATAAAATTCTCTTTAAATTTCATTCATTTTAACAAAAAGTTAAAATTCGGACAGAACTTATGGAATGACCTAATAAAAATAATACTTTAATATCTAAAGTATGTTATATAATGTTAAGGTCAATGTATTTGTCTTCCAGACCTTGTTATAATATTTTTTCATGTTGTTTCTGATTGAGTATCATTTGTTTTACTGGATGTTTGTTCCATCTTTTGTGTAGGTTTTAAGTGTGAATGATCACACTTTTCAGTTTGTTGTAAGAATTGCTTATTGACATAAGCCTGTTTAATCCTATTGATAGTAATATCATCTTGTTTTCCATTTTTTTTATGGTGAAGTACCTGTTCATTTTGCTGATGACTTGGTATGGGCCTATATAGTTTGGATTCAAAACTTTTTTAAACCATCATTTCTTATAAATACATATTTTCATGTGTAAAGATCACTTTGTAGGTATATTTTTTCTTGTTTTTCTATGTAAGTATAAAGGGTAATGCTGACATTCTGTTTTTTAAGTCCAGTATAAATGTTGTTGTGGGTAAACTCTCCGGGTTGTCTTCACAATATTGACCAGGTAAAGTTAATGCTGTGCCAAAAACCATAGCTGGTGTACAACCCAAGTCATCTATTACAATGCTCCTGATGGATAAGAGTACCAATAGTAAATTTCATAACCAATCAGTCTCATAACCAGTGCTGCTTTTAGCTGCCTGTGGAAATGTTCCACCATCCCATTTGCACAAGGGTGATAGGCTGCAATGTTTATGTGCTTAGTTCCAAGTAGGTAATTTAACCCTTTAAATAAGGTAGACTGAAATTGAATTCCTCTGTCAGTTGTGTGTATTGAATGTACCTTAAAAACTGATATCCAATCAGTAAGGATAGGTCTGTCAATTTTTGCAGCTGAAACATCTTTGATGGCTATCTATGATAGTCAGGATATATGTATATCCCTGAGAACAAGGGGATGGTCTGATAATATTGACATGAAAGAATCTTGCATCAGGTGTGCTGAATGTGCCTGCAGGTGATTTTGTGTGTTTGTGTATCTTGTTTTTCTGGCATGCTAAACAAGTTTTTATCTGATTTCTTATCTCAACTGGCATATTTGGTCAGACAAAATGTTCAGTAATCAGCTTCAGAGTTGCATGTTTGCTTAGATGAGACAATTCATGGAAGTGTTGAAATATTTGTCACCTGGTTGTATTTGTGAAATGCCAAAATAAAATTTGGTATTGCAGAATGGGTCTGGTAACTTGGCTAATTTTAGTGATGTGCTTTCTTTAACTTCTAGTGAGTTATCTACAGTTTGATCTTTTGCAGTTAATTTGTAGCTCAAAGAACTAAAATCTAAAGATGCAGTTGTGTGTCTGCCACTAATTTACATGACCTGATACATGTCTGATGTCTGAAGAAAATTTGGAAATATAATCCAGGTGTTTAATTTCTTGTAGACTATATTTATCAATGTGCATATGCAATTTTTTAATGCTTTTATCTTGTGATAGGGCAGTGCTAATTCCAGTTGACTGGTATGGAGAGCAAATTCTTCTCACTGAAAGTTCAGTCAAGTTGGCAGCAAGAGATTTAGTAACCATGTTGACTGATAAGTTGAAATTAGTTAAAAAGTCTGCACCTAGTATGGGTGCTGTAACATTTGCTCAGGTGAATACCCATAAGAAATCTTGCCTTATACCAGGTTGATGGTCACAGTTTTTTCACCAAAGGTGTCAATTTTAGTACTGTTAGTTACCTGTAGCTTGAAAGGAGCCAAAATTTTTCTCAACCCATGTGTTGACTGCCTGTCCGATAGTGAGGATGTCACATGTTTGTGTGGGATTGATTCTCATTGGTTTAGAAAGAGTGAATTAATTTTATTTCTATTGGTTAAAAACCATGAGTCATCATCCAATCAATGCTTGTTTTCAAATAAAATTGGGCTGATTTTTGAGAACATCAAAGCCATGTCTATTCTGTAAGATTTTTTGTCACAGAAAGATTAAACTGACTGGTTTCATTTTGGTGTGTTTTTATCACATCAAATCAACTTGGAGCCTACATTTTTTAAAATCTTTATACAAACCATTTGACTTCATTTAGGCAGATTCTTTTTCAAAGAAACTGTGTTAGAAAATTTCTAATTTTCTTGTTTTTAATACAATTTAATATTATCATTTTTACTAAAAATAATTTCTACATTAATTCTTAAACAGTTCCAACATTTTAATTATTTCTTTTTCTCATACAATTTTAATAACATTTTCAGTAAAAATAATATTTATAATATAGATCCATTCCCTAAATAGTATCAAACAGTTACAGTTAGGCATTTCCTTATTAGTAATGTTCTATTTAACATTTGTAAATATAAATTTTAAATAATAATGATAACAATGATTTACGGCCATTTAATTTTGATTAATCTGTCGATGTTAATTTAATTTAATTTCCTGAGCTAAAGCAAACTTTCAAATAGAATATAGGCAATAAAGGATCTGGAAAATGAGGATTAAACTGAGTTTACCTAAAATTTAGAATGCTTTAAGTTAATTTTATATTTGATTATTTACTAGAAAGAAAATGTTTTCAATTTGTTTGAATGAAAATGACTGTTACCAATAATCTTTAAATTTCAATAGTTAGGAACTGACCTCATTATGAATGACTAGTATTATTGCGAGACTACATTTGGTGATTTTGTCATGTGAATATTAAGGATGGTCATGTTAATTTACTTTGAAACATGTTTCATTGTAGAAGAAATAAGGATAAGAACAGTAAATTTACTGAGTGTAAAGTATGAACAAATAGTCTTATACAATGGTAAATTTAACTATTCAGGTTAGTCAGGTATTGTGACTGAACACAAACACACTTCCCATCCAGTCAAGATGGCTAAGAGAATCATTTTCTTATAAATAGGTCATTCACACTATCAAAGTTAATTTAACTATTGATATATGAGACTTATAAGATATTCTTTTCTTTTTTCTTTGTCAAGGGAAGAGAACCTTTGTTGGAATTTCCTGTCTTTTTCATACAATGTGAGGTTCACACTGACAGCCATAGATAAGTTGGATTGAGATTCAATAGCTCATCTTGTAAAAACAGTGACTCTGACTAAATAGTATGGTATTTGTTATAAACTTCATGTTCACAACAGCCAGTGTTACATCTAAAGTCTACTGGTGTCAAATCTTAAGAATAATTGCTAAAAATACTATATTTATTTGGTGAAAATATATGATTTATCAATTTGAATAAAATACTACAGGTTTATTTTTTTAAATTCAACAACTAAAAGGTAGCATGAAAATTCTGAATATGAGCATTTTCACACATACATTGTATACAGGAATATATGCATTGTTAGGAATAATCAAGAGTGGTCTCCCCTTATTTTGTTACTCTCCTCTTTGAGATAGCTATTTCTGTTTACTGCGACTATAAAAGGACACTATACACGAACCTTGTATTCTCATTTGAATAAAGCAGACCGAATTTGACTGGTGATTGACACTCAACGTTTTTCTGCCATTCTATGATCTTTTTGAACTGTAAACTCATTTATTTTTACTGTTTTTCTTACGACTGTTTTGCAAAAGTTTTTGATTTTTTCTTTTTCAATTTATTACCTTCCTCATTTTTATTTTTTCCATTTATTTTGCACTTATTCTTTTATGATTTGTTTTTATTTTCTCTTAGTTTTAAGTTCCTTTTGAATTCATTTTTCCCTTTTTAATTTTCCGTAACCCAGAGTTTATCTGTTTTTTTCTACATGTTAATTTTTTGTCAGGCTTTATTTTTCCTTGTTTATTTGTTATGTGTTACTTCATTCTTTGTTTTCCTTTTTAAATATCCGTTAAGTCTTGTGTTTTATTTTATAAAAATGTCTATGTATATTTGTTCTAATTTTTTGAGTTTATTTTGTCTAATCTGTTCTTTTTTTTCTTCTTTTCTTGTTACTTTTCATTTGTTATTGGGCTGACTTGTTTTTTTTTTATTGGCAGCCATATTAGTTTTGTGATTAGTTACATATTTATTGTTTCGTATTTTCTTTGTGTACTGTTTTGTTTTAATTTTAGTGTTGTATTTTTTTAAAAAAAGATAGACTTATTACATGTAATTTTATTCTTTTGAATAATCGTTTTTAGTGTGTTTTTTCCTGATTTGTGCTTTTTATACTTTTTCCATACATTGGCCTTTTTGTGTACGTTTTTCTTTTTAGTAACCCATTTGAACGTTTAACTATTTTTTTTATTTTGTCCCATTAAATTTCTTTTATTGTGATTTATTCATATTTATCTTTTTAATTATTTGCATTTTAATTTTTGTTTTTACAAAAGAAAAGAAAAAAATTGTTGTTTTAAAAAATGAATGCCAAGAAGACTGCTAGGAAAAATCTTTTGGGGACTAAAAAAAAAGAAAGATCCTCCCGATAAGTCATCTGGAAATAATATTGATACAGATTTAATAATGGATGCCGAAGAGGGCCAAAATTTGTGTGAAAATTTGGTTTCCACCAAAAGTATGGCGTCCCCAAATGAAGAAAATTTGGTCAAAACCAACCTGTCAGACAAAAGTACAATGGCCAAAAATTGTCAAAATTCAACAAATCAGAAACAATAACGTGTTGACAACGGAAAAAAAAGACGAAAATGTAGCGGAGAGATGCCCTCTTGCTGATTGTCCCCACCAAAATATAATATCAACATAACGGAGTTCCTGGTGAAAGCCAAGAGCTACGCACATCTGGTCATAGCAGATGGGCTCTTGACAAATCCTGAGGAACTTAAGAAGGTTGAAAAAGGACCGTGTCAGTCTTTGTGGTGGACAAGCGTACGCGCAAAATTTGTCGCTCCACAAAAGACACAGTTATCAAAGCCTTGACTTCTCTGGGTATTAAAACTCAGAGGGACATCAAAGGGAAAGGCTTTTTTTATGTGGGACGTACTGTTACCCACGCCAGTCGACTGTGAAGCAGCAACCACAAGACATCTAATAACCAAAGACATCATTCTGCGGACCGAATATGAAGGCAGGTGGAGGACCACTATCAGTAGATGAGGTTCCTCTTCGGATTGTCGGGGAGCACTTGGCTGCCTATTTGTACCAGTTTGGGCACATACTCAGTGCTTTCTCTGACGATCTGACCGCGGGTTGGAGTTTCGAGATCATGATTGATAGGAAGGCCTTCATCTCCATCCTCAACTGTCTGGATGTAGAGGGTCAGAAAATGCTGATAATCGTCACCGGGCGTAGACCAACATGCTGGAAGTGTGAACAGACTGGTCACCCGTCCTCTTCCTGCACAGAGAAGAAGGCCTCTGAAATTCTGGCCTCCCGCCCAACCAAATCACCCTTTGGTCGAGTCTGTTGTTTCCGTCTCGCCTGTAATGGGCATGCCAGCGACCAGGACCGATGTGGATAAATCCCCGGTGTGGGTCCAACTCTCAGCCACCATTCCCCTAAAAGCCTTTGTCCACTGCTAGTGCAGTTGCGGAGAAGGGTGAGGGGGAATGGCAGGTCGTTGGCAGGGCAAAATGGAAGACCCAGGCAGTGGGACCACGTTCCACAACAACTAAAACAGTCAAAGGCACAAACAGCCCCACTCCCTCTAGCAGCTCCAAGGGCGATTCTCCGACCAGTATTCCGATAGACTCAAGCAACTGCAATACGAACCACCCTTCGAAAAAAAAAAAGAAAAGAAAAAATACAAAAATTAAAGAATCATTACACAAAAACGTCTACAGGCTGAGAAATTAAGTGGCTCATCTTCGGCTCCAGCGTCTCCAGCTTGTAAACAGCAGCATATGGCTCCACCTCCTATAACAAAAGTACTGCCACCCACCCCTTCCAAAATGACTACCCTCAAGAAGGTTCCCATTCCAAAATCCTTAGCCAAGAAAAAGACAACCCCTGCCTATAGCCCTAGCCCATCCCCTATCCAAACTCCCATTAGCTCCCCACAAAAAGTAGAAAAACAAAAGAGACCAAGAAGTCCGCCAATAGACGAGATAGAATCTGCAACCCCCCCAAAAAAAGAAAAAGAAAAAAGACCACCAACCCTAGTTTTAATAGAGGAGGAATTGTTTGCAAAATCTCTAAAGTGTAAGAGGAAAGGTTAGCTACACAAGTCAAAAGTTTCAGAGACTTGAGACCTCTTTTAAAACTAAAAATGTTAACAAATTAGATGTTGAAAACCCTAAAAACTTTCCGAATGCAAAGAGGATTTTAACTGTTGTAAGAACTGGTGTTCCTGGCCAACAAATATGGTCCATGTTACCGGGGGCAAATGCTATCTTTGGCATGTTTCCTCCGTTAGCTTGTTTTGACAACGATAATGTTAAAAAACGAAATCAATTTTGTTCCGAGAGGCTCCCGCTTTTCGTTCCCGTTGGACTTGGTGGCCTGTCTCCTGATGGGACCATCAGGACTGAGATGGGTACAGGATCTTTGGGAGAGGCCGTCGGTGTCCTTACCCTGGCGATGCTCATTGCAGGAGGGCAACCCTAATCGGTTTGATAAATGTCTCTCTGGTTTAGCAAGTCTGAATGCCCGAGGCCTGAGGTCGGAGTCTCACAGGGCAAGGCTCTCTCGTGACCTTCAGCGTCTCGGGGTGAATATATGTTGTATGCAAGAGACTCGTTTTTCTTCTCGCGATTATGAAGGCATTATGTCTAGAGGATTTTTCCTCTATTCAGCATGTTTTGATGGACGCTCAAGGGGTGTCTCTTGGCTGTTGAGCAAGTCTTTGAAGTGTGCTTTTGTCTTCGCAGATCCGGCGGGCACACTTTGCATGCTGGATGTTACCATAAAGGATAAGGCTCTTCGTCTCATTGGGTTTTATGCGCCCAATGTCCATGCTGAGCGGCCGGCTTTGTTTCGGCAGATCGAGCTGTTTTTGAAGACATCTCGTCGGGTAGTTTTAATGATGGATTGGAATGCCGTCCTGACATAGATCGTATAGGGTCAAATTCGGGTACTGACAACTGGGACGTGAAAACATTTCGGGACTTTATCGACAGGTTTGATCTTGTCGATAGGTACCGGAATGAACACCCCCGTGAAGTAGTGTGGACTTAGAGTAATAGTGGCGGCTCTGCTACAGAAGGGTGTTCTAGATACCTCGACCTAGTTTTAGTTAGGAGAGTCAATGAAGGGCTCTTAAGGCGTCCAAGTTTCCATTACATAGTTTATTCGGATCATAGGCTTGTCCGGGTCCGTGTAAACTTAGGTAAGCCTAAGGTTAGGATGGCTGGCTACTGGAAATTAAACTGCTCATTATTTGTTGAGCAGGATTTCCGGGACCAGCTGCTACTAATGATAAAGAGAGAATTGATGGGGGCTGTGGTTGGGAATGCCTGGTGGGACAAATTAAAATAAAAAAATTAGAACGATTGCTGCTGATTTTAGTCGTCGACTCAATCTAGATAGATTAGCGGCGCAAATGGCTTGTGAGCAAAAGGTAGATCGAGCAATTAAATCCTGTGATAGAGGCAGAGTTGGCCTCTTTGCTTATCAAGAAGGATCAAGCTCTGGTAGCTAGGTCTAGGTTAAAAAGAATGTCCTCTGAGGCGACGAATATGGCCGCTAAATTGCGTGCAGAGGAAAGTAGGAATGCATCACGGCGACATATTGCGTGCGTCACATTGCTCGATAAGCGGACCATGAGCACAAACGCGGGCATATGTGAGGCTTTTCGGGATTACTTTCAGGAAATTTCCTCCAGGAAGCCTGTATTGAGCCCAGTTCAGTTCGACGCCTATTTAGTCGACTTTCCATGCCTTGAGGTAGCTGAAGCGGCTGGATGTGAGGGTCCCATCACAGAGTCGGAAATCTGGGAAGCTGATGTGGACCCGAAGTAGGGACCACGGAAAGAAAACACGGAACACGGGTTAGAGGTAAGAAAGATATATTAAACAGAAAAGTTACAAAGAATAGTGTAAGCAGAGCTTACTATCCAGTGGTGTCCAATATTGGTATCGTACGCGGCTGCGCATTACTGGTGCTTCTACTCCTCTGATTCACATAATAATATAGTACTGGGAGAGTCCATGATGTAGGGAAGTATTGGTCTCACAACAGATGCACAGAAGCAGGTTGGCCTGGATAAATCTCTGGGATTAGATGGTCTACCCTACGAAATTTACTTGAGGCAGTCGCCCGTTTTTGTTCCTTTGCTGAACTGATTTACAACAAGTGGATGAAGTAGGAGTCATTACCTCAACGCTTCACCAGGGGTGTGATCAAGTTGCTGGGAAAGGACAAGAACGGTGGGGATGGGTTAGATAACTTTCGCCCTTTAACCATGTTAAATACTGAGTTAAAGATTTTGGCAAAGATCTTAGCCAACCGTTTGCAGCTTGTCCTGTGTAGTCCGATTGGCTCTGAACAGACTTGTGCTGTGAAGGGCAGGACTATTCGGGACAACCTTCATATGGTCCGCTTGATCATAGAGAAAGTCGACAGTGAAGCCGCACTGATCAATTTAGATCAGTTCAAGGACTTCGATAGGATTGACCATCGATTCCTGGAGGCTATCCTTTTGGCTGGATCCGACTTCTGTATGCGACTCCCGGTGCGCTGGTGGAAGTGAATGGGGTAAGGTCGGAACATTTTGTATTGTCTCGTTCCATTCGTCAAGGTTGTCCGCTTTCGCCTATGCTTTACGTTCTTGCGTTGGAACCTTTCCTTCGCAAGTTAAAGGCGAATTCGGTCCTACGCGGAATTTCTCTACCTGGTGCTACCAAAGCGACCAGGTATTCTGCTTATGTTGACGTTTCGGTTCTGGCGTCGAGCAGAGCTGAGATTGACGAAGTCAGCAAAGAAATCAGTGGTTATGAGATGATGACAGGGGCCAAGATCAACCGCGATAAGTATGTTGGCTTGCAGGTTGGGTGCGTGGAAGAGAGTTTCTCTTCCCGGACCTTTCCTCTGAACGGATGGGCCGGTCAAGATACTCGGCGTCTGGTTCGGTCCTGATATCCAGTTGGAAATGAATTGGTCGGAGGTACAAGGGAAGGCCGAGATCGTAGTTAATCTGTGGTCTCGGAGGAATCTTTCCTTGAATAGGAGGGCGGAAGTATGTGTTTCACACATCTATCCGCTTCTCCTTTACCGACTCTCTGTACTTCCACTTCCGTATGCCACACTAATGTCATTAGTAAGGCTCTTGTTCTCTTTCTTGTGGAGAGACAAGTCCGCTATGGTATCTCAGGAGATCTGTTGCCTTCATCAATCTGAAGGCGGTCTAGGTATGCCTAGCATTGAGATTCGTCAATATATGCTTCACATCAGGGTCCTAGATCGAATGTGTCGTGAATCGGATGAGGAAGGTGCCTTCTGGAAGGAAGACGTTCGCAAGAACTTCTCATCCTTGAGAAATGTGCACTCGTGTGAGGAGGAGGCCCAGCTTTTACGGCGGGCCGAATGCTCCTTCTACCGTGAATGTCGTCTTGCTCTGAAACGCCTCTTATGGGCGTCGGATGGCCTCTCCAACGTCCAGGCATTGTCTTGAAGGGCATTATATCAGGTGTTAGTCAGGGGGTCCGTTCGTGATGAGCTGATTGGCGAGCTCGGTCTTACGAAGCAGGAGGCTCACTCAATATGGCCTTGGTCGCCAGGGTTGAAATGTCTCAATAATGATGAGGCATCTCTCACCTGGCCGGTGATTCGTGAGGCCCTCTGGGTTGCCAAAAGACTTTGTTCAGTGGGCTTGGAGAAATCTCCAAACAGTGACGGGGAAGTCGAAACCCTGGGCCATGCCATCTTTCATTGCAGGGTGGTAGCACTGTTGTGCAAGTTTGTTGAAGGCCTCATGGTTCGCATGCTGCAGAAGAAGTTCTTTGTCCTTGAGGCCTTTTCTATTTGTAGCAATGTGGCACCGCTGTTGATGAAGGCTGAACAATATGTGTTCTTTTGCTTGCTAGGTGTTATGAGAGTCATAATTTGGACGACACGTCAGAAGGGATTCTATGAAGGTGAGAGGTTCATTTCTTCCCAACTGATCTTGTTCTTTAAGTATCAGCTTAAAGTCAAGATGAGGACGGAAAGGCGGTGGCTCATTTCATCAGAATTTGGCAAAAGGTGGGTGAATCTTGCGCGATTGTGTCAAGTGAAAGGGGCTGACCTGGAGTGGAACTTTGATGCCGGTTAGGCATCAGGATATTTTTCTTCCTGGGTTGAACATAGGCAACCCATCCTGAAATTAGGCTAGTGTAGGTTTTGTTTTTGAATCTTTAGTTTCCTTTTTCTTAGCTATGGTATGTATGCTCATTGGCCCCTTTTATTTCTGTCCCCATTTTTTTCTTTAGTTTAATTCACCATTGTTAGGTGGTCAGTGATGTAAGTTCTCTGGTAGATGCGGGGTGCCTTTCGTTTCACATGTGCGTTTTTGTAATTGCTGTGTCTGAATGAGTGCATGTCCGTGTGAGTGATTGGGATGAAAGAATGTTTTGTACTATTATAATTCACCATCGATTTTGTCCAGTTAACTGATGTTTCTGCCACATTTAAGGATTGTAGGGGAGTATTACTAACATGATTTTGTTTAGTTTCTTGTAAATAATTTTGTTCCATATTTTAGATAGCCATTGTTTTTTTTTAAATTGTTGTTTTATTTCCTCCTCTAACAGACAATGAATTGTACATATGGGCACTATTTAGGATTTTCATGGAGACATGAAGTATTATGGTGGATGTAGTAAGAAAGGTAGGTAAGAATGTGTTGTTTTGGTGTTAGGGCTATTGTTTGTATGTTTGGGTCAGTGTTTGTAGTGAGCTAAGCTAAGACAGAAGAAAACAGTCCTTTTCTCCAATCCCCATTTTGGCCTTGTGCCACACTTTGTACCATAGTACAAATAAATATCTTCAGTTGAATAAAGCTTTCTTAAAGCCTACACCTGCGTACTTTTGTCATTACATACATTACTGATTAAAATCATTGAAACTTTTTGATATTTTAAAAAAGATTTTGGAAATAATTACAAAGATAATTAAGAAGTAAAGATGTTTTTTAAAGAAGTAGCTGTAGGTATGAAGTTAGTAAATATATTAACCATATTTTTATCATTTAAATTTTGAATAATTGTAAACAAAAAAAATAATTGTATGCCCAAAATCAATAGAATATATTTAAAATAATTGTCTCTTTTTTCCAGATAATCAACAAATCTTAAGATTTTAACTATATAATCGTAAAGAAAAATCTTTATTAAATCAATTACAACCACTTTTGAAAATTTTTATCAAGCTGGAATAAAAATATTGATTAAAAATTAAAAATTAAGATGTGCAAAAGTAAGTGAACCCTTACATTTAATATTTGGTGACTCCTTCTTTTGAGGTTACAATGTCAACCAGCCTTTTCCTATAATTTTTAAGAAGTTTCTGGCAGTAGTGAGTGCCAATTTCTGCCCATTCATCTTGGCAAAACTTCCACAATTGCTCCATTTTACCTGGGCTTCTTACATGCACTGCCTTCTTTCACTTCAATCACAGATTTTCAATTAGGTTTAGATCAGGACTTTGACTGGGCCGTTCCAAGACTTGAAATTTCTTTTTATGAATCCATTCTTTTGTGAATTTGCTTCGATGCTTCAGATCATTGTCCTGTTGGAAGTTCCAACCCTGACCTAAACCCAACTTTTGAACTGAGCATAAGTCACTTTCATTCAAAATTGCTTGGTATCTTGCAGAGTCTTTTGTGTCATCAATGTGTACTATTTTGCTTGTTCCAGCTGCAGCAAAGCACCCCCAAATTGTAATTTTGTCACCATCATGTTTAATGGTTGGTATCAGATTCTTCTCTTTGAAAGCCATATTAAGAGCTTGCCAGATATACTACCTATTGTTCCTCCAAAAAAGCTCTAGTTTGGTCTCATCTGACCATAAAACCTTTTGCCAGAATGTTTCTAGCTTATTAATATGAGTTTTTGCATAGTTGAAGTGAGCATGCTTGTTCTATTTCATAAGCAGTGGCCTTTTCTAGACATTCTGCCATGAAGATCGGCATTATTCAGATTTTGTCGATATATGCACATTGATTCCGACATTGGCCAGTGAGCGTTGGAGAATGGCATAGTTGGATTTGTCTGAGCTTGCCAAGCTAGATGTCTGCTTGCTCTTGCTGTTATTTTTTATGGACAGCCACTTTTTGATTGTAATGCTGTCATATTAAAGGCCTTCCATTTATAAATAAGTTGTTGCATGGGGGATAAGTGCACTTTAAATTATTTTGATAGATTTTTGTAGCCTTCTGCATCATTATAGGTTTCAAATATGCAATTATTTTAAAGCTTCAGGAAGTTCTTTTGATCTTTGCATATATATTTTTTTAAATTTAGTCTCTAACTGCACCTTTTTGCATACACAATAAGTTATATTGTTTGACTGCAGTATACACACTTTACCAAAAAATTGAACACGTGTCATTTTGTTTTTTATATATGAACAAAAAATTATTTGCACTGGCAACTATATAAAACAAAAATACAAGGTGTAAATGTATGGGTTCACATCTTAATTTTTAATTAATATTTTATTCCAGCTTGATAAAAATCTTTGAAAGTGGTTGTAATTGATTTCATAAACATTTTTCTTAATGAATATATAGTTTAATTAAGATTTGTTGATTATCTGGAAAAAAGAGACAATTATTTTAAATATTATCTTAGGGGTTCACTTACTTTTACACAGCACTGTATCCTTAAATACCTATAATTAGTAACAGAAGCTATTGGTTCATACCAACGGCTTTCCATACTCAATACTCATCGGATTCACTCTCGCGTGGTCATGTGTGACGTCATGAGCTGTGGTGCGATTTTCGCTTTCAGCGTCTTATATGCACGTGTTTATCGTTGCTTGGAAATCATTCATGTAAACAAAAACAGACTATCATCAATTTCTTGTTTGTGTATTGCTTAATATATTGTGTAATTGTCATCTTCGATAATGGCTTATGTAAGCCGAAAGCTTAGATTTGATTAAAAAATATGTATCAATATTGTGATTTTCTTTCATTGTTTAATGATAATGTTATTAAGCTTATCAGACGATATGAAAAGAACTTACATAAACTATATAGACAACACTTATCTATATTATTTAATGAAACATGTATGAATATATATATATATATATATATATATCTGTGTGTGTGTGTCTATGCATGTATGTATATGATATAACAACTACAACGCAATTTCGATAATGCTATCACTTGACTGATCCTCAAATATGGGCAGTACATATATGACATTTTAGTCCTGATAGTGAATTACACCTTCTGCAGATGTGGCATTGTTGGGCCCCTCTTGCTATAGGTATTGCAGTAATATTTTGGTGAATATATGATGTTTTAGTCCACCAATATTCTTTTCCATATTTATTACATCTTAGATAAAACCAATATGTGCCAATATATATATGTGTGTGTGCATATGTTTAGAGCTATCTAAATACAAACAGTTCTTTTTTTTAAATAATGGTTTCAAGTAAAAACTCAAATTTATTATATGGTCTACAATCATCTGGTAAAATAGCATGAAATTTACTTAGTAAACTTTATGTTAAAACTGCATTTATAAATCTTGAACAAGTTTCTAGAATTTTATTTTATTTTATTTTTTTCACTGTTTTTAATTACATGTATATTATGTTTGAAGGAGGCGTGGTAGAGTAATGGATAGCATCTCAGATTGAGGAATTGAAGATCTGAGTTCAAACTCCAGTTGGATCCGTTATATTCACTTACATGCTAATACCCTTGGAAAAGGTATGAATCTTCTTCTCCCCACTTTTCTGGGTAAATAGCAGGAAAGACTGGATTCTATAGCCTTGGATGGCAACCTGTCTAGGTAACTCTGAATTCAAAACCAGCCAGGATAGGTTTAGGCTCTGTCAGGCTATCTTGCCCAAGAAACACAACTTATACTGATAAGTCACAGGATTTGTGATCATGATCAATATTATGTTTACTGGTAACATATTTAAATAATCAATTCTTTGCAGAATGGTTCATTTGTATCACTCATCTAATTATCTAGTATACCATCTGATGGTATTTTTTCATTCCATATGAGTGAATGTCATTTATGAACAGTTATTATTTGTTAAGATTTCATTGAAAATTCAAAATGTAGTGTGTTTAAGTCATGTTTGATGGAAATAAACTATGATTTAGTTTGAATTAGCTATTCTGACTTATACTCATGAAGATTAATTATTTTTTGTTTCTGTAGAGAGATGGGAAATAACTTTATTTTATTAATAAAATAGAGGAAGGAATACAAATAAAAAACAGATGACTGCATAAAAAATGCTATTCAACTGTATGAATAAGGAAATCAAGGAAAAGGTGAAAATAAAATGGTAAGTTATATTATTATTCTTTTTCATATGCAATGTGTAATGTTTCTGAAAATACACACATCAACAGCCAATCAATCGCAAATGTAAAATATCATACAAAGAAGAGAAGAATGACAGAAGAGGAATATTTTTTTTGAAAAGGATTTCATTTTTCATGAAATTCTGAAATATTATAGAAAATAACATTTTGTTTTATAAATATAATTATAATTATAATCATTATAATACCCATTAATGAATGATTATTCAAAACTGATTTTTTTTTTACTAAAATATACGAATTGATTTTGTGTTTTGTTTCTAAATTGAAAATATGCATCATGGAATTGCCATTAACTTTGAAAAAGTTTGTTCTTTTTTTATGATTAGATAGCATAGAGTGTTTTGTTTGAAATAAATTTTATTCAAAAAGATCATTTTTTATTTTATTATGACAGCTGTTATATCAATGTGCATTTTTTTAGACTGTCAAAAATTGGTGTCTTTTTTATTGATTCTAATACCAATGATAGAAGAAAATAATCTTTTATGTTAAGAAAGATAAAAATGCAGCACAAATGCAAAAAGTATTTATGCAATTTATGGAGGAGGTACTGTGAATGATCAAACACGTCAAAAGTGGTTTACAAAGTTTTATGCTGGAGATTTCTCTTGATTGTTACTCTGTGGCCAAGTAGATCAGTTGTGGTCGTTAGCAATGAAAACTAGATGTTACATGACAATAACAAATATTTTATAATGCAAACCATCTTCAACATACTTAAAATAACCAAATAGAGCAACAAAAATTATTTTTACCAGAAAGGATATTTATAAATGTAAAAGACAATAGAAAAACTGTAATAGTTGCCGACGCGTTTCGTCCAATACGGACTTTTTCAAGGCAAAAAATGAAATTTATTTATTGAACAAAGTAACTAATAATAACAAAACAAAATGTCCTTAGCAACTGGAAGAATTTAGAGAATGCTATTTCCATACTGTTAACTGAAAATTACGTCAATTTCTGTCACGTGTGGAGATATTGTTTTTATTTTATTTTTCATAGATAGGATATGTTAATCACTTTGCTGTAGGGCTTACATATAAATTAATGAAAAAAATCTATTATTTCATATTTTCTATGAGTGAGTTCGTACTTAAACACTTAAATGCAATGAAAATTTTCATTTTTTTAAATGGATTATGACAATTGATTCAAAGTGTAAATAAGATATTGTGAAGTAAGCAAAATGAACCCTCAGTAACCATAACAATGGCTAGTTTTCATTCAAAAAAGATATTACTTAGTATTTTGTGAGGTTGAAATGAAATCCTTTTATATGTGCTCCTTCCAGAGACCTAAACAAATGGTTGATTCAAACAAATACTGTTTGACTATTCAAAAAACAAAAAAAAACAATTGAAAGCAGCATCTGATAACATGCATCCATCTGGAAGTACTTAAAACAATGTATATAATATTCTGTATATTCTAATATGCTGGACTATATGTTTGTTTGGAAGAAATTGTTACTGCTTCTCATCTAACATATTCAGCAGACATTGCATCTTCAAGTTACCATATATTTCAGTCTTTACAGAATGCACTTAAAAACAAAAATTTAATTCCCTTGAAAACTGCAAAATGCATCATTGCTGAGAAAAATAAAATATTCTGGGAAGATGAAATTGTGAAATTGCCTAAAAGATGGTAGAAATAGATGTCCAAAATAGTTGTCTAACATTTTGACAGTAGTAATTGTTTAACAAAGAAATACATGCATTAAAACCATGAGACAATTATCAGTTTTAAAATTAGAAAAAATTTTCATAGGAATTCTGGGAAACATCAAATAAGATAAGTAAATTATCAGTCAAAAAGTAAGGCCTGTTTTTTTATTAATTACAGCAAATTTTAATAGTAAAAGTACACAAAGCACAAGAAAATGAAAACAAAAATCTCAGGGTCCCAAATCAACATAATCTCTTTCCTACTTATTTGTATTTTTTTTTTAAGCATTTCACCCCAAGCAAGGTGGGATGCCACTAGTACGCAAGGTGTTACAGAGTGGGAGTGAGAGTAAAGAGGCATGATGGTGGAAAGGATGAAGAGAAGGACAGGGAATAGTTCAAGGCATCTGGAGATGTCAATTGACATTACATTTGAATAGTTGGAGATTATAGCTATCAGGGAAACAAGTAATAGGAAGAGAATTCCGCAGACAGGAGGTGCGAGACATGAAGCTATTGGAGTAGAAGAGACGGCCACATTTAACTATTTTGACAGTGAAAGGGTGGGGCTGTGACGCCAGCCTAGTAGCGTGCTTAAATTCATGCAGTCTGAGAACTAGCAAAAGCAGCTCATTGTAGCAGTTATTGTGAAAGTATTTGTAGAAAAGACAGAGGGGGGCGAAGGCACGTCTGTGAGCGAGCGACTGTAGATTAGGACCAACCCCATTGCTTGTCTGTTTTTGGATCTCGTTGAGGACCTTAAGGTAAACAGTGGGGTCACCAGACCATAGATGGCAGCAGTATTCCATGCAAGGGTGAATTGTTGATTTATAAATTTGAAGGATGGACTCAGGCAAGAAAAACATTTTGGAATGACACAGGGAACCAACTTGACTGGCAGTGAATGAAGCTATTGATTCAATGTAATTATTCCGTTTCAGGTCAGCGGACAGTGTGAGACCAAGCAGTCGCAAAGAGATGTTCTCGTGTAGTTGAGCATCAGATATTCTAATGGGTGGCAGGGATGGTTCCCTGTGGTGAGTAATAGAGAGCAGTTTTGTTTTAGAGGCATTAAAGTTAACCAGCCAATTTCTGCCCCAGTCAACAACCGATTGGAGGTCCTTTTTGAGACTAATGGTCAGGTTAGCGATACCAGACTTGCTATTGAGGCAGGAGTAAATAGTTGTGTTGTCAGCATAGATGCCTACTTGGGAACTGATGACATTGGGGAGATCATTAATGAAGATAAAGAACAGAGTAGGGTCTAGGACCTTCTCCAGTCTGAATTAGAAAAATAAAAAGTAAGCATAAATGTCAATATTTATAATTAAATCATAAAAGATGTTAATTTAATTGATAGAAACTTGTGAGAAATTATATTGAGCTAATTTGAAAATTAAAAGACATATTGGAATAAGAAGAAATTATTGAAGTGATAGAAAATGAATATTACTTATTTCTCTTATTTTTCAACATGTCATTATTAAATATTTATGCATATATTTCACCATGAAATTCTCTTAAAATAGATATACAAGATTATTGTATTAATGGAGTAAAATCAGTTATTTGAACACATATACTTTTATTAAAATGTAAAAATTCCTTTAATTCTTAAATTGATATTAAGTTTGAAATTATGCAATCAGATATAAAATAGTGCCATGTTATTGTTACTTCAGGATATAAGTGATCATGTCTATTGTCAGATTGCTTTTCTTTATTATCTGTGACTACTTGGGAAAGATATTGAAGTGGTTTCCTATTGACTTCTCTACAGTTTTAAATTCAGAGTAGTCTGTCCCCTAGACTGGCTGCCACCCAAGGCTAGAGATCCCTGTCTACACTACTATTTATTCCATAGTTTGGATGGGGAGAAAAAATGGATTAATGGCTTTCCCGAGGAAATTAGTGTAAAGTGAATGCCACATATTACCACCTGAAAAAAAAAAAAAAAATATGATAATCAATTTTGAAATAATAATAATAATAATAATAATAATAATAATAATAATAATAATAATAATAATAATAATAGACACAATATATGACAGGAAATATGCAATTAAGTTCCCTATTAATTGTCTCTAAATTTCTCTGGTGCAAAGGTTCTAAGATGCTGCTGAAGAATTAGGACATTATCTTCACTGGTGTTACTACTTCAAAGTCTCTCCTTATTCCCCTCTTCACTTATATAACAACTGTAAATTGGAGTCAATAATAATAATAATAATAATAATAATAATGATAATAATAATGATAATAAATGATAAATGATAAATGATATATAAATGAGAGAAATTTAATATCTAGCACTTGAGATGAAACCTCAGACTTTTTAGCCTTAATGACCAAGTGAGTTCTGTGAGCGTCACACAGTAAGTAATGACTCTTGACCAAGTTTTCTTGTATAAGAACTGCAGACATGGAAGCACTCTCCATTTCTCTTGAGGCGATAAGTACAGAAAAATAGATTATTTATTCTCATTAAGATCCAGTATTTGATTTTTGTGTGGGTGGGGTTATCTGGAAAGACTGATACACTTTAATATGGTTGCTTTAAAAATACTAGTTGGACATTCGTCTGAAGAGGCTTTCTTGTATTCTTGAGTAACTTCAATTATGGATTGACTCTTTCTTTATTGAAATATTTTTAGCATCTTCTGTTGGAATCAGGTTGAAGAGAAGTACTTCTATTTTATTCAAAGAAAACACAGAATTTGCTTAGCTTAGAAACAAGTCAGAAACTATGCTGAACAATTTTTCTCTTAGAACAATTTTTCTGGAAAATAGGTTTCTCAAATCCAGTAGCTGTTATCACTCTTTCCAGTATTTAAAGTAATGTGAAATGTCAGCACCTTGATTATATCATATTTTCTCTTTGAGTTAGATGATATCCATTCTAGTTGTTGCTGCTATTGAAAGAGATATGTTTTTTATTATCAGATACAGATGGTTTATAGTGACATAGGCAAGACAAGAGAGGACTCTCATTTAAGCAGATGTCTTGAAATATCAAACAAAGAATGAAAAGAGATAAAAATTAAAATATTTTCAAGCATTTATACTTTTATAAATCCTGAAAATATTTGAATGTTACTGAAAAGAATTCATATGCATGAAAATACTGAATTTCCCATGACATCAATCACATTCATGTTAAACTGAAATGTAGTTTTAAAATTAAATTTGTTAAAATTTCATAATTATTAAAAAAAATTGTCATAATTTTTGTTAATTCTTCCATTTTTTTATGATGCCATTTTGCATATGACTACTGTGCTTAAATTATCTCCTAGTAAATTTAATTTGCTTACCTACCTCATATTTGTCTCTAACTTTACAGTAGATTACAAGGGACACCCCCTTCATGACTTCCCTTGTCTCACG
Source organism: Acanthosepion esculentum (assembly GCA_964036315.1). NCBI lineage: Eukaryota > Metazoa > Mollusca > Cephalopoda > Sepiida > Sepiidae > Acanthosepion > Acanthosepion esculentum. The sequence continues at coordinate 25,845,676 of OZ038495.1, read as the reverse complement.
AAGCACAAACTTTGTAATATGTCTATCACCGCCCAGGAAGTTTCCAGACTTATCAAAAGCCTGGACCCTAATCTGGTTTTGATAAATTCTCTGTTGTGGTTCTTAAGAACATTAGCCAGAATTATTTCCAATCTTGGCAAAAGTGTTTAATCACTACCTGAAGGAGAAATCCTTCCCAAGTCTATGGAGGGTTTCAAGTGTATACCCTGATTTCAAGAATGTGAACTGTTGCCATATGAGGTGGAGCTGGCTAATGTTCACTTTCTAGTCATGATAAAGCTCAAAAGTGTCTTTGCATCCTTGTGGGTGATGAATTATTTACCACACTACAGCCCCTTTCCCTCAGATGAAATGCCACAAACCTTTCACTAAACTATTGCTATTTTCATAGAAAATATTTTGAGTATCTGTCTATATTTCTGAGATGAGGTATTATGTACACTATTTACATCATTTGGATTATTGTCCTCATCTTTGTCATTTTGTCTGAAATGTTGTAATAAATATGGTGACAAAGATGAGGACAATAGTCCGAATAATGTAAATAGTGAAAATATTTTGACAAGCTACATTCTTTAGTCCAATTTGTCCTAACATTCACAGCAAAAAACCTACCATGCCACATATAATGGGATTAACTATCCTTATTCCTTATATCTGTAAGAAGGAAGTTCTACTCAGACAATTTCTTTTCATGAACTGCTACTTTGTGGAACAGATTCCTGAGAGGATGCTTTCCTGACTACCACAACCTTAGCTTTTTCAAGTCTAGAGTTGTGTTATCTTTTCCACATATTCTTATGAAGCATGTTTTAATATCAATATTACTATCCCAAAGCCAGGACACTTCAGCAATTGTTTTCCCTTGGGGTTTCCCAACTTAGTCTATGTTCTTTGTTTTGTAGTTAAATATTTATTGCCATCAATGTGGCAAATCTAATCTATTACCAGATTCCTTCTGTTTCTTATCATCTTTTTTTTTTACCATTAATACTGTGGATGGTAACCAGTCATACCATCTACCACAGCCAGGGCCATATCAAGCTAGTGTGGGTCCTGTAGCATATGGAATAAAGAGGTCCTAATTTAAAAAACACAAATATTAAATCATAAATTATTTACTAGAATAGTAATAGAGCTTATAAATCAGATAAATATTTAACTTCTATTAACAAAATAAACAAGCCAAGAAAAATATGAGGAAGATGATTCTGACAAGGTATTTGAGTTGATTTAATGACCTTGATATGATGTTATCTGAAATGATGAATAATTAAAGATGCAATTCCCCTAACATGTAAATATTAATATTACCAGATTGTAATTTGCCAATTTCACCAAAAAACTTGAAAATATTTCAAGCAGGGTCCTTGAAAATGTGGGGCCCATAGCATTTCCTACTTTTGCTACTAGGTTAATATGGCACAGCAGCAAATCACTTCATTTATATTCAAGATTGATTCTACATGCTCGAACACATGTTTAACATTATATTTCTTTTGCAGTTTTCAAGGTGCTTCTCTCAAATGCATCTTGGAGCCATGCAATAGTAGGTAAAACCAATTATCACATTTATTTAAATTTTTCAGGCCTAAATTAATTTTCAGTCATCAAACCATAAGAAATAGAAAAATAAGAATCATTTTTAAAAAGTGGAAGATTTTTTGTTAAGTTCACAAATTATTTTTTTAAGTCAGTTAATTATTGTACATCTGAATTATCACTCACACACACCTCTGAAGTAGTGAAACATGGTGTTGGGTTAATTTTCCATCCTCTTCCAAAATTAGTGTACACCATGCTTGGTCAGTTATGTGATTCTTAATGAACATTAAGTGAAGACCACTCTGTATAGAAAACAGATTGGATGTAGACACCATGGAGAAAACATGCTTCTAAACACAGCCACAGACTCTTGCAACATGATGTGCTGGATTTGTAACTAAAGACCAACTTTTGTAACATCCACTAGTTTTCCTTTTCAGGGTCTGAGAAAAGGCATGTAGCACATTTCTACACTTTGTTAGTATTTTCTCTCTTTAGAACATAAAATACCCCATTAAGGACAGATACATACATGGATACCCTAAAATAACCACAAAAGATTGCATAGGTTGCATTTGATTTGAATAATGAATAAAACATGTGACTTATGGAGGCTAGCCTTAATAATGTTCACTAGAATCAATTGAGGATAGAATGTTTATTGCATTCTGCCTGTTTACCCAAACTCTCTTTTATGAATTTTGATTTTTTAGCATCTTGACCACTTCTAGCTCATAGTAGATATTATGATAAAATTGTCAAAGTCTTCAGTCATCTTGGGATATACTAACACTTATACAAGTGTATCATCCTTATCTGAGCTTTAGATAGCAATACATGCGGTAATAAAGTTAAGTGCAAACAGGTGTCATGCTACAGAGATGCTGACATGATTTTTTGTTCATTTAGAATCATTTGAGAAAATGGGTCAGTTTATGTACCTTAAAGAGGCTGGATAGTCATTTTGAGGTATTGTTGTGCATGTTGAATATGTTGTAGCAGTAGTACATCAGTTTTAGCAATAGTTGACATATGAAAATTTTACATCTGCTGACCAGGTTCTCTATGGTCCCATAGTACAGACACATGCCAAGATTGATGTATTGTAAAGGGCAGATTGCATAGCATGGATCAGAGCAAATGTGGTCCCAGATGGATCAATCTGGACTTTTTGGAACTGTTTCCTTTTAGCAAGATAACTGTAACTTGTGCTTATCACCAGACTACAATGTATGCCACATTTTCAATGGTATCACAAGCAGTTCATCTGGAGAATTAAATAGCAGTCAAGTTCAGAGATGAAAACAATTGTTGCTTTTCTGCAAGTAAGGGCTGTTTGCAAGATCTTCCAGATTATATTCACCCACCATGAGACTCAAGTTGAACCCCAGCATCATGCTGTGAGCTACAGTGTTACAACTCTCACTCACATTTGGTGTATGCAAAGGGCACATTCAACAACACCATATATGCCTGAAACATTCTTTGAATTTTTATTACATTTTAATCTGAATCTTTTGGAATTAGGTCGGGGTTGCTATTGGAGCTGATATGATGCAAAACCCGAAATCGGCAATGAAGACAGTGCATCACTGAAGACCTTCCTTGTTGCATCTGAAATGTATTACTCTACTAAAAAAACAAAAAAAGTCTAATAAACTTTTGTAATATTACCATCCGGTAATTAAACATGTTTAACCATTCCCAAAATATCATTTTTTCTCATGCCTTCTTAATATGTTATACTTTAAACCCTTCTAATTATAATAGGCTTCTTGATCCATTTTTAATCTAAAGTAAATATAATTCAAATAAAAGCCAAGTGATATAAATCAAGAGTGTGCTGGTATTTCATAATTCATATTTGAAAAATCCATCAATTTTTCTCTTTTCTAGTAATGAGCAAAAAGGGTGCTACTATAATCAAATATCTGATGATATTTAAAATGAGCTCGAAGCCATTTGTGATTTCAGAGGTTAAAAGCCTTCTTCGGTTTTCTATATTTAGTTATTGCACTTTTATCAGCAGTTCATCCTTTGGTTCCAACCCTGATATAACAAGTTAATGAAATTCAAGTTATTGAAAGCCAACTGAAAATGTTCAAGCAAGTTTACTGTAAAACAGTGTAGGAAGCTTAGGGTGGCTTTCTTAAGCTGCTTGTAGATTATGGGGTCATTGACTTTAAAAGTGTTGAAAATGTATCTGATACGATGATTACAATCATTTGGTTCAAATTTTATCAAAATCATCATTTTCTTTATTTTCAAGGATATACAAATAAATAAAAATAGATTTTTACAATTTCCTGTAGCAACTTTAAATTTAGATAAATTTTGTTTATAAAAAACTAATACATTTGACCATTTTTTACTTTAACATACAAAAAATCTTTTGCTAATTTTTCTTTTTTTTTAAATGAATCAGATATTTTTCATGAGAGGATACCATTTTTTTCTATCATCAAAGAAAAGAAGTGCCAAATTAGATTTGTGCAAGCCAATCATTTTGTCTTGAAGCTAGCAGTCTAAATATAAGTCTATCAAAAAGAATCACCAGCTAAAGTTGATGATAATACAACTGCTGTATAGTTGGGCTACTACTACCATTCTTATTATACAGTATGTAGGATAAATAAATTTATGATACACAGAGTAGGACATAAAGTTGGCTACTCTTAGAAAACAAGTACAAGAGAGTGCTGGAAATTTATCAGCCTGACCCATTTTCCAAAATTTGACCAAATGACCAAACTTCTGGAATCCCTTTCTGGTTGTATATAGCTATAGAATTAAACATTCAATGTTACCCAATGTGAATATTTGCTAGAAGAAATAGAACCAAGGCTAAGTACAGTGAAAAAATCAGTTAGTTGTAGGAATATTATTATTATTATTATAAATAAATAAAAATAAAATACAAAATAATAATAATAATGAATATTATAAATAAAATAAAATCAAACAATAATATTTAAACTCTTTTTAAAATAAATAAATTAAAAAATAAAAATAATAAAAATTCTCCCAACATGCAGCAAAAACTGTTCCTACAAGAAATATGGACATCCCACCAAAAGACATTAAATTCAATCTCTTCACTATGAACTTTGGTATGGGCAACACATGTCCAACTTCTCTTTGTGATATGGCTTGTAATGCTATGGCGTAACTTCTCCCTTTTATCACATGTACCATCAAACAATTGTAACCTAAAACATACACACACTGATACACACAAAAATATAAATAAATTGTATAAAATTAACATACAATTTACCATACTTTTCCTGTTATTTCTCTATGTTTTATTTCCTGACAAGTATGCTTTTATCTCCATGAACGCAAAGCTAATTTCTACTGCTATGAATTGAGTGAAAATCCACATAATCAAGAAAGAAAAGAAGAAACAAAGCTAAAAAGAAATAACCACCACAGATTGCTACATTAGTTCTTTTACTCTTGATACTTCTTTCAAATAATAATAATGATAATAAGTCAGATAGGTTTTATAAAATCAAATTAGCAGCTGATCTAGAGAAGACCTATCATCTGTTGGGAACTGGGGAAAAAACTGTCTTGTTAAAATGGAACTGCTTTATATTAATCACCATAAAGACCATCTTTGCTTTCCTTTAGCATGGCTGATGCTTACCACCATGAGATCAACTCACCTTTTTTAGTCTTAAGTTTTCCACTTACATGAATAATTATAATTATGTATAATTATATAATTATATTAAATCAATTTCTAAGTCTGCTGCTAGAAAACCAGTTCACTATGCTGTGTTAGACAATTTTTCTCACCAGAATCTATCTTACACATTTATAAATCTACTTATTGTTTGTATATCAAATATTGCTACCACATCTGATTTAGCACTTCTGATATGTGTCTAAAGATTCTTGACAAAATCCAAAGAAGTATCTGCACTTTTATCAGTCCTAACCTGGTATTTTGGCTTCAGTCACTTTCCCATTGATGTAATGTAGCTTTGCCTCATCTCCAAATATTTTCATGGTAATTGTTCTGATGAGCTTTCCTTGTTGGTACCTCGATTTCACAAATACTACTACTAGATTGTATAGTAATAGATTGGCAGCTTGTTCTCATAATTTCACTATTGAAATTGCTAGTTGTAATCATAAGTTTGATGCTAACAGTTTCTTCTCTCGCATTTTTCGCTTGCAGAACTCTTTTCCAGTTTCCTGCTTTCCTACCAACTGTGATCTTCAAGAATTTTAAATCAATATCAGTCATCATTTGTCTCCTTGAATCCTCTTCTTTTATTGCTTTCTCTGTTTCTTTCCCTCTCAGTAACCCTTTACATACTAGTGACTTTTATTGCCTTGCTTGGAATGAAATGATTAAAAAATATCTTTTTGTAATGACTCAATACTTTCCTCATTTAATATGCAAAGTATAAAAAATATGACTTAAGTCATGTAATAACCTATTTTTTTGTAAGTATTTTGTAAGTGAAATTAACCCATTTCTGAACTTACTGTATCTAATTTGAATTAAAATAATTATAAAAATATACAAAAGTTAAGTAAGAATATTTACTGCTAATTTTTGTAAATTTTCTATATCAGTCAGTTTTTTAATAAATTTCACTTGATGCTGATCATAGCACAGTTATATAGAAATAATGTCATTTTTGCTTCAGTAGTATCAATGACAAGAATATTGTTTCTTTGTCCTGAAAATGAAATTGCAAAAGGACAATCATCTTGTCATGTTACCTTGACTGCTGTAATATAAAATTTCTTCAACATTTTTATTTAATTAGATTTTTCTAAGAAGTTATAGATATCCATAGAACACAAGAAAGCAAAAAACTTGTTTAAAAAAATTACAAATTAATGTTTTATTATGACTTATAAATCTTTTAAAAATGTAAAAAAAAAATGATTCTTCACTTCAAATTAAAAATGCCGAATTTGAAATTGACAAAAGCCAAATTTCAAATTAATATTTTATTTGCAAAAGGATACAGCATTAGTTTAAAAACAAATGAATAAACAAACATTATAACCACAGATGGATAATTATAAATTAATCAGTTCACACATTGTCCTCCATTTGGAGATCTTGTTTGTGAAGGTTGGAGCAAAATGCTTCTGTACATGATTTTATGCAATTATGCACAGTAGTGGCATAATTGCAAACATTGCTTCAGCAATTGCTTCTATGTGGTAGCGTAATTTGTACCCTGTCTGAGTAATTGATGCTGATGGTGAAGTCAATTCTTCATCATTTCATATTAGCCATCATCAATTGGATTTCGAAATTCTTTTTTTTTTCAATTTGAAGTTGACATTTCTTAATTTGAAGTTGATCTTTTTTAATTTGAAATTGTGCTTTTTTTAATTTTGAAGATTAACTTTTTGAGTGTAACAAAATGAAGAATAATAATTGCAGCAATAATTCTAATACTAACAATGCTAAGTCATTTTTTTCTTATTTTTATTTATTCATGAATATATTTTTTTCAAACAATTGAATAATTATCTTTCTGATATTACTGAACTATTATTCCTTAGTGATATCTAAGAACATATTGCATGTCACCTAAGAATCATAATTTGTATTCTGAGAATCTTTGTGATAATTTCATATTGTATAAATGACTCTTTGTATGGTCATGCTATATTTAATCAAGAATTTATGTAAGGTGTTATATGATTTTTTAAATTTTTTTTAATCATATCACCCCAAGCAAGGCTGGAGGCCACCATCATGCAAGGGGTTAAAGAAGGGTTGGAGGAAGAGCAGATAGGAGTGGCAAGGGAGGGGATGTGGAGAAAGAGAAAGACAGTGGGTCGATCAAGGTAAGGAGGGCACAAAAGATCCGGAGCGAGAGCAGATAGGAATGAGAAATGAAAGGATGTGGAGAAGGGAAGTGGATAGATCAAGGCAACTGGAGATGTCGATTGACGCTACACTTAAACCGTTGGAGATTGTATTTGTCAGGGAAACAGTAATAGGGAAGGGAGTTCCATAGGCGAGATGTGCGAGACATGAAGCTATTGGAGTAGAAGAGACGTCTACAGCTAACAGTTTCCACGGTGTAGGGGTGGGAGCGGGATGCCAGCCTGGTAGGGCGTTTAAATTCACAAGGCCTGGGGACTTACTCTCCAACATGCTATATGGCATGCATGACATTCATTCTCTATAGATTTGTATATAAACACTGAAGTCATCGCAGATATGAATGCTAGCCAAGGGAAATTCAGTGACTATATTGTCATTTTTCTCAGATATTCAATAGAAAATTACTATCCTGAAGGAAATAGAAAGCATATATGGAAGATCAGGATCTTCATTTTTTTTTTGTTTCCTGCTACATGGAAACTTCTCCTTGATATAGGTTCCGAATCCATGGCCATGGAGATTTAGGTGGTCATGTTTAGCTATAAGGAGTAAGTAGCCCTGGATCATGAGCTCCTGTAGTGAAACTGAGGCATTGGTACCTGTTTCAGACAGAAGCAGGAGGTTGGGTTTGAACTCAAGAAGATGGAGTTGCACTTTTGGAAAGTTGGAACATAGACCCCTCACATTAGTGTAAGAGATGGTATACTTAGGGTTTACTTTTTTTTGACTGGGTTTGCTAGTTTTGTTCATTTTCATTTTAATCCAATTTATGTGTGTATTGGTTGGTGTGAGACTGGTAGGCAGTGAGACAGACACACACACAGGAAATGCATGCATAAATGACCTGGGATGAATTGTCCAGAGATACTGCTATAATAGTACCCTTCATCATATCAATGAGAGGCCTACTGGAGACTACTACAAAGTTCAGAAATTATTCACAAAATGATGGTACAATAGTCCTGGTATTATATACCTTCTGGTAGGATAGACGTCTCTGAAGTTAGTCAAAAGTTCAAATCCCTGGCTATCTGGAAAATCCAGAAAAAGTCTATCTTCAGCACCCTTAATAAAGGGACGAATAAACCAGGAAGAAATAAGCCAGGAAAGAAGGCATGATACTCTGAGTGTACATGTCTTGTCTACCCAGAAGTCAAGGCAACATAACTCCTCCTTGGGTCAGAAACATCATACCAGCCAGAAACCTAAGACAAGCTCTCTCATATACATGAAGACTAAAAGGCCAATTGAGAGAAGGGGGTAACGAAGGTATATGTGCATCCCCTACCCCCATACAAACATAATTTTACCTCATCACAACGTTAATACAGCAAAACAGAATATCTTTCATATGATCGAGACTGATAGAAAGCCTCCCACATTTTCTAAACAACTATTGGCACAAATTTGACATAGCGAAAGAGGAATTTAGGAAACGCCAAAACACAGGAATAACATCCCCTGCAAAATCGGAATGGAGTCCAGCCTTACACATGGTACTGAAGTCGAATGATACATACAGACCTGTAGGCAACTAAATTCAATAACATAGATAGAACGGTACTAAGAGTTGAATATAAATTATCTATAATCTAAATTGTATGGTAAGAAACTCTTTTCAAAAATTGATTTATCATCAGCTTATCGCCAGGTGCCAATCAATCCTGACAATGTACATAAAACAGCCATTACAACAGTGGTTCATTTTAAATTACAGAATGCATCAAGTATATTTCAGCAAATGTTGGGCATCTTCTGTGACTTCAGTTGTATATTCATATTCATCAATAACATTGTGGTAAGTTGTGCCAGTATATTCTTGGTGTTTCTTTATCAGAAACATAGGGCACAGAAACAACTGGCACAAGTATATAAGGTATATAATATATTTTTATTTATTTGCTTTAGAGTGAGTCCTTTGGTATTTGGTGTCGCAAAATGTTCGTTAATAAGGCAGATATAGGTAGCCGTCTCTTTCAGTTCAGTAGTGGTAGTTTTGAAGTCAGACCATGCTAAGTGTAGTAGTAATATTAGAAATAGTTCAGTGTCAATCTACTGTGTATTCTCGGCCCTAAGAAGGACGGAAATATAATTAGCAGATGACCTCTTCACTACTTCATATGTCATGCATTCATGGTTTCTCTGGCAGTAGCATCTATTGTCATCATTCTCCTCTTCTAGCTCAGAGGTGTGAGCTTATATCCTTTTGACCAGGCTCTGAGACTCTGGCATGAACATTGGTTTCGGCTAACATAAAAAATCTCTTTGTATTAATTTTTTCGATTGGCCAAAATTATTTTATTTTCTGGCGTTCTTTTCTTTTTCTTTTTTTACAATGCATGGAGCCTCCTTGACTTTTGTTAATTTTTAGTCACAAGTCAGTATGCTCTGGTCCTACAAACTTCTGGCGTATTTGGCCAAGTTCAGTCTTTTCTTCGGCTTTTTATTTGAGGGTTGCCTTCTCATATTTGAGAGAGAAGTATATAGAGAGAAGTTTAGAGAGAGAGAGACAGAGAGAGACAGAGACAGAGACAGAGACACACACACAGAGAAAGAGAGAGAGAAAGAAAGAGATAGAGATAAGGGAAATAAGGAAAGTGAAAATACCTTATTTTAATTTGAATTAGCACTTTTCTTAGTATATGGGATGTTTCTGGTAGGGAAATCTTCTAGGCAACTTATGTGTTGATGTTACCTGGGACACTGTTAGTAAAATTGTCCATTAAACATTTTCATGATCAGCTGAAGCCATATCCTGTAAATAAACTTTAAACTATTCTATGCGACGTGACATTATCCTTTCCACAATCTAATGTAACGCAAGAGCTCAGAAAATCAGGATCTGACAGTCTGCATAATCTATCACACAGTGGAATACCAACTTCAATAAAAATGATAAGATCGGGGTACTTTCTATGTGCCGTGTCCTTTCAGGGTGTAAACCAGGCATGTCAAACTCAGAGTCCCACGAGGGCCAATAGAGACAGTTTGTGTTCTCATGAGAGCCGCACTCCTACATTTTATTTAAGGTTGTTCAATAAAAATTATTGCAGAACATTTCCTTTTAATTTAGAAACATGCAATGGTTTGGTATCAAGAATACAAGTACAAAGTACATGTAGTTAAACAAAAGAATATAACTAAAAACTTTAGCATGAGATATAAATCTGTTCTTTATTTCGATATAACAAAAATTTATAAGGCAACATACATGGCCCACATGTATTTGAATGAACAGCAAATGAATTGCACATAAATCATAATAGTTCAAAATAAACATTTATTATTGATCATTCTAAGTTTTCATATTTTGTCCCAAGGCTTGACACCTCTTGTTCTTGACAATCTTTGGTATATCTGGCTGAAATTTCTGTGCAGTTCCGACTTTTATAAGAGATAATAAGTGATAATCAGTCAACCTGGTTCTCTGAGAAGTTTTTGTTGATTTCATAAAGGAAAATAACTGCTCACAAAAATAGGTGGAACCAAACATTGCTAAGATTCGTGTTGCAAAATTTCTAAGATTTGTAAACCTTTCTGGAAGGTATGATAAGAAATCAGGTATTCCTACCTCAAAATACTTTGCTCTAAGTAAAGAGTCTGACTGCATTTCTAAAAGTTCCATTTGAATGTTTACTTCTGCCTTAGCAACGTCAAAAGTAAACGGCGCGGAGAATAGTGCAAACGGATCTTCAAAAGATGAAAAATCACGAAATCTTTTTTGAAACTCCGTTGACAACAATTCCAGGTGACTTTTATACTTAGCAAAGCTTAGTACAGGCTTAGTATTAGTACTGTTTTTTTAGCTCTTTGCACGCAGGAAAATGAACTAAATTTTCATTTGAGACTTGTGACTTCCATAACCTTAACTTTGTAATGATGCATTTAATGTCATCATACAAGTTAGTGATGAGCTTGTTTTTACCTTGTAATTTCAAATTGACATCGTTTAATTGTGCTGTGATGTCCACAGCAAAAGCTAGATCCTGGAGCCAACTTTCATCTTTTATTTCATCTGTGTTTCGACCTTTCATCTCCAAAAATATGATTATTTCTTGCCTTAATAAATAAAGTCTTTTCAATACTTTGTGACATGACGACCAACGCACATCTGTGTAAAATGGAACATTAGTAAAGTGATTACCCATATCCTCCAATAACTGGTTGAACTGACGGTGATTGAGAGAACGGCCTCTGATATAGTTAACTATGCTTGTGACCAAATAAAGCACATGATCCAATTTTAAAATTTTTGAGCATAGATTTTGTTGATGAATAATACATTGAAAATGTGTAACTGACAAATCTGGATGTAAGTTCTTTATTTTTGCTTGTAACAACACCATTATGCCTTCCAATCATATTTGCTGCACCGTCGGTAGACAAGCATACAAGTCTGCTTAAATTGAAATTATACTCATCAAAAATTTGTTCGATTTTCTCAAAGATGTCCTGGCTTGTTGTAGTGTTATGCATAGGGATCAGATCAACCAGTTCTTCATAAATGTTTAATTTATTGTCACAGGCCCTCATGAAAATCGCAAGCTGTGCTATTCTAGAAATATCAATAGTCTCATCAATTGCAATAGAAAAATGTTCAAATTTGGATGATTCGCTTTTCATCTGTTGCTTCAAATCACTTGGCATTTCATCGATCCGTTCAGCAACAGTGTTCCTGGTTAGTGAAATATCTTTAAACAAGTGTGCTTTTTCTGGACATACAATTTCGGCCGTTTTTACAAGGCATTGTTTTACAAAATCCCCTTCAGTGTAGGCTTTCGCATTCGTCGCTATCATTCGGGTGAGTTCATAACTTGCAGTCACAGAAGCGACATTCTCGTTCTGAATTTTCGTAAAAAGGGTCTGTTGCCGTGTCAAGTTAATTTTCAATTCTTGGAGCTTTGAAACACGCATTGGGCTTTCATATTTATCGTAAGGTAGATGGTTTGTTTCATAATGTCTTTTCAAGTTGTACGTTTTCGGCGTACAAATGTGATTATTGCATATTAAACAATGTATCTTTCCATTCACTTCTGTGCAAAAATACTGTAATTCTCATTTCTCTTGAAACACTCGGCCTTCTTCGTTCACTTTTCTTTTTTTTCTTAGTCGGAGAAGCAGTAGCCATTTTAAAGACGATGTGGAATCTGAAAAATTAAGAAATAAAAAAAAAGAAAAAAATATTTATAATATCAATAAAAGTGGAATAAAACAAAGAACCTGGTTCCTGCACACTATTACCTGATTCATATTTTTAGTTTAAAGTCAATTTAATAAAACGTAAACTATAAGGCCTTTTATTTGAAAATGACATAATAATAAAAATTAATTATATATTGTGTGGCCAGCGAGCGCTCCCAATACTTCACCACCGGCTCACCTTTAATGAGTCTGTGCGCTTACCTGTTTTGACCTTTGCTGCGTTTCAGTTCCTCTCATCTTGACCTTGACTTTTGTATCTCTCGCGCCATCCGATTCTCTCCTTTGGCAATGTGCGTATATATAATGAGTGATTGACAAAAGTATAGACAGTTACATGTTGCCGCTTCAATTGCTTATAAGGCTGAAGATGCAAAAGTAGATGAACTACTAAAAAAAGTATATAAAAAATAGTGGAAATTTCTAATTTATTTTTGTTTAAAATTGTCTGTGTGGGCCGCAAACCTACTTGAAATGAGCCGCATGCGGCCCGCAGGCCGCGTGTTTGACATGCCTGATGTAAGCAATCATGGCTCTCCACCTCCCTCTATTCCTTGCAGCTCTCAACGAGTTCCTTCCCTTTACTTCCTCCCCCAGACCACATTCTATCATCCACTTACCAGGTATGTCATGCATTGTTTTCCCTTGTCTCTCTCCCTCTATTCGACCCGTGAGTATCAGATTTTCCAGGCCCTCCTTCTTCATTATGTTTCCCAGAAACTTCAGCTGCCCCTTCCTGATGTTAAGTATAAGCCTCCTCCTTGTTTGCATCCTCTCTAAGACCTCATCGTTGCTCACACGCTCGCTCCATGATATCCTTAGCATCCTTCTGTGGAATCACATCTCTGTCGCCTCGAGTCTCTTCTTCTTCTTTTGGGAAATCGTTCAACATTCGCTGCCGTAAAGAAGGACAGATGTCACGTAACAGCTCAATATTCTTTTCTTTGTTACCAAAGATATCCTCCTGTCTCGCAATACTCTGCTCAGCTTTTGGAATGCGTCCTTGGCCATCCCAATACGTCTACGGATCTTAGTATCGCATTTACCGTTCTCTGTCAGAACGCTTCCCTGATATTTAAACTTTCGAGTCTGCTTGATTCTAATGTTCCCGACCTGCAAATCGCATTTCGGGCTCATTCTTTTACTGACGACCATGCATTCTGTTTTCTTGTAGTTTATGCTTAGTCCCTTCTTCACACTCTCCGTCGCTATCTTCTGTAGGAGATTTTGTAATTTCTTTTCCGTGTCTGCTATCAGTACTGTGTTATACTGGCCGAAAATAAGGAAATCAATAAAAACATGATGCAAGGAATGTCGTTGCCAGGAAGCAAAGATAACCAAACATACAAAGAGTAAATCCAGTCATTGGATTTAAATTCCAATCAGTTCACCTGGATATACTGGGCTCCTTAACACCAATGAACACCTTCGATAGAAGTACTCGATGGATAGAAGCGTGTTCCTTGATGGGGATTTCAGCGCAATCAATTTTCGTTGACACGTGGATATCCAGATTTGGAGTTCCCTTTCATATTGTTTCAGATAGGGGTAGTCAATTCGAATCGAAATTTAGACTGTCGAAAGTAATGAGGTTGCCCAGACTGCGGACAGTATCCCATCATCCACAAACAAATGGATGAACTGAACGGGCATATCGAACTCTAAAAACTGCAGTCATTGTCAGGAAAGAATCATGGTTATCAGCTCTAACTATTGTCCTACTTGGAATCAGAATAACATCTAATGATTGTAATTATTCCCCATTTACAGCTGTAAGAAGAGGTAATGCATAAGTTTACCTATTATTAATCGACGCAAATAAAGATGAAAGCATTGGAATAACAAATTCACCAATAAAGAAATTAGCTAAAAAATTGTGCAGAAATTTGAAACTGTTGAACTGTCCAACGGACGTTTACGTTCTTTATAGAATTCATATGTCCCAAAGGATTTAAATACTTGTAAATATATTTGGTTGCGAACAGACAGAATTCGGAAACCCCCTGATAGCACCGTACACAGGCTCATTTGAGGCAAGAAATGCCCTGTAACAGTGAGAATCACTTTTATTTCCTAGGAAATTTCACCTCTTTCTTGCCTTATTTAATTGTAATATACGGAAAAATATTCGTGAATATGAAAGGAATAGGATAAAAATAAGCAGATATATGTTTGTAATTTATTCAATCGAACCTATATATATATATATATATATATATATATATATATATATATATATATATATATATATATATATATATAAGATTGACTCCATAATTTGACCGAAGAAGTTTCTTCTCAGAAGTTTCTTCTCAAAAGTTTTTAAATTTTGCTATTTGCTTACCCACTTACATATATATATATATATATATATATATATATATATATATATATATATATATATATATATATATATATATATGTATGTATTTGTACATATCTTCTAAATACTTACAGATGTAATGAAGGAATAATTTAATTTTATAATTTTTATTTTATGATGGTTTCATTTTCTGTTTTATATAAATGAACATTACATTTAAATAAAATAAAATATCTGGTTTTACAAAATATTTACTAATTCTCATTATTCGGAATTGTGAGTGAAAAGCAGATGTTTATGTATGTGCATATTGTAATTCTAACAACATTCAGTTTCAAACTAAGTGGCAGTGAGTAGGCATTACTTAATATAAAAAAATTCATGTTTAATAATTAAATATATTATGAACTGAATTATTTTCAAGAGCCAGAGTAATTTTAAAAAAAACTTATTCTTTCTTTTGCTGTTATCTAATTTTTCTTTCTTTCTCAATTGTTTAATCATCTTTATTTCATTCTTTCTACGTCATTAAATTTTCATTTCTTTCTCAATTCGTTAATCATCTTTCTTTCTTTCTTTCTTTCTTTCTCCATCATTTAATTTCCTTTTCTTTCTCTAATGATCTTTATTTCTTTCTTTCTACGTCATTTAACTATCCTTTCTTTTTCAATTCTATAATAACCTTTATTTGTTTATTTCTCCATTATTTAATTTTCCTTTCTTCCTCAATCCTTTAATCATCTTTATTTCTTCCTTTATACGTCACTAAATATTCCTTTCTTTCTCAATTCTTTGATCATCTTTATTTCTTTCTTTCTACGTCATTTAATTTTCCTTTCTTTCTCAATTATTTAATCATCTATATTTCTTTCTTTCTCCATCATTGAATTTTTCTTTTTTATCAATTTTTAATCAGGTTTATTTCCTTCTTTATCCATCATTTAATTTTCCTTTCTTTCTCAATTCTTTAATTATCTTTACTTCTTTCTTTCTACGTCATTAAATTTTTCTTCCTTTCTTAATTTTTTAATCATCTTTATTTATTTATTTCTCCATCAGTTAATTTTCCGTTCTTTGTCAATTCTTTAATCATCTATATTTCTTTCTTTCTCCATCATTGAATTTTTCTTTTTTCCTAATTTTTAATCATGTTTATTTCTTGCTTTCTCCATCATTTAATTTTCCTTTCGTTCTCAATTCATTAAACATCTTTACTTCTTTCTTTCTACGTCATTAAATTTTTCTTTCTTTCTAAATTCTTTAATCATCTTTACATCTTTGTTAAAACGTCATTCAATTATTCTTTCATTCTCAATTCTTTAATCATCTTTATTTCTTTCTTTCTACGTGATTAAATTTTCCTTTTTTTTTCTCAATTCTTTAATCATCCTTACTTCTTTCTTTCTCCATCATTTAATTTTCCTTTCTTTCTCAATTATTTAATCATCTATATTTCTTTCTTTCTCCATCATTTAATTTTCCTCTCTTTCTCAATTTATTAATCATCTTTATTTCTGTCTGGGTACGTCATTATATTTTCCTTTCTTTCTCAATTCTTTAATCACTTTCATTTCTTTATTTCTACGTCATTCAATTATTCTTTTTTTATCAATTCTTTAATGCTCTGTATTTCTTTCTTTCTACATCATGAAATTTTCCTTTCTTTCTCAATTCTTTAATCATCTTTACATCTTTCTTCCTACGTCATTCAATTATTCTTTCTTTCTCAATTTTTTAGTTCTTTCTTTCTACGTCATTAAATTTGTCATTCTTTCTAAATTCTTTAAACATCTTTATTCATTTCTTTCTCCATCCTTTAATTTTCCTTTCTTTCTCAATTCGTTAATCATCTTTATTTCTTTCTTTCTCCATCATTTAATGTTTCTTTCTTGGTCAAATCTTTAATCATCTTCATTTCCTTCTTTCCCTCATTTAATTTTCCTTTCTTTCTCAATTCTTTTATAATATGTATTTACTTATTTTTCCATCATTTAAGTTTCTTTTCTTTCTCAATTTATTAATCATCTTTGTTTCTTTCTACGTCATTAAATTTTCATTTCTTTCTCAATTCTTTAATCATCTTTATTTCTTTCTTTCTCCATAATGTAATTTTTCTTCCTTTCTTAATTTTTTAATCATTTATATTTCCTTCTTTCTCCATCATTTAATGTTTCTTTCTTGGTCAAATCTTTAATCATCTTTATTTCCTTCTTTCCCTCTTTTAATTTTCCTTTCTTTCTCAATTCTTTAATCATCTTTATTTATTTATTTCTCAATTATGAAATTTCCCTTTCCTTCTCAATCGTTTAATCATCTTTCTTTCTTTCTTTCTTCATCATTTAATTTTCCTTTCTTTCTCAATTATTTAATCATCTATATTTCTTTCTTTCTTTCTCCATAATTTAATTTTCCTTTCTTTCTCAATTCTTTAATCATCTTTATTTCTTTCTTTCTTTCTTCATCATTTAATTTTTCTTTCTTTCTGAATTCTTTAATGATCATTCTTTCCTTCATTCTCCATCATTTAATTTTCCTTTCTTTCTCAATTATTTAATCATCTATATTTCCTTCGTTCTCGATCATTTAATATTCCTTTCTTTCTCAATTCTTTTATAACATGTATTTATTTATTTCTCCATCATTTAAGTTTCCTTTCTTTCTCAATTTATTAATCATCTTTATTTATTTATTTCTACGTCATTAAATTCTCCTTTCTTTAGCAATTCTTTTATCATCTTTACATCTTTCTTCCTACGTCATTCAATTATTCTTTCTTTCTCAATTCTTTAATCATCTTTATTTCTTTCTTTCTCCATCATTTAATTTTCCTTTCTTTCACAATAGTTTAATAATCTTTATTAATTCTCCATCATTTAATTTTCTTTTCTTTCTCAATACTTTAATCATCGATATTTCCTTCTTTCTCCATAATTTAAGATTTCTTTCTTTCTCAATTCTTTAATAATATTTCTTTCTTTCTTTCTACGTCATTAAATTTTTCTTTCTTTCTCAACCCTTTAATCATCTTTCCTTCGTTCTTTCTTTCTTTCTCCATCATTTTATTTTCCTTTCTTTCTAAATTCTTTCATTTTCGTTATTTCTTTCTTTTTAAGTCTTTAAATTTTCCTGTTTTTTTTTTCAATTCTTTAATCATCTTTATTTCATTCTTTCTACGTCATTTAATTTTTTTTTCTCAATTCTTTAATAATCTTTATTTCTTTCTTTCTATGCCATTTAATTTTTCTTTCTTTCTCAATTCTTCAATCATCTTTATTTCTTTCTGTCTCCATCACGTAATTTTCCTTTCTTTCTCAAATCTTTAATCATCTTCATTTCTTTCTTTCTCCATCATTTAATTTTCCTTTCTTTCTCGACTCTTTAATCATCTTTATTTCGTTCTTTCTACATCATTAAATTTTCCTTCATTTCTCAATTCTTTAATCATATTTACTTCTTTCTTTCTACCTCATTAAATTTTTCTTCTTTTCTCAATTCTTTATTCATCGCTATTTCTTTCTTTCTCCATCATTTAATTTTCCTTTTTTTTATCAATTCTTTAATCATCTTTATTTCTTTCTTTCTCCATCATTTAATTTTTCTTTCTTTCTCAATTCTTTATTCACTATATTTCTTTCTTTCTCCATAATTTAATTTTTCTTTCTTTCTTAATTGTTTAATCATCTTTATTTCTTTGTTTCTCCATCATTTAATTTTTCTTCCTTTCTCAATTCTTTATTCACTATATTTCTTTCTTTCTCCATAATTTAATTTTTCTTTCTTTCTTAATTGTTTAATCATCTTTATTTCTTTCTTTCTCCATCATCTAATTTTTCTTTCTTTCTCAATTCTTTATTCACTATATTTCTTTCTTTCTCCATCATTTAATTTTTCTTTCTTTCTCAATTCTTTAATCATCTATATTTCTTTCTTTCTCCATCATCTAATTTTTCTTTCTTTCTTAATTGTTTAATCATATTTCTTTCATTCTTTATCCATCATCTAATTTAACTTTCTTTCTCAATTCTTTAACCATCTTTATTTATTTATTTCTCCATCATTTAATTTTCCTTTCTTTCTCAATTATTTAATCATCTTTATTTCTATTTTTCTACGCCATTTAATTTTCCTTTTTTTCTCAATTTTTAATCATCTTTATTTCTTTTTTTCTCCATCATGTAATTTTTCTTTCTTTGTCAATTCTTTAATCATCTTTCTTTCATTCTTTCTTTCTTTCTTTCTTTCTTTCTTTCTTTCTTTCTTTCTTTCTTTCTTTCTTTCTTTCTTTCACTATCATTTAATTTTCCTTATCAATTCTTTAATCATCTTTCTTTCTCTGTTAGTTAATTTTTCTCAGTTTCTTTTAATATGCTTATTGAATAAGTATTCATTTTAATTTTGTTAAATCGGATAAACAATCATTTTTCAGCATAATTTTTAAAAACTAGAAGTAGTTTTTTGATGAAAACTTTATTATCTAACATCTCATTCTGAAAATTATCAATTACTATACAAATCATTAAAAAAAAAATAAAAGTATGTATTTATGAGGTTATTTTCTGATAATATCTCTTATCTCCATATATAAGCTATAATTGATTTATGGTGTATATTGACCAAGCTTTTGACAAAATTTGTTGCAGATTCTCTGCTCAATTTTCTCTACCCTGGTCACTGATGGAGCTTCTTTTGTCTGGTTTGACAACCACTCTCTACACACTTTCCTTTCAAGCACTGTTATAACAACTGAAGTAAGTAAGAATGTTATAACTTAGTGTGCATACATGATAGAGTTCAAAGTCAATCTGTGCCAAGAGCCTTCACTCTGCTTACTTTAGCTTTGTTAACATAGCAACAAACCTGATACTTTTTGATCGGATTTCGCAATGAAGTAAAAAGACCATTACTAATAACATCCACTAGAATGTCAAGGAAAAGAATTCTATTTATGTGGAGTTGATAAGTGAATTGTAGAATAGATTTATTCTCAAAGGTTTCTTTGAGGTTTTTATTTCATCCATGTTATCAGTTAATAAGAAAATGTTAACATATCAGGCATATATGGAGGGTTTTGCAAAATTATTATAGAATTTGTTTGCTATATGTATCATGTAGAAATTAGATCAAGCCAGACCCAGAGCCGAGCCTATAGCTACGCCATCAGTCAGTGTGTAAATGTTACTATAATGATCATAAAATGGTATTGTGGCTTACAAGATAGAAGAAGTTTACGTAAAATAGTTAGTCTAATATTAGAATTTGGGAGCATGGGGTGATTACATAGGCTTTCTATTACTATTTCTGTGACTTCTTTGACAGGGACAATAGTAAACAGGCTTTCAATGTATAACGAGGGTAAGATGCCATTGTTCGGTAGAATGCAATATATCAAGGAATTCGTTGATGGAACCGGTGCTATATTTATTTGGTAAGTATGGCTGGATCCTTTTGTTTAGAGATTTAAATGTTATGTACAGGAGTGGGAATTTGAGAAATTATGGGATGCAGCAGGGAGTCATATTTATGAGCTTTAACAATTCTGTATAAATAGCTGAGATGATACTCACCCACAAATTTGTTAAGCTTCATGAATCCGGTTTCTGCATTATTAATTGTAATTAGTCTGTTTATTTGTGCCTGAATGAGGTTGGGACTATTTTTGTTCAATTTTATAAATTGGCTGTATTATTTTTTTTTATTGTTAGTTCTATTGAAAATAACAAAAATATTTGATCTGCCACTCTTCTTAATTATACTATTTTGGTTTACTTTAAGTTCCTAATAGGTCCACTTTAATTCATTGCGTGAAAGTTGACTCCCTCTTTTATAGCTTATTGGGTTATCTCCTCTTCGTTTCGTAACCCTTCAACAGGGGTCTCTCTCCCACGTGTATAAATACTGGTTGATCTTTCTCTCTTTCTCTTTTTCCTGCTTACGCCCACACGTGAGCAACTACCTCGATTTCGGCCGCGGGCCGAAACCTCGCACGTGGGGCGAGGTACTGAAAAACTTTCTCTTTAAAATTTCCAATATGTGAACTCTTACACACAACCAGCGTTTCCCATATTCTGGGAACACGCTAAAACAAATACACCCCGTACGGACATTTCAATTCAACACACAACACAATAACTTTCCATACAGACACTAACGTTTTATTCATGTTTTAAATGATGTATTTGTAATTCGTGTTTTAACCTGTTTGTTAATAATATATATTTGTTCGCATACATGTATATCGGTCTTGTTCGTTTTATTTTGCTTTCTTTGGACTCCATCATAGTCCAACATTACTATGTAGCGGGACTGGCCAGCAGGAAGTCTTAGTCCAGAGATTTTATCCTCACATTCACCCGCTGGTCCCCTACAAGCTATTCCTAACTTTTATGCTTTCAGCTTTGAGTAACATTTTTAAGTTGAGTTTGTTTTGGAGTGCTAAGAATTGTTTGTATAATATTTCAATCTCAGTTGTTTTTTTAATATATTATTATCAAAAGTGGAGTAACAGTGGCAGTTTGGTCCAAGTTTGAGTAATTCCGTTTACTGTTTAGTCAGTTAGTAGTCAGAAAAATTTATAAAATTCTCAGAAGAATTAAGGAGTGTTGCGGGCGACGCTGGTCGAATGTTTAGTTGGAAAACACGTGTCTCCTGGTATATTTGTCGCGGTCGCCATTAGCCGCCTCCTAGTAAAACGACCTTGACCTTCATAACCCCTGATCTCGCTGATTTAAGTCAAGCAGCATGCGACAAACTGGACGACCGGCTAATATTGTTGACTCTAAAACAGTACCTCGTGAGTATCGGATTAGGCAGTGCTTCTCAAACATCGAACAACATTGGGATTAATTTTATATTTACGGTTTTCTACTCCCTCTAGCCAGGGAGTACTTGAACAAATCGTTTCATATTGTTAGCCTCTTTTTTCGTCCAAATTCACGCTGCTCGGCTTGCCCTTAGCGAGAGTGCTTCTTGATTTTGTCCTATGGGCAGAATACAGTGGCCTCTCTGTTTTGAGGGTTGGACGGGCCCTACTAACATCAATTATGTTTAGTTTAAATTTGTTCATTTTAGTTGTTTATTGGGTTCTTCTCCCTCCCCTCTCATTTTCTCATTATTAATTTTTATGTATTATATATTATCATAAAAGTTTTATGGATTGGGGTGCGTTTTGTAGGTTCCCCTTGTGAGGATGCAGTATTATGGTGGATGGAGGATTGAATGGTGACGGATGAGTTCTTTTGGTGAATGTGAAAATTGTAATGTATTAATGGGTCGTGAATCTGATTAGCTAGGTATAGGATAGTTAGTTTGACCCACCCTAACCCCTCCCCTTTTCGGCCTTGTGCCACAATTTGTATTTTGTGCAAATAAATATTCGGCCTGGATCAAAGTGTAGTACGCTATCTTTGTGAGCTTCCGGTGCCTTCGTCGAGAGAATACACTTCGGCGTGATCCCGTTTCCGCGGTTGATCCGCCCTGGAAGGCGTAACACTACTCCGACTCGGCCCTGTTTAGGGACTCCGCCTTCGTCAAGTGCTACACTTCGCCGCGATCCCGTCTCCGCGGTTGATCCGCCCTGGAAATCGTATCACTGCTCTGACTCGCCCCTGTTTAGGGACTCCACCTTCGTCAAGCGTAACACTTCGGTGCGATCCCGTCTCCGCGGTTGATCCGCCCGGGAAGTCGTATCGTTGCTCTGACTCGGCCCTGTTTAGGGACTCGTCCTAACCGACCCTGCCGAACCTTCGTACGTCTTCGACCAACCAGCTACTGCCAGCTCTACCCATCCGGTAGTCAACCAGCTACCTCCGCGACCAACTCTACACCCGTGTCGCCGATACAACCCCAGTCTTACCGGACCCGACGCCGATACAACACACTTCTCCAAAGTACACACTTGTACACTTTGGGTAAATAAATTCGACGTTTATTGTTTCATAAACCTCCGCCTTTGTCCTCTCATTGCCTTAGCTGTTTTCTCACCTTTTCCTCGCTTACGGGGGCGACATCCTTATCGGCCCCGCCACAAGTGGTGACTTCCCGACGTGAGACAGCTAAGCGATGATGGAGTCGGTCAACAGTGTTTCTTCCGACATGACGGCTGCGATCATACCGCTACCAGCATACCACCATAATGCTAGGAAATGGTTTTTGCAGGTAGAATCGATCTTTTCCATGTTACGCATCACTTCGTAGCGGGCGAGATTCGAAAATGTGATGCAGAAACTCCCATCCGATATGATGGACGAAATTTCTGATGTCCTCTTCGATTTGCGCGAACACGAACCGTACGATCACCTAAAGGAAGCGATCCTCAAGCGTACTGGGCGTTCCGAGGAGGACATGATTCAAGAGATTTTACGGAACGTCACCAGACGTGACAAGACGCCAACCCAGCTTCTTAGGTATATGAGGAACCAGCTGGGAAAACACAATGTATCAGAAAAGGTTCTTCGAGGCTTATGGCTGGAGCGTTTGCTCAAATCAGTCGCTCAGATTATCGCCCCAATGACGAGAGCCACGCCTCTGGACGATTTGGCAGAATCCGCTGACCTGGTTTTTGCGCAGGTCGACCACAGCATTAACGCAGTCCACACCTCCGAAACAGCAAAGCACGAATGTTACGAGCGGAGTGAGACAGAACGGGCGTTGGCCGACCTGCAACGACAAATTCGAGAAATACAGATCTCTCTGCGCCAACGGACAAGGAAACCAACCCCATCTCGACGATAACAGAGGTGAACTCCCAGCCGAGACCGGCGAAGCGACCAGAGCATTTGTTGGTTTCATCGCACATTTGGCGATGGAGCCAGAAATTGCAAACCTCCCTGTACACACCCGTCAGCCCGGGGAAACAAGTAAACCGGAGAGTGGCGACGACTAACTCATCCGGTGACAACACGCAATGTCGTCTATTCTACGTCTGGGATCGTCGGAACAAACTGAAATTCCTAGTCGACACAGGTGCGGCTATCAGTGTGGTACCATATCAAAACGACCACACCGCTAGGCCCACCCTGTTCAAATTACGAGCTGCGAATGGTTCCACGATCGACACGTACGGAGAAAGGACCCTCACTCTGAACATCGGCATGGGACGTGACTTCACTTGGACATTCACCGTGACCAACGTGAAGATACCCATCCTCGGAGCAGATTTCCTGGCGCATTACGCACTAGCGGTCCACATGAACCCTAGGACCCTATCCGACACAACTACAAATCTCTGTGTCTTAGGTACACCTACTCGTCAAAGCTCCACAGGAATCAGCGTTGCAACATACCATGGTCGCGAGTATTTGGATCTCCTGACAGAGTTTACAGATATAACGCTCCCACTCCAAGCCACTGCTTCAGGTGACCACCAAACCCAGCACAACATCAGGACTAGAGGTCCGCCTGCACACTCCCACCCACGACGACTCGCACCACGCAAACTGGCGTACGCCAAGGAACAGTTCGACAAAATGCTGAGCGACGGCATCATTCGTCCTTCCGATAGCCCTTACGCCTCGCCACTGCACTTAGTACCTAAACCTGGCGGCAAGGAATATCGGATATGCGTCGACTATAGAAAATTAAACGCATCGACCATACCAGACCGTTACCCGATCCCTCATATCCATGATTTTGCGTCCGGACTAGAGGGTGTTCGCATCTTTTCAAAAATCGACCTGACAAAGACTTACCATCAAATCCCCGTCACTGCGGAAGACGTCTCTAAGACGGCAGTCACAACACCGTTTGGCCTATATGAGTTTCTAAAAATGCCATTCGGTCTACGTAACGCTGCCCAGACCTTCTCTACGTAACGCTGCCCAGAGCGGCTCATGCATTTGTCACGAACTCTTCCAGAATCTCCACTTGTCAACTACAGCGACAGCGAAAGTCCAAGTTCTACGTACTTATATCCGTCTCTGTCGAAGGATCGTCGCACGTAAGAGAATTCATTTTTCTATCAACACTTAACCGTTCTCTTACCGTTAACTCATCGTCGGCAGGCAACCCAGCATCTTTAAACAACTGTTGCCACAGTATCAAGCGAACCTTACCTCTCATCCAAAGCAGCAAGTGAGTTAAGAACCCACGAGCCTCCACACGATGTACTTGTATTTTCTGGATCTTTCCCTTGGTCTTTACTTCATTCTATGTTGACGAACATTTCTCTTGCAACTTATAAACTCTGTGATTCTATCCTGGTCGAACTCATGTCGGAGTTTCATAACCTGCCGTGTTAATCTGTTTCTAAATCTCCATTGATTCTTCTATTTTCCGGCTCCTTTCCTCTTCAGGAACATTTGGTGCCAACCATTAAAATTTGGCGCGCAATAACGTTCAACCTCAACATCAACCCAACGCTTCACAGATTCGCTAGACCCACTATCCAGAAACCAGGAACTCGACACCACATTTTTTCCTTCTTCACCCTGTCAGTTTGTTATTAAATAAACTTTGTTATTAAATAAAATTTGTTATGCCTTTCATACACCATTCGTGTTTGTGCATTCTCTATCGTTGCTAATCTTGACAAGAACCGTTGATATCCTAAAAGAGTATCAACTACGCTTGTACGTGGGAGTCTAGTGGTCTGACACAAAGCCATACAAAAAGGAAACCACACTAGTTGCTAATATCTCGTTATTTACTTTATATTTACACTTATACATTCATACACATACATACACATACACACATACACACACACACATATGTGTGTGTGCTTTGTTAAAGATGACAGACAACGTACTGCAATTAAGCCTTTTATTTAATTTTTCTAGGGTTCGTAAAAGTGTTTTCTTTTCTGGACACAATGTCTGTAAAAACTGTCCAAATGTTCTGCATTTCCGAGCGCTTTCAGCTATACTTTTAGCCATTATCAAGGATGATTTTATTTTACTTTTTAACTGAATGTATGGGTTGTGTGTATGTATTTAGAGTTATAGGGATGTTTTATTTTCCATATACGGTCAGCGCATTATGGCCGTGTTCGTAGTTAATATTACTGAGTGTTGACTTTTTTTCTATTATTAGGGCTTCTATTATTTTTAATCTTTTTTTTAAATTGTGGATGGGGATATTATAATTGTATTTTCTACTAGTATGTTTTAGATGAAGTCTGATAGGTTTGTGTCTTGTTTAAATGGGTTATAATGGTGCTGTGGTCGGATAGGTGTAACGTAAGTCGTCTGGATAGGCACGTGTGACCGATGTAATTATGAGTTTGGTTTGATCAGGAACACAGTTCATTAAGGGGCATTTGAACACGTAATTAATGTTGGTTCTTTGTAGTTTTGATTTTGAAGGTGTGTTGTTATTTTTGAGGATAAGGTTAGCTGTTTTAATTTTTTTGTAATAGATAATTAATTTAATTTTTTTTATACGAAACAACTGTATTTCTTTATGATATTTCTAAGTGAAGATTCATCTTGCTTATAGTTGACGCGCATTTGGCTTTTATAGAAGATATTTATGTTATTGTTTTGTTTGTGTGTTCAGTATCGTTATTATTTATTTTAGAAAGAAATAGTCTAATCCGGTGGTCGATGAGGTGGTTAGAAAAACCATTGTTAACAAGTGTCTGTTTTATTGTTGAGTTTTTAAGGAAAAGTAGACGAGAGGATGAATTCTTGTGCGATCTCTTTAGGAAATTTTTTATCACTGTTATTTTATATATAATTAAGCATTCACTCTTAAAATTAAGGTGGCAAGAGTTCCTGCTAGTGTTTTTTTTATACAATATGTGGTGAAAGTGTTGTTACTGTATTCTATGAGAACGTCTAAGAATGTGAGTTTATTATTTGTCTTAGTTCGTAGGTAAAGTTAAGGACAGAGTTTTTTCAAATGTGATTTTGAGATTATCTATTTCTTGTGTCTTTTTAGTTAAAATAAAAAAATATTGTCTAAGTAGGGGACATATATTTTGGGTTTAGTGACCTGTTTAAATATCATTTTTTCTATGCAGTTTTTACACACTTTGTGTTCAGAAAAGAAACAATTCTACGTAGCTTAATCATAGTACCTTGTCAGTCTTTAACGAAACATGTATAAATGAGGGATTGCTGACAAAATACACAATATATATATATATATATATATATATATATATATATATATATATATATATGCATACATATATACATATACATATATATACATTATTTACATTAGTCGGACTATTGTCCTCATTTTTGTCGCCATATTTGTCACAACGTTTCGGCCGTTGTACGCTCCGGCCTTCTTCAGGTGGTTGGAATTTCGAACCGAACCCTTTATTTCGATCACTGGGGTAGACTGTTCTAGTTCCACGAGCCATGTTTGATGGATGTCAGTTATCAGTTATCTCCTGGTAATTTTCCCTCTGAAAGTTCTCCACTGCCTGAACCGGGTATTGAACTCACACTCTTTGGGTCTGTCACTGGATCTAACCAACGCCTTTATCCACTGTACCATGTGTCCTCAAGGACAAATGTTATGATAATAATTTCAGCAGCCCCAATTAAAAACATTTATTCAAAAATATTAGTGACATTAACCCTTTGTGCCCTGCTTTCCTGAACAATTTTAACCCTTCTCTACCTGAGCTCCCAGTCAAAATTCGCAAATAATTGGTATGTTATATTTCACGGTAGATATAAAAATAGTTGCAAGTTTTTACACACCGTTCAACCGGTGGCTGGGCATTAAGTCATTTTTCTCTACCACCGGTAAAGCGGTGGTCAGTCTATAAAGTTTTAATGTATATGTAATGAAAACAACCAGCATTGCAACATGTCAAATTTGATTTTTTCACATCTTACTCGAGTATTATTGACCTTCAAGCATAAATAAACAAATAGACGTCTCTATGTCTAAATATTGCAATTTATTTAGTCATCATTGATTGATTTTCGTCATGACTCTTTCTACATTTTGGCCACAGAAGCCAATATGACACGCTTCTTAAAAATATGATTTTCTAATACCATCACAAATTATTATTATTATATGACTTTCTATTCCGATTGGTATGCTTATTTTGTTTATTATATTCATAATGTTTCGGGTGTTTTACTCTCTGGACTTCTTCCGGTGTCTATCATACATAATAATCTGCTCAGAATTTTGAACTGAAATTTTTATTCAAAATATTTGAACTAATTTTCCTCTTGGCTTTCAAAAGTTCAACTGATATAGAGCTTGGTTCTAATTCCTATTGAATTGAACGGTTCATGGAAGTAATTCATTTGATATTTCAAGTTCATTTTAATACTGTAAAAACTGTGGTATCATCTAGGAATGCTTATATGTGGGGAGTATACTGTTTCATTAGTTTCGGTACCATTATGAAAAAAAGTACTAAAATACCACAACCTATCATTTCCAATTTTTTACCTCTTGTTATTTTTTTTTAAACTTTATACATTTACTTTAAAAGTACATAATTATAATGCTTTTTCAATATAATAATTATTATATAGTGATTAGATACAGACATGAAATTATTTAACATATATATATATATATATATATATATATATATATATATATATATATATATATTAAAAAGAAGAGAGAAACCGCAAACGTTTTTGGTTGTAATGTGGATTTTTAAATAAATATTATGCTTTATGTTCCATGAAAGCACATGAAAATGGAAATAGATCTAAGAACACACAGGGGTCATTAAAAGATAAGCATGCCGATAACTACTCCATAATTTCTCGAACCAATCTTAATTGTTTTATAACACTTCACGCAGAACTTTTCACTGCCAGTTCTAGAAAGACGTTTGGATCACTAACACAAAATAAGAGAATGTCTCATATGGAGAATATTTAACATCGAAAAACATAAAGAAAAAAATTATTTATTTTAAATAATATGTGGAAATCGCCACCTTTTGCCTGATGACGGTCGCGAGACCGGAAACACATGTAGCAAAATTATGGAAAATATTTTTTTAAAAATCCACATTACAACCAAAAACATTTGCAGTTTCTCTCTTCTTTTTAATATACGCCCTTTTCTCTCGTTGGAACTGCTATGATCTCTTCCTTTTATATATATATATATATATATATATATATATATATATATATATATATATATGAGGTAAAACAACAAATATGACATCTTTTACTTTTATAAAACTTCTTATTTATTTTTATTTAAGAAAAACTGAAATTTATGCAAATTGTTTTAAAAATTTAATGTGATGTGTTTTCTAAAATTGGTCTAAATTTAACTGATTTTAAATTTAACTAATAATATTACGACTTATCCACATTTAAAAATTATTGTATCAAAAGTTTGTTAACATGTATCAGAATATGTACAGTAGTTATAAAATAAACAATTAGAATAGATTTCTTCGATTTTATTTCAGGAATTTATCATAGGTGTGTTGGAATACAGAAGACAATTATTTCCCTTTGGTGGAGATAAATCACATGGGTCATGTGATGTACCGCTTAATGGCGTCAGTCCATAGACGAAGTCAATGTCAGTTTGTTTGCAGCAACTAAACCGTAAGGTTGCTTTCTTTAGCCCGGGCCTTTCATGGCTCGACAGAGGCTAAATCTGCCTCTTCTGCAGCTTACAAGTCCATGGTGTCGTTTCCCTTTTGGGAATATAACTTTCTCAGATATAGAATGAAACTCCAGCTCGCAGTTAACAATTTGTGAAAACCCAAGACTCACCGTTTCCCATTCATGGATTATGTCCTCGTCTGGAACATAGATGAATCCGGCCCGTTTGAATTTGGAGTCCTAAACATGGCTTCTCCAGACACAAGAAGACACATATTAACTGTTGAACATGTCGTGATATGAATACGCCAAAAAAAAAAAAAGTTCATTTCTCGTTCAACACAATGCCGATAACAGGAACTAACAGGTACGTAATTTTTTCGATGTGAAACGTGTCGCTATGATACATTTGAGCAATGACAAAGCGATAGATAACACGTGGGAATTGTTCGTCAATCCTTTCTGGCATAAAAAAAAATACATAAACTGTTCTTCACGACGTTAAAAAGAACGAAATTGTTATGAAATGGAGCAATCTCTGGAATAGACGTTATCAGGTCACCAGATGGTAGCTAGACTCGCATTTGCTGTGGCGTTCTACTTTTATAGGAGTATTTCATTTGCATGCAATACTACACCTCCCTAATCAGAAATGGTCTTATGCCCTTTGTTGATCTTTGACTTTTTCTAATTATTCTTGGAACTCTAAACGGTCTTTCTTGTTGTGTCTCTTGATTTTTTTCTTATAAGGGACCTAAGTCTGAGTTCATTTTCCTCTTCCAACTCCTCATCAGATTTCTGGTCATTATCGTCCATAGATTGTTCAGTTTCACTACTGGATTCATTAGTCCCTTTCTTCCGTCATGTTATTCAGCTTCAGATTCTTCGTCCATTTCTATATTCTCCGGTTCCATTCTGCTTCTGAATTGATCTGCATGGGCCAAGTACATTTTGTCCATTTTACATTAGTATTTTTGCGTTGTGTCCTTTCTGTACTACAAAGTTCACCTTCTCTGGATTAGATTCTTTGTTTTTTTTATACCATAAACTTTCACTTGTTAAAAATGACATTGTTATGGAAGCTGAAATCTGTCTACCCAATAATGCGGAGGGACTTTTCAGTTTACCGGCATGTAGAATTGTCGTATAACTTAGCAGTAATCTTGTTAGGTAACTTTCTATATTATCATTAGATGGGGAAAATGCTTTTAGTCCCATTTTCACAGTCTGCACCATTCGTTCTACGATTCCATTCGATTGTGGGTAGTAGGGTGGTGTTTTATACAGGACGCATCCAATACGATTTAGCCACGAGTACAGCCTTCCCTCTCAAAATTCTGGCGCGTTATCTGAAACGAAATTTTTAGGCACCTCGTTCCTTGAAAATTTTTGTTTCTTTACAGCAGCTAATCCGTATGGTTGCTTTCTTTAGCTCGGGCCTTTCATGGCTCGGACAAAGGCTAAATCTATCTCCCCTGCAACTTACAAGCCCATGGTGCCGTTTTCCTTTGGGAATATATCTTTCCCAGATATAGAATAAAAATCCAGCTCGCAGTTTTCAATTTGGGAAAACCCAAGACTCGCTGTTTCCCGTTCGTGGAATATGTCATCGCCTGAGGCATAGATGAATCCGGCCCATTTGAATCTGGAGTCCTAAACATGGCTTCTCCAGACACAACAGTACCTCCTTATTACATGTAAGATCCTTCCTTTTTGTTTCTCCTCACACTCTGTTTTGTTGCCATGATATATTATTTTCTGCGCGGGACACGTGTATATATATGTGCATGTAGTTTTGTGTTTGTCAAAGCATGTTTGTCATTCCTTTTTCTTTCATCTATTCCGTTCTGTCCGTGAATATGGTGCTATTATATTGCGGTTATAATAATGCCCATAACGGGGGAAATACAAATGGTAGAATAAACCATTCTTCCATAGTTCTCTTCCGTTACAGATGCATATATACAGATAAATAGGTTCCAGAGTTAACTATATTAAAACGGATTCGCATTTAACTTAGAAATTACACCCAATTTATTATTACTGTTACGAATTTCCACGTTTCAAAGTAGGACAGTTTTCAGTTTAACTATAGGTTTACATTTCTTATAATAAAAGCAATTCATGACCCAACACACTTTAAACTTCAGGGCTGAAACATAAAATGACACTTGATAATTGTAGCAGGAAAGCCAGATTAGGACATTCAAATTAGGATATTATAAGCCTAATCCTAGTGACAAAGTTATACAATTTAGTGGAGATTTCAGATATTTACTGTTCAGCTAGATTTTGGCAGAAAGAACACAAGTGAAACAAAAGGAGAAATTGAAAAAGCACAAGTCAAACAAATCTAAGAAAACTCTATTTTTCGTAGAAAGTGCCAACCAGTATTTGGCACTATTTTGGGGTTGGTTTCAAGATATTGCCCCAAATAAAAAAGATGAAATGACAGAAGCCAAACAAATAAAAAAAGTATATATTTTTAGATACTGTTAAACTATTGTTGGCATTATTTTACGCTGGTTTCAACATCATGCCCTCAAATAAAAAATAAAATTTGACACGGCCAATGTCAAAAATTAAAAAGAAAACACTGCTTCTATTTATTATAGTAAGTTAACACTTTGTTGACACTACATTTAAATTGGTTTCCAGTTCTTACCCACAAATAAAAATAGTTTAAAGAACAAAAGTAATACTAATCTGAAAAAAAGAAACTACCTGTATTTGTCAGTACTTTTGCATTTGTCTCAAGGTGTTCCCCACAAATAGAAAATGTTGAAAAGGCAAAAGTCAAACAAATCTAAAGCATCAATGCGTTTCTTAGAGGCTGTCAAAGGAGA
The DNA here is from genome assembly GCA_964036315.1 of Acanthosepion esculentum. Lineage (NCBI taxonomy): Eukaryota > Metazoa > Mollusca > Cephalopoda > Sepiida > Sepiidae > Acanthosepion > Acanthosepion esculentum. Next base: position 25,813,384 of record OZ038495.1, on the reverse strand, counting down.
TTTCATGGTTTTACCCACAAAAGGGAAGTTGAAATGGTAGAAATCAAACAATTTAAAAAAAAAAGAAAGACTATATGATTCTTTACTGGCTGGCAACCTGTTTTGCACTACATTTAGACTGGTTTCATGGGTTTACCCACGATTAAAAAATTGGGAAAGGCAGAAGTGAAACAAATTTAGAAAGCTGTGTGTTTCTTACTGGCTATTAACCTATTTTGGCACTACTTTTAGGCTGGTTACTTGGTCATACCCACAAAGAAAGTTGTTGAAAAGTCACGTCAAACAAATCTAAAAGAACTGTTTCTTAGAGTCTGTCAATCTGTTTTCTCATTACTTATAGGCTGATTTCGTGGTTTTACTCACAAAACATATGTTGAAATGGCAGAAGTCTAATAAATCTAAACAAATCGATGTGTTTTTTAGCGGATATCAACCTGTTTTGGCACTAGTTATAAGCTGATTGTTGGTCTTACCCACAAATAATAAAGTTGAAAAGGTAGAAGTCAAACAAATCTAAAAAAAAAACTATGTTTCTTAGAGGCTGCCAAAATGTTTTGTATCACATTTAGGCTGCTTTTATGGTCTTACCCACAATTAAAATGGTTGAAAAGGTATGTCAAACAAATCTAAAAACTATGTTTTTTAGAATCTGTCAACCTGTTTTTTCACTATTTTTAGACTGTTTTCATGGTTTTACCCACAAATGAAAAAGTTGAAAATGCAGATGTCAAACAAAGCTAAAAAAAACTATTTTTTAGAGGCTGTTAACCTGTTTTACATTATTTTTCGCCTGGTCTGATGGTTTTAAACACAGATATAATGATTGAAAAGGCACAAGTCAAACAGATCTAAAAAACTGTGTTTCTTTGAGTTTGTCAACTAGTTTTCTCATTACTTTTGGATTGGTTTCATGATCTTACTCACAAATAAAATAGTTGAAAGTCAGATGTCTATTGCAGCTTTGAATCAACCCTAGGCAAAAAAAAAAAGATGAAAAATGTGTTTAAGTATAAAAATATAAAATATTTGTATTTTCGTGTTTTTACAACTAAATCTTTGCTATAGTTCTTACAGTCCTTGATTGTAGCTGTTTGTTCAGATGAAAAGAAATGCGATTTCTTTGTGTGTATGTGTGAGAAAGAAGAGGCAATGGAGAAAGTGAAGAGGAAAGTGTAAGTGTCACATAGCTTGGTGAAGAAGATGAGTGAATGAGTAAGGGAATTTTCTTTTAAGTCGGTCCATCATAAAACTGTTGCCGTCTGTTGCCACCTATCTCTCCTTCCTCTCCTTATTCTTGTTTGTCCGCCTAGAAACTTTGCTTAAATATCCTTCAAAGGGATCACGAAGCTAGTTTTTTATTGTTAGTGGGAACGCGACCGGTCGGTTGAAAAAGGTTAAATATTTATTTTCAAAGAATTATATTTATTAACTGAAAGAATTGCGCAGTCTTCCGACTCAGAAAACATTTTTTTTCATTTGATGTTTGACTGTATTGATGTTTATTTCCATCTTCGCTCCACAAGTCTAACAAATCTATGTATTTCTTAGAGTCTCGCAACCTGTTTTGCACAAATAAAATACTTCAAAAAGCACAATTCAAATAAATCTAAAAGAATATGTTTCTTAGAACCTGTCAACCTGTGTTTTCACTAACTTTAGGATGGTTTCATGGTCTTACCCGCAAAGAAAAAAGTTGAAATGGCTTAAGTCAAACAATCTAAAATAAATGTGTTTCTTAGACATTTTCAGTCTCTTTTGTACTATAATTAGACGGGTTTCATGGTTTTCTCGACAAATAAAAGGGAGAATTCAAACGAATCTAAGAAAACTATGCATTTCTTGGAGGCTGTTAACCTCTTTTGACATTACTTTAAACTGGTTTCATGGTCTTAAAAAGTTGCATAGGCAGAAAACAACAAATCTAAAAAACATCTATGCATTTCGTAGAAGCTATCAACCTGTTTTGGACTACTTTTAGGTTGGTTGCGTGGTTTTTAACAATAAATAAAAATGTTGAAAAGGCAGAAATAAAACATATCTAAAAAAAAAGTATGTGTTTCTTAAAGTCGTTCAACCTGTTTTGGCTCTACCCTTTGGTTAGTTTCATGGTCTTGCTCACAAATAAAATGTTGAAAAGGAAGAATTCAAACAAATCTAAAACAACTGTGTTTCTTAGAGGCTGTCAACCTGTTTTACACTATATTTAGACTTCTTTCATGTAAAGGACTTTTATTTGGTAATAAAAAACTACGAAAAAATAGTTCAAGCAAACGTCTGAGGTAACATTTAATTTATGAGGGCACACAACAAAGACAGACGACACGAGCCGAGTTTAAAAAAACAGACAGTAAATTTATTGTTAACACACAAAAATGAAAGAATTACGCAAATTAAGTGCTTTGTGTGCCAAATGATGGCCAATAACATGTATGTAAAACTAATTAATGCAAATGAAATATACTCTTTTACAATAAAAATTACAATGCTGCAGAAGTTCCTCAGAAAAGGTAAACAACATAAAAATAAATGAAGAAAGGTGAAAACTACTTCCCTGAAAAGTTTTCAAAGAACAAGTACAATTTTCGAAGCAAAGTTCGTGGTAGCAGCAAAGAACAGAACAATCACACCAGCTGAAGATTTTTTCCTTGGTGTGGGAGCGACTTTGATGTTTCCTTCAATTCTCGTCTGTTGGTCGTTAAATTTCTTCTGTGTTGTTTTTCCTTGACTGGACCGACCTGGGTTCATGCAACAGTTGTTCACCGACTCCACCAATTCAATTCTTGGTTTTACTTTTATTCATCCAAATAGGCTCCAGATTTCACTTCTCAGAATTTGGAGGATGACCTTTTGATCGTTTCCGAATGAAAAACAAATGCAGCTATTTTCCCACAAATCGAAATGTACCAAAAATATTTTTGAAATTCAAAAGTTTAAGCAAGAGTCAAGCAAAATACACGTGGATCAAAACCAACTCGTAAGCCAATTCCTGCGGAGGGGATTTTTTTATCCCCATTTGTTAAAAAAAAAACTGAGAGTCATCATGCAATAAAACAGCACACATTTTCAATTCATATTATTTTTCACCCAATAAAATCCCATCAGAAAGGAAAAATACCACCAAAATACTTGGTGGAGGTAATTGTAGACCTATCACATGTTACTTTTGGGCCATTATAGAAAATAACAATAATAACTCACTTCATCACGTCCGTAAATTCGAGAAAAAGATTTTCGCGAGCCAATGTGAAATTATTTTATTCAAAACTTTCACACCACTATGTGAAATTAAATTTTGGATCTCCCTTGCGGATATAAAAATAGAAGCATAATGCTTCTTGAGGTTCAAAACAATTATTCATAACGTAAGTCTATCCACACATATCACACCGCTCTACGAACACTCAATTACTTGATAAAAACAAACTTCACTGCAAGGGAAATGGAACGTTTTATTGTTATTGTATATTTCTGAAAAGAATATATAAATGTTATTTCACCTGACGTTCTGCTTCTACTTTTCCTTCAGAAAATAACCATTTATATGTTTCATTTAAAAAGATGTGTTGTTCTTGTCAAATGTTTGGAATCCCGAAACACGGACAGCAACAAAATCTTTGGTAGACAGATCCTAACAGTGGTGGCTAACAATGTTTAAAGAACATTTCTTTTATAGTATTTCAAAATGCAACTTACATTTTTAAATATCACCACATCGCCGAGACATTTCAATGGTGCGATCGACCCAACAAAAACCACATTGACAGTGAACCTCACAGCATACGACCCAACGAACGTATAAACCTGGTTCTTCCAAGTACATGCAATTTTAAACACTAAAAAGATCACATCACAAAATTCGCGATATGCATATATAGTAGAGAAATTCCCTACAGATGCTGTAATTGAGGTTGTTGATTTACTGGAAGACCTGCCCGAGGAAAAACCTTCTGATACATTAAAAAATGGCATTATACGCTACACGGGCAAATGCAAAGAAAGAAGGCTGCATAACCTGTTTAATAAATTGACTCTCGGTGACATGGAGCCATCTCGACTACTAAAGAAAAGGCGGTCACTGCTAGGTGAAAAATACTATATCTGACACGGTATTAAAAAAAAACTGTGAACAGACAAATTTCACAAACATACAACACAAATTCTAGTATCACTTCCAAAAGAATAGGAGTTGAACAGATTATCGGAAATTGCCAATAAAATACTTGAAAATGTGGTGGACCGGCCGTGTGAGAATGGAAGAAGTAGAGAAGATGAATTATCTCTGGTTTAAGACTTCGATGACCGGTCCAGCTACATAAAAAATGTTGGACCTTAATGGGGTCCAAAGAAGGAAACAAGACAGACATATGTATGCGAACAAATATATATTAACAAACAGATAAAAACAGATTGATACACGAATTTACAAATACATTTAAAACATGTATAGAACGTTTAGTGTCTGTGTGGAAAGTTATTGTGTGTGTGTGTTTGAGTTGGAATGTCCGTACGGTTTGGTGAATCTTGTTTTAGCGTATTCCCTGAACATGGGAAACGCTAGTTGTGTGTGAGAGTTCATATACTGGAAATACCTCGCACCACGTGCGACTGTTGCCGACCTCAAGCGAGGCCCGTTGGACGCACGTGGGCGCAGCCGTGGAAAGAGCTGTGGAAAAAGGAGAGAGAGGGAGGCCAAGGGTCAGCCCGTATTTATACTCCCGGGAGGGAGAGAACCCTGGTGAAGCGTTAAGAAAATGAAGGGGAGCTAACTGCGACAAAAACACTACCAATGTAACGGATGTTCGACGTAAATTGAGGTATATAGTCCAGTAAGACAAAGAGTTTTTTTTTTACTTCATCATTACGTAAGAAAATGTATTCACATTTGTGAAGAAACTTTGGTATGTACAGGCTTTTTAGGAAATATACCAAAGTACTATGCTTACTGGAAATATTAAATTTAATCTATTAGCTTGGAATTAAAATTAAAATAAAAGCTTCAAGAAAGATTTTTCATTTTTAAAATGAATTTTAAACCTCAGGTATCACTTTTTTTTGGAACTAGCTATATGTAAATATACGATAAAAATTCTCTGTGTATTGAAATTATTTCTCTTGAAAATGTTGAATTCATTTATTTTGAATGACAGCAACCTCTTCGCTACAAACTGGTGAACAGCAACCTTGTCCATTACAAAACTGTAGCACACCTTTGTTGCAATATCTTTATTTTGAATATAATTTGACAGCAACGACCAAGATCTGGAAAAGTATTAAAATCGTAAAAATATATGTCAGTTTTTCACAAACAAATATACATAATTTTTCCCGGGGAAACAAAAAAATATGTAGTATATTAAAATTGGATGTCAGCAACTCTCCACATAAATAATTTTTGAATTTTCTTGAATTCTTTTTTTTTATATTTTGGATCATATTTCTAATTGTTCATGGTGGATGTGTAGAGGACCGTGTGGGTTTTGCGAGTTGTTAAATTATAAACACGTGCTGTTTATTCCTGCTAGAAGGTCCAACTACAAGAACAATGCGGACACAAGTTGAGTCCAACCGAAGATGTAAAGAAAACAAGCAAGACAGATATATATATATATGTATATATGAAGAAATATAGTCTTAAGATGTGCTATATTTATGGGATAAAGTGCTCAATATCAGAGATAGAGCGTGTGTAAATATAAAAGTGAACATAGATGTCAACACTTAGAGGCGACAGTCAGAGGCAATCGCCAGGCTAAGTGTTGACTTCTATGTTCACTTATATATATATATATATATATATATATATATATATATATATATATATATATATATATATATATATATATATAAACAAATATATGTATTAAACAACAAATTTACAAGTGACAAAGACATTAACATTTGTGTTTGTGTGTGGGGACGTAAAGAGTTTTTATTTTGGTAAATGTTCGTACGTACGTGTATGTGTGTTTCATGGCGTTTACCCACAAGTGCGCGAAAACGCAGATCTCTACGAGAGATCATATTTTTAAATGTGTCCGCTGAAATGCAAAGTGAAAAAGAGAAAGAGGCAAGTCGCCCAGTAGTTATAGTGTAGGAAGAGCGTCTCCTAGTGAACAATTAGGGAATTAAGGAGGAGCTAACTCTGACAGGTGGCTGTTGCAGTCATAAGGATTTTAAGATGAAAATGACTGTAGTTTCTGCCCACTTCTCTTTCAAGTCATTCCAACATTCATCATAATGGCAGAAAATTTGTTATCCATTTTCAAGGAATATTTCTATGTCCGATTCTTTATGTGCATACTATTGCATGGGCAATTATCATAATGACCTTTTGTAGCAACATAAACTACCTCCATCTAAATAAATGTTTCTTTCCAGTATAAGCAAATTTTTTTCTGCCTTATTCAGTTTTACAGACCAGGAATGCTTGATGAAGACATCTGATCCAGGCAGACACTCTTCACATGTTCTGGACTGTTATAACTTATATGACTGTTTTAACTTATATGGAACCTGATAATTTAATTGCATCAGTTTTTTTTAGTTATGTTTACTATTTTGCCATTAAAAATCTAAGTACAGTGTAACCCGGATATAAGAGAGTTGTCGGGACCAGAGAAGAAGTCTCTTATATCCGGGTTTGGTCTATTTTGTTTTATTAACACAGGCTCTAATTTGGGACCAGAGAGAATCTCTCTTATATCAGGGTTTATCTTATATCCGGGTCTCTTATATCCGGGTTACACTGTAGTTTATTTTTAGGTAAAATATCAATGAAGTGTGAAAAATTCATTTTGTAATTACTAAAAACACGTATTTTTGTTGTATAGTTTTCATATTTTAATTTTATAAAAAAAATAAAACTTGTATTGCATCTTAAAAATCCTAATCCATTATGAGCTTTGTTTTCTGATATTTTTGAAATGGGGTTGAATTATTTGTTAATTTTTCTTTGGGAGGGTATTCAAATTCACCCCCAGAGAAGAGGGCTTCAAAAGCTGTATAAATAGTATTATACCTACTGTAGTTACTACTTCCTATGTTATGAGATAAAACTTCACAATAACGGAATAGTATATAGAACAATAAGAAATATTTCATTACTTAATTTATTCCTTTTTTATTTGAAAGGATCAGATGTAATGTAAAGAATCTATAATCTTTTAATGTTTAACATCTGCATCATCACGAAAGAAGTATTATTAACTCAAATAAGTTTATATGAGAAAGATTTTAAAAAATCTTAACTTTTATCAGGGTCACTGAGGTTTGGTGTCTGTCTTTTAACAAATGGATAACAATAATTAAACAAACAAAAACTAAAAGTTGGATATTATTCAGGTGCACCAATAACCGATCTGACTGAACTTCGTGACATTGTAAGCAATGTGGAATTTTATATGTCATTGAGTTTTTTTGGAGTATGTCTTTTATCAAGTAACTCTAAAAATAAAAATTATCATTCTCGCATATACACACATTAACAGAGAAAGGACAAAAGGAAAATGAGGACAGAAAGAGAAAGTGTCTTGTCATCTACAGATACATCTAAATTTCTTTTTAAATTAGTTCATTTAGGTGTCACAACGCCTAAGGTCAAGGATTAAGATATTTTAAAGATTTTAATCACACTTTCAAATGCATTCCCTTAGTGTCAAATATACTCTGAAGGTTATTTCTTTTGTACAAGAGTAACTATTAATTCTTTTAAAAATTCATTTTTCATCGAAAAAGTTTTTTGCCTTCAGAAAATATTATGCATATTCACAGAAACAAATAAAAGCAACTTTTATATCTTTGTTTTATTGATTTTTGTATGTTACAATTCGTAGCTGATTTTTAGGTAGAAGAGGTCCGATTTAAAAAAAATATACAAAAACATGATTTCCATACCTTAAAGACTTGTGCTTTTAATAATGACTTGGATGCTTCAACATTGAATTTCTAGAGTTTTCATTAAATTATTTAAGGGGGGTAATATATATATATATATATATATATATATATATATATATATATATATATATATATATATAAAATATATTTTTATCATGACTTTAAAAAAATAATATATTTATAATAATTTCCATCATTCCTGAAAAGTTTCTGAAAGTTTCATTAAAATTTGATAATTATTTCTATTTTTGCAAGATTTTCAAAATTAATGTCTGTCATAAAAAAAAATGCACAAAAAATTCGCCATGTTATTTACTAGTACAGTTCAGGTGATGAAGAGAAACAAGGTTTTTCAATCAAAAGTTAGAATGTTCTAATAAAGACAGAAAGTTTTTTAAATTTACTTTGTTCTTTCCTCTTAAATATAGTAACATAAACATTTTGACGATAAAATTTTGCTTTCTTCAAGTTTAAGGCCGTTTTTATCACGCTATGCTCATTTTCCAGCGATCTCAGAGACATACCTACTTTAATTATTTTGAGTCGTACTTTACCTTAATTTAAGGCTATCGTATCTAGTAGTATTTATTTTGTGGTCGAGTTGACAATCAGTTAATTCTGACTCCAGAGCGAGATGTGTTTTCAATAACGGTGAAAATGATTATTTTTTTTAACAAATGATACATTGCTTTCTTTGAAGAATGTGTGAAGTGAAATGGATATTGCTTATTGAAAAAGAAATTACAATCAGTCAGTCGAAAAAGTAAGTCACCTTGAAATGCATACCACTGGCCAAGTTCAAGCTGGGTTTATTTTAAACTAGTTCTTTATCACATTTAGTGTAGTAACTTTAATGCTGGTGTCTGTGTGTAAATAAATTGCACTGATGGTTTCACATTCTTACTTGCTCAACCATATTGCAAACAGGTTAGCACACAAGATTGAAATGATACATGATCAAATCTTTGTTTAATCACAAATCTCTTTTTTTAAATGTCATATCAGGTTATCTTGTCAGCAGCTATTGGAATAAAAATTTAACATTAACTTTGTTTTTTTAAAACTCTAGTTGATCTCATATGTCTGAGCCAATGAAGAAAACAGATTTTATTGCTGAATAAACAAGATTAGACAGAATTCCAAAAAGTTTGACCTATTTTATGCCATAATAATTAAAACCGGTTTTTATTTTTTATATTCACACAATTAACATAGCAAAGCTGCTTCACCGGAGATAGGAGTGGTTGAAATCATTTGGGTTATGTCAACTGTCCTGTTTACTTGTTAAAAATTCACTGTAAAAATAGAGATTTAAACAAAAACAAAAACAAAAAAAACGATGTACAGCAAAAAAAAAATGTTTATAAACTTGGGATGAGGCATATCACCATATAAAAATTTCTAGGCCTTAGTTTTTCTGGTTTTAGAATATTATTTTGTCTGCAAGATTCCATCAATTGCAACATTGTAATTTATGTGAAATTTGAATTAAATCCTTTCTTCCATTTCATACATCTGGATTTTATAACCTGCTTGAGTAATTTTGTATGTGTGTGCGTTTTTTTGTTTATTTTAGTAAGAGAATCACATTAAGTCAGTTTTTTTTTAATAATGGTATAGAAAAGGGGAAATTCATCATCTAAATTTAAAAAAAAATACATTTATTTTGTATTATAAAAGATATCTTGTTAAACCAAAATTTCAACTGTAATTCCTTATGTAAAAAAACTAAAAAAAGTGTTAGGTACCGCCATGAACTTCCTAAAATCAACCGAAAAACACATTTTAAATAATTTAAAATAAAATGTCTTCTTTAGTTTTTTCTTTTTACTTGAAAGATAATAACCTAACGCTAATCCAAATTAAAAGAAAGGTTAATTTCCGTAAAGAGTTTAGGAATTTGTAAAACATTAGCACGTTCACGCATTACTTATCGAACCGCCATGACAGATGAAAAAAAAAATGTAAACAAATTAAAAAATTTCTTAAAAGTCCAATATTTATCCTATGTTTAGAAGTCAATTTAAATTTTAGAAATAAATTTCATGATTAATTAATAGGATTTTGTAAAATTAATTTTACCTTTTACTTAAGTTAAAACTTAATAAAAATAACGTTTATTTATGCATGGTAGCTTGTAGGGTCATAGGTTAAAAAAGCGCTCAAAAAATTAAAATTAAAAGTTAAAGAAATACAGAACACCAGCAGTGCAGTAATCAAGACAATGGTATTTATGTTTTAAAATAAATTATCTTTAAACTTATATAATCAAGAATTATATAATTTTTTTCTATACGAATTTGTGAAACTTGGTAGAATGAATAATTTATATTTTTAATTATTTTTTTTAGTAAAAATATTTTGAGTTTAATACATTTTATTTTTTTTATTTTCGTACGTGTTTGGTGTCATAAAATATCTAATTGCACCCAATGTGTGTGTGTGTTTTATTATTCTGAATTTATAAATTATTGAATTATCATACATCATATTACTCTTTCGGAAAAGTAGTGAAAGGCAGTAATTCAGAATAATTTCTTTTTTGAACATCCATACTAACTAACAGTTGCTAAAATAAAAAAATAAAAAATTTAAATTATTTTTAAAAAGTTTCGCACTTTTTAAAAAGTTTCGCACTTTTTAAAAAGTTTCTTCAAACGTGTCTTTAATAATAAAAAAAATCTGTTGTATAGTATTGTTCTATGACACATTGATCAGTAGTCATCTTTTCTTCATCTGACTCTTGACTCTTTACTTTATTTCTCTTATAACTAACATATGCAAATAGGTAAAATCCTATTTGCCAATCATATTACACCTTCCTGAAATGAAGAGGTTTAACACCTTTCGTTGTTCTTGAATTTCTTCTACAACATTTTTCCTCCTCTCACCCTTTATGTTTTGTTCTTTTAATGGAGATTTTGGTCTCCTCTCATCTTCTTCCGTGTCTGAGTCACTCCAGCTATCATCTATAGGCTTGTATTCTATTACATTATCCTGATCTTAAGAACTCATCATTTCTTCTTCGTGAAGATCTTCTTCCATCACAACATCTTCCTATTTAAATCTGGGCCTTAATTGGTCAGAATGAGCCATTAGGCTCTTTCCTTTCTTTAGTATAATGACCGTGTTATGTCCCCTTTCAGGACTTGTTACTTTGTTTTTTTTTATACCTCATCTTTTCATTTGTCGAAAAAGACATTGTTAATGGAGATCTAATTTGTTTTCCCATTAGCACAAATGAGCTTTGAAATCTGTCTGCATGTGGAATTGTCTTATAACTAAGCAGTAACCTTGGTAAGTAACAATCTATAGTATCTACTTCGGGAAAATGTCTTCAATCCCATCTTTACCATCTGCACCCTTCTTTCTGCAATTCCATTAGATTGTGGGTGATATAGTGGTGTTTTGTAATGGAAACAGTCAATCTGTCTCAACAAATTGCATAAATCTACATCACAAAATTCTGGTGCGTTGTCTCACACCAATGTTTTAGGGACCCCATTACTAGAAAATATCACTTTTAATATTTGTTTTATTGTAGTCATTTTTTTATCATTAATTTTAACAATTTCAGGTCATCCAGAAAAGGAGTCTACTAAAATTAGAAATAGTCCCATGCCATTAATGTGTGCATGGTTCATATGAACACGAGATCAGTGTATTCGCCTTTGCCGAAAATTCTTTATGTCTGGATATTTTGGAACTTTATGTACATATCTTTCAATATCGCTATAATGTCCCGACCACCATGCCTCCAATTTTAATCTCTGTGTAGCAGTTATCCCACAATGCACATAATCATGTCCACTTTTTAACATATCTTTTCTTACTGTTTCTGGTGGTACTATCACATCTTCATTTCCCATCAGTAATTTATGACATTTCTTTATAAGTTCTTTCACCTGTGGAACAATTACTCCACCCATTTCTTTTTATTCTCTCTGCAATGTTGTTTAATATAAGATCAGATAGCGTTTCCGATGCCAATCTTTGTAGAGATAATATATCAGTTTCAACTCAATATAATATTTCTTCATCAGGAATTTCCATTTTTTTCTTTTTGATCCTTATTAAATTGTAACCTTGACAGTGCATTGACATATGTTATTGTATTTCCTTCTACGTACTCCGTCCTGGGTATGACGGTAAACTTCATCCGCGTCCTGGGTAAGACGATAAACTGCGTCCAATAGCAGGGCCTCTGGTCGGGAGGTTTTGAGGAGCGTGGAGCCGCCTCTTGATTGCTGGTGTTCCCAGGTCCGCCCTGGCCCGGTGTGGTGGCACCTGTTGGGGTCCCAGCTATGGGCGAGTGGCTGACCCCACAACCTGACTCGAAGCGCTGTGAGAGTGTGAAGATAGGTTTTGGTACCAGAAATACTTTAAAAAAAAAAATTAGTATCAGCAATAGATATTTGAAAAAATAAAATATTGCCAGAAATAAGAATCTTGTCGGCATTAAGTAGCCCATTGAGGTTGATATGCCACAAAAGAAAACAAAACAAACTATACATTTTTTAAAAAAATATTACCAGCTATGCATTTTTGAAAAAAGAAGGAAATTTTGTCGGCATTAAATAAACCATTGTGGTTGATATGCCGTAAAACAAAAACCAAGCCAAACCTTTTACATACTCAATGTCAAAATCATAAGCCATTAAATTTATTGACCAGCTTTTATTCTGGAAGAAGTAACTTTTGGTAGCTCCTTTCTAGGGTTAAAAATAAACTCTAAAGGTTTATGTTCAGACTTTACTAGGAACTTCTTGCTCAAGAAGAATTGTCGAGCTCTGTGTTCTAGACAATGGCCAATGCTTCTTTTTCAATATATTTATAATTTATTTCTGCTGCCATCAACCTTCTTGAAATGTGCATTATTGGATGGCCTTCTTACGATAGAATTGCTGACACACCTCGCTCACTCGCATCCGTAGTTAGCGTAACCCCCTTTTTGAGATCAAAGATTTTTACAAAGGGTTTTCTGAAAGTCTCTCTTTTAAATTATTGAACGCAGAGTTTTACATTTGAATTCATTTGAACACACTATTCGTTTACGTTTTTCAGCAAATGGTTCTATTAAATCGCTGTATTTTGATAGTTATCTATCATAAAATTAACCAATTCTAAAAAAAAAAAATTCTAATTCTGTTTTATAAGTAGATATAGAAACCGCTGAAATTTTCTTAATTAACTTTGGATCTGGTGCAATGCCATCTTGTGAAATCTGATACCCTAAATCTGATATTATATTGCAATCAAATTTGTCTGTTTATTGTCATCCCAGCATTTTTAATTTGCTCGACACATGTTCTGTTTTTTGTTTTGATTTGACTTTAGTGGTGGCATCGAGGCCAATATGATCTTGATAAATAAACTTGTTACTAATTTTGTCAGTTAACACATTTTCCATTGCTCTCTGAAAAATGGCAATTGCCGTTTTCACTTCAAAGGACATTCTTGTTCATCCTAATAACCCTATGGGGGTGTTTATTATTGTGGTAATTTCTTTGAATTTATCATCAATCTGTTCTTGATTATAGGCCGATTTTAAATAAATTTTTGCAAAAAATTTCCTGCACGATAATTTGTGGGTAGTGGTTTCGATAATAGGAATAGGAAATGAATCCGAGCATATTTTATGATTTACGCCTATTTTAACATCACCACATATTCTTAAGTCTCCATCTGATTTTTGCAAAAATACAATGGGACATTTACTGCCACCTAGAGGAACATGATTCAAAATTCTCTCCTCTCCCATTTTCTTTAACATGGTGACCACTAAAGATATAAGGTGAATAGGTAATTTAAAGGATTCAAAGAGGAGGTACTATTTTCATTTAATTGTATGCTCGCTTTAGACCCCTTTAACACTCCCATTTTTATTTTTTCTGATTTTACACTATTGATTAATTTCGACGTGTTCTCCGTTAGAACATATATTCCTCGTAGTCCATATTTTTTTTACATTCCACTACTGTAATGGAAATAATTTCAAATCGATCACTGGTTTCAAAAGTTCCATTGAAGTATCCCAAAGTTTTTTTTATAAAAGATCCATCGAATTCTTTCAATCTCAGATGACCTTTTCTCAATTTCGGTTTATCCATTTTTCCCCAGAAATTTTTTGGGATTAAAGTGATTTCACTCCCTGTATCCACTTGCATTGGAAAATTCATGTCATTTAAATAAATTTTTTTCAAAGTATTCTTTTCCTTAGGTTTTTGTATTGAAAAAACCTCAACGCATGCAAATTATCACCCTATTTTGCAAGTAGAAATTTCTTTTTTGGAAAGTACATAATTTATACAATAGTGTTGTGTCGAAAGACGACCGACCTTCTCTAGACTAATTGTTGAATATAGATTCACCCAGTCTGCTCATAGGAACAGTGAGTCTCAAGGAGTATTGTTGAGTTGTACGCATTGCCGCACTGAATTACTGTATTCGCTATTATTGTATTATTAATCCATTTCCCTCATGTGATTAAACCTTTTCTTCAGTAATCTTTTTGTTGTAATGGAATGCCCCACACTCCCTATCGCCTATTGTGGACTGACTATATCAGTAGATATATATAGTAAGCACGGGATATACCTGGCGGACTTGCTTCGAGAATTACTAGCTTGCTAATAGATTCCTGTCTTTCAGTAGTGTATTCTCTTTTACAATAAACCTCTCTTTCTTTCATTTACGCCCGTGTTGCTGTTCCTTTCACTTGAGTACCACCTTTGTCTGTTTGTAACCTTCTTTAAGGATACAACACTTTTGTTCCAGTATTTCCTTACAATATTATTAACCTGAAAATACGAGCCTATTCTGTGACACTGAAGCCATGAAATAGTTGAATGTTGATTCGGAGGAGGAAAGGGTTAATCCCAAAATGGAATATAAGCAGAGAGAGAGAGAGGGAGAGAGAGAGAGAGAGAGAGAGAGAGAGAGAGAGAGAGAGAGAGAGAGAGAGAGAGAGATTATACTGTCGCTGACGAAAACGGCTTGGAGAAACGCAAACTGGGAACGAACACTTTTTGAGAGTCGAAGATATGAAGACAGATCTTGTCGTTGACGAGCAGGTGATCTGGTTTATATTTTCGCTAGACATAGATAAAGAAAGCAGAAATAGGGAACAAAGAATCCTTATTGAGATTAATGTGAAAATTGAAGTATCAACGAATCCCTAGAACTCACGACAGTTTTGGACCTAAGTGCACATAACCTGATAGCTTTGAGAGCTCGAAGACTTGGGTTGCGAATCCCGCACCGAGTGTCTCTGGAATCCACGTCAGCTGCCACCCGATTTCCTGATTCTGAAGAACTTTGAACCCCGAGGCACAGTATCACTATAGACTGATGCGGGAAGGGTTAATTTTTATTGTACAAAGAACTATATAAACCAACTGAAGATTAACCCAATAAATCTTTGGTTTTTATTTTTCGTTTCGAAGAAATTTCAAGGCATTGGTTAGATCCAGTGACAGGACCCAAAGAGTGTGAGTTCAATACCCGGTTAAGGCAGTGGAGAACTTGGAGAGGGGAATTAACAGGAGATAACTGATAGCTGACATCCATTAAACATGGCACGTGGAACTAGAACAGTCTACCTCAGTTTGCAAAGTAAAGGGTTCAGTTCGACATTCCAACTACCTGAAGAAGGCCGAATCATACAACCGCCGAAATGTTGTAATAAATATGGCGGCAAAGATGAGGACAATGGTCCGAATAATGTAAATAGTATAACTAGTACCTACTTCTCTTTAAAATGGATAAAATTTGGCATTGTAGTATTTACCTGCAGGAAAAGCATTTTGCCCATAAGGACATTCATGCTGACATGGTTGCTACATTAGGGGAGGACACTCCAGCTTTATCAACAGTGCAAAATGGGCAGCTAAATTTAGGAGAGGAAGGGTGAGTCTTGAAGATGACCCAAGGTTTGGATGTCATGCAACTGCCATCACCAAGGAAAACATTGATTGTGTTTACTACATGGTGATGGATGACAGGTGATTGACGATAAATCAAATAGCCAATGCATATCCTGTGAGAGAGTTGATAATATTCTGAAGGTTTCTGCTCTGTGTTTTCCAGGTCTTCTGATACCTGATCAAAAGTGCACCAGCCTGATTGTATCATGGGAAAATCTGATATTATTTGAGGAAGATACAGCTGGTTTCTTTGTACATTTTTTAACCTAGGATGAGTGTTGTGTTCATCTCATCACTTTGAGCCAGAGACAAAGAGACAATGTGGAAACACCCCTCCTCATTTGCTCCAAAGAAGGCCAAGGGAAGCTGATAGTCAAAGCTTTGTGGGATGCAAAAGCATTGTGTTTATTAACTATCTTCAAAAAGAGCCCCACCATTAACGGAGAGTATTATGCCAACTTGCTGAAGCAGTTAAAAAAGGCGATCAACTGATAAAGAAACAATTAATTTCAATGGCTGCTCTATGTGACTGTGGCTTTGAACTGGTTGATCACCTTCTCTATTCTCCTGATTTGACTATCATCTGTTCCCCAACATAAAAAAACACATGACTGAGAACCAGTATCACAGTGATGATGACGTCAAATCTGCTGTTGATGACTTTTATGACCAGCGGGATGAACGGTCTTCTTTGAACAGTCAGATGTCAGTTTAGCTGGAAATAAACAATGCAGTTATTAATAAGAAGAGTTAAAATTAATGACGGTAATATTTGACAGCTCCTTCATAGTCAGCCTATTAATTTTTCAGTCAATCCTCATAGATATGAAACAATAATAAACCTGAGTGTGTTAATATAACTAATATAACTGATAAAATATAATTTAAATTAGTGTAAAAATTGTCTAGTCCATGAAAGGTATGAAGTTATGTTCTGTCAAGAGTATATTGATATATAGGTTATTATTTGAATGAAGAATGATAAAAGTAGAGACGGCTTTGTAGATTTTCTATTTATTAGCATTAACATTTTTTTATTATGATGCATTATGCAAGAATAAACAAGTCAACTCTATATTTTCTTTGCTATCCTTTATTTAGATAATTATCTTACACTTGTTTTAAATTTAATTTTTACATTATAGAAATGCCTTAGAGCAGCAAAGCATGAAAATAATAACCGGGCAGGTTGCTTAGAAGAATGTTTCCCCAAGAGTAGGAATGTTTGGCAAATTTCCTGTTTAAAATACCAATATGTGATATGCGATTATCTGCAGCAACCACAAAATATATGACTATGAAAGGGAATAAGACACTTCAAATCATTATTGGTGTGACATTTAAAATCTAACTGAAAAATATATTCTTTTTAATTATCCCTCACTCTCTCATTTACTTCTTTTTGTATCTATCAATCATTGTGTGTGTGTTTGTGTGAGTGTATGTGTGTGTCTGCATGTGTGTGTGTGTGTGTGTGTGAAGTGGGGCTGGGAATCAGCTTCAGCAAAGATTGTGTCATTGGCGCAGAAAATTCATTTCTGGTGATTGTTATATTCCGTGCTAATAGGAATATATACTTGAAAAACAAGGTGGATAAAATAAGTAAAGGTTTATTGTAAAAAACCAGTACAATAAGAATAATGGTAACAGTTATGCACAAGGTTGTCGCAAGTCAATCCAGTAGTGAGTGCTACTATTGGAAGGTCATACTCAACAGATCCCAGTTAGTCTCTGTAGTCCGTTGACTTACAGATACTTATAGGTAGTTACTACCTAGAGTGTAGTCACTCATGGGGGTGACAGGTTATTCCATTACATCAGTGATTTACCTGGTCATGACCAAAAGTCATCACTCAACCATGAAGAATTGAAAACAGTCATTGAAGCTCACCCAGAAACGAGTACCCTTACATTGCAAGGGGTAACCTATACAACAGCAAGAAGATAATTAGAACCAATTGGTAAAGGGAAAAATATTTCAAAAGTGTTTAACTCATGATTTGACTGATGATTAACAACTTACACAATTTGAGATTTACAGTAATTTACTTATTTATTTCTTGATTGTGTGTTTACTGTTGAGCAAAAGTGGTTTCAGTATGAATTCTTTTGGCTGCAAAATTGTTCTACATTCTCAATCTCCCAAATCTTCACCCTCAAGATTTTCATCTTACTCTTCTGTGTGTTGTGATGAAGTAACTCATTGCAGCCTATTGTGACCTGGTCAGACCATCACCACGGTCCTACTTTTGAGACTTGTTGCAACAAAATGTGCATGTGTTGACCAGCAGTGATGATTAGAAAGGCGCCTATCCCGTTACAGTGTCTTGTACTTCACAAACGACCCAACAAACACTGATACAATTAGGCATCAAAGTTCTGCACTACACATTCTATTCACCAAATGTTACTTACTGATTATCACTGAGATGAATATATGTACCAGCAGATGTACACCAAGGCAGAACAATGTCTACTATCCTAGTTGTTATTGTGATTGAATAAATTCACTACCAGATTGTTGGTAGCATTGTGTTGATCATAATGTTGTTTACATTGACTACTTTTGTGTTTCTGTTGGGTTAATGTGTTTTAAAATTTACAATTGAAAAACAGTTATTTATTTTATTCTAAGCTGCTCTGGTTACAGTTTGTAAAATTAGTAGGGTCGAGAACTTTTCAGCCACCACTCATATCAAACGGTAGTCTGACTTGTAGTTATTAGCTGACTTTTGATTTGAAATTTTCTTTGGTCGATGGGATTAATATTCAACATTAAGTACATTGAGAAAGAATAAGATGTGCATTGACAAGTGTATTGTGGGGAAGGAAATTATGTTGAAAAATAAATTTGTTGTGGAGAATAAATACATTTTCTATTATTATGCTACAATATTATTGATAAACCAATGTAAACAGAAATACCCCAAAATTAGAGACAGCTATACATTGAATGGTTTCACTCTTGCTCACTTGTATAAATGAACATATTAGGATGATGTATGTTGATGCAATAGGCAAAGAATTAGCGTAGCTGTAACAGAACAGTGTAATTGTGGCAGACAGAATTTAATATAGTTTGAACACGGAATGGTTAATGTGACCAGAAAGTTGGCAACTACTCTAGTTTTTCTTTGTAGGAAAATATATAATCTTTAACTATATCAGCATACAGATATAAAAATATATAGTCTTTAACTAACTATATCAGCATACAGATATCGCTATCTATAAAAGGCAGGATGTGTGTGTGTGTGTGTAACGAATGCACGGCCGCAATTTTCGACGGATTTGCACCAAAATTTACATGCACATGCTCCAAGTTAGCGGGAAGGCCAAGACTGACTTTGCATTTCCCAACTCCCATCGATAGTGGAAATAATCGATTTTTTCATGCTTCTACGGTAGTTTTCATGTAGTTTGCGGCCATTTTCTACTGGCCAGAGTGAGAGCCTATAGCTGGCTGCCACGAATAGACAGGAAGATTCTATTGGCCAGCGTGAGAGCCAACAGCTGACTGACATGAATGTTAACTAGCATGCTAGCATGCAAAAAAAAAATCGATAGATGCATTCGTCACAAGTGGGAAAAATTTAAATCTGCATGGCACTTTACTCCAATTGGCTCATTCGCTTGCTTAAACTCAACGTTGATTCTGATTCTGCAGAACTGGGTTGGGTGTGAAAAAGGATTTGTTGTTAACATTCTTTTTTCATTCGGTTTTTCCAGTTGAGTCCTTTTTTAAAGCTGATCGTTTTGTGTTTATTTTGTTTGGTTCTTTTTTCGTAACAGATTTAATATTTAGTATAGAGCTTAGAAAAAATTCGCAGTGTGAGATAGGCATAAGTAAGGCATGTAGCAACATCAGCACGGGAAAGGGCACTCCTTTAAAGGCAAGGAAGAGCAAAAATATTTTAAGTCAAGTGATAGCGATTGCTGTATGAGTCGTACGATTTTTGAATCAAGCAAGGGCAACGCCGGGCCGTGCTGCTAGTAAAATTATATAGTCTTTAACTAACTATATCAGCATACAGATATAAAAATATATAGTCTTTAAATATCTATATCAGCATATGCTTGTTTGTAAATTGGGTAATTCTGGATTGTTTATGCATTTCTTTATGTTTCTTTAATTTCTGTAATTTTAATCCTCATTTGGATATTACTAGGAGGTGATTACTGCCATCATTGGCACTTGGATAAGTTTTATAAGGTAGAAATATATTTCTGAATCTTTAGTCCATCGTTTTTTTTTTGTGCGCTTCCATGGGCTTTGTTATGTCAACAAATATCTTGGATCTTCTTGCAGCCAATTGTTGATCATTACTTGGACATTCTGTGCACTAGTGACTCCATTATCTTTCACCTTTGTTGTATGATCCAAACCTCAAATGGAACTCGTACATACAGCCCATCATTAAAAATGCTAGAAAAATTATTAGTTTCCAGTACCACACCAGTAAGTATCTGACTCTTCCTACTATCCTTTTCCTTTACAAGAGTGAGATCAAGCCAAAAATAATGTACTGCTACCATATATGGACAGGAGCTGCTCAGTTTTCACTTTCCAGTTTTGATAGAATCCAAAAACATCTCCGCATCCTTGTGGGTGATGAATTCTTTTCCACCCTACAACTCTTTTCCCACAGATGAAGCATTGCAAGTCTTTTACTGCTCTATCACCATTTCTGTGAAAAGTGCTCAGATGAACTACATTCCTTAGTTCCATCTAATTTGGAACTTAGGGAAATTTAAACAAAGAACGCACCCTTTTTGAGGGTCGAAGTTATGAAAACAGGTCCTGTCGTTGACGAGCAGGAGATCTGGTTTATATTTTCGCTAGACAAAGATAAGTCCAAAAATGGGGACATAATTTTATCTCTTCCTTGAGGAATCAAGAGAATTAAAATTAATGACTAGAATAAAACTACGCCCTTTCACCCAAAAGCTTTAAAAAATTAGATTTGCCTGCCCTGGGAAGTAGGTTGAGGTTGAATGCTGAGAAGGAAGGAGGAAGAGGGAGAATTTAGCACAACCTGCATGATGATGGTACGAGATGTAAAGTAAGGCAAATTGGAGTTGAAGGGAGAAGCAATCTCTGTAACTACTCACAAGAAGGTAGATAATTCTCCAAATTTTGAAACTTGAGTAAGAAAGTAGAAATAGGGAACAAAGAACCCTTACAGGGATTAATGCAAAATTGAAAATCGCCAATACTACTTTCGATTTGAATATGAGCATTTTCACCTTGTCATGTCTGATGGTTGACTTTTCAGAAGTGCCATAAAGCCCTGCTTTCTGACATGAGTCTTAAGAATTTTTTTAATCATTTCACCCCAAGCAAGGCAATAAAGTCATTAAGACTTTAAGAGGTTGCTGAGTGTTAGAGAATACGAATAAAAAAAAATTAAGGGGAAAGAAAATTAAAAAAACAAGAATTAAAAAGACAGAAGATAACGAAGGAAATTGCATTTAATTTTTTGAATTTGCATTGAAATTTACATTTGCATTTAAATTTTTGAATTGCATTGAAATTTTTGAAGATGAAAGTTGACAAGAAAGAAACAAGCCAGACGAGAGTTCCACAAGTAAGAAGTGCAAGAGAAGAAACTGTTAGCAGAATTTACGGTTACATCTAGCCATTTCAATTGTAAATAGATGGGACCTTGCGCCAATCTAGTACTGTGCATAACTTCATAACACTAAGGTACTATAGAGGAAAGTTCATCAGAAAAATTGCCATGAAAGTATTTATAGAAAAGGCACGGGAAGCTACATTATAGCGGTGGAAAAGGCACTGCAGATTCTTCTTTGGCTTTTATCAAAAATCTCTAAATATATATCAGGAGCACCAGATCAAATGTGGCAGCAATATTCAAAGCAAGGACGAATGATGGACTTATAAATATGTTAGATTCCAATGAGAAAAATTATTTAGCACGACACAGAGGACCAACTTTTTTAGTAGCCAAGCTTGCGATTGATTCGATATATTTCCAGTTCGTGTCAGTCTCTGAGAAGGTGCAATGAATTACTCTCCTGGAGGTTAGCATCAGCCATATTGATGGAAGGTAAAACAGGTTCTCTCAGGCGATCAAAAGAGAGCAGTTTCGTTTTGGAAGTATTAAAATTAACAAGCTATTCCTTGCCCCAGATAACAACAGAAAGTATTTTTTTATTTTCATAATTATCATTATTTGGTTGATTTGCATATAATGCTGGAATGCACTTAATAATGTGTAATTAATTAATTATTCTTTTGTTGATTTTAATGAGAAAACTTTGACGGAATAAACTTTTATTAGTATATGGGGGTATCTTCCACACAGAGTTTGCTGACTATCTGTGTTAGGAAGAATAGCGCCTTCTAGCAACACACCGATACTAATATTAGCATTAGCGTAGCCATTGCTACACTAACACTGAATGCGAATATAAGAAAACGAAATACTCGAGCGTAACAAATAAAAAACATTCAATAAGGCAAACAACCCTCGTATATGTATTTATAAGATTTATATATGTCCAAAGCAAATAATTGTTCATATTGTCCCAAAGGAACGAGGAGGTTAAGCAGAATTTGAACGAAGAAATGACCTACCAATTTTCATGGCCTTTGGTTGTCCTCAGCAACACGAATGATTTTCGGTTTCGTTGGGCCGTACCCTGTCGACCAGTTTCCACGTGTGTGTGTATGCCCGGGCGGTCAAAGAGGTAAAGAGGTCGTTCCTTCCAAAACGGAAGTAACGACAAAAAAGGGAGAAGAGTTCTACTCACTAAAACGAGGCCACGGCTCTCATGAGCTAAAGCAAAGGGAAGACAACTGTGGTCTCCCTACAAGTACCCCCTCCCTAGACAGGTTCATTAACCTGCACTAGAGATACAACTAAAATGTAACAAAAACAAAACTTCACAACATGTATTACAAATTTTAAAGCAACATAATGAAAAAGGAAGAGTTCAATGTGGAGGGAAGAATATCCTCCGGTTATAGTTCTGCTGACCCAAAACCTGGAAATGACTCATGTCAATAAATGTTTGGGCCATCTAACACGACGGCCAGATCTGGTCACAGTCTCTTTAACTACCCCCGGTGCTCCTGCTGATGGAGTAATCCCTGAAGTGTCCATGCTGAGCCAGGTAGTGTCCAAAAAGGCAGGCTTTAATCTGTCAACAGCAATGCTTTGTGTTGCATTGTTAATGCTCACCACAAAGTATTTTGAATGTCTCTCTAGGACTTTGAAGGGTCCTCTGTAGGCTGGCTGCAATGTGTGGGACTTAGCCAAGTCCCGCACAAAAACATGTGTGCATGTCTGCAGTAGTTTAGGCACATATATCTGCCTTTGAACCTGTGCAGGAGACTTATATGCCAAGTTCGCCATGTTCGCGGTAAGCCGATCAACGAACGAGGTCAAGTTCAAAACTTTCTGTGGAGGTTGCAGGAAAAACTGTCCTGGGAGTCTGAGTGTGGTGCCATAAACTATCTCGGCAGATGAACACTTAAGATCGTCCTTAACTGCAGTGCGGAGTCCCAGAAGAACCAACGGTAGATTCTCCAGCCAATTCGCCTGATCCGTGACGGCCCTTAAAGCTGATTTAAGTGTACGATGAAAACGTTCCACTAAGCCATTAGCCTCGGGATGATAAGCGGTGGTTTTGACTCTTTTACTCCCTAAGATCCTCATCAGTTGGTTGAACAGGTCAGACTCGAATTGCCGCCCTCTGTCTGTAGTAATTAAAGCAGGGACCCCAAAACGGGAAACCCATCCTGAAACGAAAGTCCTTGCAGTGGTATGTGCCGTAATGTCCGACATCGGAAGAGCCTCACACCAACGGGAGAAACGATCAACACATGTTAAGAGATATGTCTTTCCCTCACATGAAGGAAGTGGTCCTGTGATGTCCACGTGCACATGTGCAAACCGCTCGTCGGGTGATGGAAAGGATCCAGGAGGTGAACGGGTATGTCTCCCCACTTTGGCCCTCTGACACGGCACACATGTCTTTGACCATTGCCGAATGTCAGTTTTCATGCGTGGCCAAACAAATCTGTCTGTGATCAGCCGTATTGAGGCATTAGCTCCTGGGTGGGACAAATTGTGCATGGAGAAGAATAATGTCTTCCGCATTGACTCAGGTACGAAGGGGCGCAATCGTCCGGTGCTGGTGTCACATACAACTTCCAAATCTGTGTTTGGAATATGTATTTTCGTCAACGTCAAGGAGGTGTGGTTCTCTCGTAGCAGATGCTGTAGCTGCTGATCCTTTTCCTGTGCCTCCACAAATGATTGATGTTCCAAGCACGGGTCCAGCACAAAAGCATTTATGCCACGAGACATAGTGTCTGCAGGTATGTTGTCAGTTCCCTTGACGAAACGGATATCTGAAGTGAATTGTAACAGATAATCCAAGTGTCTGGTTTCACGTGGGGAATACTTGTCAGAGTTTGACTGAAAAGCCCCCAACAAGGGCTTGTGGTCTGTCAGTAAGTAGAAAGTCCGCCCTTCCAACAAATGTCGAAAGTAACGGACAGCTGAATAAGCTGCGAGAAGTTCACGTCCAAATGTGCTGTACCTGGATTCCGTAGAAGTTAGTTTCTTGGAAAAGAAGGAAATTGGTTTCCAGTGGTCATCGATCTTCTGCTGTAGTACTGCTCCCACACCAATCGAAGAGGCGTCAACTGCCAAACACAACTCGCTACCTGGGACAACATGTGACAATTCAACTGCTCGGGACAATAAAACCTTAATTTGATGGAAGGCTGCCAAGGCTTCATCAGACAAAACTATGTCACAATTTTTGACATCAGTTAAAATATCTGTCAAGGGTTTTATAACCTGCGCACAATTTGGCAGGAACCTTCGAAAAAAATTTACCATCCCTAAAAACTGTCGCAACTTTCTCATGGTATCTGGCAAGGGAAAGTCAGAAATGGCCGCCACTTTAGATGGAGAAGGTGAAACTCCAGCTGAATTAATGCGGTGACCTAGGAAAATAACCTCAGACTTTCCAAACTCACATTTTACTGGGTTGATAACAACCCCAAATTTCTCAAAACGCTCGAAAACAATCTGTAAATGTTTAATATGTTCTTCCATGGAAGAACTGGCTATAAGTACATCATCCACATAGGCACAGACAAAGTGCAGACCGTGCAATACATGGTCGATAAATCTCTGAAAAGACTGTGCCGCATTTCTTAGTCCAAATGGCACGCGCAGAAACTCAAACAACCCAAATGGTGTTGTTATGGCAGTCTTTGGAATGTGTTCGGGTTCTACCGGAATTTGATGGTAGGCCCTGATAAGGTCTAATTTAGTGAATACGCACCTATCCTGAATGATGGCCGTTACATCATGTATATGAGGAATGGGATAACGGTCAGGTTTAGTGACAGAGTTGAGTGCCCTATAATCCCCACACGCGCGCCAGGTACCACCACTTTTGGGTACCAGGTGCAAAGGAGATGCCCAGTTACTCTTTGATGGCCGGATAATACCAAGTTCCATCATTTGGGTAAATTCCGCTTTCGCCACACTCAATTTTTCCGGTGCAAGACGACGAGGGCGGCTGTGAACGGGAGGACCGCTAGTAGCAATGTGATGTGTTATATTGTGGGGTAACCTATCTTTGTGAAAAGCCGGTTTGGTAATGCTCTCAAACTTTTTAAGGAGTTCGCAGAACATAGGATTATCTTCAGTGTTAGCCACCGTAGGACATAATGGAATTACATTATGAATGGCTCCCGGTGATTGAGTATTTGTCTTAGGGTCTGTCAGACAACGTCTGTGAACATCAATGAGAAGACCAAATTTGTGTAAAAAATCTGCACCCAATATGGCCTTCTCTACATCCGCAAGGACAAAGAAATGGGTGAAAACCCGTCTCAGACCCAAATTCAATGTAAGGCACCTCTGACCATAAGTCTGGATGAGCGACTTATTTACGGCCTGCAAGGTAAGTTTGTGAGGGCCTTTTAACTTGTCTGCCCTAGTGGCAGGAATTAAAGATATTTGCGCACCACTGTCCACGAGAAAACGTATACCAGTAGTGCGGTCCGAAACAAATAGTAAGCGACAAACCTCTTTCACGCTAGCGCACCGGGTCGCCTCCGGTCGCCAGCTTAGGCTTTTCCCTGTTGCAAATTGAAGGAACAGGGGGGCTTGCAATAATTAGCCCTATCTCCGAATTTCTTGTGTAAGTAGCACATTGGCTCCTTGCTAACAGTTCTTACACGCCCTCTACTTTGGGAGCGGGGAATGCTAACCTTCTGCAACCGTCTATCTAAGTCTTCCATCCTAGCCTCTAACCTTCGTTGTCCCTCCAAAAGTTTAGCCAGCGGATCTGCCTCTTGAGTCTGCACGGCAGAAACGGGAGCAGTGCATCCCGAAGTTAGGTCAGCTACATTATCTGCTATTTCAGCCAGCTTTTCGACGGGTGCATCTTCACCCACCGCGGCTAAAACCGCGTGATACGCAGGGGGCAAACGCTGGAGAAAAATATGACGTATAATGCCATCCTCATTACTCTCTCCGGCTAGATGCTGCAAACGACGTAAAAATTGCGACGGCTTGCTGTCTCCCAATTGTTCCTCATGCAAGAGCTGCGACAATTTCTTTTGCCGTGACATAGACGTCCTCCGAACAAGTTCCTCTTTTAACTTGTAATATGGCTTAGCTTTCGGCGGACAGATAATAATTTCTCTAACCTCCTGGACAGCTTCGAGAGGCAACTTGGAGACCGCTAAATTAAATTTTGTTTTCTGGGAGGTAATTCCTCTCAGTTCGCACTCTGACTCTAACTGTGCGAAAAATAAAGCTGGGTCCGCTTTAAAGTAGGCTAGACTGACAGTGTTCACCGCCGAAACAGCGGCCGTTTTCTCTTCATCCATCTCGTATATTTTTTATGGGGAATTTACCACACAAAAATGCGCCTCAAAATGTGAAGTACCACAGAGAAAAAATACACAACCAAACGAACCTAAATATTTTAAACAAAAAGTCAGAAATGGCTATCACTGCTATTACTACTAATGGGGTGTTGTGAACTCTAGCAGTAAGCTACTGACCCGTCTGCCTCCAAGGGTGAGGCAGGTTAATGTTGCAGGCCGGCGCCAAATTCAAATACAGGATGGGAGAAAAAACGCACGTGGGTGAGGAGAGGGAGGCCATGTTGCCATGTTATACGAGTCGTCATTCCTATATCGCAAATAATTTGTGTCGGAAGAAAAAAACACTCACAAACACACGAAATTAACATTAACAGTTATTTTGCAAATTGCAAAAATATACTGCCACGTTGGAGTCACCACTTATTAGTATATGGGGGTATCTTCCACACAGAGTTTGCTGACTATCTGTGTTAGGAAGAATAGCGCCTTCTAGCAACACACCGATACTAATATTAGCATTAGCGTAGCCATTGCTACACTAACACTGAATGCGAATATAAGAAAACGAAATACTCGAGCGTAACAAATAAAAAACATTCAATAAGGCAAACAACCCTCGTATATGTATTTATAAGATTTATATATGTCCAAAGCAAATAATTGTTCATATTGTCCCAAAGGAACGAGGAGGTTAAGCAGAATTTGAACGAAGAAATGACCTACCAATTTTCATGGCCTTTGGTTGTCCTCAGCAACACGAATGATTTTCGGTTTCGTTGGGCCGTACCCTGTCGACCAGTTTCCACGTGTGTGTGTATGCCCGGGCGGTCAAAGAGGTAAAGAGGTCGTTCCTTCCAAAACGGAAGTAACGACAAAAAAGGGAGAAGAGTTCTACTCACTAAAACGAGGCCACGGCTCTCATGAGCTAAAGCAAAGGGAAGACAACTGTGGTCTCCCTACACTTTCAACCTTTCTTTTAATTCATTGTTTTATAAAATAAAGATGATTTATTAATATGTTAATGTTATGCCTGGAAAAATATTAATTTAAAAAATAAATTGCTTAACTAGTGAAGTGTAAACGTTAAGTCAGTAATTTCAATTTGATTAAAAACTCCTTCCAGAGATCCAGTTTAAATTCCTGAGTTTTGAAATCTGCTCAGATGAATTAGAATTAGTCAGCAGTCCTTCAGTTCGTTTAAGCAACAGTTACAGCTTCTTTTTGAAAATAGCCAGCGTTGGCGTGTTTGTAGCGGACCGTGCGGGCGAAGATGCGAAGAGATATCAGAAGGTTAAACTTTCCTGCTGGCGGGTCCAGCTACATGAGAATGTCGGACTTTAATTAAGCCCAAAGAAGACAAAGAAAACAAGCAAGACCGATATACATGGGTAAACAAATATATATTAATAACAAAACAAGTTAAACAAATACATGAACTGTTACATAGAGCTTGTATGGAGAAATTATGTGTGTGTGTTGTAAGTGTTCGTACTTACGCGTATTGTTCTTAGCGCGTTCCCAGAATTTGGGAAACGCTGTATCTGTGAGAGGTCTCATATTGGTGTAAGTGGAAAAAGAAAGATTTTACCTCGTCTCCGCGCGAGGTAGCGGCCCAAGGCCTAAGTAGAGAGAGAGAGAGAGAGAGAGAGAGAGAGAGAGAGAGAGAGAGAGAGAGAGAGAGAGAGAGAGAGAAGGGTCAACCAGTATTTATAGCCAGGGGAGAGAGACCCCTGTTGAAGGATTAAAGAACTGAGGAGGAGCTAACTGCAACATGTTCACAACATTACCAGGTAAAGAGCTTCACCTGTCTATCACCCTCAAGGCAAATAAGTTGGCTCTTGCTATTTAAAGAATATTTGGTTGTTAATTGAACTTGTCAGAAAAGAATAAAAACATTTTCACTTGTATTTACAAAGGAAAGCAACAACAGGTGAAACGTTACAAGTCTCTTGCTACTCTATTACTATTTCCATAGAAAATGTTTAGACATGTTACATTCCTTATTTCTGCCCGTTCCAACCACCACAGCTAGGACCCAACAGGCCATGTACACTATAGCAAACCACCATCATCCCCTTCATATCGAAGCTTCTTCGCACAAACGGCTACCTTGTGTAATCGACTCCCAAGAGGATGCTTCCCTGACCACTACAAACTCAGTCTGTTCAAGTCTACGGTTAACTGCTGTCTTTACCACATATCCTCATAACTTATGCCTCTTATCTCTTACTTTCACTGCTCACACAACAAACTCGTTCAGTAATTCTCTACCTTGAATGGCTTTTTGAACTTCTATACGGTGAATATTACTAAAATAAAACTTCATGAAATACAGTATTCCTTTTGAACAATATCCACTGTTAACAATACACCTCATGTTCATCTCTGTTCAGCTCCAATACTTCAGTGAAATTTTTGCTTGGTGAAGAATCAACATAAAATTGTATATGGCTAAATATTTGTCTGATAATGTATTTTTCAAATTGTTGAAATTTTTGGCCTGGGCTTCATTTATCCCTATCGTACACGCCTCATTAATGGATCTGGGGATGATAAGGTGATTTACAATTGTAGAATCAGTTTATTCTAGAGGAGTGTAAGTTGGTAGATAAGAACATAAAGTATATTAATATATAGATAATAGCTAGATGTCAAGACTTGAACATTGCTCAGAAATTATTACTGTTTGAAATAAGAGAAATTGTAAGTGTAACTTTTTCTTTTAGTTTTTTTAGAGATTAAACAAGGTCCAAGGCTTGAGAAGAAGACATTTTGTTTTTTTATTCACTAATACAAATCAGTACTTTAATTTCTGTGTACATCAGGCAGAGCAGTGTAAGAAAACATTTTTTCTGGATTGAAATCTGTTAAATGTTTTATTTAACAGGTTAAACTGTGGTAATGACTAGCTTCTATTCCTATACATTACATTTAAATTAAGCTAACATATATATATATATAAATCCTTCACTACCACCACATTTATTTGACTATCTTAGCGCGACCACCTCTCTTAAAAACTACCAACCCTCAGAGGCTGTGGCCTCTGCCGACCCTTCCATAACTCGTCCTCTTGGAATAACCTTGGCGTTTCTCAATATCATTGTTACGGGTAATTCCACCACTTCCGCCTACCATTCTGACTTCACTTTTCCTTTTTCTTTGTGTTCCTTTGCATGTTGCCAGTTCATAACATCAAATACAATATTTGGTATATGTCCATGAAATCAGTTCTTTTATTCATGCAATATTAATATATAACCATAAAATCAATTTTTTATTAATACAATAACCATTTCCACAAATTCAACAGATCAATACCAAAAACAAAAGGAAAAAAAAAAGAAAAAAAGAAATCATTACCCTTAATATGTTAGCGTAAACATGATAGTTTAGTGTTCACTTGACAATTAACTTTTTTAGAACTATTAGCTAATAACTTCACTGGGTGTAAAACATCAATGCCAGGAGGACTATCATATGTCCTTCAGTATTATTATGGCCACTTACGAGTGAATGTATGTATAAGTGACCTCCCGTTTTTTAGACATTTTAAATTTGTTAAATCAATTAGAATTATGCTTCTTTTAGTAGCTAGGTTTAATTTTTTAACTTATGTGGTATATGTACACAATAAAATTTTATTAAATAATGAATATAATATTCTACCCTTAAATATTCTACCAATTAAAATGAAATTACCCAGTCATTTATATTTATTTTCATGATACAACATTTTATTATTTATATAGTTTAATTGTATTGGACAACATTTATGTTTTTATGAGTGTGTAGAGGACCGTGCGGGGTGTGAAAGTGTGAGAGATGAGGGGAGATATCTCTGGGTTAAGATTTCCCGCTGGCCGGTCCAGCTACATAGGAATGTTGGACTTTAATGGAGTCCAAAGAAGATAAAGAAACAAACAAGACCGATATACATGTATGCAAACAAATATATATTAGTAACAAATTACAATGTCATGAAGGGTTACAGAGTGTTGTATGGAGAAGTTATGGTGAGTGTGTTGAGTGTCCGTACGAACGCGTATATTGTTTTTAGCGTGTTCCCAGAATATGGGAAACGCTGTATGTGTGAGAGGTCACATATTGGAATAAGTAAAAAAAAAAAAAGGAAGTTTTTTTACCTCGCCTCACGCGCGAGGTTGCGGCCCGAGGCCTGAGTCGAGACAGCTGGTCGCACGTGTGCGTAAGCCGTAAAAAGAGGAAGAGGCGAAAGGTCAGCCAGTATTTATACTCGTGGGAGAGAGAGAGAGAGAGACCCCTGTTGAAGGATTAAGGAAATGAGGAGGAGCTAACTGCGACAAGTGTGTGCATGATTAAAAAGGACACCTTTTTGATTACTTCAGTTGAACCATATAATTTTTCAATGAAAACCTGTCATTATGAGGCAGATCTAATGTTCAAGCGTAGTTTGTCTTCAAGACAGAACAATTTAACATGGGTAGTTTGACGAGCACTTAGGGTTGGTGCTACTTTTGATAAGTGTTATCTTCAGCCGGAATTATTATTTGGGTCATGCCCGGTTGATGTTTATATTGTTGGGTCTTCAGACATGATAATAAATACACGCAGTGAAAAAACTACTGTGCGTTGGATTTTTCCAATGGATTGTAGTTTAATGTCTTATCAAGGACAACCCTAACAGGTACCACCACTCCGAGTCAGAGTGGACATGGGAGTAATGACAACCAAAGGTGTTAGAGGTCTAGTGTTTATAGCTACTTGTTCATCAGATTTGAAGACCGGCCTGTGAGGAATCCAAATATATTTTGAAAAGTCTTGTTGGGAGACTTCAGTTCTTTCTGTAATCACTTCGGTCTCTCGTTGGTGAAAAATATCGTTGTAAGCAGAAGCCAATTTTTTCCTTCCAAAGAACGCTTAGTTTTATCAAGAACTTTTAAGGCTACTATATAATTAGATGGCAGTACTTTGATCTTGTCATCGTGCCAGGGTTATTCCACAAAATATAAATTGTCGTTGAATTCTATTGTTTTTTGGAATTTATCTATTTTGTTTTGTTGCAATCACTGATATGTACATCTTCATTGAAGGATGATGTGCATGAATCTACAGCAAACATTTTCTCTAAGTCCCGTTCGATGTTAGATAATTCGAATGCTTCTAGGAATGTTTTAGTGTAAGTGGGCCGTGGTTCCAATACAAATTTTACTTGCTGTTTGGGATACGAAAAATGTTTAGAAATTATACTATGGTAAAATTATAGTTGTTGAATGTTGGGGTAACATGATGTCTATATAAACAATTTAGACTGTTCCCAAAAGGGGGAAGTTCATTCGGCATTTTTTATGCCAAGCCATTCATGCATTTAACAATTTTGGTATCTTCCATATGTTGGAAAGTGTCCACTCCCAGAATTCCTTGAATGTTTATTGGATTGTTATCGTTATTATGAGAAAAGGTTAATTTGTGATTTAATTTAGTCAATTTGGTTATCACTTGACTGAAGTCATCGAGCTTAAATTGAATATTAAATTTGTCATCTAACAAAACGGGAATAGGAAGTTATGTCGGAGTTAGCTCCTCTTCAGTTCCTTAATCCTTCAACAGGGGTCTCTCTGCCCTGGCTATAAATACTGGCTGACCCTTCGTCTCGCCCTCTTTTCGACTTAGGCCTTGGGCCGCCACCTCGCGTGGTGGAGTAAATTAGGCTTTTCAACTAAAACACCAATATGTGACCTCTCACAGATACAGCGTTTTCCAAATTCTGGGAACACGCTAAGAACAATACACGTACGTACGAACACTCACAACACACATACATAATTTCTCCATACAAACACTATGTAACTGTTCATGTCTTTGTGTAACTTGTTATTAACATATATTTGTTTACATGTATATATCGGTCTTGTTTGTTTTTCTTTGTCTTCTTTGGACTTAAAGTCCAACATTCTCATGTAGCTGGACTGGCTAACAGGAAATTTTAACCTTCTGATATCTCCTCACATTTTCACCCCACGGTCCACTACAGTTATCTCCTTTTACCCATATTTACTTCAAACACGACTTGATGTAATCTCTTATTCGAAACATGTAGATAAGGTTTTACTTGGAAATCGACTGGATTCAGACTCCAGTCAGGACATTAATTTCTTTAATAATCCTTTAGAGAGAAATACAAACATTACCTGTATCCAATAAGCAGTTCATAGAAATTTTCTTAGGGTCCCAATATAACGTGACTTCCCCTATAGGTAGTATTCATTTGTTTTCCCATTCGTATTACTGTTCACATGAGTAAAAAGAGAATCCCCTTTTTACGATTACCGTACAGAAGTATTATATGTCCTTTAGAAGAACATTGTTTACAGGAAAGGAATAATTGATTTTGAAATCCAGAGCAATATTTATGTTTATGTTTGCCACTGGAACATCTAATGCATGACCTCAAATGTTGGCATCTGGCTGCTCTTGATTCATAGTTCGGATATTTTGTACACTTGCCCATGGGGTGAGTACGTGAAGCAATTACATGGCGCATCGTTAGAGCTAATGGCGAAATTCCGCAAGTCTGCCCTATTATTTTTCTTTCCATCAGATTTATAACTTTTAGTATCTTTTCCATATTCACAGAAAGGACTCTAATTTTTCGTCAGTGTGCAGATGGCTTTATTATAATTTTCAAATACTTCCCTTAGGGAAGGGTAACTGTTGCCTGACCTGCGAATGATTTCTCGCCTTAAATTATGGGGTAGTTTATCGAATATGATGTGGCTTACGAGTTTGAATCCATTTGAATCTTCCTAAAAAATCCATACCATACAAATCAGCCCTCATTCGGGCAAGTCACAAAATCGCGGTCGTATTTAGTAGAACTGGTTATTATCTGTTTGAAGATCTCGTGAATTATAAAAGGCACATCCAAAATTGATTTCGTTAACACTAACAGGCTTACTGCTATTTCGTAATTGTCGTCTTCTAAGATGCGAGATTAACTGAAGAGCATAGCCGGTAAGTTAACTCTTTAAGAAGGCTAGCCGTGTATTTATATATATGCGTGTATATATATATATATATTTATATATATGCGTGTATATATATATATATATATATATATATATATATATATATATATATATATATATATATATATATTGTCATCCACAGACAGACTGTTTCGCTGTATCACAGCTCATCAGTGTGGCTAGACGTCCGGTTGCCTCTGGCTAGAATCGAAAACCGGCTTAATTCGCGTCAGTCGGAAATTTTACCCTGAAGCCGTTGGCGCACGGCAGAGAAGAAGGTGAATTTAAGCGTATTTATTTTTAGATAAATACACAGTGACTGAGAGAACTCGATTCGATTAACCGAAGAGTCTTGCGTTATTAGCCGTAATAGTCACTGTTTACAAACCCACACATCCTCCCCAGAGAGCTCAACTGAAATAAATTTTTCAGGAGCATATATATATGTGGTCATGGATATCATTTTTTTGTGGATGATTAAAATGTTTCCATTTTGAATGCACTAATGTGGGGTGGAGTGGGGGTAAGATATAACGACTCTTACCAGGCGAACATCAAAATTAAGGTCCTTTTCAGAAGATCTCGAACAGTGAAAATTTTCCATATTTTGACGTTTCTGTCATTGCTGTTAGATATTTCTATTTCATGTTCCGGTTCATAACGAAAGTTATTCTTGTTTATTTCCGCCATTTTATTTAAGATTTCTCCAGCTTGTTTCTCTCTTTCTTTACACTCATTAACCAATGGGGCGACTGGGGAACAAACTTAAACCGTCAAACGTGAATAAAATGATACAGTTTAAAATATTTAAATCATAAACTTCTTCCATATGCCCGCATTCTCCTTAGATTTCTTGCAATCAAGATGGTTTCAAATCTTCTTAAATTTACACCATCTTCATTAGCACAATTGTCAAATTCATATCCCAAAATTTCGTTCAGCTAATTCTAAAGGTCCTAATATATATATATATATATATATATATATATATATATATATATATATATATATATATATATATATGAAGAAATATGGTCTTAAAGTGTGCTATATTTATGGGATAAAGTGCTCAATATCAGAGATAGAGCGTGTGTAAATATAAAAGTGAACATAGAAGTCAACACTTAGAGACGACAGTCTCTCTCTCTCTCTCTCTCTCTCTCTCTCTCTCTCTCTCTATATATATATATATGAAGAAATATGGTCTTAAAGTGTGCTATATTTATGGGATAAAGTGCTCAATATCAGAGATAGAGCGTGTGTAAATATAAAAGTGAACATAGAAGTCAACACTTAGAGGCGACAGTCTCTCTCTCTCTCTCTCTCTCTATATATATATATATATATATATATATATATATACACACGCTCTATCTCTGATATTGAGCACTTTACCCCATAAATATAGCACACTTTAAGACTATATTTCTGCATATATATATATATATATATATATATATATATATATATATACCGGCTCGGATTGAGAAATCGGAGAGCTGAGTTTGAATTCCATTCGAATTCATTACATTTACTTACGTGCTAATACCCTTGTAAAAGATATGAATCCTCTTCTTCTCCCTCCAGCTATGGGTAAATAGCAGGACAGACTTGGTTCTATAGACTTGGATGCCAACTGGTCTAGGAGAAGGACAACTCTGAATTCAAAACTTGCGGAGAGTCGTTGCATCAGATCTCTGTATTCGACTCTTCAAAATATGGGCTTGGTTCTGCACAAAGCTTTCGCCACTATAATCAAATGATTTGTGCCGGTGGGGTCTGGTTGACGGTTTCTAGGAACTGAGTTGCTTGACGCCGAAATCGACGGGAGAGTCTATATATAAATATATATCTATGTATGTATGTATGTATGTGTGTTTGTCGCAGTTAGCTCTTTTTACGGCTTACGCACACGTGCGGCCAGCTGCCTCCACTCAGGCCGCAACCTCGCGCGTGAGGCGAGGTAAAAAAAAAACTTTCTTTTTTTTTTTTACTTATTCCAAAAAGTGACCTCTCACACATACAGCGTTTCCCATATTCTGGGAACACGCTAAAAACAATATACGCGTTCGTACGGACACACAACACACTCACCATAACTTCTCCATACAACACTGTGTAACCCTTCATGTCATTGTAATTTGTTACTAATATATATTTGTTTGCATACATGTATATCGGTCTTGTTTGTTTCTTTATCTTCTTTGGACTCCATTATAGTCCAACATTCTCATGTAGCTGGACCGGCCAGCGGAAGTCTTAACCCAGAGATATCTCCCCATCATCTTCACATTTCACCACGCACGGTCCACTACATGTTCATGTTATTAAATTCAGTTGTCGCGTTTCCATCAAGCGGCAACATTTTCTTTATGGCTGAAGGTGCTAAAATCTTCACTGGACTGATTCATTGATTTGACTCATACTCTCTCTAAATGTGTCTGTAATTTCGTCAACATCGATTCAACAACTTTACAAATCGACGCTTCTTTTATTAAAATTTTGTGCACCAACATCATCCACACACAGGAAACAAACGAGGCCTTCCCAACGAAATCAATTCAACGAGAATCATTGGAAAACAACTACATTTTACCAACCGCGGAACACTCTTTTTCTACACTACTGACATATCTTCCAGGGTTTACTATGATTCTGACCCATTAGAGAATTATATAGCACCCTGACGACACAGCAATTCAGACAAGTACATTTTCGTTGACATATTTAAACACACATTACAACTGTCGGAGTTAACTCCTCCTTAATTGTCGAAATTGTTCACTAGGGGACGCACTCCCTATACTATAAATACTGGGCGGTTTCTTGCCTCGTTCTCTTTTTCATTTCTTCATTTTCAGCAAACACATCTACAATGTAAGCTCTCGCAGAAGATTGCGTCTTCCCATTTGTGGGAGACGCCATGAATATTATACACACATACACATATGTACGGACATTCACCAAAATACAAACTCTTTACGTTCATACACAAACACAAATGTCAATGTCTATGTCCATTGTAAATTTTGTTGTTTAATACATATATTTGTTTGTATATATATATATATATATATATATATATATATATATATATATATATATATATATCGGTCGTATTGATTTTCTTTACACTTTTTTATGGTCGATTCAATCTCTGTGTCCGCCATGTTCTTGTAGTGGATCTTCTAGCAGGAATAAACGCACATGTTCCTAATTTAACAACACGTATACCCCAGGGGTCTGCTACACAACCACACTGTTTGACTCTTTTTCTTTTCAGCCTATGAGGGATAAAACAAATATATACAAACTTTATGGACATATGGGCAGAATAAAATCCCCCCCCCCATCTGGAGGGGAGTAGTGTGGAGTTACTACACTTACTTTCCTAAATATACCGGTGCTAGGGGATGCTCCCTAAGCCTATAAATAGGAAGTGACATTCTCTGTCATCCTCTTATTCCTTTTTCATTCAGGGACTGCAAAATGTAGGTTGAACAGGAAAATGCTTTCCCACGGGGGTACACACATACGTACACACGCACACACGTTTTCACCTTTCATTTCATTCTCTCTAGGACTTTCTGCTACACCAGGGGTGGGCAATTGTTTTGGCTGGAGGGCCACATTGCCGGGGCAGAGGGTAGCGGAGGACTGCACTGATTGTAGTCATTAGTAAACATGAAGTTTTATTTCTGAAAAGGTGTAATTTCAAGCATAAAAATTAATAAATAAAACTTATCATTGCGATAGTTTTATTCATTTATGAACAAATTTTACATCACATTTAATTATGTAATGAGACAAATGTATCCTATCACAGCTTTTAACAATTCTTTAGATATCTGGAGTGAGGTTGCTCATTGATATCCTCATTACTGCCTGCAAATTTATATGTTAAAGAGCATCTATATTTATTCTTGTTAATTTTCATGCAAGAAAAACTTTGTTCACCAATGTATATTGATCCAAATATAAAGAACATTTTCCCAGCAAATTTCTTCATACATAGAAATTTATCAGCAGACAATGATTTATAAAACTCAATTAATATCTCAGCATTATACATTTCTTTCAGAGTGAGATCATCTTGTATGTCTATTAACTCAAGCTGCAGTTCCTCAGGTTCTGCATCAACATCAGCAGTGATTGGCTTAATTTTCCTCAAACTCTGCAAATATCCCCTGATCTTAGCAGAAACACTTTCAGGCACTTTCTCTTTTCCTAATAAAGGGAAATGGCAAAGCTTACCCTCACCTGCTTGCCTTACAAATAAGACTTACTTTTGTGTTGAAAGATATTACGTTTTTCCACATTTCATGTGCAAATAAGCCTTTTCCCTGCAATGTCTCATTCAATTCATTTAGTTTCTCAAATATGTCTGCTGTAAACATCAACTCATATCTCTACTCCTTACATTCCATTTTGGTCACAAAATCACATGAAATCCCTTTTATATTTAGAAATAATAGAATTTCATTCTGTAATGCCCAGAGTCTTTTTATCACTTTACCCAGGCTCAAACTGTTGTGATAAATCACGCTTTTATACTCTGACTCCATGTCCTCAAGCAGAGATTTGAACTGGCGGTAGTTGAGTACCCTTGCTCATATTGCATTCACCACATTTACAACTGGAATGATCACCTGCTTTAAGTCTAATGCTAAGGCTTTTCTGGTGTAAAATGCAATGGAATGTCAATATATCACTGCTCAAGTCTTGTGCTTCTAATTTGTTTTTTAAATGTTTGATCATTCCTACATTTTTCCAGTAAAAGCTCTGGCCCCATCTGTGGTTATGCTTGCCATTTTATTCAATGGCAAGCCACATTTCTCAACACAATCCACAGCACGTTCAAACTGTTCCTGACCAGTGATTGTATTTTTCATGGATTCCAGACCAAGTAATTCCTCTATAATTATGACATTTGCATCAATTCCATGGATAAAGACAAGTAATTGTGCAGTGTCTTCATTATCCGTGCTCTCATCGAGAGCCAATGAAATCCAAACAATGTTTTTGCTTGCCGTGTTCAGCTGTTCTTTGAGTTCTTCACTTATTAAGTCAATGCGCCGTACTATTGTCCTTCTTGATAGTGAAATATTTTCAAATTTCCCTTTAACTTCAGAACATATAACACGTACACAATCCACCATGCATCGCTTCACAAACTCACCATCCAAAAATGGCTTGTGTTTGGCTTTTTGTGGCTGGTGAGGTTGTTGGGACCTAGAAAGAAATGTGTATACAACAGAAATCAATGAAAATAATAATAATAATAATAATAATAATAATAATAATAATAATAATAATTATTATTATTATTATTATTATTATTAATATTAATAATTGTTAATTGTTTTATTGTACTAAATTCAAAAGATAAATGTTATCATATAAATATGTACATTACTAGTAAAAATATACTATAGATAATGTTCAGTATTATTTATGGTTTCTGGCATACACTGGAGATTTTGGAACATATTTATTCTTCGAGAACAGATGGTGTCTAAAATATACTTATCAGAATGTTTTATAAGAAGAACTTGCTTGACAGCATATGTTTAAGAATTTGAGTGATTTGTTTCTGTACAGCTTATAAATGTTGCAGGTTATTTAAGGTCAGAAACTATTTTTAGATTCTCTGATTTTTTTTGCTGGGGAGAGTAATAAGGATTTACTGATACAAGTCTTCTGGGGTGGGAAAGAGGTGTTCATACCTTTCCACATCAGTGAATATAAAGAAGCCGACTGGAACTCAGCTCTCCAATTTTCTAATCGCAAGGCATTATCCATTACACCACCTGCATCTCCAAGATTACAGCAGCTGGTATTCCCAAACAATCACCCATTTAGGTATTGACCAGGCTCGATATTGCTTAACTTCTGTGATCATACAAGAACCAGTGTTTCAATGTGATATATCTGTAAAGCATACTTCATAGTAAACTAAATCACCAGTATGATACTAAAAGGGGATAAGAGCATTTGTTGTGAAAAGAAAAAATATATATGTATATCAGGCAAAATATATATATATATGTTTGAAAATTCTTATTATACCAAAACTTCCAGCAGCACCAGCAACTGAAAAAATCGGGTGAAGGGAAATAAATAAACATTGGTTACTTGGGAACTTGCCAAAGAATTGATTCCTTGAGTAAGAACACAAGAATTTAGTGTTATTTTCTATTCAAACCTGAAAATGTATTATATCAGATTAATTTTTTGTGAAGGATATGAAACATCAGATAACATAAATATATGAAAAGTTAAAATAAAACACGAAAGTCTTTGTATAAAAAACTTGCATATATATTTTTTATATTCAAAATTATTAATACAAAATTAGCATGTATCTACTTGCAAAAGACTATATTACAAAAACAATATGAATTTTGTACTTATCTATTTGGTTTGTCACAAGCCTGAAATTTGTGCATCCTATTTCTATAATTTCATGGAGCAAAAAAGAATGATTCACTTTCGTGCCTACGATGTCTTTTGTGGGTCTTGTCAGGTTAATTCTTGTGAATATTTATAATTATTTTTTCATTGTTATTTTTTGTTTGGTCAAGGGGAGATAACTTTTTGTCACTCAATACAAACCTCCCCCACCTAGTAGAAGAGTATGTGGGATTTTTTACAAGACAAATTTTGTATTTTTTTTTTTTTAAGCTTATCACCCCAAGCAAGGCTGAAGGCCACTAGCACGCAAGGGGTTACAGAAGGTTTGGAGGAAGAGCAGATAGGAGTGGTAAAGGAGAGGATGTGGAGAAAGATAGTGAATCGATCAAGGCAAGGGGGGTACAGAAGATTTGGAGCGAGAGCAGATAGGAATGAAAGATGAAAGGAAGTGGAGAAGGGAAGTGGATAGATCAAGGCAACTGGAGATGTCGATTGACATTACACTTAAATAGTTGGAGATTGTATTTGTCAGGGAAACAGAAATAAGGAAGGGAGTTCCACAGGCGAGATGTGCGAGACATGAAGCTATTGGAGTAGAAGATATGTCTACATCTAACAGTTTCAACTGTGAAGGGCTGGGAACGGGATGCCAGCCTCGTATGGCGTTTAAATTCATGGGATCTAGGAACCAGCAAAAGCAGCTCCTCGGAGTAATTACCGTGAAAGTCTTTGTAAAAATACAGAGCGAGGTAACGTCGCGTCTGTGAGAGAGCGACTGCAGACGAGATTGATAAAGTTATGGAAAATTGCAAAGAAAACTTAGTAAGATTCATGGTTGGATGAATGAACTGTAGCATTATGGTTCTGGTAATGATCATGTCAATAAGACAAATTCTGTGTATGTTTGTCTTGAGTGTCACTGCATCTTTCTAGCCCCAAGGTCAATGTGCCTAGATGGGCTATGCATGATAATATCCTCTCACCTTCAAATTTATTCACCAGCACCATTATGATATGAAGGATAGCAGAGTGTTTATACAGCCATCAGGCTTGGTCAAGAAACGTCTCTGGAGCAAGAAGTATCCAATATATATTACTACTTTATCTGAGAATAATTTTTTAAAAATCTGCCACAACACCACAGAAGCAGCTATCTAAAGTTGATAGCTTTTCACAGAGTTTTGATATGGGCTTTGAAGTGGTTACTGGTTGTGTCAAGGATGACTGGTTCAAGAGATTTTATGCTGCTGCAAGCGGCAATCCACTTGACAACCATATTTCGGAAATCTGAAAAGCTCTTACTCCCCCCACCTCACCATAAGTGCAGTGACCCAGATACAAATATAACAGTCAGCTATGCCATGCATAAGCATAGGCGTCACAGTTCAATGGACTCTGTAAACTCATCTGCGGTCACTAAATCCACCAGTTGAGTCAACAACCAATCAGTCACCCAACATGGAAAAACCTTATCAAATTGATATTATCAAATTTTTTCAGTATATAGCAAAGCCGATGCCAGCTACATCTGAGATAAATAAGCAAAAAATGCTTCCACTTCGAAGTCTCGTGCGGGTCTCATCAGGTCACGTGACTGTCTTTAATTCTTGTATATATTTATAATTATTTTTTATTTATTATTATTATTTTTGTTTGATCAAAGGGAGATAACTTTTTGAATCTCGCTACAAATTTTTCCTTTTATAATAAATGACACTTATGTAAAAAATAATTTATTTGTTTGAATTTAAAATCTTCGGTCATATTTACTGATCTTCTAATGAAGGTACAAGTTAATCAGATGTGTACGTAATATGAGGAACATAAAATATTCTAAAACGTTGAAATAGGTATTAGTAACCCGATCCAACCCAGGAGACCAGTTTGTTTCTTTTTAAATACAGAAAAGAAAATCTAAGGAATGCAAGATGCTGTCATTCGTGTGAACCTTAGAAAGAAAGTAAGAATATAACTGCAAACCAGAGAAACAGAAATTTTAAATTCTAACGAAAATCGTTGTGCATCAGAATCAATTTTGTATAAGCGGAAACAAGCAAAACCAAGAAAAACGGCATATGTTGCTTTTATAGAGAAATAATTCAGATTGTAAGCCACAGGATAACTGGGTGAAGCAAGTTGTTACAAAGGGAATATAAAGCCATACCTCACAGGGCAGGAACAGTCATACATTTAGGTACTGTGCAAATATCTCAAAATTATTAAATCTTTGTTAATACTAATTTAAGCATATTTTTAAAATTCCGACAAATTTGCAAAAGTATTTAAACATTTTTGTCGCTTACGTCAATATTATTATTTCAGATTATTTGCAATTAAATTAAGTTTATTTTCATACTATTTGTTTGATTGTGAGATTTTATTATTTATCTCCCTTAGACTATCAATTATAGGTGTAATGAATTACTTCCCTTGAAATGCAACAAAGCATTGAAAAAATTCAACCATTATATTTTTTCAATTATCAATTCGGAAAGAAACACATAAAACTATATATTATCGAATACACTGATTTATCTGAAATTTTCTTTCTTTTTCATGTTGCAATTACAAAAGATGCAGGTATCCCCTGGACCTCTATCCTTGGATCTACGTTGTTTATCTTCTTCATCAATGACCTTCCCGATGTCATCAGTTCCCAAGTAGGTATTTATGTTGATGAGATATCTATTTATTCTTGTCTAACAGGTCAGACAAAGTAAAACTAGTAGTTGTTCTCGAAAATGACATCCGATCAGTTGTTAACTGACACAAGAAATGGCTTATAAATTTTACGCCTCCAAAACGAAACTGCTACCCTTTTAAATTAAAAGTTTTAATTTAATCATCATAATGAACCATTTTTATCACCCCCCCCCCGCCATCAGCATGGATGGTGCTAACCTCCAGGGGAAAAACACTTTGCCCCTTTTTGGTCTCACGTTTGTCACCGATGTGGGTTTGTTTCATCTATCTTCTTAGCAACTTAAACAGCGACAGGCATGTCTAGTATGACTCTAGTAGAGATAACTAAATCCTTGCTTTCGTTAGTCTATGAAGTGACGTCACTCATAGACCGTCACGTGACCCTCGTTAATTTATCGCAATCAAAGGGAGAT
The DNA here is from genome assembly GCA_964036315.1 of Acanthosepion esculentum. NCBI lineage: Eukaryota > Metazoa > Mollusca > Cephalopoda > Sepiida > Sepiidae > Acanthosepion > Acanthosepion esculentum. The sequence continues at coordinate 25,770,135 of OZ038495.1, read as the reverse complement.
AATCGCCTTCACTATATATATATATATATATATATATATATATATATATATATATATATATATATATATATATATATAAATAAATGGTGGTACTCAAGAACATTAAACTAAGGCGAAACAATCGACCAGAGTTTAAGCTCAAGGTCCAAAGAAAAAAATCCTCCAACGCGAGTAAAAGGCAATTATGTAAAGTGCTCAATACACGAAGTAGAGCAAATCTAAGATAATCCTAAGGAGCCAGGCAAACCTACCTAGGTTTCACCTAAACGGATCGATCCGTTTAGGTGAAACCTAGGTAAGTTTGCCTGGCTCCTTAGGATATATATATATATATATATATAGACCTACAGCAGCACATGAGATTTGATTATAGTGGTGAAGGTTTTGTGCAGAACCATACACACTTTTTGAAGGGCCGAATACAGAGACCTGTTGTGCTACAAAACACAAGGTCCCCTCCGCAGGTTTTGAATTCAGTGTTGTCCTTCTCCTAGACCAGCTGCCAAGTCTGTCCTGCTATTTAGAAGAAGATTCATACTTTTCCCAAGGGTATTAGTAAGTGAATGGAATAGAGTGTAATTCGAACTCGGCTCTACGAATTCCTCAGTCTAAGCCGCTATCCATTACTCCACCGTGCCACCTTTTTTTTTATTTTTTTATTTTTTTATTTACATAACTTGTACTTAGGAAGCAAAAAATAATTAATATATGTTTTATTGTGACGACATCTGTTTTTGTTATATGTTTCCATTTTTTTGCATATCAACTGTCGCATATCCATATCAAGTTTATGGAGAAAACATTCAAAGTTCATGACTATTTTGTTTGAACAATTTATCAGTAAAAGGAAGAGCCCAGGATGCGAAATACGAATTGGAGAAAACAAAATCAAGTCAGTAGGAAAATTTAAACATTTTACTTTAAATTAACAGAGGGTGGAAAATGTGAATGTAAAATACGAAAGCGCATTGGAATAGCTAAAGATACTGATAAAAACAGATCGCTGAAGTGTTATAGAATATCGGTCCTCCTCTATGGCAATGAATTCCGGACAGTCTCTTCACAGATGAATAAGAGATTTGAGGCAACAGAAACAGAAGGATACTTAGAATCTCATGGAGATAATATGTGAATAACGACAAAGTTTTAAGAAAAAAATTGAAGGAAAAACGACACTTAGAATCAGAAAGAGACAGTTGAAATTTCTAGCAGACTGAGAGAATTTGAAGGTGTTGGGATTGTGTGAAGATGTTAAGAGATATCAGAAGGTTTGAATGATCAGAAGGCTTAAAATTGTGCGTGTTCATAATCTTCCATCCACAACAATTAATAAAAGACAAAAATAATGATTCGAAACATAACAATTGAATTTATTAAGTATTTGATGTACATGCATGTAAACTGAAAGGTTAGACGGAGTTACGTCTCTTTGATTAGGAAATATTTGTACCTGAGCTCATAAGGGTAGAATTAATTATTAAACTGTAGTTTAGAAGATTGAGTTCGTGTTGAATGTTTGGAATTGTGTATTGTACAAGTTGGTAAGAGTGCGTGATTGTTGTAAAGTTCTTTTACGTCTGACTGCATTAGTCAAGACGGGAGTTCTTTAAGGGTCACATTTTGGAAGCGGAGATGAGACGTGAGAGAGAACGAAATAGAGAATTACTCGTGTTTTGGTTTTTATATGAAAAAAAATATTTCAGAGTCTGCTGTCTTTCCATTTTTAACCCGGACACGTGTGTTCAAAAATATACAAAGTATTTTCCCTTCACGTTCTGTGAAATAATCCGAGTAGTCCAAAATATAATTTAAAAAAAAAGAGTTAAAATAATTGAAATTCATTGTCTAATTCAAGATGGATAACTTTTCAAACTTAAAGGAAATTAAGCCCCTTATTGACTCCAAAATAGTTTTAAAATGATATTAATTTAAGTTTGGAATTGATGGGAAAATCTTCTAAAGAGGGGGAAGCCATTATTAAAAATCTTCAAGGAGAAATTCGAGCTTTGGATGGTAAACTTCTAGAGATTTGTATCAAAGCCTACCTACACTTAGATGTAGGTGGTTTTATAGCTGAACAAAGGGACGAATATGTTTTTCGAATCAGTATTAATAATCGGCTTGCAGTTATTGAAGAATCTGTTCAAGTATTTCTCACAGAACGTGAAACCAGTTCCTGAAACAATAGCCATCCAATGATCACAACTTCCAAATTACAGTGTGCTAATTTTAGCGGCATCAATTCATCTAAAATTGAATCTAAGATTTTTAAGTAACAATTTAATAATTGTACCAATTCCATGAATTCTACCAAAGCAAACTTAGATATTTTAAAGAGTTATTTAACTGGTTACGCACCGATAGCTTAGAAGAAAACAATTACGGAATGCTTATAAATTTATTAACGAAAGAATATTTGGCTGTGCCTTTTATAATTCTTGAGATCTTCAAACAAATAATTCCCAGTTCTCCTAAATACGACTACTATTTTGTGACTGTTAAACATTATTTTGCCGAAGTGAAGGCTGATTTGTCCGAGTTGAGAACCTCGTATGATATGGCTTTTTTTTTTAGAATGACTTCCCTGGATTCAAAATTGGAACCCACGACATATTTGATAATCTACCCCATAATGTAAGGCGAGAAATCAATCACAGGGTAGGTACCAGTTACCTTTCCTTAAAAGATGTGTTTGAAAATTATAATGAAGCCATCCACACATTAACAAAGTAAGCGTATCCCTTCCGTGTATATGAAAAGGATATTAAAATTAATAATTCCGATTAAAAGGAAAATAATATTGATGTGTTACGGAATTTCGCTATTAGCTCTTATGAGACTTCATCTAAATTTTGAGCAACACGTGGTCACCTCATGGGAAGGTGTACAAAATATAACTTCTAGTCCCGTACTGCTCATTGCAGATATTTGAAATTATGCATTAGATGCTCTAGTAATCGGCATAACATTATTTTTTCCCTGTGAACAATATTCATCTAAGTGACATATAACGCCATTATGCGGTAATCGTAAGAAGGGATATATCTTTTTACTCATGTAGGCGTCAGTACAAATGAAGAAAGCAATTTAATACTGCCTATAGTAAAAATCACTTTATACTGGGGTGTCAAGAAAATATCTATAAACTGTTTATTTGACACAGGTAGTCAGCGGTCGTATTTCTCTAAGGGAATATTAAAAAAGTTAAACTGTCCTGACTAGAGTCAGAGTCCCGGAGATTACCAAGTAAAAACTTATACGAGTTCTATAAAAAATTGAACCAAGGAGGTTTTGGCGAAAAATTTTGAAAAGGGAGATCACTTTCTTTTCCCGTTTTGCTGGGCGATTTCATATTCAATTCGTAGTCGATGATTTCAGACAAGTGATAACGAATTTGTCCAGGTTAGACTATAAATTAGCGTTTTCTCATAATCATAATATTAACCAAATAAACATTCAAAGAATTTTGGGAGTGGACATTTTCCGACATATGGAAGATACCAAAATTGTAAAATGTATGAATGGATTGACAGGGAAAGTGCCTAATGGAATTGCCCCTTTCGGGAAAAGTCTAAATTTTCTATGTAGACACCAAGTTACCCCAACGGGACCTAAGGTTTCCAACGTTCACCATAGCTACCATACTATAATTTTGGGGCATTTTTCGTGTCTCGAACAACAAGGAAAATTTGTATTAGAACCAAAGTCCACTTACCCTAAAATATTCTGAGATACCTCCGAATTATCTAAGGTCGAACAGAACTTAGAGAAAATGGTTGCTTTGGATTCCTGCGCATTATGGATGAATGTGAAGGTATCAGTGATTATAGCAGAAACAAATAGATAAATTCGAAAACAACAATAGAGCTCAAAGACAAAATCATTATACACCGACATACCCATCCCAAAATGCCTGAACACATTGAGAAATCACCTTAAAAAGTCCAAAGAAAAGCTTCCTGTACCCGCCTCCAAAATTATAAAAATATGCAAACTAATCACTAAACACTAAACTTCTTCTCTTTCAACAATATTCTCTACAAGCAAAAATTCGGCTTACCTATGGGGTCAAATATCGCAATTGCATATTTCTAGAATTCTTAGAATCCGGTCCATTTAAACGCACCATACCAAACATCTACACTAAGATATATAGATAACGTCCTCTTATCTTATCCTCAAGATACAAACCTATTAGACATAATAATGTAACCCAATAAGGTTGAGCCTCCCCCTGATGTCACACACAAATTTGAAATAAACAATTCTCTGCCTTTTCTCGACATCTTATTAATACGCAACAATGAGAAAATTAGATTTTAAAGTTTATCGTAAACCCACAAACAAAACTGATCGAATCATCTTCTATTCCCACCACAACCAAAAAATAAAATCTGGACTTATCATAGGATTCTGCATAAGAGCCCTTAGGATATGTAGCCCGGAATACCTAGATGGAGAAGAGAAATATACTGAAAAAACATTCAAACTTCTTCACTACCCACATCATTTTATCCTCAAAGTTAAAAAAAAAACGAGCTTACAAAATCAACAAAGCCAATAAAAAAAGACACCATCAATAACACATCTAACAAAAATTACACAAAATTAATAATGCTGTTCTCCAACACTCTTTCTATTAAACTTCCAAACAAATTAGTCATCCCTAATACTAAGGTCGTTACCACCAAGATAATCGAAGATATAATTAGGAAGAAAAATAAAGCCAACACCAATTCAAATGCTGGAATTTATTAAATAAATTTTTTACAATGCAAAACTGTTTATGTGTGGGAGACATCACGATATTTAAGTGCTCGCATCTACGAACACAAGAGAGACTTGCGTTTGGACAAACGATCTAACTCTCTTATTTTGCATCGAAACGATGCTGGACATAACTTTCATTTCACTAATGCCACCCTAATTAAAAAAGAACATAATTCTTTAAGGAGAAAGTACATTGAAAACTTAATAACAACATTATTACCAACTATAAACACACATCTAAAAATTACATTACATCGCTATCTTTCTTTGAATCGATTCTTAAAGAAATTAACTTATATCTATCTAATACAAAGAATACATGCTTAAAGTGATCAGATATAAATTAGAATGATGTGACACACCGCTGCGCTGGCTCTTCGTACAAGGGCGAAGATATTAGAACTCCCACTAGACAGACACGCATACGCAATTACGAATATACATTACCATCCAATACCTACAAGATATACAAGAAACTTCATGAATTTACATATAGAATTGTCTACGGTTTGTAATGTACGTAACACGTGACTGACCAATGAGAACTGACCCAAACAAAATTGAAAATATCAGAGTTTCTGTCTTTTTGTCTGTTTTCTCTCAGTCTATGACTGTTGTATTGCTCCTTTCCTCCGGGTTTCTCTTGGGCATCGGTCTTGAGGCGATCATAATAAAATTGTCTTCCTTACTTTCTCTTTTCGGACGTCTTCTTCCGGTCGGGTGATCACTAGTTGTTTTTTTTTCGGAGGTAAAATGAGAACTTCAACAAAAGTGATTTTAAACATCTATTTTATTAACACGTCGATGTGTACATTTCTAACTAGCCAGTGGGGTCACTCTATCACCTCCACAGGGGAGCAAGTTCCCCGAGACACGAAATAACCACGTCTGATCTCTATGACCTGTAAAACATAACTCACTGAAAACACTTTATAACTCTAACATTCCCACGTTCAGCTCAGCCAATCAAAATCGACATCCCTCTTTTTGTCTACCAGTTGACCCAAGGTCAGCCTCAGAAGGTCTAAGCCAAATACACTGCCAGTAAAAAAAATAATAGTCTGAAACTATTATTTAACATGACGAAGCTTTCATAAAAGTGAAACATGTTAGATTGATATACGTTTCCTATTTGTTCTTTATTTTATCATCCTGCCTGTCAGATTCCGATTCATATTTGATCTGCATTTGATCTCTCTCTCTCACACACACACACACACACACACACACACACACACACACACACACACACACATATATATATATATATATGAACAATGCACGCAGAAATCAGCATTGCATGATGACTAGAATTAATGTGCCTTAAACGATCATCAGATCATATATAGACAGTCACATACTTACATACATACCTAGTTTCCCATGAAGAACAAATTCTATCCAGGTCTTTCACACCGTGTCTACTATCGTGACGTCTGTAATGGTTTTGATAGAAAGGTCCTGCGAGTAAAAATGGTGACATAACATGTATTATATATTATTATTCATGACAACTACGATAATTACAGACGATATAAACTGGGTCTGGATCATCACGAGTATTTCTGTGTACGCCAAACTATCGTTTTTCCTATTCACCTGGAAGCTGAGCATATTCTAGCAGGTGTAATTGTTGATGAGACAGTCTATTTTACTGTGGCAGTCTATTTTTTAAGATTTGCTAGATTTATAGGGAGATATGTGCTCAATATACACAGGGCTATTATATAAGTATATAAGTTCATGGTCGATGTGGTAGTGTGCTGATTTTAAACAAATACACCGATATGACTAATCGTATGGAGAGCCGTTAGATGCATAAAAACATACACACATATGTACATATTCAAGCATGTTGGTTGAATACTCTAGACACATTATGTTTATTTTAATTTTAATCCTCCTAAATTCACGGATCAATTTCTTAGTGCTGTTACAAAATCGAGTAAGAAAGACGCCATAGTTTTGGTTATTTCTTTTATTTTCCCAAGTACTATCATCTTCAGGGTTGAATTGCTAAGATAAAAATTAATGTAATTGATTATTGTGATTTTTTGTAAATGCAAATGAAACGCGCTCTGTTATAGTAAATTTACGCTAAGGATATGTAAGGAAGATAACTTTGTTTAAAATTTTATTATTAATGTTTTAAAAATACTAAACCTGCAATTTAAAAAAAATGTAATTTTTTTTTTACAATTTGAACATCCCAAAACATTGCTTTTATAGACATTTTAAAATATTATTGCTATATTCATAATTAATTTTATTTAATGTTGGTTTCATTTTTTTTACGTACGCTTCGAGAATTTGAAGTTCTTGTTTTTATTTTCATGGTGGAGTATACTTGTATTGTCAATTAATATTTCTCTAAAACGTTGACAGGAATGTTCTATGAAATGTTGTGCAGTAGAACTTGAATTCGACATGTGTAAAGTAAGCCTTCTTGATAGTGTCGTCTCCGTAAAACCAACATATATATTTACATTTTTGTCAGATATACAATCTCCCTCTCCCCACAAAAAATTTAAATTTGATAAATTATATTTTGTAAAACATTAGTTGTCGAGAAAGAGTTATTGCAGGTGATTAAGTTGGTTGTATTAAATGTAGTATAGTATATAACGAACGAAATATACAGGCCAAATTACGATTTGAACTTATGGTAATCGGAAAGTGCCAAACAAATAAGTGTGTTTCCTAACAAGTACCGGACATAAGGGGAAGTGATTAGTTACCAGAAATAATTTCGAGGAATATTTTTTGTGAAATGAAACAGGTTCTAACTGCAAAAGATTCACTGCATATTTTCTAATTTGTCAACTACCACGCTACCGCCATAACAATAACAAGAATTATTCATGCAAATCCTACAAATCCAGGGCCTTCTGACACCTGCTGGAGGAAACTCTCCCTGGTTAGCCATATCTTCATTACTCACCACGCTTGACCAATTGTTGGAAGTTTTTAATTCTAAATTTTGGATAAGTTGTCCTTCTAGATCGATTGCCACCCAAGGCTATATGACTCACTCTCTACTGCTATTTACTCAGAACTGGCAGAAGTGATTGATTCATACATTTTCCATATAAGTGAATGTAACGAACTCGACTGGAATTCGATCTCCGCTCTCCGATTTCTCAACCCGAGCCGCTACCCATTACTCCACCGTACTGCAACCTCACAGGAATCTCTAATCGTGATATATTTGGAAACAGAAGCAATGTAAAAAATGTGGATAGAACAAACTTGATGCTTAAACCATCAGAGACTTTTCAGTGCTGCTTGACGTACGTGAAGTAAACGTTTTAGTTTAAAAGCAAACCACAGAAACAGCATCTTGAGCGAATCGAATCAATGAAGCGTGGAGTTTTATGTTTTCTTTTAGCACAGCTGGAAGCAAATATTGCAAAACATTCGCTGATCTTCAACTGCAGGTAATTAAATAAATGAAGGCTGCTAAATTAATTATTATTTTTAATCAATGTACTCTATTTTAATATGCAAGGCAATAGTAATATTAGCCGCTTCCTTATAAGGAAACATTCGGCATTCATTGAGCGGATAGTATATTTTCTCGATGGTTATGCCATTAGATACTTATTAATACAGTTTGAAGTACATGAAGCAAAGATTTTAATTTAAAAGAAAAACAATGGAAACAGCATCTTGGACAACTGTTTCAAATGAGTATACGGAATTGAAAACATGAGCTCCTTCGACTGCATTTGCCAAAGAAAACATTTGTTGCGGGGCCGATAAGGATGTCGACCCCGTAAGCTTTTGGAAGAAAGGCGCGAACAGCTAAGACAATGAGGGGATAAAGGCAGAGGTTTAAGAAACAATAAACGTCAATTTTATTTATCCAAAATGTACAAGAGTGTACTGTCTGGAGAAATATGTTTGTATCGGTTTCGGGTTCGGTATGATTGGTTTCATTCAGGGGAAGTCGATTCGGCTCTATCGGCGAAACGAGTGTAGAGTTGATCGGTGGCGGTAGCTGGTCGACTGCTGAATGGGAGAATTGTCGGCAACAGCAGCTGGTTGATCGATGACGCACGAAGATTCGTTTGATCGGTTAGGACGAGTCCTTAAACAGGGCCGGGTCAGTATAGTGATACGACTTCCAGGGCGGATCAACCACGTAGGCGGGATCGCGCCGAAGTGTAGCACTTGACGGAGGCGAAGTCCCTAAACAAGGCCGAGTCAGAGTAGTGATACGATTTCCAGGGCGGATCAACCGCGGAGACGGGGTCGCGCCGAAATGTAATACTTGACGAAGCTGGAGTCAGAGAGGCGATACGTCTTCCAGGGCGGATCGACCGCGGAAAGGGGATTACGTTGAAAAGTATTCTCTCGACGAAGCACCGGAAGCTCACAAATGTAGCGTATTACACTCCAGGCCACCGGGCCGAGCAGCTTGGTTTTGGACGAAAAAAGTGCTAACAATATGTGGAACGATTTGTTCAATTACTCCTTGGCTTGAGGGAGTAAAAAACCGTAGATATAAAATTACTCACCATGTTGTTCAATGCTTGGGAAGCACTGCCTAATCCGATGCTCACGAGGTACGGTTTTGGACTCAACCATATTGGGCTAGTCGTCCAGTTTCTCGCATGCTGTTTGACTTAAATCTGCGAGATCATGGGTTGTGAAGGTCAAGGTCGTTTTCCTCAGGAGCGGCTAATGGAGGCCGTGACACGCTTATGTTTAGTTGTCAAAAAGTTTTCCTCCTGTAGAGGACCGTGCGGGGTGTGAAAGTGAGGATGTGAGGAGATATCTCTGGGTTAAGATTTCCTGCTGGCCGGTCCAGCTACATGAGTATGTCGGACATTATATTAAGTCCGAAGAAGACAAAAGAAGCAAACAAGACCGATATACATGTATGCAACAAATATATATTAATAACAAATTACAATGACATGAAGACATGAAAGGTTACAGAGTGTTTTGTATGGAGAAGTTATGTGTGTGTTGTTGAGTGTCCGTACGTACGCGTATTGTCCTGAGTGATGGTGGGAGCGGGGAGCGCGTCGTTCTACCCCGGTGCCAAGTTGAGCTGATGTAGAATATCTACCGAGTGTCGAATGAAAGTTGGGAGAATTTGCTATTATTGATGGTAGAATATAGTTCTCGCAAAATTCTTAGGTCATTCGAATTTCATCGTTGCAGGGTGAGAAAGGACAGTGAGTCGCCTTTGTTTGAGATGGGGTTCACACTTTATCTATTTCAGTTCAGAAGAAAGTTGAATGTAGTTAAAAATGGCGTTGCGTTCTCCGTTTGGTAAGCCGGGTGAAATTAAGGTCAAGCGTCACCGAGAGAAAGAAAAGGTCAAGCAAATATAGACCAGTGCGGAGAAAGAGTTGTAAGGCTCGCTCATAGTAGTAATTGCAGTTTCCACGTGTTGTAAGAGTAATTCCTTTTGCCGTGTAGGAGAAAGTTGTTTTATAGACATGTTGTCTGAATTAAAAGTTCTTTCTTTAATAGAGTACGGCGTGCGTAGGATAGAAAAGAAGTTTCCAATATTATGTTTTTTTGACTGGCACTCATTTGGAAGGTCTGTATAAGAATTTGTTTGTACATATATATCGTCCTGTGTGCGTTAGCAGGAGTTGAAATCACGTCGGGTAGTCACCATTTGTAGTAGACCGCTGGTGAATGTGAGGATGATATCTCTGTGGGCTAAGATTTCCTGCTGGCCGGTCCAGCTACATGAGAATGTCGGACATTATATTAAGTCCGAAGAAGACAAAAGAAACAAACAAGACCGATATACATGTATGCAACAAATATATATTAATAACAAATTACAATGACATGAAGACATGAAAGGTTACAGAGTGTTTTGTATGGAGAAGTTATGTGTGTGTTTTGAGTGTCCGTACGTACGCGTATTGTCCTGAGCGTGTTTCCAGAATATGGGAAACGCTGTATCGGTGAGAGGTCACATATTGGTGTAAGTGGAGAAAGAACGATTTTACCTCGTCTCCGTGCGAGGTAGCGGCCCAAGGCCTGGGTCGAAAGAGAGAGAGAGGGTGAGAGAAAGGTCAGCCAGTATTTATAGTCAGGGGATAGAGACCCCTGTTGAAGGATTAAGGAAATGAGGAGGAGCTAACTGCGACACCCCTTTTTATATGTATTGAAAATCACAAACGAGGATATGTAAATTATTTTCAATTAAATTTTCTTTACTTAAGGATTAAAATGAAACACAATCAATACCTTTTCAAAAAATAATGATTCTGAACTTTAATGAGGAGAAAAAGTGAGAGGAATAAAAGTATTAGAACAGAAGAATTTCTCAAAAACTGGTTCACCTATTAGCGGTGGACTACTGTATGTGTGTTATTTCTCGGCTTCATAAAACTTTGTTCACATGGTTACAAATTAACCTGAGATGAATGTGGGTTCAGTATTCTAAGATATGGGTTTGTTCATTACTGAAACATTTTGGTGGGACTACGTTTTAGAAATCATTGGTGATGTTAATTATAAACTAATACTCAGTCAGATTCAGTCGAATTTCTAAAACCCGCTGAGTGAAACGCCTTCTTCTCTCTAGGCAGTAGACATCAATTAACTTCAGCCCCATCGATATCATAATCTTAAACAAAGACAATATTGCATCGAGACACGACTTTTGAAATATTGCCTTTTATGAAAATTCATGCTATTGATTTTTTTAAATATATCTGTCGATATATATATATATATATATATGTCATTAGCAGACAGTACTGTTTCGCTGTATCACAGCTCTTCAGTGCGACTAGACATCCGAATGCCTCAAGCCAGGATTGAAACCCAACCGATTTGTTGTCAGTCAGAGTTCCTACCACTGAGCTATCTTCACTCAAATCTAGTGTATTGTTTTTACAAATGTAAACACATACACAACAACCGGAGTGGCATAAACTGATTCACTGACTTCATTATTATTGTCTTTGTTTAAAATTACGATATAGACGGGGCTGAAGTTAATTGATATATATATATATATATATATATATATATATATATATATATATATATATATATATATATATATATATGTGTGTGTGTGTGTGTGTGTGTGTAAACTGATTCACTGACTTACTTCTGGAGTTTGGCTGTGGGGGAAACATCTGTCGACCGATAAATTAATAAAGCAAAGCTTTTGAATAGCATGAATTTCCATAAAAGTCAATATTTCAAAAGTCGTGTCTTGATGCATTATTGTCTTTGTTTAAAATTATGATATAGACAGGGCTGAAGTTAATTGATATATATATATATATATATATATATATATATATATATATATATATATATATATATAAACTGATTCACTGACTTACTACTGAAGTTTGGCTGTGGGGGAAACATCTGTCGACCGATATATTAAAAATGTAAAGCTTTTGAATAGCATGAATTTCCATAAAAGGCAATATTAATATATATATATATATATATATATATATATGTGTGTGTGTGTGTGTGTGTGTGTATGTATATTCACACACACACACACACACACACACATACATACATGTATATATATATAAATATAAAAGTGAACATAGAAGTCAATACTTAGAGGCGACAGTCTGTTTCATGCTAGATGCAATCATCAGGCCACTGACGATTGCATCTAGCATGAAACAGACTGTCGCCTCTAAGTATTGACTTCGATGTTCACTTTTATATTTACACACGCACTATCTCTGATATTAAGCACTTTATCCCATAAGTATATCCCATCTTAAGATTATATATATATATATATATATATATATATATATATATATATATATATATATATATATATATATATATATATGTATATATATGTGTGTGTGTGTGTGTGTGTGTGTGTAAATATAGACAAAAGAAAACTTAGCTGACGTGTTTCGTCCTGCGAGAGACTTTATCAAGACAAATGCAAAGATTGCATTTTGAAACAAGTATTTATATACAAGAGAAAAATATTATTGGCTTTACAAAAATTTTAAAATTAAAGGACGCTCATAAATATTTCTCAGATTGCTCGAAAATCAGGCAAGTTATGGAGGACGCGAAGTGACATAACTCAATGTCTAATAAACGAATGAAAGTGATGTTTTTGGAATCTTTTAAAGTTTTTTTTAATTGTATATTTACTGCAAATTACTAATTCAACTATTTTATTTGGAGATTAATTCATGTCATATATATTTTAAATAACATAAAGTTATGAATTCAAACTTTTCCTTTTAATTTTTAAACTTTTTTATAGTCATGTATGTTGGTTTGGGGAAATAGTAATTCTTTCAGGAATTGAGATATTTGAAAAAATCTGGGCGCAGATTTATATTATGATAAGAATTTATATCGGCACTCTGTAAAATATTCCTCTAACAAGGTTACTTTCTCTTTTACTGTTGTATTCTTTAGATCAAGGTTGTAGTTTTATTTATTTCTATGTATAACTAATGCGTTTGATAAATTGCCTTGATAAATTCCCTCACTACATTGGTCAAACTGGCCGGGCACTCCGACACAAATTAGGGATCCTCACACTAGAAAATACCCCTTAGCCAACATATAGAGGAATGTAGAAGGCAAAAGCTGCCAAACTTTAATATCTTCCCATTCCATAAATGCGACTACAAAACCACCGAACAAAATCGCATTAACAAAGAAACACTTTTCATCGGCAAATTTAAACCAAAACTCAATTCACATTTTCCTTACCAAAAGGGACAGATAAAGCCAGTTACGCCTCTTGAATTTTTTCTTTTATTCCGGACTAAAGTGTCAGCATGTGGTAATTTAATAAACATTGACAAACTTTTTGAAAAACTAAAAGCAAAACTAGTTAAAGTAAAAAGATTTTTTTCTGCTAACCCACATGTAAGTAAAACAATTTTAATAAGTTTCTGTAAACATACATATATTATAAATATTAGATATAAATATATACAAACATTAGATGTTTTCTAAATTTTATTATCATTATTTTCTTTCTCTCTCTCTCTTTCTTTCTCTCTCTCTCTCTCTATATATATATATATATATGTGTGTGTGTGTGTGTGTGTGTGTAGATGTATACATATATACATAATGCATATATATATATATTTAGTTGGATTGATGTGAGTTTGTGACCCTGGGTTTTAAGGTATTTGCGATCGTCAGACAAACTGATTAATTTTTAAATTTTGGCTTTATATATGGTTGCGTATATCGGTGTTTTTATGGAAGTGGGAGGAAAAATTGTTGTTGGAACGCCACTCATACTTACGCAAACATACATACACGTACGTACACTCATTGACGTACGCAGACACACGATTAGGTTAGTTTTTATATTATAACGGATTTGACATAGATATAAAAACTAACCTAAACGAAGTAGATTTTCTAGATGTTACCTTCAACCTAAGAAAAGGCATATATAAACCATACAGAAAACCAAATGATAAACCACTGTACATACACACATCCTCTAATCACCCGCCTTCGATAATCAAACAGATACTAAAATCGATTAACCGCAGGCTTTCCGACAATTCTTGCAACAAAACCATATTTAACGAAACTAAGAAAGACTACGAAACAGTCCTAAAAGATAATGGATTCCCGGCAACACTCACATACTCAACACAGAGCACAAGAAATGCCAACAGGAAGAGAAATATCATATGGTTCAACCCACCGTACAGCAAAAACGTAAAAACAAATGTAGGTAAAATATTCTTCAAACTCTTAAACAAACACTTCCCAGAATCAAGCACTCTACACAAAATATTCAATAAAAACTCTGTAAAAATCAGCTACAGTTGCACCGAGAACAACAGGAAAACTATCAACAAACCACCCGAATAAATTGAACCCACGTGTAATTGTAGAATAAAGAATGAATATCCCTTAAACGGTAATTGCTTACAAAACAACGTAATATACCAAGCCACGGTAAAATCATCAGATAATGAAGAAAAAGTATACATAGGAGCAACTGAAGGACCCTGGAAACAAAGAAACTATGCACACAAAACATCTTTCACAAATAGTAAATACGCGAACAGCACAATGCTTTCCAAGTATATCTGGGAAAGTAAAAACAAAACACAAATCACACCAAAAATATCATGGAAAATAAGAAAAAGATCACCAGCCTACAACAATCAATCAAAAACCTGCAAACTTTGCTTGAAGGAAAAATAGCTATTATCACCTTCCCAGACCAAAATAAATTACTAAATAAATGATCTGAGCTCATCTCGAAATGCAGACATGAAAACAAATTTTTACTACGTTACTTAAAAATCGAAAACTGAAATGAATAAATACAAATAAACAAAATAATATAAAAAAAATAAGTAAAATAAAATAACCCAAACAAATAATAAACAAATTAACAAACCACTCCCGTTATATTTGTTATAATACACGCAAACGGGTGCGCAGGATCGCCCCATCAGTGATGTTATTGACTTGGGGTCATAACAAATTTCGTATTTTCCAACATCATACCTATTCACCCAAGCAACCCTATCGGAACAATATTTATTCCAGCGGGCGATCCCGAAGCAAATATCTACCAAGTACGCAATAACGCTGCGTCATATATACATATGTTAAAAATTAAAACTTAAAGCAATTAATAGAAAATAGAAACGATAATATTAACATAAAAATGAGAAGATGTTTTTTTATCATCTATCCAAAGTAAAGCGATAATGCCACTAAGACTGAGGTTGCATTTACATTTTTGAAGATCGCAGATGGCATGCAAGTAAGAAACTGCAGGAAAGCTTCATAGCTGAGAAGTGCGAGAAAAAATAATAGAATAGAACTGTTACGGTTAAATCTAGTTATTTCAACAGTAAAACGATGAGTGAAACGTAGTTGCCAATTGACTGCTTCAATATAAGCAGGCAATGGCTATGAAAATATTTATAGAAAGGACAGAGGAAAGCCAGATCATAGCGGTAGGAAGGTAACTGAATTTGAGATGCCAGGTCAGGACACTCCTCTGAATTTCTTTCTAGAATCTCGAGATATGTAGCCAGAACATTATATGTCAACAATATTCAATGCATAGACGAATGCCAGATTTATAAATGTGCATGAAAGATTCAGACAAGAAATATTGTTTGGCACAATACAGTGAACCAACTTTCCTAGCAGCATACCTAGCAATTGATTTTCTATCATCACTCCAGTTCATGTCAGGGGAAAACGTGTAACCAAGAAAGTGCATTGGGGAGCTGCTCTCCTGGAGGTTAGCATCGGCCATGCTGACGGAAGGAAAAATGGTTCTCAGGGATGATTAAAAAATAGCTGTTTTATTTTGGACGTGTTAAAATTTACAAGCCATTTCTACTAACTGGAGGCCCTTTTCAAGATTATTTGTCAGGTTTAATGTGTTGGACCTTTCGGACTTACTATTAACGCAGGAGTAAAAGGTTATGTTATCAGCGTAAATACCTAATTGGTAACTGATGCCATGGAGGAAAGTCGTTGGTGAAGATCAGAAACAACACAGGTCCAATGATAGAGTTCTGGTGGAACACTCATTAATTTTAAATGGTCTAGAAGCGTGGCCATTCAACATGGCCTTTATTTGTTAAGAAAGACTGGATTAAGATAAATATTCGGCTAAACACAATAGCTCTTGAGTCGGTGAAGAAGGCATATTATTTGCCATTGTAGCCTGTCGGAACTCCCGTACATCAACAAAAACCGAAGTGCTCACCTCGACAATTATCCTTCCAATAACAGAAACTGGCGTGATTTTAGGCCGACTCCGTGCATCTACTTTCGAAACAAAAACCAAACCAATCAGAAAAAAATCCGCACAGCTTCAACTAACAGTACGTCTTCGAGCCTCTTCAACACTAAATAAACCGCCATCAATTCAACTCTTGGGTAAAATGCTCATCCAAGCTATCACAATCAACTGCTTATCCCTCGCCCATTTCGTAAGGAAACTCACTGAATACATTTACCTACTGAAGCCCACTGCCAACAACTGAAGTCTGCCACAGCAGCATCAAGAGTTCAATGTTAACAGCAACATCCAAGGCTACAATGCAATGAAAACCTTTACTATTACGATACGAGAATGCTCATACACGTGTATATTTTCATCATGTAATTTTTCGCTACAATTACAAGGCAATACAAAATCCTACGCGTTTTTCACTAATGTTTACTCAATACAAAGCTCATGAGCCACTCAAGTTAGAGGGTTACTGAAGGAGGTTGTTGTTGCACGAGTGGAAAGAGTAAAAGCTAAGAAGCGCAGTTTATGAGGATATGTAGGAAAGATAACGTTTAACCCTAAGATTGTAGTGGTCGGGAAAGCATCATCTTGGGAGTCGGTTCCATAAAGTAGTGTACTGTGGAAATAAGCTGTTCGACGGAATACAGAGAGAATAGTGATGGCTCGACCCAGTGTACGTACCATGGTGGGTTTTAGCTGTGAAGTTTAGAACTGGCAGAACGCGTAGAAAAGGTGATAGAATAGTGGAAACCTTGCGATATCTCATTTGTAGGAAAGGTTTTGCATGGTAGAAAATAATTCATTACCTATAAAGTCTCGACATCTATCAAAACTGTAAATTGAAAACTGGGCAGCACCAGCCAAGATATGACAGCAATATTCTATTTTCGGATACGATAGAATTTCGAGACGAACTCTTTGGTCATATCTGTATATTGACCGAGACGAAAAGCTTAATAAATCCCTTTCAAGATTTGCCTCAACTCTATTGTTGGGTTTTACCGATCGTCCATTTTCTGTTAGTGTGAGTTATGGTAACCTAGATGACATACTCGAACAAGGTTTTGTAGCAATCGTAAAAAATCTATGAAAGAATTTATTACAATTTGTTAAAATAAAACTTAATGACTATAATTTTCTCAATTAAAAAGAAATAAAGTTGGTTATACTTTTATAATTATATTTAAATGCAGTTTTCGCCAAATAACTGAAAGAATTATTTTCAAGCCGAAGACAGATTTGCAGGATAAGTATAAACCTGTTCTTTATAAATAGCAACCGTTCATTTTAAATATATTTTCACTAAAATCCTAAGAGCAGTAAAAGAATTTATTGTACATTATTTTCTGTGGTTAATTGTTTTTCTGTGAACTGACCAAGGTAGTTGCAAGGCAAATAACAGGGTTTGAACAGATAGATGAAGAAAATAAATCTGCACACGAGAGGGTGACCTTGAGTAAGATAATCTCGTAAACTGTTACATTTATAGTGTACCCAGTTCTTACACTTGGACTAAGTGAGGCTTGATAAATAATTTTATGACATTTACTTTGACTGAGATAATTGAGAAATTCCCACCAATACGAGTGGTTGGTCTTAGAGATTGTACAACCAAGTTAACGATTTTAAGGCAAACAGACTTTCCCCATAGAGAAGATAAATACACTACAATCTTCATATTCGCATATCCGGTGCCAAGTTAAACTCAACAACCCATTGTAAATAAGAAGAAGTAAAAGTCTTTAGAGAATTATTCTTGATAATGCGTCAGAACATCACAGAACAATTATTCAAGTTACTTCCTGTGAAATTAAGAACTTCCTTACAAACATCACATTGTATGACGAAATAGCGTACCAATTTCTTTTCATATGTGTCTATTTATATGATACAACAAAATTTTTGCAGAAAATCGACACGTATATCTAGAATTTAAATTGCTACGTGTTAAGTAACATTGTAGACTGGACTCTCTAGAACTGGGTGGAAGTCAGTATAGGAAAAAGACAACTTTGAATTCCATGACGCGGCAGCAGGAAACCACTCCATTATTTTTCCTGAGAACATTACGGCAAATGACAGATAATAAAGAAAAGGATGCCGTGAAAGCTACGTCTAGAAATAACATGACACTAGAAAAAATAAGATTTTTTAACATGGGCCTTTGTTGCTTTGACACAAGAGACAGAAACCTTCTTATGACAGCATAAAAGAGTGGTGACCAGCTCGAACTTGCACATAATAAGCTCTTTCCGTCGATTCGCAAGTTTTATAATATGAAAGGAATCGATAGAAAAGAGTTCCCACTTTTTTTATGTGTTTTAAGAATATATCAGACAACATGGACCTCTGAAAATGTAGTATTCAGATAGAACAAAATCTAGAGAAAAAGGTGGAACCAAATTTTTTTCTCAACCAACGTATTCAATTTTTTCAAACATACTTTTTACTGTCGTACATGTTCATGGAACACCCCCAACGTTGTGACTGGTTAAACTTTTTTCATTTTAAATTCATGTTTCACGTAGCATAATGTCTGCTGAAATCATAACTTTGGTAATAACACAAGAAGACCTCAAAAGTGCATTCCCAAAATCAATATTGGATGGAATTTAATTTGGAATTGTGCTTGAGCCTGTTTGCTTTCATTAAGCCATTTTCTGTTCGTGACGAAGCTCTTATGAAACATTGAAACCTGAAGTCATGCTTTCAAATTATCTTTGTTAATTTCTGACAATTAAAGAATCTGTCCCATAAAGTGCATGCATATTCTGGCTAACTTCTGCGATATTATTGTTTTTTCTAAACTCATAAAGCAACACATAGGAAAATCAAGTTTCTCTGTTAATTAAATCATACTTTGAGAAGATAATTTATTGTTTAAAATGATACGAATATATTTCAGCATTTATTGGTATCATTTAGGCATTTTACAATATCAAAAATATTGAAAAATTAACAAAATGTTAATTATGTTAAGAGGTTTTTCTTCCCTGTGCTTCTTCAGGATGTTGTTGATCATAGCTCTCCACACTTTCCTGTCCTTTTAGCTCTTAAAAAATTTGTCTTTTCGTTATCTCTCTTAGACTTTGCTCCACTGTCCATTTACTCAAGCTTGCTAGGTAGGTTATACGTTTTTTACCTTTGTCCCTCTGTCCTTCAGTATGTCTTTTGAGTATCAAATTTTCCAAGCCCTCTTTCCTTATCAGGTGCCTTAGTAATTTCAACTGTCTCCTCCTAATTCTAAGTATAAGTGTTATTTTTGTTTTCATTCTCTCTAAAACTTCGCCGTTGCTGACACGTTCAATCCATGGCATTCTCAGCATCCTTCGGTAGAACCACATCTCTACTACTTCATGTCTCTTCTTCACTTGTGAGGAGATTGTCAGGAATTCACTACCATATAGAACTGATATTACATAACAGTACAGTACTCTCCTCTTGGTTTCTAACGATTTTTTCTGTTTCTTAATACTCTGCTTAGCTTTTGAAAGGCATATTTCGCTACCCCAATGCACCTTCTTATTTCAGTGTCACACTATCCACATATTTAAATTTTTGTACTTGTTTGATTTCGATATTTCCAATTTGTAATTTTTATGTTGGGCTGTTCCTTTTTCGGTGTTTTCTGGCTGTTCATTGATAAGCAATTTTTAAAAAGTTTATATATTCTTTCTCGTGAAATTTTTAATTTATTTTAAAATTGTAACCATAGTTACTTGTTTTTCTCCTCATTTTGTCATAATCAATAAGTTAATCTCACAGACTGTTATTGTTGTAGTCATTCGACATACATTCTCTGCAAGTGTGGTCGTACTCGACTACGGTAAACTTCTTTAATAATAGAACAATTTTTTCTCTCCATTTTTTCCATTAACTATACGTTTTAATCTAAACAACATTAACATAATTTTAAATATAATTTTTCAGCAAAAAGTTTTTGATCGATAATATTCTGAAATCTAAGAGATAGCATTTAGTTATTCATTTATTTCTTCTAGCTTTTCTTTCATCTTATTGTTCTTTTTATAACAATGCTTTAAAACGATATATTTTCGACTGTGAAAGTAATCAATGTGAATAGGAAATAAAATATTAACCACCGAATTTACGCCATATCATTTATTTCCTATCGAGTAGCTGACGTTGCATAAGTAGTACGCCTAACCTTCCTGTATTATTGATGGAGAATTTTTTTTATTTTTATTTTTGACGATATTTTTCAGTAACACAAAATAAATATCATCCGACAATACTTGAATACTTACAGGAACAACGGTCTAGCCAATTTGGCTACACAGAACCCAAATTCATATAGCAATATTTACGCTATATTTTTGTTTACTATCCAGTAGGAATAGGAGAAATAGCATTCTTAAGTTTTCTTAATTATCATATAAATAAATTTCCATTATAATTTCATTTTTTATTTTGATTAGCTTTTCCTTTATTTTGTTGTTGCATTTTATCTCGGCTTAAACAACGTGAATCGGAAAAAATAACTGGAGATCAAATACAAAGTAGAAACCAAAATTAATAAGACACTTTTGCAATGCAAGCAGTTTTCTTAGCATTCAGTTTAAGTTTAGATTGCATTTGTTTGCACAGTGGATTTAGTTATGGTTTATTCAGGCACCTTTTTGCTAACTCATTATTGCAGTGTTATTGATAAAAATAAAATAAAATATTTTTTTTTGCATTTGTATCTCGGTAATAATATAAAAACTGAACGAGTAACTGTATGTCAGTTGGTATTTGAACGTACAAATAAAACCTCTGCACTGATGACTTAATTCCTTCTTTGATGAAACTAAGAGAATCAAACAACATTTAAACGTGAAGTAATGTTAGAACACTTGAAAGCCGTAATGTCTGATTATATTGCGAAAGAATTTGTCATGAAACGAAGAAAAGAGAATTAGAAGCAGAATAAGGAAATATATTTAGTTCTTTCAGAGGAATCGTTCAGAAAATGGCTGAAAGTAATATTTCCCAATTCCATTGACATGATTGTCTGGGTAAAGTTTCAGACGGAAATATTTCGCCAATTTCAAACTAAAGAATGAAATATTAGACGGTTTTGAGCATCCTCGTATGAATAGCGAAGAAATGATGACTTGAAGAATGTTAAACATGTTCTTCAGTAGCATACTGAGGCATTTGTAACTAAACCATTTTCATATATTTACCCAAATACCTCACAAGATATATCGATCCGTTATTTCTGCCCTCAAACATCATAAATAAATTTCAGAATATTTGAATCGAACCTGAACAATATGTATGTTTTTTTACTAATCAAAAGCTCAAATCATTTATTTTCAGGAAGAGTTTTGCTTTCAAGTGATTTTGTTTCAACTTTTCAGTGTACATTTGCGTGCGCGTTGTATAGTATTGACATGAAGAGTGTGCAGTACCAGTTTATTCAAAGGGGTCATTGTTACTGTCATAAAATAAGGTTTTATTTTAATATGAAGTTAAATTGCCAGCCTTTAAGCAATGTACCAGCAGAAACACATTTAAATATTATCGGAATGTTTTGCAGTTTAACTTTCCATCTTATTTGTGAATAAAGTAAAAATCGTCCATTTTCTTTTTTTGTTATTTTGCATAATTTCTGCCGATTAATGCAGAGTTGGATATTTCCCAAGGTCTGAATTTGATGACTGTCAAGTAATAACTCAAACTAAACTTTGGAAGTGATATGGAACAGTAAGCAAAAGAAAACATCAATCCAGATTCATCCATTTTTGAATTACTAAATCAATCGAAGAACAAACGAAATGTTTTTCTCTTTATCCTACTGAAGCCATCTTGAAATTATTAAGCGGAGCCCATAGAATTTTCTGCACGCTAACAAACAATGGCAAAAATGTTGAATATTTGAGCAGAATAATTATTTCACCATTAACTTTTTTTCATTTTCTACATTATTTTTCCGAATATTTTCTTTTAATACTTTTCGTGGTTAATTATCCAAAAGCATAACATTTCGATGCCAACATTCTTTATGCTGAGGGGTCGAACCTGGTCAGTATTTAGATAGGTGACCGTTTGGGAATACCAAGTGCTGTAAGCTTGGGTGTAATGGATAATGGAATTGTTAATCGAAGGGTTCGTTATATACACTTACACGCAAATACCATTGGGAAATGTATGAATAGATATATCCTCCCCCCCCCCGCTATGGCTTAATTAGTAGGACTTCTGTCGCTAAAACATTATTATAGAAAAATATTCTTACAATCTAAAAATATTTTCTGGCCTTAAATACCTTGTAAAGGGTTGATAAACAGTAGAAAACGTATGTAGTAGAAACGAAGTAAACAATTGAAATTCGAGCATCTTCCAGCGGTTCTGCCTTTAGTGTTTCTAATCACATAAATTAATGAAACAATTTGTTACCTGATCGCCTCAGAGTTTTACTCTTAGATATCTTCAAAATTGTCTTCTATTGGTTTGTTGCTGGTTTCAGGAAGGAAGAAATAAGAGGCGCCAGCTAAAATGCAAGCAAATCCCATCGTCAAAAGTGGTAAACTGTGACCCAAACTTCCAGCTGCAAGGGTTCGCTAAAGTAAACAGAAGAAATGAAGTTATTTTGCATGAATATTTAATAATAATAATCGCATTGAAATTATGCCGTTTATATTTTACTTTTGTTATAATAATCGTATAAACTGGTAATTCTGGTTAATAATATTTTAAGGAAAAACCCTAGAAAAAAGATTAGTGAAGAAAAGGTTTTTATCAGATCGGTGACATGGATTAAATAATACAATAATAGCGAATACATTATTAGTTCAGTGCGGCAATGTTTACAACTCAACGCTACAACTTGCGATCCACATTGTGACAACTGCTACTATATGAACAGGCCTTCTACTCATAGCGAATGAACGAGTCTATGTTCAATAAATCGTCTTTCTACACAATAAGTCGTCTTTCTACACAACACTTTTAATTTCAAGTAAAGTATACATGTAAGTAAATATCTGATAA
Source organism: Acanthosepion esculentum (assembly GCA_964036315.1). Classification (NCBI taxonomy): domain Eukaryota; kingdom Metazoa; phylum Mollusca; class Cephalopoda; order Sepiida; family Sepiidae; genus Acanthosepion; species Acanthosepion esculentum. Next base: position 25,746,617 of record OZ038495.1, on the reverse strand, counting down.
TCCATTAGCGGTTAGTAAATTATTTACAGAGGTACCTAGAATATATGCAGCTTTATACCAAGCAGGATAAATACTGAAAAAAATTACTCTTTTAATACCTTTGGGACACAGCAAAATAAGAGTGGTGAAGAATTTAATGATTGATCCTTATAAATTAATCCTTCATGTAGGAAAAATAAAGCAGTTAAACTCAGATAAAAAAATAGAAAAAATAATAAAAAACAAGCAGAATCAAAGTAAACACTTATTTTTGATTGAATTCTTTGTCTTCTCAAAATTGTGGTAAAATTCCACAGATTTGTTTTTAATTAGTTAAAATATAGAAAGGGGTATAAGACAAGGATGTGTCGTCTCACCAGATTTACTTAAGCTATACAGCGAAGTGATTCTGAGAGAATTAGAAGTCCTACCAGGATTCATTATTGGCGGCCACAATCGTAACGAAATAAGATAAGCAGATGACACAGCGTTGATAGCAGACATGAAAAGAAAACTACGCGAGAAGGTAGTGAAGGAAAAGGTTGCGAAAAGAAAGGATTAAACATCAACTGCAGGAAGACAGAATGCGTGGTTGTTATTAATAGGATGAATCGAAAATGTAAATTACGAATCGGAGATACCAAAATCAAAAAATACCTCTGAAGTATTTCAACAGAGGACGTAAAGTGCGACACTGAAAATCGGGATAGCGAAAGGTGCTTTCCAAAAGTTAAGCAGAGTATTGAGAAAAAGAAAAAAAAATTCGTTAGAAATAAAGGAAAGAGTACTGAATGTGATATCTGCCTTTCTGTATGGTAGTAAATGCCGGACAATGTCCTCAAAGACGAAGAAAAGACTTGAAGCAACAGAAATGTGGCTCTACAGAAGGATGCTGAGGATACCATGGAACAAACATGTGAGCAACAACGAAGTTTTAAAGAAAATGGAAACGAAAAAGAAACATATACTTAACGTCAAGAAGAAAGAGTTGAAATTTCTAGGACACATAATCAGGAAAGGGGGCTTGGCAAATCTGCTACTCACGGGACAGATTGAAGTCAAGAGCGACAGAAGAAAAGAACGCATAACATACTTTGTGAGCTTTGGTAAATGGATGACTGAACAGCGTTTAGGAGAAATAACAAAAAGACAACATTTATTTAGAGATACGAAGGAGAGGAAATTGTGGAGAGTCATGATCGTCTACGTCTTGAGGGTACAGAACACACAAGGAAGAAGAATCATTAGAATTTAGCCATAGTTAAATCGGGATTTATACCACAGACAGTTTTTCTGCTCAATGGAAGTTTGAATATCTAGGAAAAATGTTTTACGTATTTTGATGTGAGTTTGAAAAACCATCTCCAAAATTGAAATTATGAAGTCGCGACATAAAAGTTAAAATTAATTCGCCGGTGAGAAAGTTTGAAGAATTATAGAATTCTACGAAAAGAAATGCACGGCTCCCTCAACTAAGTATGTCTGTCATTTTTTAATTTATTAAAACTACGTACTGTCATTATTATGTAGGGTGATATCGTACCACCCAACGTAGCAAAAGTAGAGAGATATCCAAGTGCTCCATTTCTCACACAGGTAGGGTACAGTTCACAGGTGTGTAGATAGATAATACCATAAGAACCAGAGATGCACAATCTGCTTAAGAGAGCCAATGCTGTTTTATTCCGTTGAAAATCTGAATGAGAAAGCAAAAAAAAAAAATAAATCACATTTGAGAATTTGAGAATATCTAGCAAGCATTCGAAAATTATTTTTTTTCTGAAATCTCTTTCACAAAATAGCGATAAATTGTAGAAAACGACGGTTAAAATGACAAAATCAAAATTAAAATACGTAATTAAAAATAAACGTCATTGTGCATTTGCAATAATTTTATAGAACAAATATTTAATATAATAAACTTATATCTTACACAGAATTGATTGATTTGTTTTTACGGTTTATCAACCTTTTGCAGGTTATTTAAAACCAGCAAATAATTTTAAATTTTAAGATTTTTTGGAGATAATGATTTAGTGATATAAGTCTTACTAACTAACCAATAGCTTGGGGAGAAGAGGTGGATTCATATCTTTCCCTAGGGTATTTTCGCGTGAGTGTATATAACGAACATGACTGAAACTTAAACTTGGCTCTTTTTTTTTTTAAAGAAAGAATCTTTTATTTTAGTTTTAACCTCAAACTAATAGATTAAACTTAATATTTCCAATAAACAATATACTTTGTTGTATTTGGAATTGAATTTATATTGATTTGAATGATATTTTTATTATCGGTAAAACGCCCATATTGACAAATCTGTCAACAAAATGTAATTCTCTTTATTAAAAATTCTTGCAAAAGTAAAATATACTTTTCTGAAACTCTATTTGGGGAAGATTAGTTGATTTGAAGTTTAATCTGATTTGAAACAAATATTACTTCAAAAATCAAAAAAATTATTTTTAAAATATTGGGAGTCGTTGAATTGTAGAGAGCTTTTCATTTTCTTGTTAGTAAATACAGTCAATAATTGACTGCTACGAATTAATACAGAATTAAAAAAATTAGAAGTTTATAAATTATACTAATTGAAATTTAAAAAATTAAAAATAAAATAATTTCATTCATTTGTATATATACTCCTATTTTTTATAAGAGACTGTTTGTCATGGATACATTATAAACTTTTTCTTACTTAAGGTTACTAATTCTATAATCTAAAAGGTTATGTAGAGAAAAAGTTATAATCCGATCAATTTATTCAGAAATGTACATTTTTATAAAATGAGGCGTTTTACACTTGTTCAAAATTATAAGACCAGGGGTATAAATTGTTAGATCTAGGGTAATTCCAATGTTTTTAGTTCAGTTAGAGATTAGCAATCACTGCATAAAGGTGTCACCATGCCTAAAGCAAGCAAACTTACCGAAGTTGAGCATGCTCGAATTCTATATTTCCATAATCAAGGTTTGTCACAGCGGGCAATTGCAGCTAAGGTAAATCACAGTAAAACTGTGATTTGCAACTTTCTAAAGGACAGTGCGAATTATGGAAACGCAAAGTCTTGAGTAGAAGAATAAGACGGGTTGTTGTGAAAGCCAGTGGACTTTCTTCTATTCAAATTAAGCCACAGATGCCGATTGCAGTCCAGTAACCATCAGACGACACTTACAACAACAAGGCATGGTAAATAAAAAGCGCAAACAAATTCCTCGGCTGCTTCCACGTCACAAAGTGAACTGTTTAAGGTTTGGTCATGAATACCAAACATGGGACATTGAGAAGTTGAAGAAAGTCCTGTTTTCTGATGAGAAAAAATTCAATCTAGATGGTCCTGATGGCTTCCAATGATATTGGCATAACAGAAACATGCCTCCTGAAATTTTTTCCACACGTCATAGTGGTGGAGGGTCCCTAATGGTATGGGGTGCCTTTTCTTACAGAGGGACGGTAGAGCATCATTGGTGACGGAGGGCCATCATTTGTGTGGGGATAGATGGTTATTCCAACAGGATAATGCTGCAATCCATGCTGCATGCCGGGCCTTGACCTTTCTACAAGAAAATGGGGTCCATCTCTTGAGACATCCTGCTTGCTCACCGGACTTGAACCCAATTGAAAATGTTTGGGGATGGATGGCAAGAGATGTTTATCGAAATGGCAAACAATATTCAACAAAAAATGAACTTCGTGAAGCTATCTTCAGAAGCATGCCCCAAAGAATTTTTGAAGTCATCAAAACCAGTGAAGGTAGAACTCATTATTAAATTTGGTTGTTGAATGTTTTCGTTCACTTTTCGTACAATGTCGTAGAATTTTTGTCTCTGGTCTTATAATTTTGATCAAGTGTAAAACGCCTCATTTTATAAAAATGTCAGTTTCTCAATAAAATGTTCGGATTATAACTTTTTGTCTACATAGCCTTTTAGATTATAAAATTAGTAACCTTAAATAAGAAATGTTTAAAATTTTTCCATGAAAAAAACTCTTTTTAAAACATTTTTCAAGTAGTCTTAAATTTTTGATCAGGAGTGTAAATCCCTAATGTTTCATTAAAATCTGACAATTATCTGATTTTTACAAGAATTTCCAAATCTGTGTGTGTTGCATCACAAAAAGACGCTAAATTTTTCCAAACTAATTCATGGTCACCCGCTGTGTGTTATGATTCAGTATGTATGCAGTATAAGAAACATATATTTATGAGCATGAGTTTTTAAGTGTATCTGCAGACATGTATATTATAATATATAATTATTATGATATATATGTATTATCATATATGTATGTATGTGTATAATTTCAGACGTTTAAACAGTGATTTCTATCTTTTTAATCTCCAATCACATTGCAGCTGCCCTCCCCCATTTAAATTCTGCATAATGATTCCGTTTTCTGAATAAATAACCAAAATATCAAATAAGTTTACTTAGTATTCCTTCAAGATAAAATAAATATAAATCTTCGTTTGTAAAGAAAAATAAACCATTTTGTTTCTCTTACCATCAGGAGTATACATCAATGAAAAAATTATCATGATTCCGCAAATTCCTCCAATAGCCATAAAGGCAATGTACAATTTCTTCCTACCGATACGGTCCAATAAAACGACACACGTGAGATACGCAGGGATTTCCACGATAGCACCAAAGAAGAAATTCAGGAAGATGTTACCACTCAGATGTTCAGTATGTAGCACCATCCCAAAATATACAAAACTCACCACGAACCTATGAATATAGTTAAGAAAAAGATAAGTTGCTGAATGCAATTGAGATAAACCAAACCGTAGCATTGTTAATTTTAACGACTCCAAAACGAAACAGCTCTCTTTTTCACTATCTGATAGAACCCTTTTTACCTTCCACCAGCATTGCAGATGCTAACCTCAGGGAGAGTGACCTATTGCACCTTATTGTACTAATGTTTTCCGCTGACATGAAAATCTACCATTCGTCCTTGCTTTCAGTATTGCTGCCACATTTGGTCTGGTGCTCCTGCTATATATTTAGAGATTCTTGATAAAACCCAAAGAAGAATCTGCAATATTATTGATCCTGACCTGGCATCTCGGCTTCAGTCATTTTTCCACCGCCATAATCAGCTTCTCTGTGTCTTTTCTATAAATAATTTCATGGTACTTGTTCTGATGAACTTTCCTCTATGGTAATTAGACTTTATGAATTTAAGAGCATTACTAGATTGGCGGTAAGGTTTCATTATTTTACAATTGAAATGGCTACATGCAACGGTAAGTACTATATCGAACTTCTCGCTTGTGGAACTCTTTTCTGACTTCTTTCTTCCTAGTCAACTTTGATCTTCAAAAATTTAAACGCAATGTCAATAGTTATTTTATGTTTTCTCATCTCTTGTTCTTTTATTGTCCTCACACCGTAAAAGTATATTTTTCTCATATTCTGTTATATAGGAATAAAGTGTCGCTACCGACACTGGAGTTTGAACACAGATAACCAGAGAGCAAACATAGGCGATCCCATTTTGAATAAGTAGATCACGTAATGGTAAAGGAAATGTATATATGGGAATTAGCGGGACGTCTATACAGATCACTATTTCTATTCTATCCTCTATTACTATACGGATCGCTATTCTCTATACTGTTCACTATACTATTCTCTATACTGATCATTACACGGATTACTATTCGGTGGTAACTTTCGAGCAAGTAATATTGTTATTCGAAGGCGTCTGACACCAGTATTGTTCAACAGCGTTTCTATAGTTGTATCGGCGATTACAAAGTCTCTACTACAACGAGCATTGCGAAAGTGACAACGAGTATTCGTTGACATTACAAAAGTGGCAACAAATCTTCGTTGAAATCTCAAAATATTCTCTAACAATCAGTACCCCCCCTTGCATCATAATGCCTTTATTGCCTTGCTTGGGGTGAAATGATTAAAAAAAATACCAGGATTTTTGTAAAGTGAGTTCCATAATCAAAACAACTTTTCTACCAATACCAAAACAACCTACTATCAATGCTTTTAATTGAATCTCCTACAACATCTTTCACGAAATCACATTGTTTTTAATCTGTTGTTCACATTTTGATTACAGGATATCTAAATTTTATATTAGAAGAGCAAAAATGTATCGACTGAAATCTTTGCTGAAGACCATGCTTTACAATATATATAATTTAACAAACCTTCGCAATTAGTTATTCCTCATAACTATGAAAAGAAAACAACATAATAAGACAAACTCAAATTTATATTAACATTGAGCATAACTATTAAATACTGAATACATTAAAAGAAAATCCAGTTCTCCGTCTACTTTTCCAAATGGGACAATTTTGACAAAGACAGACAGGATATAACTTGTTTTCTATTTAATGTTTGCTAACTTGTATGACTTGCATTGCGCTTTTTATTCCTTTTTTATTGCCTTATCAAGACTCAGTAGTTGGCAAATAATATATTAATATTCGAAAGGTTTTAATGATTATTCGACATTAAAATGTATTTAAGTGTTAAAAACATACTATACTTACTAAAAACAAAATAGTAAGTTTCAATGCCACATGGGGAAAGTGGGGTGCCAATTTGCGAAAGTATACTTCATTTAACAGTCACAGTAAGGAATCCTAACTTTTATCTGTGCTCGAACAACCTTAAGCTGAATGACCCAGACTCATAACCAGAGAAAACAATGAAATTTAAGGAGAATCTTTTAATTTTTAATCCTAACTCAGATATTGTTACTTACTAAATCTAACTTTAACAGAAGACGACAAGTGAGAATCGAACTCATTCTTCTTCTATGTGTCTCGTACTTTGAGGACATAGGCGATCATGGCAAAATCCAAAACTTCCTATTCTTTGAGGCCCTTAGCAGTTTTTCTCCCTTTGGTAGGGCTTCCGCACCCAGTTCCGTCATACATTCACACAAGCACACCAGGTAAATGTCTTTCTGCCTCCCCCTATCTCTCATAAGTTTTCCAAGCCCCCTCCTCATTATATGTCTAAGGAAATGCAACAGTCTTTTCCTTATTCTGAGTATAAATGTTCCTTTTGTTAGTATTTTCTTTAAGGTTTCCTTATTGCTTACTGGCTCCGTCTGTCGAATTGTCAGTATCTTTCTGTAGAATTCCACATCTGCTGCCTTGAGTTTTCTCGTCATCTCACATTCACTGCCATATAAAAGGATTGATATCACATTGCAATCCAGCATTCTTTTATTTTTCTAACGATTTTTTTTCCTGTTGGAATGTTTCGTTCGTTAGTCCAATGAGTATTCGAAACTGTCTTGAATTTTCTATCCTTCGTTAGAACGCTTTCCAGATATTTAAACTTCTGCATCTGTTTGATGTTTATATCTCCAATTCGCATCTTCGGCTTTCCGTTTGCTAATGACCATATTTCAGTCTTCTTTCACTTGATGGTTTATCCTTTTTTGTTCGCCATCTTCTACCACCCTGTCGAGGTTCTGTAATTTCTTTTCCGAATCAGCCATCAACACAGTGTCATCTTCGTATCTCATGTTAAGATTACGCTCACCGACAATAAATCAGAGTATGGTCTCCAGTTCCCTGAGGATAGCGTCGCCGTAGAATTTGAATAAACCCGGGGAGAAGACAAATCCTTGTCTCACGCCCGTTTCTATTTTTCTATAACTAATTTATTTTTCTATCCGTATGCAGCCGGTGTTTTTACAGTATAAATTTTGGATTATTGAAATTGATCCTTGTGTCGTAACTTTTCAAATGCTTTCACGTAATTTATAAAACGTAAGTGCACCTCCTTCCGCATTTTTATTGCTCTCTCTCTCTTTGATTTAATTCTGATCATGAATATTGCATTTCTTATTGCAGTGTCCCTGAGAAAACCGTACTGCTTTTGTCCTATTTCCTCATTCTGCTTCGCGCTCTATTCATCAGGTTTTGCATCAGTTTGGTTATGTAGCTCATTAAATTTGTTGTCCTCTGGAGTTCGCATTCGTTTGCACCTGCTTACTTAGCTAATATTAGGAAGATGGATTTAGTGAGGTTCTCCGGTATGTGGCCACTTTCGTCTATTATTCTGGGATCTTGTCGATACTGAATTTTGTCTGAGGCTGAGTGGACTTCTGTTACAATCCCATCAGACCTTGCTGCTTTGTTCCGGTTCATTTTCTCCTGTGCTGATCTTACTCCATCTTTTAGTATTTCTCGCTCTATAGGGATTTTCCGCTGTAGGATTCTATCTGGCATCATGAAAAAAATTATTTGACGTATTTTCTCCACCTTTGGAGTATTTTCTCTTTTTTCTAGTATCCGTGATCCTTCCTTTCATAGTGTTAAAAGGACGGTTTTTCTAGTGACACAGTTTTTTTTAAAAACTGCCTTCACTCTTCGGTGACGTTTATTATGTAAACAGCGATGATTAGAATTGGAATAAAACCTAAACACATGATGAAAGTGAATTTATACACTTGAGAATTAACAACAAAAATAATAAACACTATTTATTTATTCGATTGTTTATGTACAGCATTCTAAAATCTAATAATTTACAACTGATGCAATGCAATATTTATCATTTAACAATTTAAAAATAAATAAATGTGAAAGCAAATTTTTTTAATAAAATTATAAACATTTACTAAGTTATTAAAATGTGAACCAACTATGAGGAAATCCTTATTATTTGCCATTTGATAAAGTTTGTATCAATTGGCAATTAGTCGATGTTTTGCCAACCATTCCAATAAATGTTTTTCCAACCAATCTAATAAATAAATACTGTTTATTATTTTATCCATGTTTGCCAAAAAAGTATAAATATAATAAAAAAGTCAGGATTACTAATTTTCGGCGATAATAAAATTTTTTTTAAACGTTTATGAATGACACCGAGTTACTCAACTTATCACAAAAAGCAATGCAATTATCAGGTGTCAATCAAGAGTGTTTCTATTTTCTATTTTCTTCCTTTTCCATCTTTATAATATTCAGGTTGGCGAGGAAACTACATAATGAATCTTTACAGACTTGGCCTTGTGCCAAACTAAAATAAACTTCGCAAGTATCTATAATGTACAACTAAAATAAATCTTACTAGATCTATCAAACGTTGATTGATTGGTTCATTTTCTACGGCTTATCAACACTTTGCAAGTTATTTAAAACTATAGATACACTGTAAGAATATTTTCGAGATAATATTGGTTTAGTGATACAAGTCTTATTAATTAACCCATAGCTTGGGGGAGAAGAAGTGGATTCATACCTTTCTCATGGGTATTTGCGCGTAAGTGAATATAACGAACCCAACGGGAATTGGAACTCGGCGCTCTGATCAACAATTTCGAGCCTTTATCCTTAAACATCACACGCACATCAAATCTTAAAGAACCAAGCGGTCACACATATATGTACTGGCAAGGTTCGATGATGCTTAACCACGTTGATCGTATGGGAACCGGTGTTTCAACGTGATTTTGCTGTACGCTTCAATGAAACGTTTTGTTTGATATCTTTAGTAAACATTTAAAAAATGTTTATATTTGAAACGACTTCAATACCATCAATTTTCTGCTGTATTAAAATACATGCAATTTTATAAACTTTTTGTTAAAGATATTTCAGACTTCTTAAACCAGAAATGGTGAAAATGGTGAATGAACCGTTTCCATACTGGAAGCATTCGGCATTCATTTAATATTCCTGTCAGTTGGAATTAATAAGGTATTTTTCTTAAAAGAGGTTTTCGGGAAATTAGACTTCTGAAATTCACTGTCAACTCTTCTAGTAATGGCGCCAGATTCCTTCCCAACCTGTTTTTGATAATATGAAATGTATAGTCTTGATAACATTATTTTCACTTCTAGTCTCTCACATGTGCTACCCATTTTATTGTTGCTACTGTTGGAAGTTTTTGTTATTTGGTAAAGCTCTTTGGGATTTTGTTACATCATTCTATAGAGCCTGATGAAGGATCAACTTCTCTGAAGGTTTATAGGATTTGAATAACATTGCGTGTCTGTATAATCAGATTTACGAAGAAAAAAGAAAATTTTCTTACCAGTTAAACATCAAGATGAGAGTTCTTTTTCGAAGTTTTGAAATCGTGAATATTTTCCAGAGCCTGACAGTCCGATCTTCGACCACCGATATTTCTATTTCGTCCGATTTGTAACTGAAATTGCGATTGTTAACTTCGGCCATTTTATTCAAAATTATTTCTGCTTCCTTTTCCTTTTTTACAGTTAGTAGCCAGCGTGGTGACTCTGGTAAAACCCTGAAATGAATAATAATAAGAATATATATAAGGTTGATATTCTCTTAAACAAACTTTTAGGACGTGACAACATGCGTCTCCATGATTCGGAAAGGGTATAATGTAGATTTAAAATGGTCAGAACAACCACATACTGGACGTTGTTCAGTTGGCTTTGGTTCAGCTATGTGAACACATGGAATAAGTACAAAGCTGTTGTATTAGAACGCAAAAAGTATAAAAACGAAACGCTGTCCAAACAAAAATGCTAGAACCTCAATCGAAGTCAAGATATGATTCTTATTGTCGAACCAATGATATCTGGTTCATTTGTAATTTTTCCAAAACCACTGGTGACGAGGTTATTATAATTAAACATACAAGAAAGTAATGAGGTTAAATAAAGCACACTATTAAGGATCCATTAATTTTTTTTTACAGTTATCAAATATCTACGACATAATACAGTAATTTATGAGACACTTTGATTGCATAAAGCGAAACATAGAAGCATGGATATATTCAAATTTTCCGTTTTATATTTTTAATTTCTATTCAGTATAACGCAGTCCTTAAGCCCCCCTCCTCTCTCTCCTTACACACATTAGTCCTGGGTATGACGATAAACTACATTCGGCAGCAAGGCCTCCGATCAGGAAATTGAAGGTTTTAAGAAGCATAGAAGCACCTCTTAATTGCTGATGTTCTCAGATATACCCTGACCTGGATGGTAGCACCTGTTAGTGCCCCAGCTATGGGCAAACAGGGAACACCAAAACAAAAACAACACACTATGATAGTATAAAAATACATTTTTATAATAAAATTACCAACAATTTTAAAGCAGACTTACTACAATAATTTTATAGCAAAATGACAAACAATACATTTTATCTGTAATCGAATACATCAATCTATGTTGAAAAAAAAAATAGCATTAAATAACCTATTGAAGGTTGATATGTCTGTAAACAAAACCGACCAACCAACCAACACACGCATACACCCATTCAGAAATGATTTAATAAAATGTCCAAGCAGTCATTCAAACACGTTGACTGTTCAGAAACAGAATACGGACAATGTATGGAATGTGTTGACTTAACTCTTACCAAAGGTAAAGCAATGCAACTGGTATTGTGGGTATAGAAACCAATAGAACAACCAATTTCCAGGTTCGGATGAAATACGCCAATATGCTAATAACGATGTATCCGGCGGTTAAATACAGTTGAACAATGATAGAGGCACACGTTCTGTTTTTCGTTGATGAAATTTCAGTTCCTGTTAAATACAAGATTAAAATAAGAAGCAAGAACAAAAAAATTCAGATTAGAAATTCTTAAGAAAATTAAAATATCGAAACCAGGTTTCAAAATATTTTAAAATCTATCGTGGATGCCAAATACAGAGCTATGTTTATCAAGTTAATCCCTCAGTCCATCCGTTACTTTTAGTCAATTCGAGACCTACTTCGTGCTTCATAGCCGTGGCCTTAAACTTAGCTTGTATAAACATTTATAATTTATATCATTATTTATTTTATTTAAGCTGCAGATAAGAAATACTGAAATCTCAGTCAACCGAATCTGATTCAGCGGTTTTAATCGCTTCCCTAATATTCCATTGGACCTTATGATAAGCGAAATAGCCGTGTGTTTGTCGTTAACAACGGTCATTTTTTATGCCGGGCGTCCTTATTTGAACGTCTAATGTCTTTTATTATATCTATGTTCTTATAAAATATGTGATACTTTCATGATATAACTTCTGACTCTTCTATTTGATCTTCATTTTTCTGGGGTTTTATGCATTTTTCAGTTATAAGACTGATTCTGAAATACGTTACCGAATATTTATTAATGTACTCGACTGTTCTGTTTATGGAAATACAGTTCGTTTATTTCAAATATATAAAGCTTTTTTTTTTAGAAACAGTTCTTTGCAATGATATACTGACCTGCTATCAGGGCCTAAGAATAAGCTGACTGTATCCTCTGCTGAGAAGTATGATCCCCCCCCACCCCAAAGTGGTCATTTGTTGGTCATGTGCGGTAACCAGTGATACCTGGGTTGGGGTCTTGGTGTTTGCGTGGTCGATTATCCTGCAGACTAAGTGGTTATGTCAATTGCAATTGGACTTGTGTATATGTATGTGTCGGGGGTGAACCGACGTTCGGGGGACTCGATCCGATAAATCGGCTGGACACACAAATTCTTAAAACACACACACACACACACACACACACACACACACACACACACACACACACACACACACACACACACACACACACACCACAGTCCTATTTTCTGATATATATTTATTGACTGATGGACAATCGGTTCGAAAGGTATAAAACTTGGACCTGCTTGCAAAACGTGGGCAGAGTAGCTATGTGGTTGGAGTTTTTCTTGAACACGAGTATATTTACCTATATCCCTGAGATGAGGTATTATGATTATTTACATTATTTGAACTGTTATCCTAATCTTCATTGCCATATTCACAACGTTTTGGCCGTTGTACGCTCTGGTCTTCTTCTGGTGATTGGAATTTCGAACCGGACTCTTTGTTTCGTCCACGGGGGTAGATTGTTTTTATACTAAAACTTAAGGAATCATATGCTAGGCTACAAAATCTCCTAAGCTGACCAAGCATAGAAATGAATACAATACAGGAACCAGTAATAAGGAGTGCTAGAGAAAAGCAATGAATAACATAAAAAAATTGCAGTATAAGCTCTGGTAAAAAATGCAATAATAATAACAAAAATTGCAATATGGGCACTGGTAAAAATGGTTGCTGAGATATTAGGTTTATAAGTCCAAAAAACTCATACACAGATATCAAGGACACCTGGCCCAGTGGATAAAGACATTGGTTACGTCCAGTGACTTGACCCAAAGAGTTGTGAGTTCAGTATCAGGCCACAGCAGTGGTCTGGTATTGAACACACAACCAAAAATTGGAGAGGTGAATTAAAAGGAAATAACTGAGACATGGCATTCCAATCACCTGAAGCAGGTCAGTGCAACGTGAATATGGCAATGAAGATGTCCGAATAATGTAAATAATATGAGTATATTATCTGTGTATTCATGTCAAGGAGAATGGATTTCCATCTTGATATTTCCCAATATTATGGCAGATAGGGAGCACAAGTGAAAATGTTAACCACCCACTGTGAAAGGGCGAGGCTCTCAGAGTTCTTAAGATTTCTGATGTTAGAGTCTGTGAATAGTAATCCCCTGTCAAGCCTATCACCATCCATAATTGAAAAAATATATATCTTCTAGATTGACCTAAAAACTGGGAATAAGATGGTTAAAGTGGATAAAAAGAAGAAAATGAAGAAATTGTTGAGAATTGACACACATTCAATAACATAAAAATAAGAATATATCACGACCAAGCACTAAAAGCAAGGAAGGTCATAATGAGAAGCCCTGAACTCTTTGCTCTCGAAAGAAAATTAAAACGGTTCAAAAATGTCAAGGGCTTATTGGCCTTAAAAGAATAAACATAAAATTGAATGCAAACGAATTCAAATACGTACGTACTTATCGTGAAGACCACCTAAATACAGAAAAAAAAAGAAAAGAAACGTGTCACTTCATAGTGAGATGTCTAGGGAAAGATAGACTGACAGAGTCTATCCTTTTACAAGCGGGTTTGGAATTCGATTTTTCTCCTCCCAGACTGTTTACTACCACAAAAGAGCTCAGCTAGCCCTGAAATTTATCACATAACTGAGGGGAGAAGAGATGGATTCATACCAGGCGAAAATGAATGTGAGTAACTCGGGCGTAATTCAAGCCATGTTCACCGATTTCCCTTCCCAACTTGCTAACCATTACGCTATCCGTAAATCCTTTGAAGTTGCTACAAATGTCTGAAAGATGTGCATTACGTCATCAAAGTGTGAGAGATATAGGCAAAAGGACCCCAACCACTGTGATGGAGAATGCAACGAGGAAATTGAATGCGCTGTCATGGAGATCACCCGGTATACGCACGAATGTGTTAAATCTGGAGAAGAAATAAAACCATAGGTGATATACAAAAGTGACGTGCCATTTCCAAGGGTATGAAGGATGGTATGTATGACATGTCTACCCAAAGGAGACATGTAATACATGAGTGTTCTGTAAAGCTGATCAACTGCAAACAGGGCCGGAAAGCCTGATAAATCCAAGGCAATCATTAAGAGAATACTAAAATTAGAACTAGATCAATGACTAACATTTATAAAAGAAATAATTCCATCCCTGGGGTAAAGGGAAACCGCGTTCACTTCTAATCAACACATAACGGAATCCGTCAAAACCCTAAAACCACAAATCATTCCAACAAATCAAAAAGAAACAAAACATGTCCCCAACACATTCGTAGTTAAGAAACCCTTTTAACAACACGTTTAAATCATATACCAAACAAAAATCCGGCAAACAGAGATCACAAAGTTCTCTAATTTCACAACTTTATTCTATTCAAGTGACTTCTCTGTGAATGACTCCAAAAATATTACCAAAGAGGCAAAGACCTCTTAACCAAAGATCACAAAATAAACCACGTCAACGATCCTTCTCAAAGCCAATGAAACAGAAGACACCATAAACCCTAAAAATTCAGCAAATTTGAAAAAAATACAAAAAGAAGTCAATCATTCACCTAAAGAATTCAACCAAATCAAAACATCCTAATATATAACTTCTCATTGTTTACACTATTTATATTTGGACTATTGTTCTCATTTCGGCGATAGTCTGATTATGTATAGTGTGAATAATGATAACTCTGCATGCAACAGATTCAGACATAAATAACTCTTATACAATATTATGACCTATAAAATCATTCAATGTAAACCCATGAGAAAAGAAGTAATTTACGTTTTTAATCATTCTTCACAAATTGAAATCACTTCACTTGGGTATCACACGTAAATTCAATCTGGATGTTTCTCTATTGCTTTGACAGCTGATACTATTTTCTCATTGAAAGCCGATGTGGGGGGTGCAATATAATAATAACAATTGTCTAATGATAGCGGCTCAGAATGAGAAACCGAAGAGCCGAATTTGAATTCCAGTCGAGATCATTACATTTAATACCATTGGGAAAAGTATGAAACCATCTCCTCGCCCTCAGCTATCAAGAACAACTCTACAGAATTATCTATGGTGAAAATTATTGTTTCGTTATAATTAATACGTTAATTTCCATAAATAAAGATTTAGTTAGGTTGTTAGCATACATTGGTTAGGATACAGATTGTGAATTCTAAAGGGACATTCTTTGTATAACTCACTTGCGTACACCGAGACAAAAATTCTTATTTCATTATAGGAAAAGGTGGCACCTATTTTGTAGACGAGAAAAGTGTTTTGTTCGCAAGAGAACAAGGTTTTGGCGTTTGAGTTGATAGTCTTGGAGCTAAGAATTTGAATGCTAATTTTCAAAACAGGAAGATCAGCCTAACGGACATTTTTCCAATCTTATTTTCTCTCCAATTTAGCCTTGTGACAAAATAAGTTTTGTCCATAATAAAACAAGATGGAGATCGTCGCAATTGTCAGTTTTCAAGTGACCGAATTGTATTATATCTTCAGACGAGAAAGATTTTCGTTGATTGAAATGAAAGAAAAATGTCTTACCAAACACAACTGATGATATATAGGAGAGAGCACTTCCAACAGCTGACAAAAAACGAAGAATGAGAATCATATTGATGTCCATAATTTGCGAATATAGAATTCCAGTTACACCTTCAAGCATGAGTGCAGCAATAATGACAGTCTTGCGTCCATATCTGGGAAAGTCAAAAGGTTGCATGTAAGCCAAAAGAAGCTAAACAAAGAAAATATTTGATATTCAAACTTATGTTGATACATTTCTGGCTGAATTCCTGGGATGAGGCTTTATCCATATTTACACTATTTACATGTGAAGTATTATCCTCATTTTTGTTGTTGCGATCACGTTTCGGCCGTTATGGCCTCCGGCTTTTATCAAATGTATTTCGATCAGTTCAGAATACCCAGTAGGTTACCCGGATCAATATACACTCGATGAAGACCGAAGAGCCCAACGGACGAAATGCTGTGAAAATAACAATAAAGATGAGGACAATAGTCCGTATGTAAATAGTGTAAATAATGTTGATACATTCCATAAGAAATGAAATTAAGATGCTTATGTATGTTTTCAAAATATAAATTTATACGTACAATAAAATAAAAACTTAATTTTTGATACTTTTATCTTTATGGTTAGCAAGGATGTCTCAGAGAAAATTCCAGTATTTTAGCCTGGAATCGGACTAAGTAAATAACTAGAAGAAGCCTCGTAACTGTGATAATTAGGCATTTCAAACAATTATCAGAGGTCATTGTTCAAACCCAGGTGAAAGCCAATAATTCAAATGATGATTTTAAAGGCAACTGGGCTGGCAGATCCTCTGACCTTGGAAGATTATTTCAATTCAGTGTTCTTGTTCGCTCCGTTTCACCGGTTTGTGTTTTTGATGTACTAAAATAAATAATATTACTTTGTAATGAAGGTAATATATAATAAAGACTATGTCAGTGACATCGAGAAAATGAAAAATTAATTTATACGTTAAGATGAACAACAAAGTTAATATTTTGTAAAAAGTGTCGATCAAAAGCTACGAAATAATTGGCGCACTTTGCACACGCATACAAACGCGCGCACAATACACTGGTGCGTGTGTCTCGGCAGTAGTCTTTCCCCTAATAAAAACCTGACGACAAATGAGGAATTGTTTTTTTTCTTCTATAAACATTGTTCGCATAAAAGAGAATGTTTGAATACAATAAATGTAAATATTGTCCGCATACTTATGGCGTGGCACTTTCACGCATACCTCTGATTATCAATCGATCTTTTTTTGCGATGCCCGACCTCCACATTGGCAAAATACACCTAAACTCGCCACTGAGAATTTATAAGTTATTATGACGGGCAGACAAAAATAAGAAGAATATTCTCTGAATGTATACTTACCTATCAGGAAGCCAACCACAACATAGCATAGCGAAGAAATCTCCAAGAAAATATACAGTATATATTTGATGAGCAAGCCATTCCTTGGCACACACTAAATTAGACTAAAAAAAAAGTAAAACAACGAATAAATGTTATCAGAATTAACAGTATAAATGGACATTTTACAAAACATGAAAATAGATTTATGATTGTATTTGAATTAATATATTGATAAAATAATATTGAAAAATGATGAAAATAAAATTCTATGTAATCCCGTCAGCAATTAAATGTAATCCCGTCAGACATTTCTGAAAAGAGATCGACTATTATGGAGATTGTAGGATTACGTAACCTTCAATTTGGGAACATTCAATGAATGAACATAATAATAGCACCAGATATTAAAGTTAGTTCATGTTAAAGTTCGACTATCTTTTATATTTATCATGTATGCTTTCTTTATGTCATTTAGGGAAAAAAGGTTTCATGCCTAACTCATGTCATTCAAATTAGAAGAAAAGAGTAAGGGTAAAATATGAGTAGAGTTGGTCAGATAATGACTAAAATCTCACACGGTTGGAAATTGTGTTTAGAGAACATCTTTTACGAATTGATGCAGAATTGATTGATTTTTTACAACTTATCAACCCTTTGTGGGTTATTTAAATTGGAAACATATTCTGGATAATAGTGATATTATTATTATTATTATTATTAATAATAATAATTTTCTTTTTGCAAATGAATATTCATTAACAATTTTCTCAGAACGTCCTGGGTACGACATTAAACTGCATCCAACAGCAAGGCCTCTGATCAGGAGGTTTTGAGGAAGCGTGGAACCACCTCTTAATTGCTGGTGTTCCCAGGTCCACCCTGACCCGGGGTGGTAGCACCTGTTGGGGTCCCAGCTATGGGAAAAGAGTGAACTTCCAGGTTTTTTCCAGCACATTGAAAGAATGATGTTGCCAACTACACTTTTTTGAAACAATGATGTTGCCAACTATACTTTTCTAAAACAATGATGTTGCCAACTATACTTTTTTGAAACAATGATGTTGCCAGCTATTTTGAAACAATGATGTTGCCAGCTATTTTGAAACAATGATGTTGCTAACGTTATCCTTAAATTGCGTTTGCAAAGTATATATATTTAGTAAATATGTGGAAACTGGATCTGGCATTAAATAACCCATAGTGGTTGATATGCCATAAAACCCCAAACAATCAACCAATTTTCTCAGATATAAGGCCTAGTATTTAAACCATAGCTATGGAGAGGAGATGGATCCATACCTTTCCTTTGGTATTAAAAACGATACAGAAAAAAAAAATTTAATACTTTCCATTAGATGATCGGAAAATGTCAAAGGTTAGAATCGTACCTCTTGGCGCATTTGAAACCATGGTAAAATCACAAGAGGCAAGATCTGAGAAAACAAGAATTTGTTCAGATCACTTTTTGCTTGAGGTTTTTTGCATACTGAGAAAGATGCTACAGAAGCTTTCTGTCACTCAGTCTCCAGTGATAACAACTTCACATCTGGTAAAAATACATGACATTCGTCCTTCCTTTGAATATTGTTGCCATATGTGGTCTGGTGATCCTGCTATATATTTAGTGATCCTTGATAAAATCCAAAGAAGAAGAAGAAGAATCAGCAATGTTATTGGTTCTGACCTGACATCTCAGCTTCAGTCACTTTCCCACCGACGTAACGTAGCTTCTCTGTGACTTTTCTATAAACAACTTCATGGCAATTGTTCCAAGGAACTTTCCTCTATGGTACATAGACTTTATGAATTTAAGCGTAGTACTAGATTAGCGACAATGTCTGATCATTTTATAGTTGAAATGACTACATGTAAACATAAGTTCTATGCTAATAATTTCTTCTATAGTACTTGTGGAACTCTCTTCCGGTTCCATGCTTTCCAGTCAACTTTGATCTTCAAAATTTTAAATTCAATGTCAATAGTTATCTTCTGCCTTCTTAATTCCTGTTCTTTTATTGTTCTCTCTCCTTAGTGTTTTTATTTTTTCATTTTCGCTAATACTCAGTAACCCTTACGTCTTAATAGCTTTATATTACCTTGCTTGGGGCAAAATGATTAAAAAAAATATAATAAAATGAAATGCGTATAAAATACTCTATGGTGAATATATCGAGGAATTAAGAAAAACTCAATTTAACTATCTTCCAATTTACCATAGTTATTTCCTAAATTTCGTTCAGTCAGGCAGAGGGTCATAGCAGTGAGATACCAAGCAAGTCTTTATTATACTCACTATGTCCTCGTATTTGTAACCTATTTCTAAAGCAATGAGATATCTTTATACATAATAGCTGCCTTTGTATTATGTTTTATAAGGTATAAATATGTTGGCTGAAGTTATTCTTATTCAAGAATCAACCAGTGTAAGATATTTGTTATTTGATATATTGTGAAACGAAAATTATTTAGTCCGAACACTTCACTATTTCACAAAAGTTGGAAATGTTTAAATTTAACAAAAAAGGATAGCGAAGACTATATAGCATTCGCTTCCGTAGTAAACAAACACTGCGATGACTTTAAGTTATTTGAACTCAGCCCTGACAATTTTAAATGCTTGATATTCGTCCAAGGCCTGGTTTCGACTAAAGATGTGGAGATCAGACGGAGAATTCTAACAAAACCTGAGAGTGAACCAGAATTGACGCTACAAAAATTGGCTGAGGACCGTCAGAGATGTATAAGCGTAAAAAATGACTCGAAAGATATCGAAGAGTCTGGCGTCGCTCACATACGAAAAGTACAACGACAAACACATTTTTCTCCCTCCTCAAACCAAACAAATTATTTTACTACAAAAAGTCAAATGAAACCTCAGAAGAAACCACCATCCAGTCCATGCTATTGCTGTGGGACTTTGCATTGGTACAAAGATTGTCCATACCGGTATAAGACTTGTCTGTCGTGCAATAAAGTGGGACAAAGAAAGAAAACAAAAGGCGAGTAAGAGTGACTAGAACTGACCAAGCGGACGGGATAAATATACGAAAATACGTACAAGTAGAAATGTTAAACAAAAAATCAGATTACAATTAGATTCCGGATCAGATTTAACCATTACAGACGTGGAAGAAATTAAACAAACCGATCATGTTGAGAACAGATAAAAAATCCAGGTCGGTAACAGGAAGAAAAATCAAATTTGACGGGGAGATTATCACAAATGTGACGTTCAACGGGATGACCAAGAAATTAAAGATGTATGTTCTAAAAAATACGGAAAATTTATTTGAAACTGACTGGATGCAGAAATTTGACCTCTGGGATTTACCGATAAATACGTTCTGCCAAAAAGTGGAAAGGTTATCGACCAAGGCAGAGAAATTGAAGGAGAAATTAAAGGAGAGTTTCCCCAACGTATTTTCAGCCGGCCTCGGGAGATGTAGAAAAATGGCGGCCAAAATCGAACTAAAAGAAAATGTACAACCCATTTTCAAGAAGAAAAGAAACGTACCTTTCGCATCATTAGAAAAAATAGACGAAGAGTTGGATAGACTCGTGAAAACCGGTATATTGACAAAGGTGGAATATAGTCAATAGGCCGCACCTACGGTTTACGTGAAAAAGAAATCGGGTGAGATACGAGTATGCGCTGATTTCTCGACAGGATTGAATGCAGCGATTAGGGATTATCACTATCCTCTCCCTAGTCCAGAGGAAGTTTTCACAAAGTTGAACGGAGGAAAATGTTTCTCAAAGATAGACTTGAGCGAAGCATACCTACAAGTACTAGTAGATGAGGAAAGCTGGAGGTTGTTGTGCATAAACACACATAAAGGGTTATATAAGTTCCAGAGATTACCATTCGGGATCAAGGTCGCGCCGGCGATATTTCAGCAAATAATGGACACTATGCTAGGTGGACTGGATTTCACGATCGCATACTTTGATGACATCCTGATAAATAGTAAAAATATTGAACAACACTGGAAACACGTTCAAGAAGTTTTCAGGCAGATACAAAATTACGGTTTTAAGGTAAAGGAAAATAAATGTGACTTCTTTATAAAGGAGATAAAATATCTGGGCCATTTTATTGACGAATAAGGAAGAAGACCAGGCCCAGAAAGAGCCACGGTAATAAAAAAAATGCCGGTTCCCAAAAATTTAGCCGAGTTACAAAGCTTATGGGTTTAGTAAATTATTATCAAGAATTTATTCCTAACATGCACAAATTATGCGCACCCCTAAACGAACTGTTGAATAAGGGAAAAGTTTGGGAATGGTCATATGAATGTCAGAAAACTTTCGACAAAATCATTAAGACTCTAACAGCAGATTTATTTTTAGCGCATTATGATCCAAAATTGGAAATAATAGTCGCGAGTGACGCGAGTGTCTATGGTGTTGGGGCATGTATACTTCATAAAATGCTGGATGGGACACTAAAACCCATCGCGCATGCGTCAAGAAATCTGCTACCAGTCGAACAAAATTACTCGCAAATCGAAAAAGAAGGGCTGGGGATTATTTTTGCGGTTACGAGATTCCACAGATATATTTACGGTAGATTTTTCACCTTACAGACGGACCACAATCCGTTATTGACAATATTTGGAGCAAAGAAAGGTCTACCTGTCTACACTGCTAATAGATTGCTAAAATGGGGGACGATTTTATTAAACTATAACTTTAAATTGGAGTATCTTCCATCAAACAAAATCGAGGCCATTAGAAGATTCCGTAATTGCAGCTCTACGATATGAGGAAGATATTAGAACATCATTATGTAGTACAATTCGAGACCCCCCCAGTAACATTACAGGAAATAAGAAACGAATCAGTGAATGACGAAATTATAAAGGAAACGAAAACAAAAATTGTAGGAAAAGATAAGCATATATCAGACAGTTTTTCGTTATGTGATAATGTTCTGCTATATAATGAAAGAGTAGTAACCCCGAAAACGCTACAAGGGCGAATCCTCAAGGATTTTCACATGGGCCACCCAGAAAAGAACAGGATGAAATCCTTAATGCGAAATTACGTGTACTGGACAAACATGGATCAAGATATTATACATATGGTGGACAAATGCAAGGGCTGTTCCTTAGCACCCAAGGCACCTCCGATCCTAAGACCTAAGACAGATCGACCGTGGTCGAGAATCCATGTAGATTTCGCAGGTCCATTAGAGGGTTTCTACTACTTGATTGTAGTAGACAGTTACAGCAAATGTCCGGAAGTATTTCGCTGTAGAAAACCTACTTCTGAGACTACAATAAATTGCCTTCACGAGCTGCTTGCTCTGTTTCGGAGTGGTTGATGGTTTAGTCACCGATAATGGAACACAATTTACATCTGCGGATTTTCAAGAATTTTGTGAAACTTTTCAGGTGAAACACATCAAATCCCCGCCATATCACCCAAGATCAAACGGGCAAGCGGAGAGGTTTGTAGATACATTAAAAAGAGCACTAAGGAAAGCTTATGACGTACCAACAGAAAAGGCTTTACAACAATTCTTGCAAGTGTATAGAATTACACCGAACAGTACTACACCATCGGCATTATCGCCGGTGGAAGTAATGTTCGCCCGAAAAATTAGATCGGTATTCGACAAATTACTGCCAAAACAGACAAAGCAATCACCAATGTCGTTTGTACCAAAAAGAAAATTTAACCCAGGGGAGAAATCTTTTTTTAAATGTTCAAAAACAACACATCCTATTGGGAGCCAGGTACAATAGAGAAACAAATCGGGAACGTGATTTACATAATTCAGGGTCCGAAGTTCTCGCATAAAAGGCATTTAAATCAGATCAGAAAGAGGCTGTTAGAGGATTCTAACGGTCTACCTCAGGAAGAGGAGGAAGTAATGGACACAATATTTGACACATTCAATATGTAGAGGCCTCAAGAAATTTCAGAACCGCGGAAATCAAGCAGAAAAAAAACATGTACAGAGCCTTTGATGATTAATCCGAAGAGGAAAAAATATTAAAGACCCCTGCGAGGTAAAAGCTTGGGAGGGGGGTGTTATGGGTCCTTACCTATAACTACAGAATGAACTCTTCCTAACACTATGTATACTACGCCTCTCAAGAGAGAGGGACGAATCGAGTCGAGCCGATAGTAGTTCACTCCAAACCAGACTGACAGTCATACTAACACCTTCCACATCTTGTATTATTATTCCGTGTAATATATCTTCGTTATTTCTACTCTTGTATTAGTGTTGTTCTTCCTTGGTCCTAACCTGGACCATAACAGATCGCGAGAAACTTGATCGTATACCCACTAATTTCCCTCATGTAGTCACAGGATTATATTTAAGGATACCTAGATTAAGCGGAAGGATAGATGATGGCGGTTATTAGTCTAATTGTGATTCTATCTCGGACAGGGAAACTTAAATATATTAATGATACTTACGTCACTGGTCAAAGATGTTTGAAATATTGATTTGTCATAGACCCAAGAAGTACAATTAGTCAGCGTCTGGTTTCTGATTACACCTTTGTTGACATAAATATGACATTTACTGTACACGGGTTTCCCATCCACTATCTCTTCAGGTATGTATTTTTTAATAAGCTTTGCGTGGGCTTCGCTTTGAACTTGGTAAGTGTCGTTTGTCAGTTCAGGAATAGCACATCTTTATAAAAAATTAAAAAAAATGATATTTTAATAATAATAATAATGATAATATATTCATAAAGCAATCTTCTTCTCCTGCCCAGGAAGCAGCAAACTAACTTCTAACTACCAAGCCTGAAATTTCTGTGATTTAAGCAGAAGCGCACCGAGAGGTCATTGGTGAAATCACACCTCTAAATGACCATGATGACATTCTGTTGAACGAAAGTTTGAACCAGTACCTTTTTATGACAACCATTTTTAATGACAGACGATCGCTACATTTATTCTTCTTGTGATAGGGGCATTGGGTATGATATAGAAGGGTACCGAAAATCATGTGAGTAAAATTCCTGGACACATCAGTATCTCAGAGCTACAGAAGATTACATTGTGCGGAACTGTACATACCACCCGGAAAACCTTCTCCATCTAAACGAAACGTCGTAAATGTGAATAGATAACTCACTTTTACTTATAGACCCCAGTGGGGACTTGGTAATTAGGCATGACAAGATGATATCGCAAAATAATAATAATAATAATAATAATAATAATGATAATAATAATAATAATAATAATAATAATAATAACTGCAATGGATAAGAACATTAACAAGATCTTTGCTAGCTTCTGTTTACAAGAGATGAAAAATAGCACTGTGCGGAATTGTGTGGCCACTATCAGACCTACTCTATTGTCGAATTGTTTGGGTTAAATGTTGAATAAATTAATTCAACTTGTGGTAGATACCAGTTACTCAACGCGATGTCGTTTGTGCTGCACCTAAATGTCCTCTATGCAACTACCATACTCTCTGAGTAGGTTGGGTCAGAATAATAATAATAGCAGACCCATAAGACTAAATGATAAAAATAAATGATTTCTTGTTAGAGGAATAAGATTCAGAATTGACCATGTGGCTATTTCTTAAGATCACGTTTTTCACTTTATAGCCTAACAAAAAAAGCTGAAATTGGATGCAAATCAGTTGAAAGCTGATACTATTCATAACTAGATTTATGTATCAAGAAAGCGAGAAAATAAGAATAAAAGTGTTCATTTGTTTGATTTTGCCTTTCAACTGACGATTTAAGTTTACAATTTATCCAAACCGACCAGTGGGAAACTTTAACTATGAGTTTTACACAACGAGATAAAAGTCACAGCCTCGTCGAAAATGACACAATAAATGTAAGAATTGAAAATTACTTTACCTGTGTTTTATGTCAGGAACGAGGAAAATCATACAGCCGATTTGTAACCCATTAAACATAGTAGCGATATACAATAGATTGAGCATAAATATTTGGTAACGCCCACATCCACCAACAGCTTTGATGACTTTTTCGTACTTCATACTTTACTTGAGATTTATCTAACTTATTTCTAAACCCCCCAAACTAATGCCTTTGCAGATAAGTCGCTTATTTAATAAATACAAACATTGGAAATGTGTGGGCGAATCTATGTATGTCGTTTTTCGGTCATCAAGTAACTTAATGTATAAAACCGTCACATATTAGTGACGAACGATAAGGTTTAACCAATCAGTTTGTGCCTATGAACTAATCAGCAGCAGCATCAATATTCGTAGAAATTACACGAACTAGTTTCGGAGGTTATTACGATTGTAGTGAATCAAATATTAACTGGGTGATATGCATATTTGCCATTGTGACATACTAATTTGTGTTACACATATTCATCAAAAACATTATTATCAACAAGATTAACATGTTTAGATTAAACTCATAATGTTATATATAATTACAATCACACTGATGCATCAAGAAAAAGCTAAGAAGATAAATATTGTTTGTATGAATCCTATATATATATATATATATATATGATAAATGACGAAAATATAATTTTGGGTGTGTTATCACTATCAATATCAAGGATAGGGCGTATGTAAATATAAAAATATGGCCTGTTCATTGCGTTCAAGCATGAAACTGTTTATTGACACTCTGTGTCGACATGAATGTCTGCTTATATATATATATATATATATATATATATATATATATATATATATATATATATATGCTTGTTTTTTACTCTCACCTTTTTTCTCTATATACACTTGTTGCATAGGCCCCTGGTGGAAATGGTTTCATCTCGTCTTCTCTCGGCCGGCGATCGCTAATTTTTTTGGTTCAGCAATTAAAGACTTCAAACACAGAGAATTTAATTTTAACTGGGGAGTCGTTTCTACATCGCTTGACGGGTAAGAACCAACTCGCCGAACCCTTTCTCCTATCTATCTTTTCCATACTAGTTCAGACAATCAAAATCGACTTCCCTATTATGGCTCACATCTGACCCCGAATGTCAACCTCCGGAATTCGGAGCCAAGATACACTTCTTCTAAATATAATAGTCTGTATTATTTAACGCTATCGCTTTTTATCATTCACACTCTCTGTTTTCTCTACCAATCTTTATATTCTATCAGGTAACGAAAAAGTCTTTTTTAAGTCGTGTGGAATGAAGTTATCACTGATACGCAAATGAATGCGTCACGTGCAGGGAAAGTGGTAGTATGAGGGTGGGAGCATTATTCTTGACCAATGCAGGCGCGTTGCGCACACATATCAGTAACAGCTCGGGCAGCGGCGAAGAAACATGGCGGTATCGAAGCATCTCATTCGGGATTGTCTACTTTATGACAAAGATTGGCTTCTGCCGAATACGTCAAGCCTTTGGGGATAATGCTATGAGTAAACGCATAATCTGGCATTTGTTCCAGAAGTTCAGGTCGGGAAATCTGTTCCTTTGTTATGGACTCCGCAGTGGCCGGCCACAGGTCCTGGATGATGACGCCTTGAAAGCGGCCATAGTGGACGACAACAGCTAAACCTGTGGTGAAATTGCTTCCAGGTTTCTAAAAAACAGACATCACTTGCACCGCATAGGAAACTCCTACAATTTGAGCAAGTGGAAAAACCACATACTATCAGAAGCCAACAAGCAACAATGAGTGACAGTCTTTTTCTCATTTCAGAGAATCGTACCCATATTTGATCGAGTGCTCACCAGTGATTAAATGTAGGTCCTGTATGACACTTCCAAGCGTGCAAGCCATTGGTTGCCTCACACCACAAGACAACCTCTACACCCACAAAAGATCATGCAGGGTATCTGGTGAATAAGTTGACAACAGGTGCACTATGAGCTGCTACTAACTGTCAAACCATCACTGCAGACCTTTACTCGCAACTGTTGGAATGTGTGCAACAGACAGAAGGAACCAGCATTGGTTAATCGCAAGGATGTACTGTTCCTCCATGACAATGCCAGGCTTCATATGGCGAGGGTGGCCAGAGATGCCATACGGTGACTTGGCTAAGAGACACTGTGCTATCCACTTTACTCTTCGGCCTTTGAGCCAAAAGTGTTATGGTCCAGGTTCCTTGTACCTCGGTGATGGTCCAAGGTAGAAGCAATGAAGAATAACTCGAACACAGGTATGGAATAACACAGATATATATTATAAATAGAATATATGTACAAAACAGTAGAAGTGTTAGTAATAATAATCAGGTTAGGTTAGAGAGAACTATGTTGTCTCGACCAGTATCACTATTCCAATGTCTTACAGTAATCGTCTGACGCGACTCTGTCTCTGAATGACTCACACGTGTGTTAAATGTGGCACAAGGCCGGTTTAATGTGGGCTTCCGAGCCCGTAGGCTCGGGCAAAAATTGCCCGTAGAACCCGTATAAACGGGACCGGGTTGGTCAACCTCCCCGAACGAGGCTCTGCCCTTCGGCGGAACCTCGTCCGGGTTCCTCTCTGCCCAAAGGCAGAGAGTTCCCCTCTGCCTCAGAGGCGGAGAGTTCGACCGAATAGCTGAGACGTCCCAAAAGGACTGGATCTCACACGATGTTCATTAACACGCCCACGTGTGTCGAATGTGGCAAAAGGCCGGTTTAATGTGGGCTTACCGAGCCCGTAGGCTCGTGCAAAAATTGCCCGTAGAACCCGTATAAACGGGATCGGGGTGGTCAACCACCTCGATCGAGGCTCTGCCCTTCGGCGGAGCCTCGTCCGAGTTCCTCTCTGCCCAAAGGCAGAGAGTTCCCCTCTCCCTCAGAGGCAGACAGTTCGACCGAATAGCTGAGACGTCCAAAAAGGACTGGGTCTCTCACGATGTTGAACAACACGCCCACGTGTGTCGAATGTGGCACAAGGCCGGTTTAATGTGGGCTTTCCGAGCCCGTAGGCTCGGGCAAAAATAGCCCGTAGAACCCGTATAAACGGGATCGGGGTGGTCAACCACATCGGACGAGGCTCTGCCCTTCGGCGGAGCCTCGTCCGAGTTCCTCTCTGTCCAAAGGCAGAGAGTTCCCCTCTGCCTCAGAGGAAGAGAGTTCGACCGAATAGCTGAGACGTCCAAAAAGGACTGGGTCTCTCACGATGTTTAACAACACGCCCACGTGTGTCGAATGTGGCACAAGGCCGGTTTAATGTGGGCTTTCCGAGCCCGTAGGCTCGGGCAAAAATTGCCCGTAGAACTCGTATAAACGGGATCGGGGTGGTCAACCACCCCGAACGAGGTTCTGCCCTTCGGCGGAGCCTCGTCCGGGTTCCTCTCTGCCCAAAGGCAGAGAGTTCCCCTCTGCCTCAGAGGCAGAGCGTTCGACCAAATAGCTGAGACGTCCAAAAAAGACTGGATCTCGCACGATGTTTAACAACACGCCCACGTGTGTCGAATGTGGCACAAGGCCGGTTTAATGTGGGCTTTCCGAGCCCGTAGGCTCGGGCAAAAATTGCCCGTAGAACCCGTATAAACGGGATCGGGGTGGTCAACCACCTCGAACGAGGCTCTGCTCTTCGGCGGAGCCTCGTCCGAGTTCCTCTCTGCCCAAAGGCAGAGAGTTCCCCTCTGCCTCAGAGGCAGAGAGTTCGACCAAATAGCTGAGACGTCCAAAATAGACTGGATCTCGCACTGTATTTAGTGTCCTCCCCACGAGGGACAGATGTGGCACAAGGCCGGGTTTAATGTGGGGTACCCGAGCCCGTAGGCTCGGCCAAAAAATAGCCCGTAGATCCCGTATAAACGGGATCGGGCCGGTCAACCTCCCCGAACGAGGCTCTGCCCTTCGGCGGAGCCTCGTCCGAGTTCCTCTCTGCCCAAAGGCAGAGAGTTCCCCTCTGCCTCAGAGGCAGAGAGTTCGACCTGATAGGTGAGACGTCCAAAAAGGACTGGAGTATTTAGTGTCCTCCCCACGAGGGACAGATGTGGCACAAGGCCGGGTTTAAAGTGGGGTACCCGAGCCCGTAGGCTCGGCCAAAAATAGCCCGTAGATCCCGTATAAACGGGATCGGGTTGGTCAACCACCTCGAACGAGGCTCTGCCCTTCGGCGGAGCCTCGTCCGAGTTCCTCTCTGCCCAAAGGCAGAGAGTTCCCCTCTGCCTCAGAGGCAGAGAGTTCGACCGAATAGCTGAGACGTCCAAAAAGGACTGGGGTATTTAGTGTCCTCCCCACGAGGGACAGATGTGGCACAAGGCCGGGTTTAAAGTGGGGTACCCGAGCCCGTAGGCTCGGCCAAAAAATAGCCCATAGATCCCGTATAAACGGGATCGGGCCGGTCAACCTCCCCGAACGAGGCTCTGCCCTTCGGCGGAGCCTCGTCCGAGTTCCTCTCTGCCCAAAGGCAGAGAGTTCCCCTCTGCCTCAGAGGCAGAGAGTTCGACCGAATAGCTGAGACGTCCAAAAAGGACTGGGTCTCACACTACTGTTTTCTCTTGAGGTGCAGTATTTATGGTGTACGGGATAGTCCATTACTATTATGGGTAAGTTCCCATAACCAAAAGATTACCACCTCTTCCATTCCCTGGACAACCATCTTCATGGGAAATACTTCGCAAATGAAGCCCTCACAAACTTCTTTGCATCCAAGACAGCTGATTCTTACCACCAGAACAATGCGCAACTGGAGGCACGTTCGGAAAAGATTCTAGATTTCTATGGGCATTACTTTGAGGATTAACTGTATGTCAAATTTGCTGTATCACTTTTTTTCTAATAAATTGAAAACGACAACGATATTTTTGGTTACCTTCTAATTACCTGTCTGTGTATAAATTCTCCATTCTATTTTTTCTCTGTTACCTTCTTTGAAGTTATTCTTGGATTTATTTCGATCATTTGCAACTCTTTATTTTTATTGTCTTTTTTTACACTCGTTTTTATTCCGCGGCTAGAGGAAGGGAAGTTGCTTGTTGGATGAGGATTGTCATTTTAGTATTTTAATAAGCGAGGTATATTATTAAGTGGTACCACCCTCCTTTCTAGGCATCATGCAGTAATTAGTATTGTGTTCCACTTTACGTCGTACGTACTAGTGGTAATTTCATATTCAAATGAGAATTGAATAGGTAGTTATTAAACAATAGATCATTTATACTCACTCGTTATGATTGTTTTACTTTATTTATCTTAGTATTGACAAGAGTTTGCAAAATTCTAAAATGACATTCACTGTTGAGTGAAATTATTGGCACGACCTAATTGTATTTTTAAATTATTTGAAATAGTTACAAAGATAATTGAATAGTTAAACTTTTCTGAAAAACAGAGGTGATTCTATGAATTCGGTTGTTTTATCTTTTCTATGTGCTATGTCCCTTCAGGATGCGAATGATTATGGCTTTACACAACTTCCTGTCTTTATTCACTCTCAGTAACTTTTGGCTTTTTGTTATCCTTCATAGTCCATTTTCTGCCAACCATTTACACAAATTTGCTAGATAGGTTATTCGCCACTTTCTTCAGTTCCTCTGCAAGTATCACATTTCCGATGGTTTCCTTCCTCATTATTTATCCAAGTAATTTCAACCCTCTCTTTCTATTTCTAAGTACACTTTATATTTTGATTTTCCTTAAAACTTCGTCTTTACTCGCATGTTCACTCTATGGTATTCTTAGCATTCTTCTGTAGAATCAGATTGCTGTTGACTCAAGTCTTATCTTCGTCTGTAAGGGGTTTGTTTAGCATTCTCTGTCATATGGAAGAACCAATATTACATCACGGTTCATCCCTTTTTTTTCTTATTATCTAACAAAATGTTCCTGTTTCTTAATATTTTGCTTAGCTTTTGGAAGGTATATTCACTATTCCAATACGCCTTCGAATTTCGGCGTTCGCGTTTCCCATCCTCTTTTAAACACTTTATAGATATTTAAATTGTCGTACTTGCATGATTTTGTCATTTGCAATCCGTATTTCGCATTTTGGACTATTCCTCTTGCTGACGAACATAGATTCTCTCTTTTTGTAATGGATCTGTAGTTCTTTCTTCTTACTATCTTTTACAGCCATCTGTGAGATTTCTTGCAGTTTCCTTTTTGTGTCTGCCATCAGCACTCTATCATCTGCATATCTGATGTTATTAAGATTGTGTACGCCAATAATAACTCTTTGTAGGACTTCTAATTCTCTGAAGATGACCTCACAGTAAATGTTGAATAAATCTGGTGAGAAAAAATGTATAATAAAAAATTCAATAGCTAATAATGAGTAAATAAGTCAAAGAAAAAATAATTGCACGTCAATAATTAATATAGAATGTAATAGTCAGTTGGGCATAATATTTTACTATAACGTTTTCTAAACTTCTTTAGAAATCTTTTAACTGATTTTCCTTTGGTAGAGAGACATCCACAAATTCCTTTATATTTTCTTGCCAGTTTGCCTCACAAGTTTTACTTTTGTCTCATCTGACCGTAATTATTCTCTCAGAAATAGTTCCTGAAAACGTTCAATTGCAAATGCTAAAAATGATTTCAACGAGTTCGCCTTTAGAATCGGGGTCTTATATGATCGGTTTGCTTGTTGTCGTGCTCTTCCGGAATCTAATAATAATATTGCTTGTTACTTTCCATTTAGTAGACTGAAAATTATTTCTGAGTTACTTCGTTGTATTATTTCGATTATTTTTAACGTCATGCTCTGACCGACTGCTTCAGATATATATCATTTTTTTTATCTTGAATTTTAGACTTTATTGCGTTCTGTCATATCTGGCTGGCTGGACTATCCAGGAGGATTGTTGTATGTTTCTTGAATATTTAATGAATGAGAAAAATATCTTTTTAGTGGATGTTATTACTATGAATTAAAGTGCTCATTAACAAGGATAGAGTGTGAGTAAATATAAAAATATGGCCTGTAAATTGCGTTCAATAGCTGACTATTGACACTCTCTTGATTCCAATGACTGCTAATATATATATATATATATATATATATATATATATATATATATATATATATATATATATATATATATATATATATTTGTGTATTTAGGCAGCAATCGTTCTTTCATGCACATTTCATTGAAAACGATAGACAAGGTGCTTTTATTTAGTTTTTTTATACAATTTCTCATGCGATCTAATAATTTGTTTTCTTTTCGGATGATAAATTATATAAAAACTGTCCGAATGTTCTTTTTATCCGAGCGCTTTCGGCTATACATTTACCCATTTTCAAGGATTATATTTTAACTGTTAAAATAAGAAATAGTTTGTTGTATATATGTTATATAAAATGTTTTCATTTTTTTTGTTTCAAAATATATATATATTCCTGCCGTGCGCCGACGGCTTAGTGGTAGAATTTCCGACTGACGCCAATTCAGTCGGGTTTCGATCCTAGCTAGAGGCAACCGGACGTCTAGCCACACTGATGAGCTGTGATACAGCTAAACAGTCTGTTTGTGGATGACAATAATATATATATATGCTTCTTTTTTAGTTTTGTCTTATCTGACCGTAAATCTCTCAGAATTAGTTCTTGATTGAAAACGTTCAATTGCAGATGCTAAACATGAGGGGTCTTACATGGTCGGTTTGCTTGTCGTGCTTTACAGGGATCTAATAATAATATTGCTTGTTACTTTCCATTTATCAGATTGAAAATACTTTCTGAGTTACTTGGTTGCATTATTTCGATTATTTTTTAACTCTTAGAAAGTTACATCAAGCTCTGACCGACTGCTTCTTCTTACTGTGTCCAGATTTATCATTTTTTCTCGTGAACTTTAGACTTTATTGCGTTCTGTCATATCTGGATGGATTATCCAAGAAGATTGTCGTAAGTCTTTTGAATATTGTATTCAATATTGTTGAATATTGCACTTCGTTTCCTGTAGTTTTATGTAAACTAAGTGAAATTACTTCTGATTACAGCCATATCATGTTAAAAAACTGGTTCTTGTCGGATCACCGAAGTTAAGCAACGTCGAGCTTGGTGGCCGTTTGGGAAAACCAGGTGGTGCAAAAATTGATGTGCAGGTGGTGTAATGGATAACGCTTTGGAATGAGAAGTCGTAGAACCGAATTCCAGTCGGGTTCGTTACATTCACTTACGCGCAAATATCCTTCGGGACTATATGCATCCAACTCTTCTTCCCTAACTATAGGTTAAATAGTAGGACGTGTATTTGAAAATTATTATTATATCCAAAACATTATTAGTCCGATTTTGAATTAAAAAAATTGGAAAGAAATATTTTTATAACCCAAAATTATGTTTCGGCTTTAAATAATCTACAAAAGCTTAATAAACCGTTAAAAAAAAACAAATTAATCAAGCAATCAAAAACACAATGGCCTATCAGCAACACGCTCTTAGTAAAGAAAGAATGTTATTTTAAATCCTTCATCAGAATTTAAGAAGTGGCTCATGTCGAGAACCTTTCTGCGTTCACTCGTTTACTTATATACAGGCATTTGTACACAGATAATTTGTATTAATACATAAATGCATAGACAGGTTTAAGCATGTGCTTGTTATAGAGCGGTGGTTAATTGATACTGTTAGTTACTTCATCCTCATGACATGCTAAGAATGTATCTTTCGTATATGAGGTTAAGAACAGCATAAATACGTCTGCTGCTAGAAAATATTATGCAAGCTTAGTTGTTGACCATTGCTAATGAAGTGGACCCTTGCGTGGGATCTTGCAATAAAGGTTGTGTTCCAGAATAAGATAATCTAATTGAATATCAATATGCAATGAAGGAATCGTGAATTGTTACAAGTATTCACATCACCCCAATTATTCGACACCTACGGAGAATCGAACTTATTATTCAGTCGTCATGGTCAACTCGACTAGCTTACTAATCACTACCGATGCGTCAGAGAAGAGGGAACAGATGTTGCTTATAAATGTACAACAAATTGGTTCTTTCTTTTATGAGAATTTACACTGAAGTAAGCATGAAATGTCATTATATTTACAAATGCATAGCGGATGAAAGGTTTTAATATTTATGTTGACACGGATCAAGGTGGGGGAGCATTTACATTTCGTACAAAGGTAAATTTATCGATCATAATTTTAGATGTACCATATGAAGATCGATGTATAATACTGATATTGGAAATCGGAATATAATATTATCAGTTCGTTCGTAGTGTGATATTGACGTGGAAAAGATCGGTATACACTACGAACTAAGTAAGTAAGTGGATTATTTAATCTAAAAATGCAGACAACTACTCAAAAAATTATATCACGTTTCTAATTTCTAAATGGTATATCGAAAAAAAAAATAACATTCTTTTATTCTCTTTCATTTTCTTTAAAATGTTTTTTGTATTTATGAAATGTTTAGGCAGTATGTGTTCTAATAAATTAGTAGTTTATAAGTAGAACGTTAGACAGCAAGTGGTAAAATGATGGAACGGTGTGAATTAGAAGATTGTGTTGATCCATTCTCCCAAGTAGGGAAGATCTGCGGAAATAAGGAGAAGAAAACCTAATTTCCTGGTGTACTGAATAGTTCTCGACTCGTCCAAGAAAAGATTTTAAACATCGAGTGCGTTCTCTCTCTCTCTCTCTCTCTCTCTCACACACACACACACACACACATATATATATATATATATATATATATATATATATATATATATATATATATATATATATATATATATATATATATATATATCTTAGTCGGTACGTATCTATCCCAGTCTGTTCGTATCTATCTATCTATCTGACACTCATTATTTTGCTGCTATTCTGTTTTGATACTTCTATTGAAATTTCATTATGATTCACCCTCATCTATGTTCCGCATCCCTTTAGGACATAGGCGATCATGGCTCTCCACAGCTATCTATCTCGTGTGGCTCTTTGCAGTTTTTCTCCTTTTGCTAAGGACATCGCCACCCCTCGTTCTGCCCTCCATTTACTCCAGCTCCTTGGGAAAAGTTACTCGTTGTCTTTCCCAATCTTTCTTGCTCTTAATATGTCCCGTGAGGTTTAGATTTACAAGCCCCTCTTCCTCATTATTTGTCCAAAGAATTTCAGCTGATTTTTCCAAATCCTGAGTAGAAGTGTTCTTACAGTTGTCATTTTCTTTAAGAATTCCTTGTTTCTTACTCATTCCGTCCATGGAATTTTCAGTATCCACAATTTTGCTGCCTTTACTTTTCTCCTCATCTGTGCGGAACTTGCCCAACATTCACTATCACATAAGAGGATGGATAACTCATAGTAATGCAGCACTCGTTTCTTTGTTTATAACGAAATATTTCCGTTCCTCAGTACTTTGTTGAGGTTTTGGAATGTTTCTTTTGCTAGTAAAATATGTGTTCGGATCTCTGTTTCGTATTTTCTATCCTCTGTTTAAAACACTTCAGATATTTGAACTTGTGCACCTGATGGATGTTTATATCCCAATACGTAACTCTTATCTTGGGTTTGCTCTTGCTGATTTGACAAAATGTAAAATAAAAATAAAAATTAACAATGG
This sequence comes from Acanthosepion esculentum, assembly GCA_964036315.1. Lineage (NCBI taxonomy): Eukaryota > Metazoa > Mollusca > Cephalopoda > Sepiida > Sepiidae > Acanthosepion > Acanthosepion esculentum. Next base: position 25,710,958 of record OZ038495.1, on the reverse strand, counting down.
AACAAAAATAAAAGAGAAAACATTGTTATGTACAGGGTGTCCATAAATTTCGTGTTCACCTTAAAAAAATGATAACTTTATTTGTATTTGCGATAGAGATAATTTGTAAAAAGGATTAGAAGTAAATCTATATTTTTTAAGGTTTTATTGAAATTTTATTTAAGTTTCCACATGTCCTCCATCATTAGCAATACAAAGGGTAATATGATTTTGCAGTTCACGGAAAACATTTGCCAACTGATTTAAAGTAATGCCTGAAATCACATTAGTTATTTTAGTTAGACTTAAAACTAGGTACATTAAACTTTATAACATTTTTACAGATTATTTCTATCGCAAATACAAATAAAGTTATAATTTTTTTAAAATTGCACACGAACTTTATGGACACCCTGTATGATTTTCTTTTTCGCCACCTCAACAAACATATTTTCGATTATTTTTATTTTTCAAAGTTTTATCAAATTTAATAAAAATTAATTATTTCACCTATAAATTTCATACTTTTAAAGATTCAAAGTATAAAAATAGCATATGGAGTTTTTAATAAAGGTTATAAATTTTAAGTATCTAATTCTGAACTTCATTTTAAATTAATAAATTATTTGAAACACTTTGACCTAATATTCTACGCTTGGAGCGGAACTTAAAAAAAATTAAATTACGAAATATTTTTGATTTACTAAGCGTAGCTTAGATGTGGCACAAATTCAAATGATGAAATATTTACAGATTTACTAAGCTGAGCTTAGATATGGCACAAGTTCAAATTAAGTTATATTTACTGATTTACAAAGATTAGTTTAGATACGGCACGAGTTCAAATGAAGAAATTTATTGATTTGGTAAGCGTAGATTAGATGTTTCACGAGTTCAAATTATGAAATATTTACTAAGCGGTGCTTAGATGCGGCACAAATTGCGAAATATTCACTGATTTACTAAGCGTAGCGTAGATTATGAGAAATTTAAGTTACATGAGCATACTTCAAGCTTTCAGAGATGGGCAGACGCTGTGATGGGCTCTTGTTTAAGTTTTTAGTTTCAAAAATATTTATGATACATTCTGATTAGTGGTGAGACACCAGTGTTTCTACCACTAAGTCCGAACCAATGAAAGTGTGGCAGGCTTCCACCACATTTATTTAATTTTAATTAGGAAACCAAACTGATGTGAAAAAAGGACAAGGCAAAGGTATCAATATAAAAATTGTATTCAACAATGCATACAATAAAGAATGTGTACGAAAAAGCATGCAAAGAGTAAGACAAGAGTTGTCTCTCTTTGACTATCAAAGTCTATTAAAGTTCTCTGAAAGAAAAGAAAGAGTTATTAGTCTGTTATAAATGTTTTTAAACAGTTCTGCCGTGCAAGAGGAAAATTTATGTAAGTTTGAAAGAATATGCAGTTTGTGAGTTGAGTGAGAAGATAGGCGCATAGCTTCAACTGTCGTGGATTTATGTGGCAGCTAAAATCTCACTGGTGAATCTCCTCTTTTCTTTTGCTTTTATAGGTGGTCATTGGTCAGGATTGCTGCGCAGGAAGAATCATTCTCCACATACAGAGAATCTGATTGGTCGATACTGACCAATCAGTGCATGAGCTTTGGGGAGACTTCTGGGAGCCGATTCTCCCAAAAGTGCACAAAATCTATTATATGAAAATATAGCGATTTTAAAATTGTCGCCAAAGATAGCTGCGTTGCTTCCTGTCCAATGAATGAATGCTGTTGAAGATTTGAATTTGTAAGGGTGTATGTGTGTGTGATGATGATCGTCATAAAAGGGTTTCCCTCCAAATAACGAGCAGAGTATTTGGAGCCTACCTGTATGTTATATAAGGGGTGTTGATCATGTTCGCCATAGTCTCGTGAGTGTTAATCTTTAACGTTGTTTCATTGAACAGATTACGTACTGCGCTGGATTCTATATTCATAGACTATGGCGAACATGAAAACACATAATTGTGGCACATGGCCGAAAAAAGGGGAGGGGTTGAGACTGGTCGACACTAACTATCCTATAACTAGCTAATCAGATTCACGACCCATCCACTCATTACATTTTCTTAAATATATAATAAATATTCTAGTACATAGAGTACCCAAAAACTGTAACAAGGGGGATCTTGGATCTGATCTTTAGAGTTAGCTAATGGATTTCAAGTCGCCCCGGTCCAAAATAATTTATACTACACATCGGCGCTGACAAAAATTCAAACATCCAGTCACTCCCACCACAAAGAAAAGTCTTCAGCTGGTGTGGTTAATCTAACTAAATCTTCACTGTTGCAACAAGAAAAAGAAACCAAAAAAACTTTCGTCATATAGAAAAGTGTACCAAATTTCTCTTTGGAAACAACACAGGGAAGTATTTCTCTTTTTTTTTCAAAGAAAGCTACATAATAGCTTTCTTTTCTGAGGACCTTTTTATGCAGCAATATAGTTTTAATTGTAAAAAGGTCTGTTTCATTTTCATTGATAAAATACATGCTGTTGGCTATCATTAAGTACACAAAGCACTAAATTTGTGTATTTCTTTTTTTGGATGTTAAGAATAAATTTTACCGATGTTTTTAAATTCGGCTCGCGTTGCCTGTATCTGTTGTGTGCTGATAAATTGTTGTTAAATCAAACATTTATTTGAAATATTTTTTCGTAGAAATTTTTTTACCATAAAATTCTATAAGATGTGGCAAAGGGCCAAACTACGAAATATTTATTGATTGGAATTAATATTCCTATATTATAAAATAAAATATTTTTATAATTATTCCGATATCCCGTTGGTAGCGGCCTGGGCGAACAATAAATCATACCATCATAAAATATGCGGAAAATTCAACGAAAAAATGTTAACAATTTATCTCAATACAAATTAGCGACACATCATATGTGGGTCATTCCATTTTAAATAAATCAGCAAACAATGAGATTTCTTTCTTGATAAAGTTTTGAATAGGGCAACAGTTTGCAAATAATTTCACCACCTTCAATTTCTTTATAAAAAATTGAATTTTTTACTCATTAATATGTCAAACCGCTTTTCTTCGTTGACTTTGAACTCTCGTATCTGTTAGCTATGATTATTTCCGCATGGTTTTACCGACATGGTTCAATTATTTTGCTTTTTCTTCACAAGTATCTATGATGTCTATCTTTCGAGTGATTAAAAGTGACACGCTCACAAAACTCAATTTCTACTTTAAAAAACTTTCTATAGGACGTCTAGTGAGATAACGTTTATGGCTATCGTCAATGTCAAAAGTCGCATTGGCGACTTTTATAAGGAAATTAGTTCAAGTACAGGAGAACATAGCATAAGTGCTGAACTTATTAAGTGCAGCTCATGGCAACTTTATCTGAAGATTGCTTACGCATTCAATATTATGGACGAAAAATAGAAAATTATTTTACATCAATTTTCTTTAAGCCTAGCAAGAGCAAATGCAATCACTATTTCGTTTGGTTGATTTATTTTAGCGGTATATCAACCTCTATGGTTTATATAATGCCGAAATCTATAGAATTTGAAGACAATTTTATGGCTTCAACTAAATATATTTGGAACGCAATCGTATGCCTTTAACTACAGATAAAATGTATTGCTGTTCATTTTATTTTAAAATGTATTGTTGGTCATTTTACTATAAATATGTATTGTTGGTCCCTTTTTTTATATAAAAATGTATTTTTACTATAAAAATGTATTTTTAAACTTTCATACTGTGTTTTGCTTGGTGATTCACTATTTGCCGATAGCTGGGGCCCTAACAGGTGCTACCACTCAGATCAGGGTGGACCTGGGAACAACAAGAATTAAAAGGTGGTTTTACGCTCCTCAAAACTTTCAATCTCCTGATCAGAGGCCTTTCTGCGGGATGTAGTTTATCGTCATACCTAGGATTTCACTACTTTATCACAATCGAGGGATAGAAACTTTACAAGAGGAATCATTGGTTTATTTGTAGGTTGCAGTTAATTTAAAGTTTCCCTTAATTTTAGTTTATTGAAACTTCTTTCGGCACTTCCAATAGTCAATGCACAAATTCGGACAAGTGTTAACGATTCATAAAAAAATGTAATCTCGAATATCTCGCGTATTATTTAACCCCGCCTTTTCTGATCATGATTTCTGATTTCCGTTGTCGAATAGAGACAAATCTCTTAATATCATGAGATAATTCTTATAATTTAAGTTAACTATTTTTTCATAAAATCGTTTCCATTATTTATTCAGATTCCCATACTTCGCTACATTCAAAACAAATTCTGAATTTGTAATGAATCCATAAACTTCATTCCACTGGGATAACCGTGAAAGTTGCTTATTAATTGAAGACAAACCGCGGCCAAGGGAGATAAATAGGATCCAACGAAAACATTCTCTAGTTATTTGAACTTCAAAACAGGACAATCAAATTAAGATCTTTTTGCGACGAACTTGTGGCTTAAACGTTTCCTCGGAGACATTTTCTTCTGCAATTTCGCGCGCTGTCAACATAAAAGAGGCATAGCCCCTTTTGCGGTAGTCTTGAAGAAAACTGCAAGTTCCATAATTCCCAGCAATCTTTATACCGATTTTAACACCAGAAGACTGCATCAAATGACTCATTTGTTAATGTGAAACAGCAAATTGTACTAAATAGTAATGCTGAGCATGAGGTTCCAAGTAGAAAATCACTGTTGTTTCAGTCAATGTCGCGACATATCTCTTTTCAAAGACTTTTCTCGTAGATTGGTAAGAGGATTTCTAATAGTTTGACAGTATTTATTCGTGATTCTCGTTTTATACCGTGCTCTTCATTCACAAAAATACGTACATTCTATAATAATATTTCACAACGAAATCTCGATGTGTGGGTGTTTTCTGTAGAAATTAGAGATAAAAGTATAAGATGAAGATGAACAAATAACACATTTATTTAATATGGAACTAACTTATAAGATGTTTAAGATTATTTGAATTTTATGAAAGATCTTTGAATCTTCTTAGAGGAAATAAATGTAAACCATTTTTACCTATAAAAAAGTTCGGTGTTTCTACAGAGTACACACTCCCTCCGTGATTATGTTAAATAATAAATAAAATATTCGAAAATATATTAATTGAAAATTATGTAAAATTAGTGATAAAAAAATCTTCCAAAAAATAAAATACTCAAAAAGAAATTTATTCAGTAAAAATTTGTTGATTTAGAGATTGATATCTAAAGAAAAAATATTTACCTTAAAACAGAAAAATACACTTATTCAGACGGGTCGACGTTACAGCTATTTAAAGAAATAATCATGAATGCTATTTTGGAGAATTACCAAAAGATCTTTTGTAAAACATCTTATAATGGCAAATAAGAGCCATTATTTAATTGCAATGGAGGTGATCTCTTCCTTAATGAGTTAATATTTGTATAGTTGCAAGAATAATTTCTTTGTTAGGAAGCTATACATCTTTAAGCCTGTTGTTGGTTCTATTACGTTGCGTTGAGTTTGACAACGGAATAAATTCTGTCATCTCATTTCATTGTCTCAGAACTTCAAACATGAATTGTATTTCTTCTTTAGGCAAGTTGAAATATTATGTTTGTGTGACACTATTTAGCTACAGTGGTTAATTGATTAATTAATCACAGAAATTAATAACGGGAATTACTAAAGCAATAGATAGATCGAAAGACATACTGAGCGATATTATTTGTTTCTTTTTGCAGGCAAAGAATGGGTGGAGGATTTTTAAAAATTTTGTTTTCATTTGCGGGGCGGAATATGACTGTTCTTCCTTTCTCACAAGAAGGCGGAGGGTCGTAGAAAAGCGGATCTCAGTTCTGTCAACATTAATTAATATCCTGATAAGAACAGCGGTTTGGGCCACACGTGTACCTTGCACTCGAGGTTCCGAATGTCGGTCGGCCGCGTGTGTAGAGGCGGGGTTGGCGAAATTCGGTTAACAAGGAAGACGGAATTAATAGAATTAAGCGAAACCAAAAACATTGATATGGACAAAGTCTGTGAATACGACGAAGAATTTTTGTCGCCAGAAATGGTCACCTGACGGTTGAAACAATAGGGAAAAAAGATTTTGTTCGTCAAATGAAAACCACCCAGTTAAGGGTTGATTACAATAGCTGAAAAGTCAGCAATAAATGACCAGCAATAAATAACCAGATGTCCAGAATAAGATAAAAATAATTCTGCGGGCGGTCTAGAAGAATTCTGTTGATAACAGAAAGGAATTGTTTTTTAGTTATAGCCATGTGGCGTTCATAGAGATTTTTTTGGGGGGATGACGCAGAAAAAGGATAATTCTTTTTCTTTCTTTTCTTTTCCCTTGGAGTGTCAATGTAAGCCAACACCAGCCTAGCCTTACCCACACCAGGGTAGCACGAAGTGATAGGCAGAGGTGAGAAATATGGTAAAGAAGGAGAAACTTGTTGACGTCCACGAGGAGGTTAGTGTGAGGTACCAATGTTAGAAAGGAAGAGTCTTAGGAAGATAATTCTACTCCGACCTTTCCTCACAGAAGGTCAGGATATGAGAAGGAAGGGAATTGTTTAAAGGGAATTGTTGGTATGAGGTACCGATATGAAGAGGAAGAGTCCTAGGAGGGTAGTTCTCCTTCGATCTCTCGTCACGAAAGGGGAGAAACACTCTGAACAAAGCTCGATAGATTTCCAAAAATGGAAAGTGATAAATTTTCCTGTCAGAAAACAACGAGGGACCCAGACCGCGTCTGGTCCCACACCGGGTTTTGGTCGACGTCCATATAAACGAACGTCCCCGGGCGTTCATTGTCCAGTTGGAATCCAGAGACAGTCCAGTCCAGTACCAGTTCCAGAGTTCGGCAGTTGGCAGTTAAGAATAAGCCTCGCAGCAGGTGACCGCACGAATTCCACGCCTTTCGACTTAGACTTCTAGCCAAGAACAGTTCAGTGAAGTCCGACTTAGATTTTTCCACCAAAGCCAGTTGACAAACGTCGATTGAAGATACCAAGGCCAGTTAACAAACATCGATTGAAGATACCAAAAGCCGTTTACTGAAACACAACTTAAGATACTAAATCTCGCTAAGAAACGGAAGAGTATCACAATCCATAGACGTGGGCTGGGAGAGAGAGACGTACCACTGTATCCAACAAACAGATAGAAAGTAAATTGTTATTCCTTAGCAACATTTGAACTCCTTGAATTGTTCCTTTATTTTCTTCTATATTCATTTGTGCAGCATCACCCTTGACCCGGATTCGGCTCGCACTACGGCCCGACGCCTGATTGATCTCGTCAACTTAAGATCAAATCACAACGTGAGTAGGTTGAACCGATATCAAAGTAGTTGCTTCGGTAACCAGACGTTGAAGGCGAGCTGGGGACGACAAAGCTAATGCTGTATCTAACCAGACATCATCCGGGACAAAGACAAGAGTTAGAACCTCATTTCCGATGCCGTGGTGACCAGCAGGGCCAAAGTGTCACATCTGTCGTCGCGATCAGGACTTCAGCGGTTGTCCCAGGGTTAGACTGACTCAAATACAGTGTCGTGATTGCAAAATCACATCACACACTCGGGGTCAGCGTCTCAAGTGGCGCCGCTACCAAGACAACACCCTGGATCAGCAGTTGCCACATGTGTAGGACGTCACAATTGGCGAAGCGACCAGGAAGTCACAACCGGCGCCGCGGCCAGACCGTCACATTTGTAGCGTTGATGAAAAAGCTTTTCGTTTGGAGGATGGATGAAATATGAAGCACGACACTTATCCATTTAGGGTAAAACTATACTTTCTATATTTTATTTCATTACCACAACCATATAATTAAATAAAAATTAATTAATATTTAGAAAAATGTAATAACTGACTTTAAATTACCGTAAATCATAAAATGCATTCAGTGCTTCTAACAATATATATATATATATATATATATATATATATATATATATATATATATATAAAAGTGAACATTGAGATCAACACCCAGCGGCGATAGTCTGCTTAATGCTTAAACGCAATCGTCAGGCCATGTGCGTTGTCGTTTACACGGCTGACCAGCATATATAAATAGTCGAGCCAAAACACAAACGCACATGAGCTGACGATTGCGTTTAAGCATGAAACAGTCGCTGCTGGTTGTTGACCTCAATGTCCACTTTTATATCTACATAGCCACTATCCCTGATATCGAACACTTTAATCTATAACTATAGCATACCTTAAAACTATATTTTTTATTAAGCTCGTGCGTGGCTATTGTTAGGGTTTGGCATGCCGGCCTCCTTCGTAAGATTCAGGAACATGGAATTTTAGGTCGATTATTTGACAATGCGATCATTCCTGTCAAACCGTGTAATAAATGTCGTCCTTGACGGATTTTCCTCCAGTTCCTTTCCCATGAACGTAGGTGTTCCCCAAGGCTCTATCCTGGGCCCTATTCTGTCCCTTATCATTAACGATCTTCCCGATGTCATCAGTTCCCAAGTAGGCATCTATGAAGACGACACTACTATTTACTCTTGCCTCTAAAGCAAATCTGGTATCACTGACAAAACTAACCTGGCCGTTTGTCTCGAAAAGGACCTCCAATCGGTTGTGGACTAGGACAGGAATTGGCTGGTTAACTTTAATGCCTCAAAAACAAAACTGCTCTCTATTACTCACTACAGGGAAACATGCCTGCTTCCCATTAGAATGTCTGATGCTCAACTCCACGAGAACATCTCTTTGCGACTGCTTGGCCCCACGCTATCCGTTGACCTGAGATGGAACAAATACATTGAATCAATAGCTTCATCCACCGCAAGCAAAGTTTGTTCCTTGTGTCGCGCCAGAAAGTTTATCTCTCCCGAGACCATCTTTCAAATCTATAAATCAACCATTCGCCCTTGTACAGAATACTGCTGCCATATATGGTCTGGTGCTCCCGCTGTTCGTCTTAAGGTCCTCGAAAAAATCCAGAGACGGATATGCAATGTGATTAGCCCTGATCTGGCATCTCGTCTACAGTCGTTCTCTCACAGGCGTGTCTTCTCCTCCCTCTGTCTTTTCTACAAATACTTTCACGTTAACTGCTCCGACGAGCTACTTTCGCTAGTTCCCAGACTGCATGAATGTAAACGTGCAACTAGGCTGGCATCTCGATCCCACCGTTTCACTGTCGAAAGAGTTAAATGTAGCAGTCCCTTCTAGTCAAATAGCTTCATGTCTCGCACCTCCCGTCTGTAGAATCCCCTTCTTATTACTTGTTTCCCTGATAGCTACAATATCCAACTATTCAAATGTAATGTCAATCGACATCTCCAGATGCCTTGATCTATTCCTTATTCTTCTCTTCATCCTTTTCTCTATCACGCCTCTTTACTCTATCTCCCACTCTCTGTAACACATTGCGTGTTAGTGGCATCACGCCTTGCTTGGGGGCGGGGTACTTAACACACACACACACACACACACACACACACACACACACACACACACACACACATATATATATATATATATATATATATATATATATATATATATATATATATATATACATATACATATATATATATACAATTGATCATTGACAATTTATCATAAGTAGTAAAAAGTAAATGTTGAGACAGGTGTCTGAGTTCCCAGAGCCCTGTTGAAGATTTTCTCTCCTGGCCGCCCGTAAGCAGGTTTTCTTACCCTCAGACGGGATATTCAGGGAGTAATTAGCACCAGCCCTGCCGCTGATATTGTGTTATTTACATTTCTTTGTTAGGCTAGAAATCCTTAAACGAAGCAGATGTTATTATTGATCGAATAGTTTTTGGCCCGATCAACTTCTCAAAATGACTTAAATTGGGAAATTTTTAATTGTTTCTTCTTTTCTGACCGAAAATGTTTCATTATCTTTTTATAAATATCTGTAAAGTGTGTATATATATAAGAGAGAGAGAGAGAGAGAGAGAGAGAGAGAGAGAGAGAGAGAGAGAGAGAGAGAGAGAGTATGTACTTACTAAGTATGTATTTTATATTAAATATTACTAAGGTTTAAAGATGTTTTCGACTGTTTTTCTTCTGTTCTGTATGTTCAAAATTTTCAATTTACTAAAATGATGCTATTTTAGTTCTGTTAAATTGATTATAATATGACATTTATGCTTTTTAAGTTATATTAAAGGAATTATGCATACCTCTACGAACTAAGTAAAAATATGAAACTCAAAAGCGTACTTAAAGTAATTTAAATTTCTTTGAAGTTAAATTTTGATTTTATTGTAATATATTCTCAGTTTAATATGCATGAAAATAATGTTATAAATTTAAATCAGATTTTGGGACACGATTAAAAGAAATTTTACAAAGAATATCACTTCTATCCAGTTTTAAGCTCAGGAAGGATTTTATAATCATACTCTAAAATTTGAAGTAAAAGTTTTGCTAATAAATATTCATTAGGAATTTTCTCTGTGAAAATTAAAACTATAGAGTATATTTTATTAAAATTAGCAACTTACAACAAAAATAATTTCTGAGTTTTATTCATGAAGTTTTACATATGTAGGGCCTTATTTTCTATGCTCTCTGTGGGTATAAATTATATTTTAATGATATAAAATCTTCGGTGATTTATTTTTAGAAACACGTAAAAGATTTAGGGACATAAACGATTTATTATTACAAATTGGTCAACTAAAATAAGAGGTGCAACTGACATGAAAAAATACTTTCACAAAGAGTTTTTTTTCCATTAAAATCACTATAAAGTTTATTCACTTATGAATAAATACAGAAAATTTGAATTAAAATAGTATAAACCTATAACTTTTGGTAATCTGTAAAAATCATTAGGTAGTGTTTCTATTTTTTGCACTTGGTAAGTGTGCATTATTTTGGAAGATTCTGGATAAAATCCAAAGAAAAATCTGCAATGTCATTAGACATGACCTAAGGTCTTAGCTTCAGTCAGTTTTCCACCGCGGTAAAGTACATTCCTTGTACCTTTTCTATATATAATTTCCTGGTAATTCTTCTGATGAATTCTCCTCTAAACTCTATGTATTTAGCTCTGCGTTAGTTACATGGGATGTTTTGTCAGCCCAGTATTTTTTAAGTATTCGTAATTCCTAATTGGCAATTCTTTCCTTTTGCTCCCGCCAACTATACTTCTGACTCAGTGAGAGTGTGTAGCACGCGGTGTGGCGCAGTTGTTGGTCAGTTGTTGTGAAAGGCAGACGTCGCTTTGTCTTCTTCGGGGTGTCCTGTCACCCCAACTGACTAACTAAGGTTAATTTTCATTTTATATATATATATATATATATATATATATATATATATATATATATATATATATATATATATATATATATATATATATGTTATTCTTTCGGTCCTGTAATTATGAGTTCAGCTAATGTAATATCTATTTATTCATGAAAATATATTGTGGCTATTTTTGATGAATAAAACTTTTCTCTATTGTTGTATGGGTGCGTTTCACACTACAATTTACAACATATGTTTATCCAATAAATTTATTTTAATTTTAATTTCAATGCATAATTATATGTTCAGTTCAAGTTTTGATCTAATGCATATTGTAACAGATTGCTTACGTTTTTTTTCAGCAGTACGACAATATTTTACATAATTTTAACATTACAAGAATTTTTGTATTGGGTTGTATAATAAGTTTCAGAAACCCGATGTGACTAACACAGGATTAATCGCAGTGCTAGATTGGCGGAAAGATCTCATCATTTTACAGATGAAATGGCCAGATGTAACCGTAGCTCCTTACTAACTATTGCAATTCTCATTTCCGACTTCTTGCTTTCTAGTCAAGTTTGATCTTCAAAGATTTAAATTCAATGTCAATCGTTATCTTCTGTCATCTTTAGTTTTGGTCTTTTATTATTCTCGCAGCTTAGTAATATTTTTTCATATCCTTTCACACTCAGTAACCCCAGCGTGTTGCCTTGCTTGGGGTGATAAGATGATGATGAAATGTCTTTAATAAATTAAAACAATTTATTTTTAAAATAAAAGATGAATACCAACAACATTTTGTTTGAAGAATGCATATTTTTATAAATGATTTTTATTTTAAAATTATTAAAAATCCACCTCTTATTACTACATGATTTCTTGATGTAATTGTTTTCTTGCATTCAATGAATTAAAATATAACATGTTTATTACACTGTGAGCCACCCACGCATAGATTCAAGCTATAAACAATCAATCAGAGGGCCCCCTGAGAAGTCGAAATAATGGACGTATGCGGTTATCTGACGTCAAATTTGTTTTCATTGAATCCGTTCAGTTTGCAGACATAAAGGATAAGAGCACGGGAGCAAAGAAACTGAATAATAAGCCAATTAGATCATTATTTTAGCCTTCAAGACGTAAGCTTGAACCTCTGAGAGGACATAAAAAAAGCGATGTCAGGAAACCGAAAAATCAGTTGACACACCCGCCTTAGAAATATCTACTTGCTACTTGGTGACTTCAAGAAGACGAAATTGTCACCTAATTTCCTCTGCCGAAATACTGACTACCAAGGACAAAAGTCGAAGATCTGGCTATTTTATTTTCTCTTTGTGTGTAGCCACTTGCTTTTTCTTATTAAATTTCAACATCTGAAAAGAACATTACTTTTAAACTTTTCTTAATTTTCTATTGATTTTAAATAGTCACCATTATTTCGTTTTAGAAATTTTAATTTTTTAATTTTATTAGAACAGTTTTTTAAAATTTTTATATTTATTACATTTTTGTATTTTTTATATTTGCTACATTTTTTATATTTATTAGCTTTTTGGATTTTTATATTTGCTACATTTTTTATATTTTTATATTTATTACATTTTCGTATTTTTTATATTTACTACATTTGTTTTGTATTTTTTATATTTGCTACATTTTTTATATTTTTATATTTATTACATTTTCGTATTTTTTATATTTACTACATTTGTTTTGTATTTTTTATATTTGCTACATTTTTTGTATTTTTAATTTACTACATTTTTTGTATTTTTATATTTACTACATTTTTTGTATTTTTATAATTTACTACATTTTTTTTGTATTTTTCATTTTTTTCTTTTCATATTCATCCAAAGCAAAATGTTTTGATATCGAATATTTTTGTAAATTCGTCATGTTGACGGATTCGAGGCAAATTGAGCTTCTAATTGATCCCTTTGCCGTCTGAAATAAAGAAAATGCATAAATTAGAATTCATAAATCATAATCTTTGTAAATGCTTATTAATTCAAAACATTTATTAGGATGCTATTTCACCGGATTTCTTTCTTAATATTGGAAAATAACCAGTATTTACGTTAATAATAAAAACAACAGTGATAGATTCTTTGCCTAACAAGTATAGAAACTATTAGTAAACCTACATTGTTGTAACGATAATGGCAAAATAGCCGTTTCCATACAAGAAATATTAGACATTCATTGACCAAATAGTTAATGTTACTGTTTCTTGAAATTCATATCATTGTATTAAAAAATTTTTCAGAAAATTGAACTTCTCAAATTCATTAAAAGTTAAAATTCTTTGATGGGAGTTTCCTTCGAAACCTTTTGTTTTTGGCAGTGTGGAAAATTTACAGTTTTATTATGTCACTCGCCGGTCAAAGAGACGACGACTAGTGTGTTGTCTCTGTCAAAAGAAATCATATGGCTGTCCTACCGGAACAGAGCCGGTGCAAACTCCGGTACTTCTGGATACGAAGAAATAAAATCTACAAGCTCTCCTACGAAATCGTCGGGACGGTAAAATAAGCGGCGTTATTTATGCAAATGATTCGTTTTGCTAGGCAATCGCTACTGTTTTGGGATCAATAAAAGCAGGCACATGCCCTGAGAAGGGCGGTAGGTAGTGGATTATACTCAGTGTATGACAGAATTACTGTGTAATACCAAGAAGTTCTGGCTGGGATTAAAGGTGGAGTATTACCCAACGTCACCTGAAATTCATCACCATTGCTTGTGTTTCCGGTGTCTCGGCTACGTTCGTGCATTACGTGCGGAAGTCCTGTTCGTGCTCTGCTCGTCTTGTTTCCGTATTCGGCTCCTTTCGTGTTTAGTTTCCGTATTCGGCTCCTTTCCGGTGCTGCTGATTTTTCTGTCCCTCCTGAGCTTTGAGACACCTATTCGGTGCAAATACCCAACGCACAAGAAGAAGAACTGCCATCCTCTTACTTCTTGAAATAATGACCTGCATTTATAAGGTGATCGAAAAGTATCTTCCTATTTTATGTAGGATGGACTCTCCCGTCTTGTAATAATTATAGTTAGACGGGAGAGTTCATCATACATAAAATAGGGAGTTACTTTTCAATCACCCTCGATATTTATGATTATTGCAATATGTTGTTACACTTGTTGAGCCCAAATATCTAAAGATGCAGGGCATTTCCACGGATATTTTATGTTCGTCTAACTTACAAGGAACTTATTCAATCATTAACTTAAGAATTATGATTCATAAATAAATTAAAAAAAAACGGTATTCTAGTTACTTTTAAATCCACACTATAAGAATCTTATGGCGGTAACAACCTTTTGTTACAACTCCATAGAAAGATTAGATTGTTGTGAGAGAATGTTTTGTTTACGAATACCTCTACATTTACTTCATAAACCATCGTAGGATGTCATAACAAAGCAAAAGATTCCTACATTTCCCTAGGTTATTATTGCGAAACGAATAGTCTGAATTCGAACTCGTTCCGTTGATCCTCTTTTCTGTGTTGCTCATAAAATAATCAAAATATTGTTACCTAATCGACTTAAACTTTTCTTTGTGTACATCGTCAAAATTGTCCTCCATGCGTCTCTTGTTGGTTTCAGGAAGAAAGACGTACAAGAATCCAGCCAAGATGCAGGCAAATCCCATCGTCAACAGAGGTAAACTGTCACCCAATTTTCCATCTGCAAGATGACGCTGCATAAACAGGCGAAATAGTTTTAAGATTCTTTGAATAAAAAAATACTGATAATTCTTTATATAAGTATTATGGCTTCAAACTTCAAGGTATAAAAATCACATATATACATATAGCAAATTTTGAACATACGCACACATACAAACAAACTAATTAAATCTATTAATTTTCTGAACATCTATTGATTCAGTATTAATTATACTATATCTCTATGGAATAATATACAGGTATATTTACAACTTTTAAAATTACGTAGAAACATCAGAATATTTGCTGTCATTAGGCCAGAGGCACGAGTTGATCTCTGTAGCAATCATCAGAAGAATTGAGCAATTAAGTTATGCATTCTATCGGCGTGGGTAAGAGACGGTTTATCAAAGACGAAAGAAAATGCATTGTGTTAAAGTCTACCCCCCTTAGGATGATAGATATATTTTTCAAATACTTCAGATTTAATATTGTCATTTTTCCGGAAAGACAATGGAGAAGAATACACTTAAATATTAAATTATGATCTACTAGGTAAGTAGCGTAACCAATTAGGAATAATTTTCGTAACCTAATCTACCAGAGAAGTGTTGGTTACCAAGGACAAAGAATAAGATTTCAAAATTCTCCGAACATTTATTCTTTATTTCACAACCGCACTGTTTACTTACGGTATAAGAATGGCAACAGAAATAAAATGAAAGAAATACTAGTCCAAATAATAATAATGGCATTCATTGGTGATTATTTCTTGATAGTGATTTAAATATTAACATTCAAAAGCTAACGAAACTGGGTATTATTTTTTCTATCTTTAAAATTTCTTCAAATTGATTATTTGATAGTGATTATTTCTTGATAGTGATTTAAATATTAACATTCAAAAGCTAACGAAACTGGGTATTATTTTTTCTATCTTTAAAATTTCTTCAAATTGATTATTTGATAGTGATTATTTCTTGATAGTGATTTAAATATTAACATTCAAAAGCTAACGAAACTGGGTATTATTTTTTCTATCTTTAAAATTTCTTAAAATTGATTATTTGATAGTGATTATTTCTTGATAGGGATTTAAATATTAACATTCAAAAGCTAACGAAACTGGGTATTATTTTTTCTATCTTTAAAATTTCTTAAAATTGATTGGACATATTTTATAAAGTCTGTAGAAAAATTGTCCTTAAAAATAATGTCTCAGAAAAAATATACAGTGTAACCCGGATATAAGAGAGTTGTCGGGACCGTAGAAGAAGTCTCTTATATCCGGGTTTATTTTATATCCGGGTTTAGTCTATTATATATACATTAACACAGGCTCTAATTTGGGACCAGATAATATCTCTCTTATATCCGGGTTTCTCTTATATCTGGGTCTCTTATATCCCGGTTACACTGTATTAATTTTAACATTTATTAAAGTCTATTTTCACGCCATTTTCTGTTCTGGATCTTCGATGTATCCATAATTACATATGTACCCGAAGAATATGGCTCTAGATTTTATAACTGTGCAAACAGTCATATTTAGAATAATTGAAAAGGGTTTAACATTTATCGAAAACGCGAAAGAAGAGAAAATCAAACCAAAAGCCACCGTGGAAAGTAAAATTATGCTGTTCAGCTAACGCTGTAAAATTACTTGTAAAAATGTATGAGACATGCCCTCAAGTATTTACATTAAAGCGTGTTGCAGTGAAGCTAATTTGTCAATAGAAAAAATGTCAGTGTACATTCCCTTTTACAAACAAACATTTATTATGACAGATTTTATTACAGAAATATTATTATGATGGATTTTAATTTTATGACAGATTTTATTACGCAATGGGGAGTTTGTGTAGAACCTGACCTATTCCACATCTTGTCAAAAATTTTCGATATATTTAAAGTGATTATTGTCATTAAATTTTTATGGCATGGTCGCGTTTCGTAGTTTCTCCTTGAGAGGATGTGGTATTATGGTGTATGGAGGATTGATTGGTGACGGACGAGTTTTTTTATGGTGAATGGGCAAATTGTAATGTGTGAATGGGCCGTGAATCGGATTAACTAGGTATAAGATAGTTAGTGAAGACCAGGCTCAACCCCTCCCCTTTTTCGGCCCTGTGCCATAATTGTATTTTTATGCAATAAATATCTATTTAAAGTGATTGTTCTCATGGTGGATTTATCATCAGGTGTTACAATGAGTCTATGCTTAATGACATTGAAGACATCAGCAGTGGACCGAGAAGAGCAAAATATATATTGTTCTTCGACCAGGCGATTGTTTCTGTTCAGGTAATAGACAACCTTTTATTTGATAGCCTCAAAAAACTTGCTGGCGACACCGAGGAGGCGGATGTAACGATATTGCAACGAGGATGAGAGTTCATTCAGATTCTTGTAAACAAAATATACAGTTGATTCTTTCCATCTGCCTGGGAAACATTTTTCCTTCACGCCGTGGTTAAACAATTTTTCCAAGACTGGTGATGGCTCTTGGTTTAGTTTGTTAACTACAGAAGTTTTACCCAAATCAATAGATTTCGTAGAATGATGTTTGTTATGTCTGCAAACTTCCAGAGTCAAGACAGATATTGCAAAGTTTGTGTTCTGCGAGAGGGGTTGGTGAGATAGGGGATAGCCATTGTCGTCTAGCTAGAAGTTAGAAGTAAAGTTCATTGCAAAGATATTAGCCTTATCCTACGGGGAGGAAATCACCCCAGGGACCCTTATAATGGAAGGAACTGACAGTTTTTCTCAATAGAGAATCTTATATTTAGTTTTCCAGGATTCGCGGGATCCAAGTTTTTTGTTTTCAATTTTGGATGGGTCTGCCCGTGCATACCTGACCAAAGAATTTACCAGGGTTCTTTTGCACTGATTCCAGACAGTTTTGAAAGCGGTAAGGGTTCTGTTACACCACTCATTCAGTTAGAGATGATAGCAGTGGCTACAGTGTACTATGACCGCAGCGTATTCAGTCATCTGTTGGGTCCTTCCTAATAGGGAAAGTTTCAGCCAAATTAAATGTAATTTGGCTGAAACTTTCCCTATTAGGAAGGACCCATTCGGAAATGAAATAGTCTATTCTGAAAGTACCTGTTTCTGATGACTACTGGGAGATATGCTTCGGCTTGAAGCGATCCCAATCAGTTTTGGTGTATCTGTAGTCTGTCTTATGAAATTTGACATCGGAGGAAGCCTTCGGTTTGGTATCAATTTTGACATTCACCAGGGTGTGATCTGAGTACCCAACGGAGGTAACACTCCAGTGAAACATTAGTGAATTCAAGAGGCCAGGAAGATGTCTATGAAGTTAGCATTATACCCAGCTATATCAAGAACTCGAGTAGGCTTGTCCAAGATCTGTGTTAGCGTGTATGCTACTGAGAAATAATGGTATTATTTGCTCGTTGCTTATGTTTGAGTGTACTAAACATTCCTTCTGGTGAATACTGAAATTGCCATAAATATGAGAGGTAATCAGAGAGAACATCATCAATTTTCTTAGCTATTCTAAAAAATAAAAAAACAAAATATTACAATACCATCATCCTGTGGACGATAGGCAATGAAGACAAAGGACGTCGTCTCGTCATCTAAAGAGCAGAAAGCAACGACGTCCGCGGCGACGTGTAGTACCTCATTCTTGTGTTTATTTGAACTATTTTCTTCGAGATGACATTCAAGCTAGATTTGTTTTATAAATTACCTTCTTCTAGCCATTGCCTAAAGAGGCAGCAGGCTGGTTTGAATTCAAAGTTTCCTTCTCCTAGACTGGTTGCCACCGAAAGACCCAATCTGTCTTGCTATTTTACTCATGCCCGGGAGAGAAGAGATAAATGCATACCTTTTCTAAGGGTATTAGTAGGTAAGTGAATGTAATGAACTTGACAAGAATGCGAACTCGGCTCTCCACTTCCTAAATTCGAGCCGCTAACCATTGCTCCACCTTGCCTCCACAAAAGACATAGGAACATATTAAAGAAAATCTTTTGGGTGGCAATAAAGCTCTCTGCAATTAATGTTAAAGATAAAAGATTTGAAAAGTTAAACAAATCAATGACAGACGTATGAAGGTTTTAGTATGTCAAGGAGCCATATTGATATCAAATAATGCTCAGTATCCTATTCAGATATATGGGGTATTGTAATAATCCAATATTTCTTATTTCTATAGTGTATATCCTTTATGTTTATAAATAAACATTAATGTTGCCTCGTTTTCATAATAAACCTTTAAAAACCAATATGAATAATTATGATCGATACAAGATGAAATTCACACAATATATTGCTCATATACATATATCCTGAGAACTTTATCGACTTCATTTTGCCAATACCAATTTTATTGTGAAAACATTGGCACACATCATAAAATTTAGCGTAGATAAGAAGAAAAATGACGCAAAGTAAAAGAACATAAACATCATATTCCCATTTTAACTTTCAGTGTATTGTTACTGTAGCCTCGTAATATGCTAGAACTATACGTACTATCATCATAATGTATGGAGTTGTAATACCACCCAATGTGGCAAAAGTGGTGAGATATCCAAGTGCACCGTTTCTAACACACGTTGGGTACAATTCACAGGTATGTAGGTAGATGATCCCATAGTTTCCAGTAATGCACAATCTGCTTAAGATGGCCAATGCTGTTGTAGTCCATTGTAAACCTGAATTAAAAAATCAAAATAAATTTGCGTCCAGCATGAAACAGCCTGTCGCCTCTGAGTGTTGACTTCAATATTCACTTTTATATTTATATTTACATACGCTCTATCTCTGATATTGAGCACTTTATCCCTTAAATATAGCACACCTTAAAACTATATTTCTTCGTATCTATCTATCTATCTATCTATCTATCTATCTATCTATCTATCTATCTATCTATATATATATATGGTGAACTCTCCCGCCGCATCCGACGTATGAGGGTCAAGCAGCTCAGTTCCTAGGAACCAACAGCCAGACACCAGCACATATGATTTGATTATAGTGGTGAAGGCTTTGTGCAGAACCAACCACATTTTTTGAAGGGACGAATACAGAGACCTCTTGAACTACGTACCACAAGATCCCCAAACGATCCTCCGCAAGTTTTGAATTCAGAGTTGTCCTCCTCCTAGACCAATTGCCCCCCCCCATTGCTATAGAACCCAGTTTGTTGTACTGTTTACCCATAGCTGGAGGGAGAAGAAGAGGATTCCCAACGGTGTTAGCACGTAAGTGAATGTAACTGATTCGACTTCGGCTCTCCAATTCCTCAATCCGAACATCACCAAACAAATTTCAAGCGGTCAGGAAGGTGATGCAAAGCAGAATTCCACTATTCTACCTTCTCCCCTTCCGCATATATATAGTCTCCGCAAGATTCACGAAGTTGGTATTTCCATTGAGACCTATAGTCATACTCAGCTGCTCGGCATGCCACCCATTGGGCAGATTCCTAGTGGAGATAGTAAACCCACTAATAGTCCCTGTCCTATGTTAGAAACCCAGAACACTTTGTAAAACTGATACAGCTGGATACCATCCATAGCAATCGGGGATGGTAATCTTGGATGTGGTAAGTCCTGACACTAGTTCGAAACCGACTAGAATCAGACCCCTTCATCGGAGAGCGTATTAACATTCCAATAGATAATCTGCTGGAAATGTTGACGTTCTTGTATACAGACAACTTTCTTCCAACTAGAGTCTGACATATACGAACAGGAAGAAGATTTGACTATGAGTTCATCGTTTCCAACAATGATGGCGAACATATATATGGAATACTTCGAGAAAATGACTTTAGGACAGCGACCACTAAAGCCAACAGTATGGATGAGATACGTAAATGAAACCTTCATACACTGGTCGCACCAGGAAGCTGTACAAATACTGCTGGACCATGGGAACTCAGTAAGACCTTCGGTCCAGTTCACAGTAAAAAACAATAATCAGCTGGCTTTATTGTGTGTACTTTTAACTCGCACAGAGAATGGATTCAAAATATCGGCATATCACAAGCCAGACTTCACCAGAAAATATTTCAACTTCAACTCCCACCATTCATACAGCATTAAGACACCTGCCATCAAGCGTATCCTTCAGGTGGAAAAAAAGTGTGTAGTAGGAAGACTAGAAAATTCCTGTGGTAGATATGATACGTTAAAGACTAATCGGAAAAGATTTAGAAGATCTATGGCCTATACAACACCAGGACAACATTCTGAAGCAATTCCACTCTGTGGAAAATCTCTACCAAGTAAAGCCAAACACAGGAGAACCTCCCCGCCAAAATTAATCTTCCAATTTAAATTTTGCTTCTATTTTTCAACATGCAACCAGTACACCGCATAAATACATTTTAAAAGGAAAAAAAAATTATTTCTCTTACCATCTGAAGCGTACATAAATGGAAAAATTGTCATAATTCCGCAAATTCCTCCCGTAATTATGAAGGCAATGTATAACTTCCTTCTCCCAACGCGGTCCAATAAAACCATACACGCGGTATACGCAGGTATTTCCACTAAAGCCCCCAAGAAGAAATTCAGGAAGATGTCTCCACTCAGATGTTCGGTGTTTACTACCAATCCATAATACACAAAACTCACGACAAACCTAGAAATATAATTAAAATTAAGAGTAGAAAATGATGGTCGCGAAATGTTTAATACATTACATTTTTTTAATGGGTCAAGAATTTTAATTTATTAAAGCACCGAATAAACCTTGAGTGGGCCGCTTTTGTAAAGCATCAAGCTATGCTGAAATCAACAAGACTAAAATGAAGAAAATAACTACACAAGTTCTAGTGACTTGATATAGTTTACACATAAATGTTGAATAATAATATATCGACCGAAATATTATGTATTAAGCTGTAAACATAAATAAAGACAACTGTCTTACCATAAATCTGCTTTGACAATTTTGAAATCAGTCATTTCCAAAGATTATAATGGTAATTAATAGATGATATGAATCGAACTCAATTTCAAAGTAGCTTTAAGCCGAAAGTTTACATATTGAATAGATTCTACTTTTTTATTTACCTTTTTGCATTCTGTTGCATAATTTTATCTTAGATCTGGTGTCGCTAATTTGTATGCTTTTACATGATGCATTTAGTGACATATTGCAAGAATAACCAATGGCGTCACCAAATTACTATGCATGCATTTTCTTTTCATGTTGAATAACATACGATACTTACTATGCTTTTTTTGTTCAAACGTTATTTAACGATAGCGAGTTTGTCGCTATATAACGCGCACCATCTTATTCATCAGTGGTCGCAAGATGAACTGTGTATTAAACAGGAGCTTTTAGGTGTTAGCTGCAACGTCTACCAAAAGGACTGCCTAAACCCAATCACCGGGGTACGAAATGTAGGATGATTTTTAGTTGAGAGTTTTGGGAAACATGTGCACCTTATATGGCAGGAAAGACAGTAATTCTGATAACTGCTTAAACCAGAAAACATCCAGTAATGTTGAATGCCTGAAACATCATCAGTTTTATGAAAAAGATTATTCTCACCAGTTAACCATCAAAATGAGGGTCCTTTTTAGAAGTGTTGGAATCGTGAATATTTTCCACAGCCTGACAATTCTATCTTCGACCACGGAAATCTCTATTTCTTCTGACTTGCAATTGAAATTGCACTTGTTAACTCCAGCAATTTTATTCAAAACGATTTCTGCTTCTTTGTCTTTTTTCATGGTTAGTAGCCAACGTGGTGACTCTGGTAAAACCCTAATAATAATAATGATGATAATAATAATAATAATAATAATAATAATAATAATAATAATAATAATAATAATAATAGTAATAGTAATAGTTAAGAGAAGAACGCGATATAAGAAAAGAAAATGAAAAGAAAAAACACATTGTTTGACAATTTTAAACAATATTACAACAAAATCTCTGTCTTCTTCAAGATATATTTAAATCAAAATTTTTCAAGTATAAAAATATATAAATCTACAAAAAAAATAAACGTTTAAATATAACTTTATTATATCGAGCGCTTCTCTTAACTGTTGAAAATATATTCAAAGATTTACGTCGATCATTTTGTTTAATAATAATAATAATAATATTTAAAACATTCCAAGAAAACTCTTAGGGGTTCTGAAAGTGAGTACAGTCGACGTTACTTTGTCCTTAATGGAAGTCATCAGTTACTCATATTGAACTTATATAACAACGATAATAAGATTAACAATACTTATCGAAATAATAAAAAGGAAAAGGATAATTCATCAGAAAAAGATAACTTCAAAAAGAAGACGAAGCAGGGAACCACTTGTAAGCCAATGCAATAGGTTTGTTCAAACGGAATATAAAAGCTGGTATGACTGAATAAGAATAGACACTGGGAATCGTGCAAATAATTTGTGTTCAATTATTAAATCAAATGGAATAAACACGCACTGGACGCCTTGGAATGTGATACCGAACTATTCTAATTGACTATTACTACTGAGTAGTATAGTTCAATCCTCATTGGCAGATGAGCTTATTAAATAATAAGTTGGTTGAAACGAAATATAAAAGTACACATGATAGAGTAAGAAAAGTCATACACTGGGAATTGAGTAAAAGATTTGGTTTCAACCGCGTAAACAAATGGATTATGCACAAACCAGCTATTATCCTGGGCGCTTCGGGTTAGTGCAGTTAACGAGTTATTCTAATGGACCATTATTACTGTGAAGTATAGTTCGATACTCATTGGTAGATGAGATTATTAAATAACCAACAGCATTGATAATCGGAAATAAAAAGAGTAACATATTTCAGACTTTGAAATTCAACCTGATCACTGTGTCTAAGAAAGAAAACTGGATATTGTTGGTGGGAAAGCAAGGAAAGACTGCCAGAGAGTAGACATGATTGTTTCAATGTACACAGCAAAAGTAAAAGAAACTGGAAAACTGAATGTCTCAGGTAGTTTTTTTTTTAATTTGAAATCTATATAAATCATTTACTATGTCTTAATTGTACTCATCTGAAAAAGATTTCTTCGGAATGCCTAGTTTTTTTAAACAAGCGGATTGTCCAGAGGAAAATACAAAAAGCAAAGACAAATACAATGATAATAACGTATGTTTTATATATCACCAAATATAAACCAATTCTGCCTGTAATGAGGATCAATTTCCAGTTTCGCATGAATAATAATAATAATAATAATAATAATAATAATAATTTTTTTTTTTTTTATCGTTAATTTTTTTTAAGCGACAAGAATAATAACAGCAACAATAGTAATAATAATAATATTAATAAAATTTTATTTTATACTTATGATAATTTAAATATATATATATACACACACAGAGGTACATATATAAGAACAACATTTACAACAATAATTATTCTAATAATTTTATATTTCTTTATTTTATTTTATTAATAGTATTTAAAAGATATATATAGCATTATATCGACACGTTTAATTTCGAACTGTTTACTCCGACATCCAGCAAAAAAAAAAAAAAAATAAAAAAAAAAATATCCCCTTGGCGGTCAAGGTTAAAACGCAAAACTCTAACAATTTTAACGAATACGAATGAAATTTCATACCGGATCGGTCGTCTCCCGGGTCAACAAGGGCCGCGTCTCTCAGAGAGGAACCAGTCTGAGGACGAAAAATCTGTTACTGGAACAAACTCCTCCACGAACGAAGAGACACTAGGTCACCAAAACCGGATTATTGCCAACCTTGGACCAAGTGACTCAATACAAAATCGACTAATAAAAAGAAAACGAACTAAATGGACCCGCGAAGAGTATCGACAAGTCATGACATCTTTCTTCACTGCTCTCGAAACCCCAGCAAAGAACACCACCAATCAAACATACCAAATATGGAGAAGTATGGTGGGAAATGATATAAGACCTAACCTCAATCCAAACATGCTTTCTAATGTCCGTAGGGACATTATGCGAAACAACAGACTTTCAAAGACAGAAATAGATAGGATAAAATTAGATATAAGACAAAATACTATGATCCATCACTCAAAATGTAATGAGATGAATGTAGATATAAGTAGTGTGACAGAGGATGCGGTAAAAACTAAAACAAATGAAATACGAAATAACCTACCAGGAAATAAAATCAAAGAGTCTATCTTAAACACAACCTGCAGTTCTCCAGACAATGTTTCTGAAGATGACTCCAGGTACATTATGTTAGAATTCCTTGAAAACCACAAAGCGGAAATCACCGAAGCTAAAAACCACGTAATCCAAGTACTCAGCAAAGTAACTTTCATACAGTTGTCAGAAAGAGACCAGCTACCCAAAATCCATATGACGAATTCCAACAAGCATATTGTGAAAATATACAACGCTGCTCTGGAAACACTGTTAACAGATAAACCACCGGGAAACATCACAGAAGTTAACAACGTAATATACGCAACAGCTTTAGCAGCGACTCTGAAGCTTGGGATCAAGACAATAAATAAAGTTAACAGACGTAGAGAACCAGCTTGGAAAGCAAAATTGTTACGAGAAATAAAACAAATCAGATGTGAGCTTTCTATATTAGATGAGCTCACCAGAAACCCTAATATTTCCACGCGCAAGTGCAAAAAGATCAAGAGGAAACACAAAATTAAATCACTACTTGACATTCCACCAACCACGGAAATGCTGAAGCAGAAACTTCAGCTAAAAGCACAGAGAACAAGGCGATACGAAAAACGTTGTAGGTTCTATCGCCAAAATAAAATATTCCAAACGGACCTTAAGAAATTTTACAGGGAAATTGGAAAAAAACCTATACATGTCGAAAGGCCACCATCGATTGATACTGTACAGACATTTTGGGAAAATATTTGGAGCAGCCCGAAGGAATATAACCCAAAAGCTGAATGGATCCGGCGTGAAGAAGAACGAATGTTGGATACACCTCTGCAAGAATGGGAAAATATATCCACAGATGATGTTAGGCAAGCTCTAACGAAATCGCAAAAATGGAAATCCCCAGGAAATGACAAGGTTCCCAATTTCTGGCTTTATCATCTCTCGTCTATCCACAAAATACTTGCGGAAACATTATCAACGCTTGTAAATAATCCCAATAAAATCCCGGAATGGATTACTGAAGGTATTACATACCTCATACCAAAAACAATTGAAACAGATGACCCGAAAAATTATCGGCCGATAACATGTCTCTCCACAACGTATAAGTTGATCACGTCTGTCATGACGAACCGTGCTTACTCCTTTTTAGAAACAAACAACATTCTTCCACTGGAACAGAAGGGATGCAGGAGGGGTTCATATGGCTGCAAAGACCAATTACTAATAAATAAAATGATTCTGGAAAATTGCAGGAGCAGACGTAGAAATCTCAGTGCAGCGTGGATTGATTATCGTAAAGCTTTTGACAGTGTTCCACATTCTTGGATCCTTAAGACTTTGGAAATGTACAAAGTCTCCCCTGTGGTATTAAATTTCCTTAAGCACAGCATGGGAATGTGGAACACCAAACTATACCTTAATCACACCAGGGGCACTGCCATATCCAACCGACTAAATATCCGACGTGGAATCTTTCAAGGAGACTCTTTGTCTCCACTTCTGTTTTGTTTGTCCTTACTCCCTCTTACGCATGAACTGAACAACAGTAGCTATGGCTACAAAATAAATAACAACATATTCAATTACCTACTATACATGGATGATCTCAAACTCTTTGCCAAAGACGATAATGAGTTGAAGGGCCTACTTAATATTGTAAAATACTTTAGTGACGACATATGCATGAGCTTCGGATTAGATAAATGTGCTAAAGTAACATTCAAGAAAGGTAGAATTTTAGAAGCACCCTTAATAGATTTAGATTTTGCCACGAAGATTAGAGAATTGGAGCATGGTGAAGCTTATAAGTACCTAGGAATTAGTGAGGGAGATGGCATACAACACTCCCAAATGAAAGAGAAGGTAAGGAAGGAGTACTACAGGCGTGTACGCCTGGTACTAAATACCGAGCTAAAATCAAAAAACCGAATATCAGCTATAAACACCTTAGCTGTTCCTGTGGTGCAATACAGCTTTAATGTACTTAACTGGACCATAGCTGAAATTAAGCGAATGGACGCCAAAACGAGAAAGCTCCTCACTTGCTACCGCATGCATCATCCCAAAGCTGATATTGATCGCCTGTATGTGCCCAGATCCGAAGGAGGCAGAGGACTAGTTCAACTAGAACTATCCTACAACAGTACAACAATTGGCCTCCAAAGATACTTGGAAAAAACAGTAGACTGGATGATGGTATGTGTCAAGGAACATGAAAGTAGTAAGTGTCTCTACTCTGTAGTAAAGGAAGCCGAAAAATTCAAAAAAGAGCTTCAAATGGGCACAGAAATTCAAAAACATCACTGTACACCGGCTGAAGCTGCAAAAAACTTGAAAAAAAATGCAAAGAGAAATGCGACCGACCAGATAAAGAAACAATGGCAAAATAAACCGCTCCATGGCCAATACTCTGCCCGTACCAAACAAGCAGACGTAGACAAAAACCGCACCCATCAGTGGCTACGTAGTGCAGGGTTGAAAGGTGAAACTGAGGGTTTTATAATTGCTGCACAAGACCAATGCTTGTTAACTAGGAATTATCAAGCACATATACTAAAATACTGTGTTAGTCCAAGATGCAGATTCTGTGACAAATATCCAGAAACCATTGATCATCTTATATCAGGTTGCACGATATTTGCATCCACTGAATATAAAACCCGGCATGACAGAGTGGGCCAATATCTGCACTGGAAAATTTGCAACTCCTATGGGAAGGAAACTGGAAGAAATTGGTACGAACACCACCCTGACCCGGTTACGGAGATAGGACCTGTTACAATTCTATGGGACTACACAATATACACTGACAGAACAATCAAAGCCAACCGCCCAGACATTGTTATTAAAGACCACAAACAAAATAAGTGCCTCCTTATTGATATGGCAGTCCCTGCAGACTGCAATGTGTCTTTGAAGATATTCGAAAAACTGTCAAAATACAAGGACCTTGAAATCGAAATCTCAAAAATGTGGCACATGGGAACATCAACAATTCCTGTTGTAGTTGGAGCCCTTGGACTGGTTGGAAAAGATTTCAGTAGACTGATTGAAGGGATCCCTGGAAGTCCATGCCTCAAAGAGATACAAAAAATTGTTCTGACAAGTACAGCCCACACTTTACGAAGGGCTTTGTCTATGTAATTATTTTTTATTTTATTTTGTTTTTTTTTGCAGTGGAAAGTGTCATGATGCCATTTCTAACCTTAGGTCCCTGGGCGGGACCCGGAAAGAAATGTGTAAACGCCAGATATCAAAAAAAAAAAAAAAAAAAAAAAAAATAATAATAATAATAATAATTGGCAAAAAGAGAGAAACGGCAAACGACGTCTTTGTGGGGAAGAAAAGTCATGCACTTGAAATTGTTCAAAGGATTTGGAGTCAATCATGTAAACAAATGTAATAAGTACAAGTCAGTCACTGAACAAGAAAATAAAAAAACACATTGGAACTTTGATATTTAGACTGACAATATCTTCAAGTAAAAATGCTAGAGCCACACTCTTGGACGAGAGAAGCTGACAAACTTATAAACATATTTGAGAAAATGATATCTCATTAGTTAATTGTTCCAAAAACACTACCGACATGATTGGAAACGTCAGAGATATGAGAGAAATTGAGTTTATTCAAACCAAGCCATTAAAATGCATTTAATTTGTACATATCTAAATGTCTACAACAAAAACATTTTGAAAAAATGTGAGTCAGTTCTTAATACAGATTCATTGCTTAGAGAGAAGGAAAAAGACAGATTCAGTGAGGCCGTCTTTTCATATTTCAAATATATCTATGAAAGATTTCCCAGTACTTAAATCTGTAGGCTGACTGGACAGTAAGAGAGAAATATAAAAACAGACTATCGTAAATGTTCTGTTGTAAATCTTACCAAATGTAAAGAAATCCAGCCGGTATTGAAGGTATAGAAACCAATAGAACGAGCAGTTTCCAGGTTCGGATATAATACGTCAATAAACTGATTATAAAGTATCCCGCGGTGAAATACAATTGAATAATTAATGTGGCATTAATTCTGTTTTTTACTGACGAAATTTCAGCTCCTGTAAAAAAAAAAATACAACATGAAATTAAAAGTAATAAAACACCAATTTTAGATTAAAAATTCCTAGCAAACTTAAAATATCGAAACCAGGAATTAAAATACTTTCAACTCAAATTATAGACGCCAAATGAAAAGCAACGGTTCGTTAGCTAATCGTTCTCTGATGGCCAAATTTGTGACGGTAGTGCACCCAAAATTTAGATTGGCAAGGATTTTAACTGCATTGTCTTTTCAAGGTGGGGAGAAGAAATACTGAAATCCAGTCTAGGTACATATAAAAGGAGCCCCTATAAATTCTTTAATTTTTCGTTACTTTTCGTCACGACATGGTGGTTGAAACTGATGCGTGCATGTCCCTGGACAGTTGTCAGTGTTTGATCTCACAAAGCGTTGGGTAATGGTTAACGCGATTTGTTTGTTTAATCTTTACTTCTCAGTAGTGGGTTAGATCCTCACTAAGTGCCCATACAAAAATCCCTAAAGATTTACCATGTTGTAAAATCAACACACTTAAAATATAATTCTGAATGTTAATTTTCATAGAAATCTGACCATAAAGATGACACAATGTTTTAATCCAGTTTCGGTCACACACACACACACACACACACACACACACACACACACACACACACACACACACACACACACACACATATATATATATAAAGTATGCGATACCTACATATAAATATTTATATCTCTTTAGCTGGGTTTTTGGTACTTTTTGTTGTTTTCAGACTACTTAATGTACTGGACGGAAATTCCCAGCCCGTTTCTGAAAACATTTAAATTATTTTAAACACTTCTTTTAGAAACAATTCTTTACTACGATAAGCTTAATAAAATATTAGCTCATTGTATTATTAATTTTAAATAAATTTCTTTTGACTCAAAAACGGTCTATTATTTTATACTTATCCTTTTCTGAGTGCCGTGTCCCTTCAGAATGAAGGCGATCATAGAATTCCACAATTTCATGTCCTTTGTAGCTCTTAATAAATTTTGTCTTTTTGTTATTTCGCCTAAACCTTGTTTGCGCCAGCCATTTATTCAATCTCACGAGGTAGGTTATGCATTATTTTCCTTTGTCCTTCTTGCCTTGAAACTGTCCTGTGAATATCAAATTTTACAAGCATTCTTTCCTCATTATGAACTTCAACTGCCTCTTCCTGGTGTTAAGTATTTTTGTTTCATGGTACTCCCGGCATCCTTCTGCAGAACCGCATTTCTTTTGCTTCAAGCCTCCTTTCATTTGTGAAGAAATTGTCTCGCATTCACTGTCATATAGGAGGACCGATATTATATAACAGTTTGGTACTCTTTTCTTTGGTCCTAACGACATTTTTCTGTTTCTGAATACATTGCTTAGCTTTTGGAATATCCATCGCAATGCGCCTTCAAATTTCAGTTTAGTACTTTCCGTCCTCTGTTAAAACACTTCCGAGATATTTGAATTGTTGTACTTGTTTGATTTTGGTATCTCGCATGTTGGGTTGTTCTTTTTGCAAACAACCATGCATTCTGTCTTCTTGAAATTGATGTTTAGTCCTTTATTCTCACTTTCCTTCACTACCTTTTGTAGGAGTTCTGTAGTTTCCTTTCCGTGTCTGCTATTAACACTGTGTCAGAAAAAAGATGGATAATTCTCAAAAGTACCAGTGGTAGTTCTATTCCAGATAAAACGGTAGGATTTTGAATGCTGATTTTCAAGAAAGGTTCCACATCCTTATTTGGAAGAGGAGTTTAACACCATCCTCTTAACCCCCCTCCACCAATTTCCCCTCTAATTTGGTACTGGGACAGACAAAGATTACACGATAATAAGTCAAGAAAGCATTACTCGCACGTTCTACAATCTATATTATAACCAAAGCTACAATCTATATTAAAACCATTAGACGATCAAGTTTTATTTACAAAATATTGCCTTACCAAATACAACTGATGGCATATAAGAGAGGGAACTTCCGATAGCTGTCAGAAAACGGAGAATGAGGATCACATCCATGTCCATGATTTGCGAAGAGAGAATTCCAGTAGTACCTTGCAGTATTAATGCAGCGATGATGACAGTTTTGCGTCCAAATCTTGAAAAGTCGTAGAGATACATTAAGATAAGTAATAGGAACCAAGAAATACATATGTCTGGTATTCAATCTTAAGCTGATATATTCTAGAAGAAATGAAGAGAAAATGTTTATACCTATTTTCAGAACATTTAGTCATACACATACATAAAATAAAAACTGTATTTGTTTTAATCAACTCAACCCAAGCAAGGCAACAATGCCCTTAATACGCCATAGGTTATTGATATTGTAAGAGAACGAGAAAAGGTTACTGAGGAGAAAGGAAAATAAAATAAAAGCATTCAGAAAGACAGAAGATAGCGATTGACGTTGCATTTAAATATTTGAAGATTGTAAGCAAGAAACTAGTAGATTTCTATAGTTGAGAAAAGAAAAATAGAAATTACGCTAGTAAAAAAAGAAATGAGGCCTATTTAGTAATCTAGTAGTATGCTTAAATTCACGAGGTCGAGGTATCAAGGAGGAGAGCTCTTTAAAAGAATTACCATGAAAATATTTATAGAAAAGACAAAAGCAGCCATGACACGGCGGGGAGAATGTAGAATGAAGTCGAAACTGATAACTTCTTTGGATTCTGAGGAGAATCCCACTGTATATTACAGGAACCCAGGCCAGAGATTGCAGTAATATTCAATGCACGAACGAATGTTAGATTTATAAATGTGTAAGATGGTAGGTGGCGAGAAGAAAATGTCTGGCATCATACAGTTAATCAACTTTCGTAGCAGCTGATGAAAAGTGATGAAAAGAGGCTATTTGATATATAGCATGTGTTACCTTACACACACACACACACACACACACACACACACACACACACACACACACACACACACACACACACACACATAGTAAGCAAAAAAAGCTAAAGCCTAAAATACAACGTAACCAAAAAAGTTCTGTCCGTTTTTTGATGAGTCATTGAATGAAGTTGAAATATATACGAAATGCGTGTCGCAATTGTTTTCAAATTCGGACAGCCGGAAGTAGGAGCATCAGACGTTATAAAAAAACACGCGCACCGTGCCCGGCCATCAGTTATAAGCCGGACAGCTGTGAGAAGGATGGAAGTGTCTAGAGATCTCGTTCGGGGCTGTTTGCTTTACGACTTCAAAGTGGGCTTATCAGCAGCTGCATCAAGTCGCCGCATATGTCAAGCGTTTGGGTATAGTGCTGCGGATGAACGTACTTCAAGGCGTTTGTTTCGAAAATTCAAGTCGGAAGATTTGTCTCTCCATGATGAGCCTCGCAGTGTACGACCACAGGTCTTGAATGACGGAGTCCTGAAGGCGGCCATTGCAGAGGACAGTAGTCTAACGTGTGGTGAACTTGCAAAACAGTTCAACGTTTCCGATGAAACAGTTAGACTTCACCTGCACCGCCTAGGTAAGACGTACAAACTGAGCAAGTGGGTTCCGCAAACGCTGTTGGAGGTCCACAAGGGACAACGAGTGGCAGCCTGCGTATCGCTGCTTTCTCGCCACCGTACCGCATCCTTATTCAATCGAGTGCTTACCAGTGATGAAAAGTGGGTTCTGTACGAAACTCCCAAGCGTTCCAGACATTGGTTATCTCCTCAGGATGCTGTCCCTCACATCGCAAGACCGCCTATGCACCCACCCAAGATTATGCTTTATGTCTGGTGGACAGGTCGTCAAGTGGTTCATTATGAACTGCTACCAACGGGAAAAACGGTCACTGGAGACCTATACTCGCAGCAATTGAAACGTGTGCAACAGGCATTGCGCCAGAAGGAGCCTGCACTGGTGAATCGCAAAGGTGTGCTTTTCCTCCATGACAACGCCAGGCCGCATGTCGCGCGAGTGGTCAAGGATACCATACAGCAACTTGGGTGGGAGACTTTGTGCCATCCACCTTATTCACCTGACCTTGCGCAATCCGATTACCACTTCTTCCACTCCCTGGATAATCATCTTCGTGAGAAATCCTTCACCAATGAAGCAGATTTGCGCAAAGCCCTCACGGATTTCTTTGCGTCAAAACTCCCCGAGTTATACCGCAAGGGCATTGAACAGCTGGAGACACGTTGGCAGAAGGTGCTGGATGCCGATGGCGATTACTTCGAAGACTAAATAGAAGTTACACATACTGGAAGCGTTTTCGTTTTTTTTCCTTTAAAAACGGACAGAACTTTTTTGGTTACTGTTGTGTCTTGACTCAATGTTGAATCTCGCCTAATGCATGGAATAATAATGCAACACAAAATGTACTTAGAACAAGAATGTATTATAACAAGAAGTGTACACAATAAGTACATATAGTATTTCTGTATATTTCTGGGAAGACGTTCCTGGAGAATGTGTTGACTAGTCGCAGTCGATCAGAGTCTCTAGTTGGATCTCGTGATTCCCTTCCCCTCGTCTTCCGGTACCAACCACTATTTATATAGTTGGTAGTCACCTATGCAGATTAGGTGGATCCTACACAACAGTTACCTTGTATAAACTAAGCTCAGGTCTCAACCCCAAGATCAACAGAGCTTAAATATAATCTATTATAATCATATTATTAATAAAACAGTATCACAATCTGCTACTCAGAGTTTCATACAATAACAATAATCAGAAGGATAAAATACCTTATCTACCTGATGATTGTTACTGTGACTCTGAGTAGACATTATTGTATTAATAATATATTGATGGAGGCGAAGAGGTTCACCTTATTTGTTGAGGAAGATATGATCTCTGGGCATTTTATAATTGTGGGCACAGCCACTATATCCCTGTTCATGATTTGGTTGGTGATCTTCCAGAATTCATGAGATCCAATTTGTTTCTTTTCAACCTTGGTCTGAACTGCTTGTGCATAGCTACACTTGGTGTTTTCTAAAACTTTTTGTAGTGATTGCGGGCAGTTCTGAATGCAATGAGGGCCGAACTACGTCGCCCCTTGTGATAGATATTGAAGTAGTGGCTTAAGTGAGTTAAGGCTGTAGCGCATTCAGGGGTGAAATAGGGTTGACTGGTTTTTGATGGATTTTTTTTTGGGTGCATAAAACTCTCCATTCCAGAAAAGATCCAATCAGTGACAAGGGCAGCAGTTTTTGAGGCAGTATGCTTGAAGAAGGTTGGGAGGGGAGCTTCTATCATATAGGATCGAAAGCTGTACCAGTCCGCCTTTGCATAGTGAAAAATCATTCTATGGAACGGCACATCATGGGATGCCTTAGGCTTGGCATAAATCTGGACATTGATTATGGAATGGTCTGACATGCTTAGTGGAGGTAAAACTTTTATTAAGTATCAAGGCAGGAAGTGGTCAAGGAGATTCGCATGGTCCTGTTGTGTCCAGGTAGGTTCTGCGATGATCTGTGTTAGCTCATAGGTGATGGAGAAGTCTATGCAATATCTACATTCAACATCAGTTTTGTTGGAGTGGAATGGCCACA
This sequence comes from Acanthosepion esculentum, assembly GCA_964036315.1. Classification (NCBI taxonomy): domain Eukaryota; kingdom Metazoa; phylum Mollusca; class Cephalopoda; order Sepiida; family Sepiidae; genus Acanthosepion; species Acanthosepion esculentum. The sequence continues at coordinate 25,676,367 of OZ038495.1, read as the reverse complement.
CTTTATGGTGGATATTGAAGTCACCGTAGATATGAAAGCTGGCTGAGTGGAATTGAATGAGGATATTATTGATGTTCTCAGATATTCGTTGAATAATATACACACACTCCTTATTTTTCTTCAGATATTTTGATTAACTTCTTTGCTAGGTTTGCACTAAGTGTTTTGCTTAATAAGATTTCAATTCATATTACTGACTTTTAGTATTAACTAAATCTTATTGTTTTATGTTGAAGATTTATATTTTTATGTGTATTTGTTATAATTGAGCAAAAGTTAATCTTGTTGCAAATAATTCATTAAAATAGTATTTTTATAATATGAAATGAAGTAAAAATTTTATAATTTATGATACAGTAATTTTTTAAATTTATTTCTCCTTGCAAAATCTAAATAGAAATAAATAATTACTTAATTTGAAGATAATATGCGAGAATGAAACCGTTTGCTTAAAATGTATTGTTTAACAGTAAACTATTTTATCTTGGAAAGAGAGCCTGATTTAAATTCTTCAAAAATTACTAAATTGTGTATATTTATGATTGGAAAAACCGTACTTTTCAGTTCAGACATTAACTTTTTATCAGTCACTTTGCGGATACTTCAGGGGAGAGCAACACGTGTGTGGATGTTTTTGATGATGAGGTAAACTTCAGGTTAATTTTTTCTCATATATTCAATATATATATAAACACACGCACACACACACACGCACACACACACACACATTCACACACACACACACACACACACACACATATATATATATATATATATATATATATATATATATATATATATAACCATTATGTCTGCTTATTTTTATGATAATTCTTCCATATTCCCGAATATTTTCAGTATATTACAATTAAATAATGCAAGAAATGCACTGTAACAGTGAGAATCACTTTTATTTCCCAAGTACTTTCCATCTCTTTCCGAGATCATCATCAGGGGTGCAACTGGCAAGGCAAAAACTATGTGTAGCTATCCATTACTGAATTTAAAAAAAGTCAGTAATGGATAGCTACATATAGTTTTTGTGTTACTAATTGTACCCTGATGATGATCTCGGAAAGAGATGGAAAGTATTTGGGAAACAAAAGTGATTCTCATTGTTACACTGCATTTCTTGTCTTATTTAATTGTAATATACAGAAGATATTCGGGAATATGGAAGAATTATGATAGTTCAATATAATCAATCCACTTCGAAGCCGTGAGACTAAGAAGGTGGATTGGGTTGATCTCTTTGGTGTTAGCATCAGCTGCGTTGATTAACAGTTTCATTTTGGAAGCGTTAAAATTTTCAAACCATTTCTTGCCCTAATTAACAATTGATTGGATGTCATTTACGAGATCAGTTGTTGTACTTTGTCGGATCTATCGGACATACAATTAAGACAGGAGTAAATAGTTGTGTCATCGATATAAATAAAGATTTGGGTAGTAAAAATCTAATTTAAATCCATCTCAATATGCTTTTGTGTTTCACAAGACGATCTCATCAGATCATTCTCAAGTTCAGTCCCCACTAGGTTTCACATGAACCTAGCATTGGTCTATCGGTAAGCTTAGTAAAAATAAATACGAAAATAATGAGTTTCTTCTTGAAGAGTATTGGTACCATGTTTCTCTCGGTTACCATTACTCGGTTACCAATATCTTGGCATCTTCCATTAATAGTATGTAAAATGTTTCAACTTTAGTTTACAAATTATTGATGTATTTCATATTCATAAGTATGTTTGCGGTGACATCGGTCTTTAATTAATAACATTTTGACGGCAGACAATTAATTTTTGTTATTTTTAAAATTAATATTTCTTGTTTATATACAAGGGAAAGTACGTATGTGCATATTGTCCGACAAGCATATTTTCAAAATACGTTTAAGCTTATTTTAGCGTTATGATATCACAGATGGCGGTAAATAAACATGATATTTTTCACTGGGTTAATTATATTGTCAGTTGTTGAGTTCGGTCCAAATCCCTGTTCAAAACCATAATATAAACAGGATGGTAGATAAATATAGAATAACTGAATAGATATAACTGAAGGTAGATAGATAGATAGACAGACAGACAGACAGACAGACAGACAGACAGACAAACAAATAGACAGATGGATAGATAGATAGGAAGGAGGGAAGGAACAAACGGATTGCGATAGATATGAAAGATTTTGATAGATGAAATGGCATCTTGGCATTCGTCCCTTTCCCACCTCCGTAACGTAGCGTCCCTGTGCTTTTCTATAAATATTTTCATGGCAATTGTTCTCGTGAACTTTCCTCTATGGTAGCTAGACTCTATAAATGCAATCGCAGTCATAGATTGGAAGCCAGGTCTCATCATTTTAGAGTTGAAATGGTGAGATGTAACTAAATTCTATGCTAACAGTTTCTAATATCACACTTCTCTCTCTTCTGAATTCTTGCATTTCAGTCAAATTTGATCTTCAAAAACTTAAATGCAATGTATATCGTTATCTTCTATCTCCTTAATTTCTGTTCTTTTATTAATCTCTCTCCTTAATAGTGTTTTTATCTCATATTCTCTAACATCCAGTAACCCCTTACGTCTTAGTGGCTTTTATCGCCTTGCTTGGGGTGAACTGAATATAAAAATGAATATATTGATAATGTATACTTACCGATCTGGAAGCCAACCACAACATAGCATGGCAAACAAATTGCCAATAAAAAATACGGTATAGATCTGATGGGCGAGCCATTCCCTGCCACAAACTAAATTAAACTAGAAAAAACATAGAAACAATGTTATAGAAATTAACCTGTATAAATGATTCTATTGGAATTAATATATTGATAAAATAATAATATGCGAAAATAATAAAATAAAATAAAATTCGAACAAGCACTGAGATTTTGTCGATCGAGGGTCTCTGCAGGGATTTGTGGTTCTTGTCAATCAATCCTCTGTAATAAGCACTGTATACGAGGTAGTAGTAGTAGTAGTAGTAGTAGTAGTAATAATAATAATAATAATAATAATAATAATAATAAATAATACAGTTATAGCCGTCTTGGCTTCTGATCTTAATTGATTAGAAGTGTTAACATTTACATGCTTTGTTTTTAATTAAAATGAGCTACAGTGTCCAAGCCTTTCATGTGAGACACCTTTACCTAGTAATTGATTGTCTTGTTTCATGACCATGAGTAATCAATGAATCATAGATACCATTGAACGTCTAAAGAATATAAAAGAAACAGATTAATTAAACAGTTCATTGGCTTCTATTTTAGTTGTGAGTCCTTTATCTCTGGTTTCTTGAATCTCAATATATTGTCTCAAGAGTTTTGCTCCATTGCATCTCATTACTAAAACTTTCTAACAATTGCTGTTATTTTATAGGTTATATTAATGATGTTTTAATTTTAAATACATGTTATTAAGTTAGTATTTGTTGAAACTTGACTAATGCATGGAATAATAATGCAACACAAAATGTATTGAAACAAGAAAGTGTACACAATATTTACAAATAGTCTTTTGTATATTTCTGGGAAGACCGTTCCTGGAGAATGTGTTGACTAAGTCGCAGTCGGGCAGAGTCTCTAGTTGGATCTCTTGATTCGCCTCCCTGTCTTCCCGGTACCAACCATATTTATATCGTCGGTACTCCACTATGCAAATTAGGTGGATCCTACCACAACAGTATTTATTATTCAAAAGTGACCGTTGTTATCATTGTCATTGTCATTAAATGTGCTACTGATGTGCATATTGTGAAATTGGTATTTACAATGCAATTACTGGTACAATTGCATTGTTACTGTTATTGTTTAATTTTCTTTTTTGAACTGTTTCTCTTAACGGCGTCTCTGTTTGAATTACAAAAGCGTCTCCTAGTAGCAGTCATTTAAACAAATTGCAGAATATTACAAGACAGATACTGCCGATAGGAAGAAGAAAAGAAGCAGAAGGTAATAGTAGTAATGGTGATATTAATAATAATAATAATTGTAGTAGTGGTATTTTTTTTTAAAGCGTTTCACCCCAAGCGAGGCGGGAAGCCACTAGCACGCAAGGGGTTACAGAGAGTTGGAGCGAGAGCAAATAGCAGTGATAGAGGAAAGAATGAAGAGAAGGATAGGGGATAGATCATGGCATCTGGAGACGTCGATTGACATTACATTTGAATAGTTGCAGATAATAGCTATCAGGGAAACAGGAAGAGGGGAGGGAGTTCCACAGGCGAGAGGTGTGAGACATGAAGCTATTGGAGTAGAAGAGACGGTTACATTTAATAGTTTCGATAGTGAGTGAGATGCCAGCCTAGTAGAACGCTTAAATTCATGAAGTCTGAGAACCAGCGAAAGCAGCTCCTCGGAGCAGTTACTATGAAAGTATTTGTAAAAAAGACAGGCAGGCGACGGCACGTCTGTGAGAGAGCGACTACAGACGAGATGCCAGATCAGGGCCAATTACGTTGCATATCCGTCTCTGGATCTTATCAAGAACCTTGAGACAAACATAAGGGGCACCAGACCATATATGGCAGCAATATTCTATGCAAAGGCGAATGGTTGATTTGTAGATTTGAAGGATCGACTCCGGCGAGAAAAATTTCCTGGCGCGTCACAGGGAGCCAACTTTCCTTGCGGTGGACGAAACTATTGACTCAATGTATTTGTTCCATCTCAGGTCAGCAGCCAATGTGAGGCTGAGTAGTCGCAATGAGGAACCCTCGAGAAGTTGCGCGTCAGTCATTCTAATGGGGGGCAGGGATGGCCCTCTGTGGTGAGTAATAGAGAGCAGTTTTGATTCTTGGCGTTAAAGTTAACCAGCCAATTCCTGCCCTAGTTCACAACCGAATCGAGGTCGTTTTCGAGACGAACGGCCAGGTGATGATAATAATAATATATGATTTGTATATGTATGTGTACTTGCATATGAATGTATATATATATATATATATATATATATATATATATATATATATATATATATATATATATATATATATATATATATGCGTATATGTGTACATTGATTAGTATAAAGCCGCAAATTAAAATTAAATTTTGGATTAATAATATTTTAATTTTAAAGACATTTAACTAAGTCATATTATTTGTTGATCTGCCTAATATGTAATCCAGTGGTTTTCAACCTTTTTGCTGGAGCGGAACCACAAGGAAACATTCCAGTGGCTCGAGGAACTCCTGTAATAAATTAATTGTCTTATGCAAAAAAAAAAAAATTACTGTCAATCATAGTACTTGTGTAACTTCTTGCGGAACTCCTGGGCTTTACTGGCGGAACGCTAGGGTTCCTCGGAACCCTGGTTGAAAACCACTGATGTAATCGGTACCTATTAGTTTTATTAATTTTTGACGCAAATCTTATTTTTTTACCTGATTCGGGCAGAGCATTAGGCAGTTCTTCTTCTTTTATGTGCCGTGTCTCTTCAGGGCGTAGGCGATCATGGCTCTCCACTTCTCCCTATCCCTTGTAGTTCTCAATATGTTTTGTCCTTTTGCTACTTCTCCCACACCCTGTTCTATCATCCTGCTAAATATGTCACACGTTGCTTTCCCTTGACTCTCTTTCCCTCTATCCACCATGTGAGTATCAGATTCTCCAAGCCTTTCTCATTACGTGTCTCAGAAATTTCATCTGTCTCTTCCATGTGTTAAGTATAAGATTCCTCTTTGTTTGTATCCTCTCCAAAACCTCATTGTTGTTCACATGTTCGGTCCATGGTATCCTTAGCATCCTTCTGTAGAACCATACCTCCGTTGCCTCGAGTCTCTTCTTCATCTTTGAATAGACAGTTCAACATTCGCTCCCGTAAGGGAGGACAGATATCACGTAGCAGTCTTTTCTTTGTTACCAACGAAATCCTCCTGTTTCCCTGCCTAGATTTTGGAATGCGTTTTTGGTCATCCCAATGCGTCTTCAGCGTCGCACATACCGTCCTCTGTCAGAACACTTCCCAGATATTTAAATTTCCACACCTGCTTGATTTTAGTGTCCACGACCTGTAAATCGCATTTCGGGCTCATCTTTTTGCTGATAAGCATGCATTCTATCCTTGTAGTTTATGCTTAGACCCTTCTTGCTCTCCTTCGCTACCTTCTGTAGGAGATTTTGTAATTTCCTTTCCGTATCTGTTATCAGCACTGTGTCATATGCGTATCTTAGGCTGTTAAGATTGTGACCGCCAATAATGAATCCTGGTAGGACACCTTATTCTCTCAGAATTGCCTCGCTGTATAGGTCGAATAAGTCCGGTGAGAAGACACATCCTTGCCTTACGTCCCTTTCTGTTTTTGTATATTTGCTGAACTCATTTTCTATCCGTATGCAGGCCGTTTGCTGCCAGTATAGGTTCTTGATTATTCTAATATCTTTCCCAAATATATCAAGGTTGCTGATCAGTTCCAACAGATTTTTGTGGCGTACTTTGTCGAACACCTTTGCGTAGTCTATAAAACATAGGTGCACGTCCTTCTGCATTTGTATTTCTCTTTCTGATAACATGATGATCGCGTTCCTTGTTCCGGTGTGTTTAACGAACCCGCACTGTTCTTGTCCTATCTCTGGTCAGAATACGGATGATGAGTTTTGTTATGTGGCTCATTAGGCTAATTGTTCGGTGGAGTTAACATTCGTTCGCGTCTGGTTTCTTAGGCAGTGCTATGATAATAGACCTGCTGAATTTTTCCGGTATATTACCACTGTTGTAGATTTCATTTATTATTTCTGTAATCTTATCTATGTAAAAATCATCTAAGGCTGTCAGCGTTTCTGTTACAATTCCGTTTGGCCCTGCCGCCTTGTTTTTGTTCAATTTGGCCAGTGCAGCTTCTATTTCGGCTTTTAGAATTTCAGACCCGTCGGTAGTTCTAGTGTACTGCCGGTTGTTCTCTTTCGTCGTGGAAGAGTTCTCCAATATATTCGCTCCAGCGCTGAAGAATTTTTTTCTTTCTCTAATATGAGCGTTCCATCCTTTGATTTTATGCAGTCTATTGACGAGTACGTTTTTGTCCTGTTAGTTCCCTTATTTGTTTATGCATATCCCCTTTATTGGTGGTACTCAATCTCTCTATTTTTTTTAGCCACAATTCTCTAGCCTGCCTGTATTTGGTCCTTATTTCGTTGTGTAGTTTACTGTATTCCGTTCCGTATCTTGGCAGACTTTTCTGTCTTTTTTGCATCATGTCGAGAATCTCATCGGTCATCCATTCGTTTTTTCTTCTTCGTCCATTCTCCTTTAGGATGATATCATTTGCTGATGTCACTAAAGCTTCTCTTAGTGTGTCCCATCTCGAGTTTCCCTTTCCATTGTGTCCTTTGTATCTTCTTTTCACACTGTCCATATATTTTTCTTTCAGGTACGGATTGCTCAGGAGTTAGTCTATTGCAATTTGGGTGCTGCTTTAGGCTTCTTCAGCTTCAGTAGTTTCACTCTTAGTTTACATATAACAGGGCGATGGTCGCTTCCGCATTCGGCACTTGGGTAGGTTTTGCAGTGAACCATTGCATTCCTGAATCTTTTTGTTGATAGTTATGTAGTCCGGTTGTTTTCTAGTTTCTCCCGTTGGGCTCCATTCTCATTACCGACTAGACTACCCATGACCCATCACGGTTCAGGTTATAAAACACCGAAAAAATTGTTTGAAGAAAGTTGAAATAAAAATACTTACTGCATAAACAACTCGTATTTTTAAATCTTATTCACTTAAAATATTTTTTAAAATTAGATTAACTTAAAAATATTCTTTTAATATGCCAAAAAATATTTTTAATTCCTATTCACTTGAAAAATTCTTTTTTTAAATATAGCAATTTTTTAAATGTATAAAATATTGTTCGTTTAAAGAAAGCTTCAGTATAAATAATCAGAGATGGGTGGAAAGAAGGAGGAGTGGAAAGAGGAAGACGTGGAAAGAGGAAGAGGTGGAAAGAGGAAGAGGTGGAAAGAGAGAGGTGGAAAGAGAGAGGTGGAAAGAGAGAGGTGGAAACAAACTTAAATCATTATGCGCCCGACTGCTGACGTACGCACGATTTACAGACTTTTTTCAACATCAGTTAGTTAAATCAAGATTTAAGGTGTAATGTTTTATTTGTATTATAAAATGATATTAGCGCATATCCTGTAGAAAATTAGTGTATAAACATATGTATTACATAAAATCAGCCTATGTTTGTGATTATATATTGTGTGTTATCTATCAGAATATATTTATGTATAGCCAATGGAAGACACTCATCAACTAAGCACTTCAGAAACGTTGCAAAACTTTTGCATAAAGCGGCAAAATAGTCGTGTAGCCCTAGTCTTCTAAGTTGGAAACAAACGGTACAAAATATACAACTATCTCAACCACAAGAAAAAAATATTAGATATTTGAGACAGAAGAAATATTAGTTACCTTAGAAATATGAAATATTAGTTACTTAGTAATTTCAGTTACCATACTGAATCTATCATTTGTCTTTAAAACAATTTTCATCTAACGTGTCTCCTTTTTTAAAAACAAATAATAATTAATATTCAAGCGGATAATCCAAGTTTTAGTAACATCACATCAACAAGTCTTGACAGTGATTGACTTTAGAAATATTAATATTTTATATAAGTTGAGATATTTTGACTGTTTTGAAAAAGACTTGCGGTACGATGTAACATACAGATTATGGAGAAGAATAGAAAATCATACGGTTTAGTAGGTTAATTAGGGTCTCATCTATGACAAACATATGTATCAAACATACTTACATCACTGGTCATCGATGATTGAAATAGTGATTCGTCATAAACCCAGGAAGCACAATTAGTCAGTGTCTGGTTTCCTAGGACACTCTTGTTAGCATAAAGATGGCAGCTACTGTACACTGGTTTCCCATCCACTATATCTTCAGGAATGTATTCTTTGATAAGCTCAGCGTGGGCTTTGCTTTGCACTTTGTAAGTGTCGTTTGTTAAACCAGGAATAGCACACCTTTGACGAAAAATGAAAATATATTTTTATAATAGCGTGAAGAATTATAAATATATTTAATTTACAACAAGAACAACAACAATAATATTAATAATAGCAATAATAATATTGCTCAATAATTAATTTCCTTATGATTTTTTGTAGATATGATTATTCTTATGTATTGTATACATTGTGTTTTCCTAGCAGTATTAAATGTTGGTTTCAATGGAGATTAAGTGGCAACTAGTCTCCTCATTACTCAAACCCTCTCCTCGGAATTCTTGATGCTTTTACTAATTCTATCGCCTTCGGGGTTTTCCAAATTCCCAGTTTGTATCGTGTTCTTTAGTAAGATAAGGGATAATCTATTTGTCTCTAAGAATAAAATCTATCGAAACAATAAAAAATTGCGAATCGGTTGAATAATAAGGAAAAAGTATAAGCGAAACATTGATGAATAAAACGAAGTACGGTTTATTCTATTTTCTTCAAAAAACAATTTAATTGAAATTTTCGGTTTGAAAATCATGAGCAAAAAGGCAAAAAATCAGAACCTGGAGGAAAAAATCAGAACCTGGAGGTAAAAATCAAAAACCTGGAGGAAAAAATCAGAACCTGGAGGAAAAAATCAGAACCTGGAGGTAAAAATCAGAACCTGGAGGTAAAAATTAGAACATGGAGGAAAAAATGTCACCGAAAAACGAATTGTCCAGAAACAAAAATATATTCACAATATTGTTTCTTCAATCGAAAGAATACATTCATCGCTCACATCATTTTATACTCAATACTTGGTTTGTTGGATATAGATTATATCCCCTTGATATATAAGCTGTTCCAATGTAAAGGTGTTCTAATAACTTGGATCGATTTTAAATATGAATTAAGTTTAAGGGTCTAATGATCTTTTTCTTTCAGATTTAACAACTTAAGTCTTTGACAATTTCAACCATGGAAAGATTAACAACCAAACAACGTGTTAAAGTTATCGAAGCCTATTACGAAAATGGAAATTCCAACAGAAATGCATGTCGTGCACTTCGCGATGTTTTTGGTCAACATAATCGACCAACCGAGAGTGCAATTAGAAAAATTGTTCGTAATTTCGGTGGCAGATGTGATAACACCACTGCGTGCTCGTTTACGCCATTCAGCTGAAAACATTGCTGCAGTGCACGAGAATGTGACCGAAAATCCAAACGCCTCTATTCGTCATTTCGCGCAGAAATTGAACCTCTCCATAACAACGTTACCCCGAATCACCAGCCAGGTGAGTGATGCCTCATCGTTATTGAGGCATTTCAACCCAGGCGTTCCCTAAAACCGCTCCCGCCAATTCCCTCTGTATCATTAGTAGCAGCTGGTCCCGGAAATCCTGCTCACCAAATAGTGAGCAGTTTAATTTCCAGTAGCCAGCCAACCTAACCTTAGGCTTAACTAAGTTTACACGGACCCGGACAAGGCCATTATCCGAATAAACTATAATATGTAAACTTGGACACCCTAAGAGCACTACTACCCTCCTAACTAAGACTCGGTCGAGGTAGCTAGCAAGCGTCCCAGGAGCCGCGTTGCCACTATTTGTCCAAGTCCAAACTACCTCCCGAGGGTGCTCATTCCGGTACTTATCGACAATATCAAACCTGTCGATAAAGTCCCGAAATGGTTTCACGTACTAGTTGTCAGTATCCGAAATTAGCCATATACGATCTACATCGGGGTCAAGGACGGCATTCCAATCCCCCGCTAAAACTACCCGACGAGATGTCGTCAAGAACGGCTCGATCCGCCGAAACGAAGCAGGCCGCTCAGCATGGATATTCAGCGCATAAACCCCAATGAGACGCAGAGCCTTATCCTTTATGGTAACATCCAGCACGCAAAGCCTGCCCGCCGGATCTGCGAAGACAAGAGTATACGCAGTCTTCAAAAATTTGATCACCAGACAAGAGGCACCTCTCGAACGACCATCAAAACATGCTGAATAAAGGGAGAACCCCTTAGACAGTATGTCCTCACGGTCAAGAGAAGAAAACCTGGTCACTTGCATGCAACAAACATTCACCCCAAGGCGCTGAAGGTCGCGAGAGAACCTCGCACTGCGAGACTCCGAACTCAGGCCTCGGATATTTATACTAGCTAAACAGAGACACATTTATCTAACCAATTAGGGTTGCTTTCTTGAATTGAACATGGACGGGGTAAGGATACCGAACGCTTCTACCATCGACCCGTGGCCCATCTCAGTCTTGATGGTGCCGTCTTGGGAGAGGCCGTCTATATCCCAAGGGAAAGTCAATTTTTACGCTCTATAAAGGGAGGGGGAACAAAACCCGGGGCCATCCCAGCACAAAATTCCTTCATTTTTTTCAATTTATCATTTTGAACAATTAAGATAGGCGGGGACATTTTAAAAGAGGCTATTATTGTGTTCCCGTAGTCACGAGCCTTTTCTGCTTGGACAGGGGATATTTTACTCACGTCTTCACCTGAGTTAAAAATGTGTTTTGTTTTTTCCATGACTGGTTAAGTCTTGTGTGGGGACTCTGTGCCTTTTGTTTTGGGGAGGGGGCATTTCAGAGCTTTTAATGGGAGAAGGAGTGGAGGGTGACGAGGTGTATAAGTTTGCCTAAAAGGGCTGGAGTCTCTACTGAGCAGGGTTGAGGGATGGGAAAAAGATGTGGATGGAGTGGCAGGTAAGGACTTCTCTCTACAAAGAAGGGTTGAGGGATGGGAAGAAAGTGATGGGTCAGAGGTTGTGGAGGGAGTGGCCTTCTTTATAGAGACGGTCTTGGGCTGAATGGAGGTAGAGGGTTGGGGAGACAGTGCTGAAAGTTGGAGGGGAGTGCTTTCTTAACGAGGGGGATTTTGTCATCTTTTGGTGGTCTAAGTTTTGTTTAAGTTCTTTAATTTTCTCCGTCTTTTCAAAACCGGGATCGTATTTTTTAATATCTTTTCGAGTCGGCATTGAGGCCGGTGCGTCGCCCTTACTGTTGACAGAGGGAGTGGGATTGTTAGTACCTTTTGTCTCGGGGGCTTCAGAGGACTAAGGACCAGCTGTCTGGCGCTTCCCTCTGGCCCTGCTAGCAACATGCCATTCCCCCTCCCCTCATCCACAACTGCACTTGCAGCGGGAGAAGGCACTTCGGGGAATGAGGGCTTAGGTGTAGGCCCAACCGGGGGTTTAAACCCTCCAGTCCCGGAAATTGGCATGTCAATTACAGACGATGCGGATTTCAAAGACGCGGCCAGAAGGGGAGTTTGGTCGATTGGGGCCTGACTTCCAGAGGCCTTCTTCTCCGGGCAGGAAGAGGGGAGGTGACCAGTCTCTCCACACTTCCAACAAACAGGTTTACAGCCGGTCACTATGACCGGCAGCGTCAGGCCGCCAACATCCAGAGAGTTGGAGATGGAGATGAAGCCTTTACGATCCAACATAATGTTGAAACTCCATCCCCCAGTCAGGCTATCGCAAGAAGCACCCAGAATTACTCCGTACTGGGACAAGAAAGCTGTCAGGTGTTCCCCCATAACCTGAGGAGTGACCTCGTATATTGACGAGAGACAGATGGATAAAATTCGCCTAAAGGTGAGACAAGTTTAAAACGTACAAAAATAGACGAGAAACAAAAGAACAAAGTTCGCCTAAAGGCGAAACAACAAATGAAATAAAAGAAAACACAAAACAGAAGGACGTACAAAAAATAGGCGACAGACAAGAAGAAACAATAAGACGAAACATTATACAAAGAAAAAGGAAAACGTTATACAAAGAAAATATGAAACAAAAATACACAAAGCTTATCACAAAACCAAAATGGCTGACGCTAAGAACGAGTCAAACCGATAACAAATAAACAAAAATAAATGAACAGATTAGACAATATAAATACAAAGATTAAAACAAATATGGCACAGAAAAATTTAAACAAATAAAACACGGAAAACCTACAGGATATTTAAAAGGAAAGAATAAATAAAGAAGTAACACGTAAGGAAAAAATTAAAGTCTGTCGTAGAAAAATAAACAGAAAGTCTGGCAGGGGTTACAAAATAAAAAGCGAAAATATATTTATAAGAGAATTTAAAAGTAAACAAAAAAGAAAGCACACAATAAAAGAAAAAGAGCAAAATTAAAGGGAAAAAATAAAAAAAGGAGAGAGTAAAAAAACGAAAAAGAAAAAAATCAAAACAGTCCTAAAAAACGCAAGAAAGACGGTAAAAAAAAGTCAAACTTAACAAAAATGTAGTTCAAAGAAAACCCCGTAGACTCAGAGAGAACGCCAACAACCTATATATATATATATATATATATATATATATATATATATATTTCTATGATTATTTATATGTACCTTTATCTATCTACATATCTGCCTCTCTCTCTCTCTCTATATATATATATGTATATAGATGTGTGTGTGTGTGTGTGTATATGTGTGTGTGTGTGTGTGTGTGTGTGTGTCGGGTGGTCAGAAAGTCTTGTCACCCTTACCAAAAAGTAGGTACCCCCACGAGATCGCTAAAAAAGAGCATAGCATGATGAAAAAGACGCCAAACATGACGAAAACAAAATTTTATCGTCTGAATGTTTGTTATTATTAAGAGGAAAGATCAAAGTATTTTGGGGGTATTTGTTTACATTTTTTAATCGTTCCTAGCACGTCCGAAATTTTCGTTAAAAATCTTGTTCTTTTTGAGTCAGCAAAATTGTCAGATAATCGATCATGGCAACCATTTTTTTCCATTTTATAAAAAAATGAAAATCTCAGTTTGAAATTCTTTTAAAAATCAATTATCATTTTTTCAAAACTTATTTTAAGAAAATCAGAAATTATAATGTTTATTTAAAATATTTTGAACAAAGGTTGACTTAGCCGAAAAGGTGTAATTTGAAAATAAAACAAAGCAGGTCATAAACTGTCGCGTCACTTGACAGGTGATAAATGACATATTGACGGATTACGTCAGGATAATTCCTTCTCCCGAAGGAGAGAAGTTATTTACATTTAAGTGAACAAATTATTTACCTCGTTATTTTGAAGGAAAACTTTCAGCGTTCTAGTTTTTTTTTGTACTTAGCTTTCATCTTTACGTTTGGGATGCTTTATGGAAAATATATTATAAAGAAATTAAAATAAGACTGTTAAGAGTGAGATTAAATTTCATAAGAAAGGTATCTAATTAATTTATAGGTACCTTTCTTATGAAATTTTATCAGAAGTGTACATAAAATATTATAATTTTATGTACATTTACTACATTTTACTGTGTTATTTGTTTTTCCATTCATTTTACTCTTAATTTTTCATATTTCATTTATGGAAAAATGTCATAAATGAGATTAATATAAAAATAAGATCATATAAATTTCATAAGATGATAGTGATACTTGTAGGTACCCTTCTCAGTTGAAATTGAAAAATCAAATTAACTTCACCCGTGTTTCGCAAAAGTAAATGCCTTAACAGCGGAGAACAATGCTTAACTCAAATAAGGCAACTTAATTGTATTCTAGTTGGTCTTCCGTACTTTATAATTACAGCCCGATTATAAACACAAAATTACATTTCTTAATTACTGCGGGTCTTCTGATTAGTCAAAACGATACAATTTACAATGCGCTAAAAAAGATCTATCTCATAAGGACACTTATGAAAGCGGATGCGGCTTTTAACTAATTTTATTATATTTTAACAACTTAAATGTAAAAATCTATTATAATTAAAGAAATAACAAATAATTGTATTAAAAATTCATTTTTCATTGAAAAACTTTTTGCTTTCAGTAAACCTTGTCCATATTCGTAAAAACAAATAAAAGCATTTGAAATTAAATAATAACTTTGTTTATTGAGTTTTGTATGTTACAATTCAGAGCTGATTTTCAGGTGGGGGGGGGGTCCGATTAAAAACAAAAAACATGGTTTGCATTCCTCAAAGCCTTGTGCTTTTAATTATTGTAGTTCACTAAAGTGGACTCGATCGAATTTCTAGAGTTTTCATAAGATTAGTTATGTGGTGGGGGTAATAAATATATAAATATATTCTGCCATGACTTTAATAAAAAGAAACATAATTTTAATAATTTCGATCATCTGTGAATAGTTTCTGAAAGTTTCATTAACATCAGACAATTATTATTATTTTTGCAACATTTTCAAAATTAATGTGTCATTAAAAAAAAACAGGCTAAAAATTGTATATGTTATTTTACTAGTTCCGGTGATACAAAGAGAAACAAGGTTATTTTTAATCAAAATTTAGAATGTTCTAAAAAGAAGGAAAAATTAAAAAAAATAATTAAAATAAACTTTGGTCTTTCCTCTTCATAATAACATAAACATTTAGACGATAAAATTTTGTTTTCGTCAAGTTTGGCGTCTTTTTAATCATGCTATGCTCTTTTTTTTAGCGATCTCGTGGAGGTACATACTAAAAAGTAATAAGAATAAAAAAACAAGTACTGGATTCAGTTTATTCAATTTCATTGGCGCTGTCACACATGGAGAAGGTTATTATTAACTCTGTATTATTGTATTATAACTGCCCATAGGTGTTTATTTTATTTGGGTCGATGTGTATCTGTTTTTTAATTTTTTTTTGTCTAAGAGTGTAAATTCTGTATTTGTTATTGAAAATAAATATTTTTTCTCCAATAGGCTACGAACTTATTGACATGTCTGCATGTGTTGTAAAGTGTATATTATGCGATTTGATCAAAGTTTCAAAAATACTTTTTAAATTATATGTGAAATGGTAAATAAAAATAAATTTGGAGATAATTTTACCTGTGTTTAATTCCAGGAACGATGAAAACCATGCTGCCGACCTGTAATCCATCAAAAATCGTGGCAATATACAATAAATTAAGAATAAATATTTGATAACGTCCACATCCACCAACAGCTTTTATCGCTTCTTCGTACTTCATAATTTTCTTCAGATTTATTTTCCCTTCTTGCTAAAAATCACGAAATGGCGCATTTGTAGATGGATACCTTATTTAATTAATACAAACACCGTCTTCCTGTGGGTGAACGTGTGTTCTTATCCCCTTTAGGTGATTATAGTTCCTTAATCAAACGATAACGTTCAACCAATCAGCATGTGTCTATGAAATAATCAGCAGTAGCTGCATCAAATCATGACAAATTAGCCACGTTTATTTCAGAAAAACAGTCTTTCTATATTATTAACAATCTTCTTAAAGACATTAATTTGCACGGCAAAATGCTGCAGTAATGATTTTGCTATACGGTTATTTACATGAGAAACAAAAGAGATTAGTACAAGATAAATATTCGCCTAGAAAAGCAATGCATTGACAATTTGTTGTATTATTTGATACTTCAGTGTCTGAGAAATTCATTTGAATTAAGATCTATATTCCCCTAATAAGTCAGCTTCATTCTACAATAAAACACCAGAATTTCAAGTCTCTGAATCCCTTCAAGACAAATGTTGGTGAATGTGCATTTATGTCGCCTTTCGGCGATCATGTATTATAATTTCTAGGTCAAACGATAAGGTTTATTATTTCAACCAATCAGCTTTTGCCTTTTAAGAAATCAGCTGGAGCAGCAAAGGTATAATAATCATCGTCAGGGAACGCTCATCATCATTTAGTGCTAAACAAAGTAGTTTAATAAATTAACTAACAACTATAATGAATTTGATACGACTGAGTGAACCACATATGTTGCCCTGTAACAGACAAAAATAAATAAATATATAAATAAACAAATACATAAAAAATAAAAAAAATATTATCGTTAGAAATTTAGTTTGATATCGATTTCATAACGGTGAACATTTCTAGCCTATAACTTTTATTTCGGGGTCCTAATTCCCAGAACCTAAAAGAATGAAGACGAATATATTAACTTACTGCAAGGTTCAAATGAAAACTAGAATAAATGTAGGAACAGCAGAAGGTATTTGAAAACAGAAGATACAAAATTTAATTTCACCATAAAAATATGTCAATAGCACAACCCTTCAAAACATATATGTAAGCTAAATAATCAAGAAAAACACAATAACAATAACATGTAAACTCAAATGACAAGTAACATCGGAAAACATAACCTTTGCATGGAAGGAAATATATCTATAAACAATTAAATGAATTCGTAGATGAATCAATGTAGATGGAACAATGTCAAGTAGTATTATATTATAATTCTGGTTGTTCCTTAGTTAGTTAGGTAGTTAGATAGCATTTAAATGATACCCTACCAGTACCCTCCCACCAAATAATAGACTATTCCGATAAAAGAATCGATAACGCTCTCATATGTTTAATTCTGCTTCTGTGAAATGGAAAAAACTTGTTGATACTGATACGCCTTGTTATTGCTATCTATTGATAAATATATCAAGTATGACATAAGGCCGAATTTCTGGGAAGGAGAAGGCTTGTCGCAGTTAGCTCCTCCTCAGTTCCTTAATCCTTCAACAGGGGTCTCTCTCCCCTGGCTATAAATACTGGCTGACCCTTCGCCCCTCTCTCTCTTTTTCGACTTAGGCCTTGTGCCGCCACGCGGAGGTGAGGTAAAAATCTCTCTTTTTCCACTTAGGCCAATATGTGACCTCTCACAGATACAGCGTTTCCCAAATTCTGGGAACACGCTGAGAACAATACACGTACGTACGAACACTCACAACACACACACATAATTTCTCCATACAAACACTATGTAACTGTCCATGTCTTTGTTTAACTTGTTATTAATATATATTTGTTTACCCGTATATATCCGTCTTGTTTGTTTTGTTTGTTTTGTTTGGACTTAATTAAAGTCCAACATTCTCATGTAGTTGGACCTGCTAGCAGGAAATTTTAACCTTCTGATATCTCTCCACATCTTCAACCCACGGTTCGCTACAGGCTGATTTTCATTTGTCCAATGTTTAACTTAGCTAGTCTCAATCACTGACTCACTCGTTCGATAATGTCCCTTTCAATACAAGGTTACATTTTTGTATACCATTCTATACTATAGTCACGAAAATACTACAATTTCTCTATGAAATCCTAACTAGTTCCCATATGTACAAATTTCGTCTGGGGTGGATATAAAAATAACAATATGTATCCCCTATGTGAATTTACAATATGAAAATGTTTTTACAAAGACTATAAAAAAACTGTATTAGTAAATAATAACTCCTGACAATTCTAAAATTGTAGCAGAAGTATCAGCTCGCCAGACGAAAATAATGGGGGACCGAATAAATATGGAAACATTCACTCAACCAACCACGCACTCGGTTAGGGACTTGTTATAATGATCAAAGTTAATCGCCGTAGTTGCACGTGAGTTATAGTTATAGCTCTCTTTATACTAATTACTTATTAGCTAAACCAATCCCATTACATCTCCCTGAATCTTGGGTTTCACGACCTGCATGGATCTACGGCTTTTCCTACATCACCTCCCCCTCTTGCTGGTTTCACGTGTATTTCTCGTTATGGGGAACCTTGATCTAATTCTTTTATTCTCAGTGTCACATGTTTCGTACTACAAGTTTTCCGAAGAACTTTGATCGCCTATTGATTCATCTGCCCTACTTTCTTGTTCAGCTACATAGTCATTCGAATTAGCTTCTCTTTGTCCTTCCTCTTAACTTTGGCTAGCTCTTAACTGGTCTGCATAGGCAACAATATTTTTATCATTCTTTCATATTAATGCCGTGTTGTATCCTTTTTGTATTATGAAATTCACCCTTCCCAGCTTATTTTCTTTATTTCTTTTGTATCATATGTTTTCACTAATAGACTAAGACATGGTTAATGGAGCTCTAATCAGTCTGTCCATTAATGCAGACAGGCTCTCTAATCTGTCAGCACGTGGCATCGTTCTTTAACTCAACAATAATCTAGGTAGGAAAGTTTCAATCTTTTCTTGCTGAGAAGAAAATGCTTTCAATACCATCTTTATTGTTTGGTCCATTTGATCAGCAATCCCATTTGATTGAGTTTGGTAAGGAGGTGTTTTATATGGGACACATCCAATATTCCTTAACCATGAGCATAGATTTCGTCGCAGAATTCGAGAGCATTATCAGTTACTAATCTTTTTGGTACTCCCTTTCTAGCAAATATTATGCGTAATATTTGTTTTACAGTAATAGATTTTATCCTGAACTTTGATAACTCCAGACCAGGGGGAAAAAGCGTCAACCCGTATTAGACATAAACCTATCCTGTTAACTTGTGCGAGATCCATATGAACAATAGACTCTGGTTCTGTTTCCTTATGCCAAGTGCATATAGTGACGAATCTCAATGCTAGGCATACCGAGACCACCTTCAGATGGATGAAGGCAACAGATCTTCCGAGATACAATAACGGCCTTGCCTGTCCACAAGAAAGAGAACAAGAGCCTTACTAATGACATTAATGTGGCATACAGAAGTGGAAGTACAGACAGTAAAGTGAGGTAAAGGAGAATCGGGTAGATGTGTGAAACACATACTTCTGCCCTCCCCTTCAAGGAAAGATTCCTCCGAGACCACAAATTGCGATTTCGGCCTTCCCTTGTACCTCCGACCAATTCATTTCCAACTGGATATCAGGACCGAACTAGACGCCGAGAATCTTGACCGGCCCATCCGCCCAGAGGAAAGGTCAGGGAAGAGAAACTCCCTTCCACGCACCCAACCGCAAGCCAACAGACTTATCGCGGTTGATCTTGGCCCCTGTCACTATCTCATAGCCACTGATCTCTCTGCTGACTTCGTCAGTCTCGGCTCTGCTCGACACAAGAGCCGAAACGTCGTCAGCATAGGCAGAATGCCTGGCCAAAGTGGTAGCCCCAGACAGGGACATTCCGCGCAGGACCGGATTCGCCTTTAACTTGCGAAGGAAAGGTTCCAACGCAAGAACGTAAAGCAAAAGCGAAAGCGGACAACCTTGACGAATGAAGCGAGACAATATTAAAGGCTCCGATCTTATCCCATTCACTTTCACCAGCGCACCGGGAGTCGCATACAAAAGTCTGATCCAGGAGCGAAAGTCGGGCCCGAATTCGGCCGCCGAAAGGACAGCCTCCAGAAAACGATGGTCAACCCTATCGAAGGCCTTGGACTGATCTAAATTGATCAGCGCGGCTTCACTGTCGACTTGTTCTAAGATTAAGCGTAACATATGAAAGTTGTTCTGAATAGTCCCGTCCTTCACAGCACAATTCTGTTCGGAGCCAATCAGTCTATACAGGACAAACTGCAAATGGTTGGCTAAGATCTTCGCCAAAATCTTTAACTCTGTGTTTAACATGGTTAAAGGGTGAAAGTTATCTAACCCATCCCCACCGTTTTTGTCCTTACGCAGCAACTTGATCACACCCCTGGTGAAGAGTTGAGGTATAGACCCCTGCTTCATCCAGTGGTTGAAAATCAGTTCCAGCAAAGGAACAAAAACGGGCGACTACCTCAAGTAAACTTCGTAGAGAAGACAATCTAGTCCCGGAGATTTATTCAGGCCAACCTGTTTCAGCGCTTCCCAGATTTCCGATTCTGCGATGGGACCCTCGCACCCAGCCGCCTCAGATGTCTCAAGGCTGGGAAAGTCGGCTAAATAGGCGTCGAACTGAGCAGGGCTCAGAACGGGATCCCTGGTGAAAATATCCTGAAAGTAATCCCGAACGGCCTTGCATATGCCCGCGCTTGTAGTCACGGTCCGCTTATCCGGCAATGTAACGCACGCGATATATCACTGAGACGCGCTCCGATTCTCCTCTGCGCGCTATTCAGCGGCCATATTCGTCACCTCAGAGGACATTCTTTTTAACCTAGCCCTAACTACCAGAGCTTGATCATTCTTGATAAGCAAGGAGGACAACTCTGCCTTAGCTAAATCTATTTCTCCACTATCAGGGGATTTAACTGCCCGATCGACCTTTTGTTCTAAAGCCGTTTGCTCCGCTAATCTATCTAGATTGAGTCGACAACTAAAATCAGCAGCAAACGTTCTAATTTTGGATTTTAATTTATTCCACCAGACGTTCCCTTTAACCGCTCCGTCAATTCCCTCTGTATCATTAGTAGCAGCTGGTCCCAGAAATCCTGCTCACCAAATAATGAGCAGTTTAATTTCAGTAACCAGCCAACCTAACCTTAGGCTTATCTAAGTTTATACGGACGCGGACAAGCCTATGAACAGAATAAACTATATAATGTAAACTTGTACACCCTAAGAGCACTACATCGACTCTCCTAACGAAGACTCAGTCGAGGTAGCTAGCACGCGTCCCAGGAGCCGCGTTGCCACTATTTGTCCAAGTCCAAACTACCTCCCGAGGGTGCTCATTCCGGTACTTATCGACAATATCAAACCTGTCGATAAAGTCCCGAAATGGTTTCACGTCCCGGTTGTTTGTACCCGAATTTGGCTATATGCGATCTATATCGGGGTCAAGGACGACATTCCAATCCCCTGCTAAAACTACCCGACGAGATGTCAAGAAACAAAGCAGGCCGCTCAGCATGGTTATTGGGCGTATAAACCCCAATGAGACGCAGAGCCTTATCCTTTATGGTAACATCCAGCACGCAAAGTCTGCCCGCCGGATCTGCGCAGACAAGAGTACATGCAGCCTTCAAAGACTTGCTCACCAGCCAAGAGACACCTCTCGAACGACCATCAAAACATGCTGAATAAAGGGAGAACCCCTTAGACAGTATGTCCTCACGGTCAAGAGAAGAAAACCTGGTCTACTGCACGCAACAAACATTCACCCCGAGGCTCTGAAGGTCGCGAGAGGGCCTCGCCCTGCGAGACTCCGATCTCAGGCCTCGGACATTTAAACTAGTTAGCCAGAGACACATTTATCTAATCAATTAGGGTTGCTTTCTCGAGTTGAACATGGACGGGGTAAGGATACAGACCGTCTCCCTCATAGACCCTTGGCCCATCTTGATGGTGCAGTCTTGGGAGAGGCCACCGATATCCCAAGGGAAAGTCAATTTCTGTGCTCTGTATAGGGAAGGGTGAACAAAAATCGGGACCCTCCCAGTACAAAATTTCTTCATTTTAAAAAAATTTTTCATTTTGTACAATTGCAATAGGCGGGGACATTTTGAATGAGACTATTGCCTCATCCAGCATAGCCCAAGTCTGTTTAGCCCCCGTTCTATTCCAGTTTTTATGACTGTAAGCAATCTTTCGGCATTGGGGAAATTTTTCGGATCTTCGATATCCTTTCCGCAAATTGTTTTATAGATAAAAGGTATTTTAGATACTTTATCCTCTTGCCGTAGTACCGTGCTTTATCGGCTTGTGCAGGGGATATTTTGCAAACATATTCGCCAGAACTGAATATGTGCTTCTGTCTTTTCCTTTTTCCTCTTGAGTCCTGCGTAGGCCTTCTCAGTCT
The DNA here is from genome assembly GCA_964036315.1 of Acanthosepion esculentum. Taxonomy (NCBI): domain Eukaryota; kingdom Metazoa; phylum Mollusca; class Cephalopoda; order Sepiida; family Sepiidae; genus Acanthosepion; species Acanthosepion esculentum. The sequence goes on along the minus strand of OZ038495.1, from coordinate 25,654,020 downwards.
CTTGTTTTGGGGAGGGGGCATTTCCGGAGTTTTAATTGGAGAAGGACTAGGGGCGTTGCGAGGCGTATAAGATTGTCTGAAGGGACTGGGATCTCTACTGAGAGGGGTTGAGTGATCGGAAAAGTAAGTGGATGGAGTGGCCTCTCTACTGAGTGGGGTTGAGGGCTGGGAAGAATGAGATTGGTCAGAGGATGTGGAGGGAATGGCCTTTTTAATAGAGGAGGAGATCTTGTGCTGACTGGGTGTAGAAGGCTGAAAAGATTTTGCTGAATGTGAAAAAATTTAATGACAGTAATTACACACACACACACACACACACACACACACACACACACACACACACACACACACACACACACACACACACATATATATATATATATATATATATGACAAATATTGCGTTTGAATTTCAAAAAGCTTCTTAATTCCTGTTCTTTTATTGTTCTCGCTCCTTGATAATATTTTTCTTTTTCTCATATTCTTTTACATTCACTAACAACCTGCGTCTTAGTGTCTTTGTTGCCTTGCTTGGAGTGACATGATTAAAAAAACTGACCAAAGCTAAATTCTAAAGATTACAACCAGTTATAAAAAAAATTTGTGACATTTTCCTAAAATTGGAAATAAACATAAAATGCAATTAAATTGATTAAAATTATTTTTTCTAATGATTCTTTTCTGCTTTCTCGTCTGAGCTGAATGTATGGGTAGTATAATGGATAGTGACTCAGAATGAGAAAACTGGGAAATGTGTTCGAATTCCAGTCGGGATCGTTTCATCGTTTCATTCGCTTACGCATCTCCTCCCCCAGTTAAGGGTTAAATAATAGGACTTGCATCTTTAAAAAATTGTTACTGCAATATTCGCTTGCAAAAAAGTATTTTTCTGACAATCAAAAATATATTGCGGCTTTAAATACCCCACAAGGGGTTGATAAGCAATAAAATGAAATCAATCACATGAGTTTCGTCATGTCTTAAAAAATTTAATGACAGTAATTACACACAAAGACACACACACACACACACACACACACACACACACACATATATATATATATATGTGATTATTACGTTTTCTGAAGTGTCCCCCACAAAAAACAATCCCTTTCCTTTCAAACAACCACTCTTTCGCTATTGCAGTATCAGAGAAAATGTTAGTATTTACTCAGTCAGTCAGTTATCTGCCATGCGTGATACACGCTTAGGCGATCATGTATCTTTCGATACATGATTGACGAGGCAGATTTTTTTCCCGCAGTAGGTTGCCATTTCTTTCTGCGGTAGACCAGTTGCCAGCCAAGGCTATAGAACCCGGTCTGTCTTGCTATTTACCGATAGCTGGAGATGGGGAGAAGAAGAGGATTCATACCTTTCCCAAAGGTATTAGCACGTGAGTGAATGTATTGTATTCGACTGGAATTCGAACTCGGCTCTCCAATTCCTGAATCTGAGCCGCTATCCACCGTGCCTCCTTTTTTGTTCGAATTGGGAAACAGTTGGCTGATTACACACACAGCACACATAACACTCAGATATATGTATATGTGTACATCATATTGAGGGGTGAAACTGACTATCTCATGCAGTGTTGGTTCACATTTCCATTATCTATCTATCTATCTATCTATCTATCTATCTATCTATCTATCTATCTATCTATCTATCTAATGATCGCCTAAGCGTGTATCACGCATGGAACATAACTGACTGCTTAAAACTGGTATACTATAATACCATAATTGTAGGTACCTGTGAGGTACTAAATCAACATATTGTGAGAATAGGCAAGTAACCATCAATCTACCGTAGATAGCTAATTGCATACATATTTAAATATACATTTAGAAAATTAAATATGTAAAAGACAACATTATTATGCTCATCATATTTCGGCTAAAAATAAATTTGAACTATTCTTTCTCGCTTTAATACAAGTAAGCCCCCCCCCGCCCCTGCCAGATTGGATGACACCATACCTCTGTTGGTGATCTACCGTGACTGTATTTTAGTTATTACTCGTATTTCTGTCTTTTTCTGAAAGCAACAACAGACCCGTGGCCTACCAAGATACTCACATGGAATGCAACCAAATAAAATTTATTTTTCAACAGAGTCCCCCCTTATTGTTTACACACTTCTTTATTCGGTGTTGCAGTGCTTGGATCCCACTGCTGAAGAAGCTGTCATACTGTTCGCCAAAAATCATTAGCAGCAGATATGACGTCATCATAACTGTGACACTAGTTCTGAGCAAAGAGTTTCTTCGTGTTGGGGAACAGATGATAGTCATATGTAGCCAAATCAGGAGAATAGAGAGGGTGACCAACCAGTTCAAAGCTACAGTCACTCACAGCAGCCATTGAAATCAAGAACTTATATCCTGGAGCATTGCCTCGATGAAACAAAAACCCTTTCGTCATTTTTCCTCGGCGTTTTGGTTTTTGCAGTTTTTCTTAACTGCCTCAACAAGTTGGCATAGCACTCTCCATTGATGGTGGGACCCGTTTGAAGATAGTCAACGAAAGCAAAGCCCTTTTACATCACAAAATCTGTGGCCATCATCATCCCTGCAGATGAAACGAACTTGGCCTTCTTTTGAGCAGGTTAGGAGAGATGTTTCCACTGCATGGATTGTCTTTTTGTCTCTGGTTCAAAGTGATGAACTTATCACGCATACCGAGTTAGGAAGCATTCAAGGAGACCGGCTTGATTTGCTTCAAACAATATCAGATTTTCCCGCGATGTGACCAGCCAAGTGCGCTGTTGATCAGATGTCAGAACAGAAACTTTTGTCAGGCCAAGTTCATTGTGTTGAATATTTTCAACTTTCTCACGGGATATGCTAAGAGCATTGGCTATTGAATTAAACGATGATTTATATTTTTCTTTGAAGTCAATAGAAATAATGCTGCTGATGTTACTGAATTAATCAATAGCTTGTCGCATAAATGATTTTATTGCATTTTCAATTCTTTTACGTGACATATGCTCCTTTACGATCTGGACTGCTAAATAAAATAAACACCAATGGGAAACGTTTTAACAGAGGATGGAAAATACGACACTGAGATCCGAACAGGCATTCGACTAGCAAAAGAAGCATTCCAAAAATTAAGCAATGTGCTGATAAACGAAACAAATTCGTTAGAATCCATCCTCCTATATGGCTGTGAATGTTGGACAATTTCCCCACAGATGGGGAGAAAACTAGAGACAGTAGAAAATGGTTCTACAGAAGGATACTGAAAATTCCATGAACGAAGCAAGTAAGCATCAAGTCTTAAAGACAATGACAGCAGATAGAAGGCTTCTACTCAGAATCAGGAAAAGACAGCTGAAATAATGAGGAAAGGAGTCTTGGAAAACCCATCCCTGACTGGGCATATTGAGGCCAAGAGATATGAGAAGGCAGCGAACCACTTACCTGACAAGCCTGTGTGAATAGGTGAATGTGTCCTTAGCAAAGGAGGAAAAAAACCGCTAAGAGCAACACGAGAAAGAAAGTTGTGGAGAGCCATGATCGCCTATGTCTCGAAGGGACGCGGCACGTAGAAGAATATGCAAAGAAAGAAAGAAATAATCTATTTGTTTCAGTTACAACAAATAACTTTTCACTGATTGAAGAAGAGTTGGCTAAAGAAAAATCTCAGTTTCCTAAAAATATTTAAAGAGAGTGAATTAGTTTCTCTTTGTATTAAGAATGTCATGTAGAAGACCTTTGGATAGAATATTCAGTGTTTCATTGTAACTTCCTAGAAGTGCATAGGAGTAAAGAGAGTAAGTGGAAGAGGAGTAAGAGAGTAAGTGGAAGAGGGATAAAGAGAGTAAGTGGAAGAGGAGTAAGAGAGTAAGTGGAAGAGGAGTAAGAGAGTAAGTGGAAGAGGAGTAAAGAGAGTAAGTGGAAGAGGTGTAAGAGAGTAAGTGGAAGAGGCATGCATGAGTCAACATGAGAGTGGTGAGATGAGTTGGTGCAATCTTATGAAAGTCATCTTTTGTAGCTAAATTCTTATTGTTATGCTGTACGTCTTTTGATTGGTCAGTAGTGGAAATTTGCGTGAATTTGAAAGAGGAGTTGAATTGATATTTGATTATGACATAAAGAAATGTGTTCTACGATAATGTCAACTAGATGAAAGAATTCTTGTCGTTGAACCGGAAGGAATGCCTTTCAACATATTAATCACAGATGTATATGCATCGACAGCACAAAATACAGAAGAAAATTTTACTGTATATTAGACAACGCCGAGGCTCAATGAAAATTGAAAAAACTTACAATCGCCATGAGAAACCTGAATGCCAAAGTTAGCAAAGAGAGAGATGGTGGAATAATTGTCAAATCTGGACGAGGAACTCGTAATGAATGCGGAAAAGAATGGATCCAATGTTGCACGGCCAATGAACTGGTAGTAGCCAACACATTGTTTCAAGAACACCCAAGACATATATGGACATAGTAAAGCCATTGAGTATTAAAAAAAACAATAAAAATTAAAAAAAAAACTATAGCTATCAATAAGAGTTTCTGGAATGCACCTTTACACTGCAAAACATATCTAAGTGTCGATTGCGGGAGCGACCACCTTAGGTAGTATGTAAACCAAAGCAGCACCCAAATTGGGACGCGACAGGTTTCTAAATGACACGAATGTGAAGGACAAATATATAGACAGTGATGTAATGGTCAAAATGAGAATAGAAACTCGAAGTGGGATACATTAAGGAAGGCTTTAATAACATTAGAAATCGAAAAAATTCCAAAGAAAATTAAACAAAGAAAATAAATGGATGACAGATGAAATCCTCAAAAAGGAGACAGAAAATAATGCCATGGTACGGCTCAGAATATATGACTCTGCACAAAGAAATTAGGAACGAATGTAAGCAGTCTAAAGAGGAATGGCTCAATGAAAAAAGTTCAGAAATGAAAAAAATGAGCATCACAAAGCAGATATGCATAAAGATGAGAGAACAGGAGAAAAGAGATGTTCATCAAAAGGATGCATAAAATTCAAAGACGGGATACTGATATCAGAGAAAGGATAATACTTCAGATATGGAACGAATGCATCGGATAACTATTGTACGACGTAAGAGAACAACCGATATTACACAGAAATATCGAAGGCTCCATACTTTCGGCCTTGTGCCACATCTAAGCTACGCTTCAAAAATCACCATAAAAATATCGAAGGGCCAGAAATATTAAAATTTGAAATGAAATCAGTAACGGCTAAATTGAACAGAAGCAAAGCAGTAGGAAAAGACGAAATTGTTACAGTGATATTGGCAAACTTGGATGATTTCGACATTGACAAAATTACAGACATAAATGAAATATTCAACGGTGGTGATATATCTGAAGACCTAAGTAGATTCATTTTCATAGCACTACCTAAGAACTCAGGTGCAAACGAATGTGAACTCCATCAGACAATCAGCCTAATGAGTCATATAACAAAACTTATGATCTGAATTCTGATGACTAAAGGGCGCGGCAGAATTAGACCGGAAATCGGAAAAGAAAAATGCGGGTTCGTTAACAAGACTGGAACAAGGAATGCGATATTTATGCTGAGAATGATATCAGAAAGAGCAATGCAAATGCAGAAGGATGTGTACCTGGGTTTTATAGGTTATGTAAAAGTGTTTGATAAAGAATCTTACAAAGAACTGTTGGAAATGCTAGGCAATCTTGAAGGATTTGGGAAGGACATTAGAATAATTCAGATTCTATTCTGGTAGAAAACCGCCTGAATACGGATATAAAGTGAATTCATTAAATATATAAAAATAAAAATGTGGGTAAGACAGGGATGTTTGTCCTCAACGTACCTATATAATGAAGCGAGTCAAAGAGAGAATTAGAAATGCTAATAGGATTCAATCTTAACCAAATAAAATATGCAGATGACACAGTGTTGATAGCAGACATGGAAAGGAAACTACAAGAACACCTCCATAAGGTAGTGAAGGAAAGACAAAAACTCAATTGCAAGAAAACAGAATGCGTGGTTGTTAGCAAAAGGAACAGCCCAACATGTAAATTACAAATTGGAGATACCAAAATCAAAGAAGTACAATAATTTTAGTATCTAAGACTTTTAACAGAGGGCAGAAAGTGCGACACTTAAATCTGAAAGGGCATTAGGATAACGAATGATGCCTTCCAAAAACTAAGCAAAATATTAGGAAACAGAAAATTTCGTACAGAACATCAGAAGACACACCCTTGAATAAACTAGCACTATTTTCTTGTTAACGGTAAACCGCCGTTACAATTACGTTAATGTCTGCAGGAGTAGATGAAGTTTAATAGAAATCTTATCGCTCGTATGCAGTTTATAAAAGCCTTACGTGTTTTGTTGCTTAAAAGAAAAAAAAGAAAAACTTGTAAAGTAAAAATTTAAAAAAAAATTCTCTTCTCTTTAACCGGTTATATTGGTAGTTATTTCGAACAGAAGCCCCGCTGCAAGGGAGGTAATTCATTTTAAATTATATTTGAAAAGTCTAAGGGAGATAATTAGTGTCAATTAAGAAATAAAAAGTGGTGGTATTTTTATAATTATTAAAGGTTCAAGGGGACGAAGGAAAAATATTTATAAGAACATTTCATGAAGAGAGAAATAGATAATTTTAATTAGTTTTTAACTTAGAAATATATTTTGTAAAAATAAAGGTTGTCAATTTAATTTTCATCACAATTAAATATATTTTAAAAATAAATTCAGATAATGTTTTTCTCATAGTGTGCGATTGATAAATTGTCGTCTAAATTAGGTAAAAATAAAAAATAAAACTGACATCTCATTTTAACAGATATATTTACCAAAAATACACGAAAATATCTTGAAATACTATAGAGTAAATTTATTCAATAAAATCGCCATTGCCTTCAACCACGGCCTCCAGACGACTTCTGAATCTACTGCAACTCTTCTGGACGGTCTCCTTGTTTAAGTTGGTGAATGCTACCATAACCTGTGCCTTCAGTTCATCTTTGGTGTTAAAACTTTTTTTTGCTCAACTGTCCCCAAACACATGAAGGGGGTTGCAGTCTGGGCAGTTAGACGGCCAGTAGTAAGGGCTAATGTGGTCGTAGAAATTGGCTGACAGCCATAACTGGGTTCTTCTTCATGTGTGGCATGGTGCAGAGTCTTCCACCTGCCACCCTCTTGACCCAAGCAGCACAACCTCCTCAAGGCACTTAATGTGGGCGTTCATGTTGAGTCTGAGGCTCAGTAGGAAAATGAATAGAGGCATAATGTGGCCATCAGTAGTGATCACTCCAAACACCTTCGCAATCACCATTAGACTCATCCAAGTATTTTATTAACCCCCCCCCTGCACTTTCCTAAGATTGTCACCTAAAGACTCTGAAATGTTCGTATTGGAACTTCTGGTGCAGTCGACAAAGTCAAAAGCAAAGAACGCGCTTGCGTGAAATTTAAATATAAAATGGCATCAACCACAGGCTATTATAATAATAGTTAACATTTTGGAAATATTGGTTTATATTTGCTGAATTTTAAAAAAATAATTGAAATATTTAAAATGTGTCGAATCCTTCCTATCTAACTTTTTATTTATAAATTTAAAAATCTTTTCCCAATTAATTTTATTGATTTATTTTAAAATATTTTTAAATTACTGAAACAAACTTTTTGGTTTACATAATGAGAGAATTCGAAAAATAAATCAAACTGCTTTACAGAAATATTTTCCTTGAAATCATAATAAATACATCGAAAAAATATTCATATGCAACAAATTTGTGTGTCCGAATTCTCAGTTGATATTCGGGGCTTTTTTCTTTCAAAATATGTTCTTTTATTTAAAAAGAAAAATACCAAAGGAAGAAATTTATTTTTTTAAAAATCTAAGCAAAAACAACAAAAGACAAATGAAGAAGAAAAATCAATAAAAAACAAGACAACAAAATCATGCAATTTTCTTTTCTTTTTCTTTATTTTAGTCATTTGCATGTTTCAGTTTAATCATTTTTTGTTCATAGCTTAAACGAATAAGGTTGAAAAAGTTTTCCTATATTTTGATGTAAACTTCATACAATAGGCAATATATATATATATATATATATATATATATATATATATATATATATATATATATATATATATATATATGAATAAAAAAAGACAAGTGGAAAAACTATTCTTACCTGACGTAGGATTTATTTTGTCGCACGTGTTTATATACAATACGTTTTATTCATTTTGTTCTTTTACTGATACACTCTAACAGAAAATAATTTACGCGCACACACACATACACACGCACACACACATACACACGCACACACACACATAAATACATACATACATACATACATATATATATATATATATATATATATATATATATATATATATATATATATATATATATATGCAAACACACACATAGCTACATACACATAGATACATACACACACACTGACATGCACATACTCACTGTCCTGGAACAATAAATATCGATATTATCTATGAAAGTAGCATAAAGGTACCAGCAAAACATTTTTGACAATTAAATGTAAAATATTTTTCTGACATCCACCAATATTATACTTTGATTTCCAAGATTAGACGCATACAATATTATCATCAATAAACTACATTTATATAACATTAGCATTTTATTTCTATCAATCAGTTCGAAATTCGTTTGGTCAAATATAAATTAACCTTTAACTGAAAATATTACTTTAATTATTTAGCTAAAACAGCATGTGAATACAGATATATATATATTTTTAAAAAAATCAAACAACTTTAAAAATTATAAAAAATATGATAACACTAATTTTAAGGCATATTTTATGAATCATATTTTCAATATATTTTTAAAATTTGTTCCTCCCTTATAATAATGTTATTACTGTTGACCATTTTCCTTTAATTAGTTTATTTGTTTTAGAATTTAATTTTAATATTTCTAATGTGATTTTCTTTTTTCCTAATTACCTCCTTTACATTAACAAGTAAATTAAAGGCAGAAAGAGTTACTTCCCTTAAAATTCAACGTTGCATCGGATAGAAACTACAATTATTGATATTCGGTTTCGTTTCTTTTCTTTGTTTTTGTTTTATAGCATATCGACCTCACTGAATGCCGACAAGATTTTTATTGCTTGTAATATTTATTTTTATTAAAAAGTGCTCAATACAAATTAGAGCAAAATATTTTCATAATATTTTTATTAAAATAAATTACGACAAAACATTTTACATCGCTACACAAAAACTTTCATCTTTACCTCTTTTCGTAAGTTAAGCAAAGGGGGCATAAGGTATTTACTTTTATGCCCTCCTTTAACTTATGAAAAGAGGAAAAGATTTGTTTTTTAAGTTTCCCTAACAAATAATTTTTATCACAAGTTATCTACCATCGCCTGAAGAATTACCATCTTAGTACTGAAACATGAACGTTTTTGTGTAGTGATGGAAAACGTTCTTATTGTAATTTGTTATAATAAAAATATTATAATATATATACATATATATATATACATATACATATATATATATATGCATATATATATATGCATATATATATATACATATATATATATATATATATATATATATATATATATATATATATATATATATATATATATATATATATATATATATATATATACACTACAATTGAAAGTTTGATGCTTCCCCTCATAAAATTTTTTAAAATGGCCCCAAATTACTTCTTTTGTACTTTAAATAAGAGAAAATTATTATACGGGATTAAAAAAGTGAGACATGTCTTTTTTATTAAAATTTTATTATGACAAGTAGAAAAAACATTTTATGATTAAATATCCTCTTTTAGTCTGACTTCAAAATTTTGAGCTGGAGTGCATATATATATATATATATATATATATATATATATATATATATATATATATTATTATTATTATTATTAAAGACAGCAGACATTTTGTGTCAATTAATTTTAATTATCGACTTTTCCAAATTATGAATAATTCTCCTCAGACAAGGAGGAAATTCCGACAGAAATTCATTTCGTGTTAAAAGATTCACGTTTCTCGTATTAACAATTAAGATTTCTGCGCATTTTTCGTTTTAAGGAATCAGAATTGCGCCTTCTCAGGCTAATATTCTCAGCTGACACTGTATTAAATACATTGTTAGGCCAGCTGCTAAGAAAGTCGGTTCACTGTGTCGTGTGAGACAATTTTTCTCTCCGGAATCTATCTTGCATATCTACAAGTCTACCATTCGTTCAGGCTTAGAATATTGCTGTCATATATAGTCCAGTGCACTGTCTATTTACCTGGAACTCTTTGATAAAATCCAAAGAAGAATCAGCAATATTATTGGTTCTGATCTGGCATCTCGGCTTCAGTCACTTTCCCACCGGTGTAAGTTTGCCTCTCTGTGCGCCTTTTCTGTAAATACTTTCATGGTAATTGTTCGAATGAGCTGTTCGCCTAGACAGTATGATTTGAAGCACAGTACTAAAATGGCTGTGGGATCTCATCAATTTACAGCTGAGCTGGCGAGATGTAGCCGTAACTTTTATGCTAACAGTTCATTTTATCGCACATCTCCCTTACAGTTTACATACTTACAGACATACATACATGTATGTGTTTGTGTGTGTGCGTTTATGTGTGTGTGTGTGTGTGTGTGTGTGTGTGTGTGTGTATACACATATTTATGAATATATCTATAAATGAGAGATATCTGTATATTCATTTTGCGATGAGTAAATTGGCGACATTTTATATTTTTAATTTCGCGCATGCACATTGTTTGTTCTTCACTTTGTCGACTGCACAGTATTGTAGGGTCAGTTAGGCACCGCCTGTGAGAAAAAAAGCACTCTGCCAAAAGTTTGGAAACGGTATGCTGCACTGCTTCGTATTCGTGCCGGAAGCTCCAATACGAACATTTCAGAATGTTTGGGTGTCACTCTTAGGACAGTGCTGAGGATTTAGAAAGAGTTGGATGATATATACAGCCATAATGGTGTTTGGAGTGATCACTAGTGAGGGTGACGTTATGCCTCTATTCATCTTCCTACAGGGTCTCAGAATCAACACGGGATGCCTTGGGAAGGTAGAGTTGCCCTGGGTCAAGAGGGTGGTTGTTGGAAGACTCTTTTTTTGCCAACAGCACTCTGCGCCATGCTACACATGCAGAAGAACCCAGTCATTGCTGTCAGACAATTCCTGCGACCACATCAGCTCTTACATCTGGCCACTTAACTGCCCAGACTGCAACCCTCTTGATTTGTCGGGTGCAGTTGAGCGAGAGACCAACAGAACTCCTTTTAACACCAAAGATGAACTGAAGGCACGGATTATGGCAGCATTCACCCACTTTAACAGACAGTCCAGAAGAGTTGCAGTTGTTGGGAGGCCGCGGTTGAAGCCAATGGCGATTTTATTGAATAAATTTACTCTATACTATCTCAAGATGTTTTCGTGTTATTTTGGGAAATATATCACTTAAAATGAGATGTCAGTGTTATTTTCATTTTTGCGTAATTTAGACGAGAATTTATCCATTGCACCCTGTAAATAGAAATATTAGCCATTTCCTTATAAGGAAATATTTAGCATTCACTTACCGAGGAGCCGATGCTGTTTTCGGTTGTCATTCATAAAAACTTTCTATGAAAACAATTTTTCAGGAAAATTCTCTTTTTCCAATATCTTCCTTCCTAACACTTTGATTTCTTCAATTTATTTTTCGAGGGGTACATCTGTGGAGCCATGGTTTACATAACTACAGGCGATTCGTGTGTTAGTGATTGTCAACATTATTCACAACATATCACTATAACAAAGGCAATGCCTCAGACTAGTGAATGGTTATCAGTTCAACAATTAATTTAAGGAAACTTGCTCTCAGATTACGTTTTTCTTCAACTCTCCAGAATCTATTATACATATCTATAAGTCTACCATTCGTCCAAGCTTAGAATATTGCATATATAGTTCGATACTTCTGCTATAAATCTAGAGATCCTTGATAAAATCCAAAGAAGAATCTGCAATATTATTGGTCCTGACCTGACGGCTTGGTTGCAGTCACATTCACACCGACGTAAATTTGCTTCCCTGTGCCTTTTCTATAAATACTTTCATGGTAATACTTTTTACTTTTTATTTTTTAAATTTAAGCGAAGTACTAGACTGGCGTCGAGATCTCATCAATTTACATTTGAGTTGGCTAGATATAACCGTAAGTTCTAAGCTAACAGTCTCTTTTCTCGCACTTCTCGCTTGTGGAACTCTCTTCACAGGCTCCATGCTTTCCAGGCAACAAAAAAAAAATTACATGCGATGTCAATGACTATCTACTGTTCTCCTAAATAAGCTTTTATTGTCCTCGTTCCTCTCTGTTTTCTAATTCTTCCATACACAGTAACTATTTGTCTTAGTTGTTTTACTGCCTCGTATGGGGTGAACACGATTAATATATATATATATATATATATATATATATATATATATATATATATATATATATATATATATATATAGTCTGCAACTCTTCTCTCCGCTCGTCAGCCTACAAACAAAAACTTCATAGGTTGGAGAAAGTTTCTTCTGTTAACCAGTTCTTCTCTATCCTTATCTCTCAAGGCATAACGGGATAGTTGGCGAAGAGAGGTGGTGATGTCACTCTCTCTAGTTGTCTGTCGGTAGACTAATAGTGGGTCGCTATATTTATGAAAATAGCCTTTCTTTCTGGTGCCAGGTGATAAATCGATTGGCATATTTACATAGTAACAAGGTCAGGTAATGTGGTGTGGCAACTTCATTCTCTGGTCACATACCGATTTTCTTTTTGGCTCATAAAAAATCAAGGAAGCAATTAAAAAAACATTAATTTTCCGAACTTTGGTCTGCCATGTCCTTTCTCTAACGCCACGTCAGAACTTTACCTGATTTTAATAGTTTAAATGAGTTAAAACCCTGTTTAATCATCGGAAGAAGCTTAGACTATTCCTGGTGCTAATTCAATTGTCAAGTTAATTTCCAGTCCAAACTGCCACAAGACGTAGATTAACTCACTTGTCACATCGACATTACTATTAAATCTGTTACATTCCTCTTTGAAATTCTTGTAATATAGTCTTCAGGTTTAATTTCAACTTCAATAATTGCGATTCCGATAAGGTCACAAGTTATGGATTTATTATCTTGTAAAATCAATACCATTAGTTCTGTAGCATTTTACGTAATATGTTTATTACTCCGAATAAACGTATTTTATATACCACGTTTTGGGAGAAATCTTTTTAATTTTACTACTATACATTGAAGAAAAAGTGTGGCCAAGTTGTTACAAATTTAGTATTCCGAGCATGAGACCCGTATTCAAATCTCACCAAGGTGAATTTGTCAGAGGAGGCGACTTCTTGATAATATCGATCCTAACGTGCGACATCGTTTGAAAGTCTGAAAAATCATACCGCATGATAGATAAAACGAAACTGTTAGGAGACCTTCGATGTTTTGGGCTAGCACAAAGTCACACGTCATCGTGACCGAGGAATTGAGCGTACTGTCCTTGTTCAAAATGATGATCACAACAGATTATGCGATCACTTCTAGAATCTGTAACCAGCCATATACATACATGACAAGCGAGTTACCTCATGTTTGTCTTCTTTTATCAGATTTCAGCCGATTTATACTTCGGCCTGTATCAGCTATCTTGTATTCAGTATCATTTTGGGTATGTCAGACGAAAACATATATTTGGTCGGCGAGGTTATTTTATACCCGTATTCTTTATAGGGGAATTCAGAATTCAAATCCATTAACTCTTTCTTATGATGCCACATGACTTTCAATAGTGAACTTGTGCGTATTTCTGCACAACTTGGGCAAGGGATCGAACCCACGATTTTCAGGGAAGCAGAAGAAATTGACCTGAAACATACCTAAAGAATAATAATTTCGTCGATTACCGAAACTGAGAATTTTATTGCATTTAAATAAATATTTCAGTTTCTTTGACTGACAACATTGTAATTTTAGTCTCTTCGTCTTTATTGTATAATTGTTTTGCAAATTAAAAAAAACAAACAAACAATTAAAATGTCCACCGGCATCCGTTTCATGTCGCGGTTATTTCATTCATCTAAAATATATACGGTTGATATGGATGTAAAAATCGCTTCCAATAACTTTTGAAGTTATCCTTGTAAATATTTATCTTTAATTTTCTGTCATGAATGACAGAAATTTTAGTATTTGAAATCTTTGCGAATTGTGGAAAAATAAAAACCAGAAAATAATGTTTATCTCCATTTTACGTTATATTCCTTAATTTCTATCTATCAAGTTAGGATTTTGATTACTTAATAATATTTTTCTAAGACCTGCAATGTTTCACATCTCTATGATTTAAGATGTTTGAAAGGAGTGTTTATTTGTTTGTTTGTTTCATGCGACCGCATTGAGTTCGACTGTTTCGTCTAATTCATCTTCTTTACAGGCACTAAAATGAAAGAAATATATTTGATGAAGTTATTTCACAAAAGAGGTTCATAATTTTATAAAATGTAATAAATAATGGTTCATAAAAGCCAAAGAAAAGTTTAAGAATGATGACAGCGGAAAGTGAGGGTGAGGGAAAAGAATAAAACAAAGAGAAAAAATTAGTCAAGAAGCAGGAGAGATGAGGATAAAGAAAAAGCGGAGGTAAGAGTGTTTGAATGGGAACGATTTCGAAAACGAAAAGGTCGAAGAAAGACATCTATATCAGGCTTTTCCATTGTTTGTCCCTTCTTTCCTTTATTCCTATCTATCTATCTATCTATCTATCTATCTATCTATCTATCTATCTGTTGAGTCTTGACTCATTGTTGAATCTCGCCTAATGCATGGAATAATAATGCAACACAAAATGTACTTAGAACAAGAATGTATTATAACAGGAAAGTGTACACAATAAGTACATATAGTATTTCTGTATATTTCTGGGAAGACGTTCCTGGAGAATGTGTTGACTAGTCGCAGTCGATCAGAGTCTCTAGTTGGATCTCGTGATTCCTCCTCCTCGTCTACCGGTACCAACCATTATTTATATAGTTGGTAGTCACCTATGCAGATTAGGTGGATCCCACCTCAACACTATCTATCTTATCTAGCTATCTAGCTAGCTAGTTAGCTAAAAGGTCGAATTACTCCACCAGCCCTTAATTTAGAATCACTCGCTCTGATACATATATGAATATTTCTATATTTCTATACATAATTATACTTATAATGCACACGAAAGGGAGGGACACTGAAATTTAATCTTGGAATTGAAAATCTTTTTCTTAATATGTGTTTCGGTATATCGTCTAATCCATTTCATTTAATTTATTTTTCTTTTTGTTTATATTTTGTATCCCTTTTCTTGTTAATTATCCCACATTGAGATAATAAAATATCTGCCATGCTATAAGAACTTTGAAGCATATTTACTGTGGATGATCGAAAGATAAAATCAGTTTCTATCTACTTTTCTGTTGTTTATCTCTCAATTAAAGTAACATTTCTTAATTCGATGATCAAAGTCAGACTCATACTTTGAGTGTGCTGTTTTCTAAAAGATGCCTTTTGTGTTCATATAATCCTTTATTTAAATAACTTTTATTTAAATCGAAAATAAAATACGGAATAATTATCAGAAGCACTCATAATTTTTAGACCTTAATATTTATATGGAGATAAGAAATACTTTGAAAATACTTTTAATCCTCTCCAATACACTAATTATTTCATATCTGGTGTATATTTGCCTGGCTTTCCGCTTAAAACTGAAACTCTCTTGTATCATGTGAATATAAGTCCGTCCATGGTTTCTCCTATCATATCTAAACCGGATCTCCGCACAACATGTGAACTTGATAGTATCTCTATAGTCAATAAGAAATGAATATGCTACTGAACTGGCTCATGTTCTCTCTAAATTCTACAATAAATGTCTTGCAGCTTCTTGCTTTCATACCTGTTGGAAATCCTCTTCTGTTGCACCAGTCTTTAAGAATCCAGGTGAACCATCTGATCTTACTAAATGTCGGCACTTAGCCTTCTGCCAATTTTTGGCAAAGAACTAGAGACCCTAATCAACTGCAAATTGTTTAAGTATCACAGTTCGCGGGATTTTATTTCAGACAAGCAATATGGCTTTCGCTTCTCTAGATCAACTGCTGATATGTTAACGGTTATCGCTGAAAGAGTCTATCAAGCTTTAGATAAGAATGGTGAAGCCCGGGCTGTTACTTTGGAAATCTCGAAGGCATTTGATATGGTTCGGCATGTTTGCCTTTTTCCAAGTTGAAAGGTTGGGATATTTCTGTGATAATTTTTGATCTAATTCAGTATTAACTTAAAATGACTTAACAGAAGAATCAATATGTTTATTGGGTATTTTGCGAGACTTTTAGAAAGTGACTTTGTAGGAACACCTAAATCCCTATATTTATCTTTGATACACAAGTAGGTAAGAATAATTAATGGATCCGTGAGATGTAAGGTAACCTGTTGCAGATGTCAATGGTAGATTTCAAAGAGGATTGGAAATGTTCGACACACCGTGAATACATAAATAGATACTTATAAGCTTCTTTTTTATCGGAATCACCGTAAGTAAGGCAGTAATATCACTAAAACACAAGGGGTTACAAGGTGTGGAAGAATTAGGAACAGAAACATTAATAATGAACAGAAAAAGATAGTAATCAGGTGAACAGTAGATAGTGATTGACATTGCATTTAAATTTTTACAGATTAAAGCTTATCAATATATCGATGAGTTTATAATAATATATTGTATGAAAGGGATGCTGAAAAGTTTTCAGCTTGATAATATTCCCCAAATCAATATCGTAATGAAAAAAAAAAAAACATTAAAATACTGAATTTGGGAGTAGGTGAGTCTTAGATTCGAGTCGTATTTAAAAAAAAGACCGAAAATTAGGTCACTAAAACCAAGACTAATCGATGGGTTTATGTGAGTTATTAATAAATATCTTCTTACCTGTTATTTGTATGTTTGCTTTTCATCACCTCATCAAAAGTATCCTTCATCGGTTTGTTAGTTGTTTCAGGTAGAAAGATAATTAAAATCCCAGAAACTAGGCATGTAATTCCCATCACCATCAAAGGGAGACTTTTACCCACTCGGCCAGGAACCAAATTTGACTAACAAAAAAAAAAGAAAAAAAAAAGAAAAAGAACACCTAAATTAAAATCGAGCTCTACAGATTGGTAAACCAAAGTGCATTGTTATTTAATTGTTAAAGTTATTACGTGATTTCGATATTCGCTATTAATGCCAATGTAAATGTGTTTTTTGTTATTTGTCTTGCCCACTAAAATATCAAATAAAATATGCAACATATTTCACAGAATAAAACTTATTAATTTTAAACCTGAGAAGCATTTTCAGCCAACAATAGCTGCATAAACATTAAAACACTCCTGCAAAATATTTATAAACCAATAACACGCAATAAAGTGCTTACATCTTAAAACACACCAATAAAACCATAGAATACAAATCAGAAATATTGTTTTATTAGTCATTATGATTTAGGTAGATACCGCCAAAATATCGTGCGGACGTAGTAGAAGACATACGACTTGGATTTTTAGGGCCAATTAGGAAGAAATAAATAATATAATTTTGGAGCCGATTTTCTTACGAAAAAGTGTATAAACATTACGAAATTCGTCCTCCCCACAAAGGAGACGCACAGATGTCACCAAGGTCCACGTCACTCTAGCTGCTTATCTTCAAGACCCCATTCACGTCCACACGCAAAAGTAACAGCTCTGACAAACTACAAAAAGACCAACTTAGACTACGGCACCACAGTTCACAGTAAGAACTAAATTGTAACTATCTCTTGTATTTCCAGTTACTACAAAGCATGCATACATGTATTGACTCTTTCACACATAATAACATTTCGACGTTCTCACATACGTACGCACTACAGTTTATATTTTTTATCCGAGAACTCTTTTAACAGCTAAACAAAAAAGACATTACTCATTCAATACATTTAACCAACTTCTTGCATTCTGGTCGTTATACTAAATCAATGTTTATTGATACTACTTTGCCTTTTCTACTGGATTTTATTCTTTCAATGAAAATCTTGGGATTATTCTAAACGGCCGAATTACGAGCAGTCTCGCAACACTATTTTATGTTATTGTATCGAATCCCGACACTCCGAATTTTGACATTTAACATAAACCCGAGGAGAAGGATTCTTTTTACGTTAGAGCGAATAATGTTAGAAGTTACTAAATGACTAAATGCAGCAATAAAAATGGGAAACAGTAGTTTTAGATGCATGAGTGTTTTGTAAATGGCTCGGACTAAATTCAATGTGTATGAGTTAATTTATTATTTCCTATAAAATTTCATGAGATCGCCAATTCGTTCTTCGCATCTTGGGTTGTTGCTCTTGTTAATGACCCTGATTTCTGCCTTCTTACAATTGATAGTTAATCTTCTCTTCTTGTTTTCCTTTACGAACTTGTTTAAGGGTGCCTGCAGTTTTCTTTCTATGGCTTCTATTGATACAGTGTCAAATGCATATCTTATGTTGTTAAGGTCGTAACCATCAATAATAAATCCAGTTCGGTAAACAATAATCTTCGTGCCCGCAAAAAAACACACAAAAAACAATATATATATATATATATATATATATATATATATATATATATATATATATATATATATATATATATATATATATATATATATATATATGCGGGTTGTGGGTATAATTTTTGTGTGAACGATTAAAATGTTTTAATGTGGGGGTGCAGTGGGGACAAGATATAACGACTCTTACCAGGCGAACATCAAAATTAAGGTCCTTTTCAGAAGATCTCGAACAGAGAAAATTTTCTATATTTTGACGTTTATGTCATTGCTGTTAGACATTTCTATTTCATGTTCCAGTTCATAACGAAAGTTACTCTTGTTTATTTCCGCCATTTTATTTAAGATTTTTCCAGCTTGTTTCTTTCTCTTTACACTCATTAACCAACGGGGTGACTCTGGGACAAGCCTAAACCCGCAAAAATGAATAAAATGGTAGAGTTGACAAATATTTACATCATAGACCTGTACATAATCATATATGTAGATGTGCCTCCGCATATATACCCGTGCGCATATACACACATACGCACACACATGACTATGTAAATGTGTATATTAGAGCCATTTTTGTGGGATGCGTTGGTTTTCCTGATATTATGTGTTGTATTGGGATGCCTGGGCTGTTTGTTTACACATAACTTCATGCACATACATGTACACACATATATACATACACACACACACACACACACACATATATATATATATATATATATATATATATATATATATATATGTGAACCCTGAATTTTTTGGCATGGATTTTAACCAGTCCCGAAAAAAATTACCTGTGTACAGTGCAATGGGTCGCCGAAAATTCATGATTTTTAACCTCTTCCAAGAAGTTACCTGTCTATAGCGCGACCCATAATTTTTGTTAAAAAAAAAAACTGATCATAAAAATTCGCAATACACCCGTATACTGTAGTATTGTTTGTCACTCTAGTTTTTCAAAAATTGAAAACTATGTTAAAAGGGCAGATCTCATCTTCTGCATTTTCGAAGCACACTGACTAATTATATATATATATATATATATATATATATATATATATATATATATATATATATATATATATATGATTAAATGTTTTAAAAAGAAATCTTACAAATGCACAAGGACTGTACCAAAACATCCAGCACCACCGATGGCCGATAAAAATCGGGCGAATAAACGTTGGTTACTTGTGAACTCGCCAAAGAATTGATTCCTTGAATAAGAACACAAGAAACTATTGCTATTTTCCGCCAAAACCTGAAAATGTATTACGTCAGATGAATTTTTCATTTCATATTAAATGATACTGGGGAGAATGTAAAAAAATGGAATTTCAAAACTTAATAATAAACTAGATATCGTCGATATGATGCTAAAAAGGCATATTTGCATTTATTGTGAAAAATATCCCCCCCCCCCCAAAAAAAAAAAAAACAAAAGAAAAGAAAACGGAAATTTGCTTAATTTCATTTTTTTAACATTTGGATGGCTAACCTCACATTTTTTTTATAGTAGAATATTTTCCGTCACTCTAAAGGAGATAATATTTATCTCATTTAAAAAAAAAAATGGAGAAAGATGATCAAAGTGCGTATCTCAATTTAGGCATTTTAGGCACTGGTGTACAGTGCTGTTCAATAAAAGTGACTCACCTGATTTTTTTTTACTTAAAATTTTTTTCGCCCTTTTGTTTTTGGGGTCAAACTAATTTTTAATCTTACTAATATAAAGACCCCTTCTCGACCACCTAGTAAAAATGTTTACTCACCCTAAGGTATTCTATTGATAATTATAATTTTGGATATAAATGAGATTTAGGGAAAAACTCTGTGCAACAAAAAGTGACTCACTTATTTCCTGCAACTAGTAATCAATAGAAACATAACCGAACAGCTTTAAATAAAGAATAATAGAGGTATGATTTATTTATAATAGGTTTTAATAATTCGAAATATTTAATAATCTATGGGTCCTCCTTTATTTTGAATAACCTTTTCAACCCTTTTTGGCATTGACTTGATTAGGTTCTGGCAAATCTCATCTCCAAGCATTGAATTCCATTCGGATATGAAATTCACAATCAAATCCTCTTTGTTGCTCAACTGCTTTCTCGAGAGCCTCTACTTTATAATGCTCCATAAGTTTTCTATGGGGTTGAGGTCAGGAGATTGGGGCAGCCATGTCATAACACTCACCTACTTCTCATCAAAGTAATCCTTCATCAATTTTGATTTGTGACAGGGAGCATTATCCTGCATAAAAATGAGCTTGGTGGGGTCGATTTGCACCCTTTCAGCAGAAGGGAGCAGACAAGACTCTAAAATTCTCTTGTACTTCTCGCTCCTGAGGGTCTTTTCAACAGGTTTTAAGAAACCAGTTGCATGAAAAGAAAAGCATCCCCAGAACATTATACTGAACGGATATTTGACAGTACTTACTGCTAAATTCAAAGACCTTCCAAAGCTTCTGATTTTAGATCACTTGAATTTGGCTCAATTTTCGTTTCATCGGAGAAGAGAACATTTAGTAAAAAAAAATCAGGTGAGTCACTTTTATCGAACAGAACTGTATATATATGGTTAAATGTTTGAAATTTCTTACCATATACAAGGAGTGCACCAGAAATCCAGCTCCTCCGACGGCCGATAAAAATCGGACGAAGAAAAATAAATAAACATTGGTTACTTGTGAACTCGCCAAAGAACTGATTCCTTGAATAAGAACACAAGAAACTAGTGTTATTTTCCGTCCAAACCTGAAAATATATTACGTCAGATTAATCTTTTGTTTTCTAATAAATGACACAGAGGAAAAAGTAAAAAAAAAAAAAAGATATTTTATTTAATTTAAAACTTCTGCCATATTTACTGTATTTACTAATGAGGATACAAGTAAATCAAGAGTGTACGTAATACGAGTATATATGTTATAAAATTCTCTGTTTTGCTGGTATCACTAGTTGTGAAACGAAAGAATAAACCTATATTATCATTCTTTTGGAATTAAACTGTCTGGTTGAATCGATGAGAGGCACAACACCGAGACATTATCTATCTATCTCTATCTATCTATCTATCTATCTATCTATCTATCTATCTATCTATCTATCTATCTATCTATATATCTATCTATCTATCTATCGATCTATCTATGGACAATTTTGCACATTCTTACTCACACCAAAAATGTAAGAACCCAGGAAAATCTAAATAAAAATGAATTAAACTTTCCTTGTCTTTCATATTTAACGAGGTATGTTGAAAAGAAAGGTTGCTGCACAAATATAAATTAATATATAGTTCTTTTAGTTGAGGGTTAATACTTTGGGTTATTTGGAAGTAGGGCATTTAGTTTTTATATTTATTTATTATTTTGAAGTTGTTATTCTATTTATTCTCATACCTCATTTATTTTTTACCTTCTAAATTCCAGTATTTGGAATAAAATTTAGCAGATTCATTGATAGGATTTAATTTAATCGTTGTTTAGTGGTTTTAATTAGGCTAGTAGGGATTTGTTTTCGCGTCTTCATTTAAAATTTTTGAGTTTAGAGTTCATCATGTTATGGAATGCTGATTATCACTATTTCCTCCTCTAAGAACGATGGAGTAATGAATAGCGGCTCGGATTGGGAATCGGAGAGTCGAGTTCGAATTCCACTCGAATCGTTTACATTCACTTACGTGCTAATACACTTGGGAAAGGTATGAATCCTCTTCTTCTTCCTCCAGCGATGGGTAAATAGCGTGATAGATTGGGTTCTATAGCCTTGGATGGAAACTGGTCTAGCGCAGAAAGAAATGGCAACCTACTGCGGGAAAAATCTGCTTCGTCAGTCTGTTTAATGTGCCTAAGGGTGTATCTGCTTCGTTAGTCTGCCTTATGTGCCTAAGCGTGTATCACGCATAGCACATGAATGACAGGAAGTTACATTTTTCAGCTGTTGTAAGTCGGCGCTCTTTCATTTTTTTATTATGTGTGTGTGTGTGTGTGTGTATCTGTGTGTGTGAGTGATATTAGAAGCTGTATATATAATTAAATGTTTGAAATTTCTTACCATATACAAGGAGCGCACCAAAACCGCAAGCTCCCCCGACGGCCGATAAAAATCGGACGAAGAGAAATAAATAAACGTTGGTTACTTGTGAACTCGCCAAAGAACTGATTCCTTGAATAAGAACACAAGAAACTAGTGTTATTTTCCGTACAAACCTGAAAATATATTACGTCAGATTAGTTTTTCATTTCATAATAATATGAAATAATGATACTGGTGAAAATTTAACAAAAAGGATTTATTTGTTTGAATTTTAAAACGTTGATTATATTTACTGATCTAATATTGAAGATCCAAGTTAATCAAAGATGTATGTAATATGAAGAACATAAAATAGCCTAAAAATTTAAAATAGGGATTAGTCACCTGATCTAATCGAGGAAACCAGTTCTGCTTCTTTTAAATACGGAAAGAAAAATCTAAGCAATGCTGGATGTAGTCTTTCCAATGAACATTAGAGAGAAAGTAAAAATATAATTGTAAAATTAGAGAAACGTAAATCTTTTAATACAACAAAGAGCAAATGGAATCAATTTTGTAACAGCAGAAATAAGCAAAACTTACAAAATCAGCTTATGATGAATTTATAGAGAAAGTTATCAGACCCTAAACGACATAATAACTGAGTGATGCAATTTGTTTCGAAGAGAATATTAAAACATAAAATACAGGGTAGGAACAGTCATACAGTCGGCACTGTGCAAATTACTTTTGTTTGATCAAATAGCCATGAGCTTAAAGCAAAAGCTGTCAAATGAAGTAAGACTAAAATAATCTGGTTCTTTTTTTTATCCAAACAGACACTAGATACCATACTCAAGCATAAATACTGGACTTGATTGTTGTGAAAAAAATGTTTGCTTTTAATTTAAATATACGAAAGTGTATTTTGATATAAAATTAACAATTACTAATATAGGGTATACCAAAATCTGATTTTAGATTTAAACTAAAATCTACCACGGACCAATGTGACAAATGATGTGAAAATTAATTCAGAATACAGACTATATAGTCAACTATAAAAGCACACGGTAAATATGATTTGAAAATGTATGATTTGGAATGTTTGAAATTTCTTACCATATACAAGGAGCGCACCAAATCTTACAGTTCCTCCGACGGCCGATAAAAATCGGACGAAGAGAAATAAATAAACGTTGGTTACTTGTGAACTCGCCAAAGAACTGATTCCTTGAATAAGAACACAAGAAACTAGTGTTATTTTCCGACCAAACCCGAAAATATATTACGTCAGATTAATCTTTCATTTCATAATAAATGACAAGGGCGAAAATCTAGAAAAGGATTTATTTGTTTGAATTTCAAAACTTCGAGCATATTTACTGATCAACTATTCCTGATACAATTTAATCAGCAGTGTACGTAATAAAGGGAACATAAAATGTTCTAAAACATTAAAATAAGGATTCTTCTACTTTTACGTGCTATGTCTAATCAGGATGTAGGCGATCATGGCTCTCCACTTCCCCCTATCTCTTGTAGTTCTTAATATGTTTTGTTCTTTTGCTACTTCTCCCAAACCCTGTTCTCTCATCCACTTCATGCGTTGCTTTCATTGTCTCTCTTTCCATCTATCCGCTCTGTGAGTATCAGATTCTCCAAGCGCTCCTTTCTCATTATGTGTCCCGGCAATTTCATCTGCCTCTTCCTGATGTTAAGTATAAGCTTCCTCCTTGTTTGCATTCTCTCCAAAACCTCACTGTTGCTCACATGTTCGGTCCATGGTATCAGCATCCTTCAGTAGAACCATACATCCGTTGAGTCAGTCTCTTCTTCATCTTTGAGGAGACGGTACAACATTCGCTGCCGTAAAGGAGAACAGATATCACGTAGCAGTTCAGTACTCTTTTCTTTGTTACCAACGAAATCCTCCTGTCTCGTGATACTCTGCCTAGCTTTTGGAATGCGTCTTTGGCCATCCCAATACGTCTTCGGATCTCATCGTCGCACTTTCTGTACTGTACTTTCTGTCAGAACACTTCCCAGATATTTAAATTTCCGCACATGTTTGATTTTCGTGTCCCCGACCTGTAAATTGCATTTCGGGCTCATCCTTTTACTGATGACCATACATTCTGTCTTTTTGTAGTTCATGTTTAGTTCCTTCTTCTCGCTCTCCTTCGCTACCTTCTGTAGGAGGTTTTGTAATTTCTTTTCCGTGTCTGCTATCAGCACTACATCATGCACATATCTTATTTTGTTAAGATTGTGACCGCCAATTATGAATCCTGATAGGATTTCCAGTTCTCTCAGAATTGTCTCGCTGTATAGGTTGAATAAGTCCGGTGAGAAGACACATCCTTGCCTTACGTCCCTTTCTGTTTTTGTATATTTGCTGAACTCATTTTCTATCCGCATGCAGGCCGTTTGCTACCAGTATAAGTTCTTGATTATTCTAATATCTTTCCCAAATATATCAAGGTTGCTGATCAGTTCTAACAGATCTTCGTGGCGTACTTTAACGAACGTCTTTTCGTAGTCTGCTCGATGCGTATCCAAATGTAAACAAACATTATTTCTCGTTTACATTTGGATACGCATCGAGAAGATATGAATGTACGTGAGAAAATCATGGAAAATTGTATTTTAAAAACAGCAAAATCGACTTTTCTCACCGAAACGTTCCTCTGTGGCGAAATCGGTAAAAGCATGTCAGGCTATATGACGGTTCTGTATAGGATACAATTTCGTTCGATTCATGTCGGAGGACGCATATATTCTATGACAATTTCTCGGACATTCAGGCCGGTAAATGTTGTTAATACTGTTTATTATAAACAGAGCATTTACTTAAATATTTGTATCTATAAAAAAAAAGAATATATATACATAAAAATGTCTTAAAAATAACATCCTATGTTGACTGCACAACTCGGAATATTGAAGGAATATTGAAAATAGAATGAAACGCAGTGTTGTGCATTCAGCGTAGGGTATTATATATATATATATATATATATATATATATATATATATATGTGTGTGTGTGTGTGTGTATTTTGGCAGCATGTTCTTATTGAGACATCTTTTGTTGAATTATTTTAGACATGTTCTGTCTACTTATTTTCAGTTGGATCCTTTCATATTCTCGGCTTTTTGGTGTCGTTATTGAAAGATCGACATGTTTATACATATTCTTTTTATTTAGAGTACTTTCGACATAGCACACTGTCATCATCAGGGTATTGGTTATTGCAAGACAAATATTATAGTGTTAATTATTCTCAAACACGAAATTGTTGTATTCATCTGAAAGTTAAATTTCTTACTTGGGGTATGAAAAACACCGAGCCAGTGCGTGATCGCTGACACTGTTTAAGAGGAGGTAACTAAGTATGGTTGTGAAGAGTTTTTTTACGAATTAAGTACTAAAAAAACTATTAGTGCAAACCTTAGCATTTCAAACTATTTATTGTTCACATCTTGTAGAGTATTCGTAATTAATTTTTATTAAGGTTTAATTCTTCCCGACTGGTAAATTCCGACCATGTGATCTATCGGAGGTGGACTTCCTCACACTTGGGGGTCCCCCAATATTTATACCTATGAAAGCTTGGGAATTCTCCAATTTCGTGCACGCGTTCATTTACTTTGCCCCGTGATTGTGTTGCCGACAAATTCCTCATAAATAACAATTTTCAAATGTCGACCCTGTCAAGCGCTAGTCAAAATGCCTATTGTTTCGACTTCATGGTTGCAGCACCTGGTATTCCCAAACAGCCATCCATCTTGTCTTAATACGGTGATCCAACGAGAGCTAAACTGACTCAATACCCAGATCAATGAGTCTGGGTACGCGTCCACATATATGTGTGTATGTGTAAGCAAATGTGAGCATGTATGACGGCGTTACATATGTAGCAATCTTAAAACATTGCTACATATGTAACGATACAATCTTGACACCGAAATAGAATGACAATTGCGTATATATGTATGCTCGAACGCATGGATGTGTAACTGAGTCTAACCTCATTATTTGTATAGGTGTGTTTTTACGAACTAAAATGCATACACCTGTATGTGTGTGTGTCTATGTATGTGTGTGTGTGTCATCCCAAACAAACACAGAAGAAAACTCTTCCCTGCACCACACACAAATAATCAAACACAGATAAGCATTAATAAATCGACTATTGAAAAAATAAACCAGTTTATCTGATGATCGCAAAAGCGTGAAACCAGGGGTTACAAACTACTATCCAAACAACTGAATATCTCTCTCTCTCTCTCTCTCTCTCTCTCTCTCTCTCTCTATATATATATATATATATATATATATATATATATATATATATATAACGGCCTGACGATTGCGTCTAGCATGAAACAGCCTGTCACCTCTGCGTGTTGACTTCAATGTTCACTTTATATTTATATTTACACACGCTCTATCTCTGATACTGAGCACTTTAGCCCATAAATATAGCACATCGTAAAACTATATTTCTTCATCTTCTTATATATATATATATATATATATATATATATATATATATATATATATATATATATCAATTATGTAGTGCGGGTTCAATTTATATTTCGCAAATCATTCATACGAAAAGCAGATAATGAAGTTAATGATATGGCAAGAATCACTCTCGCAAACAATTTTTTAATAATAAAATAGATTAACCTCGAATCCGTTAACGAATGGTATGATCCTTGTTTATAAATTATATATATATATATATATATATATATATATATATATATATATATATATATATATATATATATATAT
The DNA here is from genome assembly GCA_964036315.1 of Acanthosepion esculentum. Taxonomy (NCBI): domain Eukaryota; kingdom Metazoa; phylum Mollusca; class Cephalopoda; order Sepiida; family Sepiidae; genus Acanthosepion; species Acanthosepion esculentum. The sequence continues at coordinate 25,626,502 of OZ038495.1, read as the reverse complement.
ATATAAAGCGTCAATATTGACCCAAGAGCTAAAATACACTTGGTAAGATATCAAGAATCAGGTGTATATAATAATAGTAAATCAATAACTTAGTCTGTAATGGTGAGCTTGTAATACTGTAACAGGATAAAGCGATACCGTTCGATATAAATAGTTTTAAAAAGGAGTCTTACATACCAAAGTGAATGAACTGACATAGATAAGTAAAAGTTTGTTTTTATTCATGTGTATCAAAATTCAGCGACAGTACTTACATAATAGCAATTTTGTAACATAAAAACATACCATTTGTTCCCGGTGAATTTCTAACGAAGAATAATGATATGAAAAATATTTTTAGGGAAACAATTTTTATGTAAATTTACGTTTACAAAGTACAGCCATTTTTTCTTGTACGGACATTAATAATAAAAGATAGATTATAATCTTAACGAAAAATGTAACTTAGATATAGATGCTTTCGTATTTAAAAATAAAACGGATGGCGTTACACTTTTCATATGATGAAAGAAATAATTACATTGAAACATTCCTCTCTGTTCAATACTTATGCACAACAAATTTAATGTTTCTACTCGAGCGGGATGTCTGTATTGTTTTACAACAATGTGCAAGTCATCTAAAGCTACAGGGGCACAGGGTAAGGGACACAGTTTATGTGGATGTGTTGGGAAGATAAGGATTAATCCTAGACTTGAAAAGATTTAGATTATAGCGTTCGGAGAAGCATCCACTTGGAAGTCGGTTCCACAAAGTAGCGATTGGTGGGAGGATGCTGTTCGAGTGCAATTTACTTCTCACCACATGAATACAAAGGGAATGGACATGTTTCACTACATGTGCAGAACATGGAATGCCTTAGCCGTGAAGTTTAGAGCTGGCGGAACCAAAAAATGTCGTTCGTCTGGTCACTTTCTATGGAAATAGCGATAGAGCAGCAAGAGGCTTGCAACGTTTTGTCTGAGAAAGAGGTTGTAAACTGGAAAATAATTCCTCACTAACAAGAACGCGGATACGCTTTTGAATCCTATCAAAACTGGAACGTGAAGACTGGTCATCGTATGTCCATATATGGCAGCAGTACTCAATTTTCAGCCTGAGCTGGCTCTTGTAAAGGTAGATGAAAGCAGGAGGAGTCATGTACTTATAGTGGTACAGGGAACTAACCATTTTTCAAGTGGATCATATGTACGAGTTCATTTGAGGTCTAGTTTGAGTTTAAGTCCGAATAGACGATCAAGGCACGGGGTCTCCCTGAGGGAACAAGCATTCATCGCGATAGGTGGAAAATCCAGTGTCCGTATAGTAACGATGGAACATCAGTTGTTTGGTTTTCAAGGGGTCATTGAATGGGACAAGCCAGATTATCACCCACTAAGCTGTTAAAGCAAGGTTAGGGGAAAGATCAGTTGCCAGGGGATGATCATTTAGACTTCTAGGAGATGCACTAATAAACAAACGTTTTCTTTTCAATGTGATGAGATTCCAAAGGAAATTGACTGGTCTATGGATTGGTTTTCTTATCATCCTTTGCGTTCAATTGTCGCATCATGTAACACCGGTTAACTTGTGGAAGGAGGTGCTCAAAAGCTTTAAGTACAACATTAAACTCACTTATCTTTCTGGCTCGCATATAACGAGGAAGAAAACTGATTTCAATCCTTTGTTGGTTCGGTGTAATATCCAGTCACTGGAAAAGCTTCCAGAGTAAACGTTTAGGATTATCTAGAGCCGGAATCGCAAAACCAGTTTGACGTGGAAACTAACGAACAGAGGTAAAATATATAAATTAACTGTAGCTCAAAATTCAAAGTAAAAAGCTAAAATTAAATGAGAAAATCCTGTAATTCAAACCGTTTTCTTCACAAACCTTTTTTTTAACATATTCGTCTACACACTCTTTTTCTGCTTCAAAAACAGCAAATATTTTCTTTCATCATTGCGTTGCAGTCTTATTTTCACTTTTCATCTTTTCATAATATAAATAAACATAGATTTCTTTTTTTTTTCCAGTCTTAATGTTATTATTAATAAATGGAAATACGCCAATTCTGATATTTTGAAAAAATAACGCTGAACGGGTAGATATTGCAAGAGTAATCAAAAGAACATTTAACTATTCATGCCAAAAACAAGATGATTTTTAGGTCACATGGTTGATTCTTTATGGTTATAATTTCATTCAAGTTAGCTAGTCTCTATTGTCTATTGTTTTAGTCTATCTTTGCTCTAGTTCGTAACTATAACAAACTCAAAATGCCTCATCATATTGCAATGAAAGGGAATGCGCATGCTATTTAATACGCTATACACTACTCATATTATGAAATACTTGAATCACGCAACTTTTACTCAGTTGTCTGTTTTTGATTTGTTTATGGCCATCTACAAATTCTGTGAAATTTTTAAACAGGCTTTGCATCTAGAAAATATACCGTATAACCAGTCTTTGACCGGGTCTTTCATTACTGGGAATTTTTGCCGTTCAATTGGAAAAATTTAAGTTTAAAGTCAGCCCACCCGAAAATCAATATTAGTAACAACACTTGGGTGCAACTGAGGCACATCCCCAAATAGGAGGTTTAAAATTTAAATAGGAGCGGTGGTGGCCCTGAAAAGGGAACTGTATAATAATAAAAAATATTATTGTAATAATTTAAAATTTATTTTTATTAAAGTTTTTATGAAATATATATATATCCAAGAACAGATAGTAAATAGTAGATAGTAAATGAGAATTATAATGGACAGGAAGTAGTGGAGAGCTATTGTCGCCAACAATTTGGACTCAAAACTGGCACTGAAGAATAATCTTTCAAACAAAAAAAATTCATCATAATCGGATGAAAACTGTGGAAATGCATAAACAACATCCAGTCACACACACACACACACACACACACACACACACACACACACACACACACACACACACACACACACACTTTTTGAGAATTATATAGATGGAATATTGTATTTGGCAGTAGTTATTGTTCTATAGCACACCGCATAAAGCGAGAAAACTTAATATAACAGCAGGGCCGAATCTATGAGGCAGCAGTTTCAAATCTGTGTTACAGCCATCCACTTTACCCTATCTTAATTTTACTAAGGTAGTATTCATATAAAATACACATTTCAATGTGACCTAATCATGTACAATAATGGATGCAATATAGATTAACTATTCAACTAGAAAAATTGAAAATAAATACAATGTATCTAAATACAAATTCGAGTCATGTTATGACAGCTATTTCTATTTTACATAAATCAACAATGTTTTGCGACAATTTTTAACATCAACTTGAGATTTTTTTGTTAAAAGGTCAAATTTTAACACACTCAACGTGATTTAGCATGAGCAAAACAAATTCACGGTAAACAGAATGACGTCAAAATCCGCGAAAAGCTTTCATCCTTTAATAATGACTTGTGCTTAGTTTAATTTGTAATTCATTTAAATGCAGGTAGAAAAAGAAAATTTTTCATAAGATAGCGAAGCTCACAAAGATCTTCCTGGGGTCCCCAATCTGGCTCCCAACTTTAGGTGAGATTTGGTGTCGCCAGCCATGTATAGCAGAATAGTTTATAAAAGATTATAACAAAGATGTTATGAAATGACCAAGTAAAACTAGATTTTCATGTTATTAATTTCAGTTGATTCCTCTTCTTTTCATCAGTTAAAATGCCAGACAGATTTTTAGTTATTCAATTCTCTTTATGTAATGGAAAAATGCAACTGAATAAAGTCAAATTTTCAAAGATTATCTTCCCGACTTCAAGGCTTGCCGGTGTAATCCGCTCGTCAAAGGGGATTAGATAATTCTGTTGAATTTATTGACGGATATCATGCAATACATTCTACTGAATTTACAAACATGATACATGATAATAAATTCAGTTATAATCAGGAGTTTATATAGTTTATTAATATATGATATATACTGGATCACATTAGCGAAATTAAATTCACGAATAGGTTTTTGAACTTTTTATTTTAAATTTTATTCCTTTGTTATTAATGGTTTACATTTTAAATATTGACCACTTTACGTAAAAAGACGGCTAACTTTAAAAACATTAACCTTCAGAAATACACTGGTCATTCGTTTTTCTTATTTTTCGCTTATCATAATTTCTGTTATTATTATATTCGAATATATAATGAAACTCATTAACACGATAAAACCTACTCCTTACCAAGAGACTATATTGGATCAATGCCTACTTAGGAAAATTGGTTCACTTTGTATGACACTATTTAGCTACGGTAATTGGCTAATTAATTAATCATAGAAATTATAAACGGGAAATACTTAAGGCGAGAAAGAGCTAGATCGAAAGACATACCGAGCAACATTATTTTTTTTAACAAAAGAAAAATGGTTAAGAGATTTTATTTCAATGACAGAGAAAGATATTTTCTTTTCGCAAAGGACGAGGGAAGTTCGTAAAGGAAGCAGGTCGGTTCTGTCAGAATTAATTAATGCCATGATAAGAGAGTAAACACGGGTAAAAGAATAACAATTTGACCACACACGTAGCAATAATAGAAATTTCGATTTTGGTCAGCTGCATGTGGGCGGAGGTGGCCGAAATCAGGTTATCTTGGACACCGACGAAGAAGCCAGCCGTATGAAAACAGATATTGATATAAAAGAAAGGAATCATTGTTTTTGCCTCTCAGACTGTTCGCGACAGACTTTCGGTCGCCAAGAAGAAGGCATCTGGACAGTTGGGACGAGAAAGACAAAGAGATTAGTCTCCAGGTAGGAGCGACCACCCAGTTAGAAGTTGACTGCGATCATTAATGATTCGGTCTTCAAGTGGATTTTGGGTGGTTCAGGATAAGATATGATGAAAAGAATTTTTAATTATAGCAATGTGGGATTCATAAGAATTCTGGCCGAGAGAAAAGAAAGAAAGAAAAAGGGAAGATATTTTTTTTTTCTGAATGATAATGTAAACTAATACCAGACTAGCCACACCCACACCGCCAAGAGATCATTGGCTGAGTGGTAACATGGGTGATAGGAGGAGGTGATTGTATGATAAAGAAGGAGAAACTTGTTGACGCCTACGAGGAGGTTGGTGTGAGGTACCAGTATGAGAAGGGAAGAGTTTAAGAGGATAATTCTCCTCCGACTTCTCCTCACAGAAGGGGGAGAACCCCTCTAAAACAGAAAGTAATTAACTTCCAAAAATGGGAAGTGATACATTTTCCTGTCCGAAGACAAAGAGAATCTTTATTGGGGATTTGGAATTATCGAAGAACCCAAACCACGTCTGGCCCCACACCGGGTTTTGGTCGACGTCCATATAAACGAACGTCCCCGGGCGTTCAAGTTAAGAGTTCCAATTAAGTTTGAAGAAGTTTGCAGTTCAGTTCAGGAGTTGAGTTGAGTCGGAGAATAGCGCCTCGCAGAAGCTGGCCCGAAGATATCAGAACTCGCTTAAGAAAAGCAAAAAGTGTCACGAATCCATAGAAGCGGGCTGGGGGAGAGAGATGCATTCCTGTATTCAACAGACAGACATAAAGATAATTGTTATTTCTCAACACATTTGAACCTCTTGAGTTTGTATCATTTTTTCTTTTACATACCCTTGTGCGATATCACCTTCACCCCGGATTCAGCTTGAACTGCGGCCCGACGCCTGATTGATTTTGTCTACCTAAGATCAAATCACAACGTTGGTAGGTTAGACCAGAGATCAAAGCAGTCACTTCGGTGACCAGACGTTGGAGGCGAGCTGAGAACGACAAAGTTGATATCAAATCTAACCAGACACAGGGAGGTCAGTGTCACACATTGGGGCAGTGATTGACGCTCGAGTGGTTGTGGGTGTCACACAATTGGTGCTGCGACCAAGACATCGACTGCGACCACCCAACCAACCATAGGGGTTAGTGTCATAATTGGTGCTGCGACCAAGACATCGACCGCGACCACCCGAACCATCCAGGGGTTAGTGTCACATTTGTAGTGCCAGAAAAGTTTTCTCGTCAGAATCTATCTTTCAAATTTATAAATCTACCATTCGTCCGTGCATTTGATACTGATGTCATATCAGGACTGATGATCTTGCTGCATATGTCGAGATTTGGACAAAATTAAAACAATGGTCTGTAATGTAATAGATCCTGAGCTGGCATCTCGTCACTTACTCGCCGATGTGACGTGGCTTCTCTGTGTGTTTTCTACAAATATTTTCATAGCAACTGCTCTGATATGGTATTTTTACCTTAGTGCTTCTACTACATGAATTTAAGTTCTACTCGATTGGAAACTACTCTCATCCTTTTACTACTGAATTACAAATATTATTCTACAAATATTATTCTAAGTGAATGTGTAATGATACCCATTGATTGCCACGATAAAACCATCTGCTTACCAAATCTGTAACAGTGTGCCAGGTTATCAAACCTATATTTTTGCATTTATTGATTAGCACCATACAAAGCGAATCAATATTGTTTCACTTTCTATCGTGACTGTTACTTGCTAGATATATTTTCTAATATAGATAAGGCCCTCTCTCTACACTCGTCTGCAAATATCTTTGTGTTAGGCAACTTAAATGCCCATCATTTCCAGTGGCTAAATTACTCTAATGCCACTGACCTGACTGGCATCAAAGAATTTTGAACTTCACGTTTACTCAATCTCGCATTCAAATACTAAATTTCTCCACGCGTTTACCCAGTAATTCTGACGGACAAGCTTCTCCACATGATCTCTACCTTACTTCCTTTCCGGATTCATGTCGTATTCTGGAGCTCTGTTCTCGTGACAAATCCGATCACACAGTAGTGTCTATAGATATCTCCTTCCGCTCTCACATCAGTCATTATTCTCTTACCTCATTTTGGCAAAGCACCAACTTCATCAACGTTAGGCATCATAATTTGCACGACTTCCTTTCGGACAAACAAGATAGCTTCTGTTCAGCCAGACCTACCTTCGATGTGTTAAGGGTCATCACTGAATTTGTCTATCAAGCTTTAGATAAGAACTGTGAAGCTCGGGATGTGGCTCTAGATATCTCAATTGCACGATTTTAGACAATTTCATACTAATGCGCGCGTTCCCCAGCGATATATCCTTGGACCTACACTGTTTCTGGTATTCATCTTGGACCTACCCTAAGTCAACAGTTCCCAGTATAATGATGTAGATAACGCAATTACTTATTCCTCTCTTAATAGCAAGTTCGACAGACCATCACAGTAAACTTGGTAACTGCTCTCAAAAATGTGGTTAACTGGGGCAAGAAATGACTTTTAAATTTCAACGTCTCCAAAGCAAAAATTATTTCATTTAATCACGACAGAGAATCTTTTCTGCCTGCCACCAGCAAGGCGGATGCTAGATTCCAAGAGAACAACACTTTGCGGCTTCTTGACCTCACGTTTTCCACTGACATGATGTGAACTATACTGAATCAATTTTACGTGTACTGCTTTGAAAGTTGGTTTACTGTGTCGTGACAGAAGAATATTCCCGTCAGAATCCATCTCTTAAATTTATAAATCTACCATTCGTGCGTGCATTGAATACTGTTGCCATATCTGGTCATCCCGTTTCAAATCTCGGGATTCTTGACAAAATTCAAATAATTGTCTGTAATGTAATCGATCATGACCTAGGATCTTGAAATCAGTCACATACTCAACGATGTGATGTGACTTAACTCTGTCTTTTCTACCATTTTTTTCATGGCTTCTATTCTGTTGAGATTTTACCAGTAGTGCTTCGACTGCATGTTACTGGATTGGCAATTAGGATTCACCGTTTTACTGTTGAACAAGCAACAGTTTTTTTTTCTATTTTAAGTTTCTTTTATCGCACTTCTCAGATGTGAAACTTCTTACAATCTTTAAAATGTAAATGCTACGTCAATCGCCATCTTCTGTCTTCTCGAACCTGTTCCTTTATTGTTCTTTCGTCAGTCATAACCACGAAAATCTTCTCATTCTCTTTCACTTTCTGTTTAATCAATTGCTAAAAGATACCCCGAATTAATCGTTAAGAGCGCCTAAATTTATAACCTGGAATTTAATTAAAGGCTTCCGAATTTACAGAATAGAATGAGGGTGCGAAAAAGGAAATAGGCGAATCAAGTTCGAATTTTGGCTGAAATTGCACATACTCTTAGGAAAAATGTGATTCGAATATTCCCTTGTTTCTCCAATCACTATATATTACGACACTGACATCTCACGATTGTTAGTTTAATTCTTAGATTAAGTACTTTTAATATGAAAATGTGTTGCCTAGTTTTTCTTTCATCCATTAATATTATTTTCATCAAAACAATTTAGTTCGATGTTCTGTTCGACTGTTAAGTGATTCAGCATGAATAAAAAGTTAAGAAAAGACAACTTTCAATGAGACGTGAACTTGCAACTTTTATCCCGGAAACGCCACATACAGGGACTTCATAAGAACCTATACTCATCAGAATAGACATTCATTCTTCTTCATTGGATTTCTTACAAAGTAGTCTATTTAATATCTGTTATTAATAGTAGTAGAATTCTTAATTATACGAGAAAGCATTTTCAGTATTACCGAACTTTTTCTTCATCTCAATATTGCTTTTTTTATCTCAGTATTCTAGGTCTATATACATTTCGAAACGGCAACCAAAAATATATATAAATACAAATCTACATTTACATAAAAATATAAAGTAAAAGCGAAAATTAAATGAGATACTTTTGCAATCTAAATCGTTTTCTTAGCTTTGAAATGAAGAACAAAAAAATACACATACACACAAAAATGGAAACAGATTTAAAAAACAAAATATTTTATTTTCATCAGTAGAATTGTTTCCTAAATCTATGGATATGGAAATTTACGAAATCCAAGAATCACATGATAAGATATGGGTTACGTGTAAGAAAGAAATGGTTCGCCAATTTCAAACTGAGGAAATAATATTAGATTTGTGTCGTTTGTATGTGGGATGAAATAAAACAGGAAAAATGTTAAACAATGTCAGTAGTAAATTATTGAAACATCTCGACTAAAATGTTTTTTGTGGAGTCGTAAACATATTCGTCAAGAAACATCTGTCAGTTATTTATTTCCTAAAATAATATCATAGATTCTTTTCATTCCAGATTATGCATTTTTTATTGTATATTTCATTTTTTCCATATCTTTTTATTTTATTACATTTTGTGATGAGTTACCTAATCAAAATGTTTCGATAATCAGTATTATTGTAAATTCAAAGCGGTCTTAGCTTCTAGTTCACACGTATCTTTTTTCCTGAAAAGGAAAAAAGAATGAAAAAATGAGTTAAACAAAAACAAATTAGTAACGCCCAATATTCCAAATTATTAAAATTATTATTCAAAGTTATTCAATATTCAAAATGATTTAATAGAATGCTGATTAAACACATTATACAACGTCTTTTGAGAGAAATATTTATGGTTAAGGAAACGATGTTCAGATTAAGGTAGGTTTTCTGTTTTCATCATACATCATCCAGATGTATCCATACGTGTGCCTGAGTTCGCAAATTTTTGCTTGAATTCTACAAGAAACTGAGATAAAGAACTGCGATGAAACTTGCGCAACAAACTGTTTAGAAGCCAGGAATTGTTGCAGGCCTGAAACAACTAAACATATCGAATGTTGAACGTGCACAGTTACAATTTGTACTTTTTAAAAACTTTACTGACTCCAGATATTCAAGAAGTACTTTCTACGGGTTGGACAATATTACGCATTAGCGGAACTAATTCATCTGGTTAAATGACGAAATCCATTCTTCGATATATAATTTATTAATCGTTTTCCAGAATCTGCTATTTCAACTCATGATTTACGAAGTAAAATGGCGCTGCTTTACTCACTTCCATTCCTCATTTCCGCCTAATTTTCACTCTCTTGAATATAAATATCATTGTGCCGCTGAACGAAATGTATCCTACTTTAAATGACTCATAGATGATAAATAACCCTAAAAAGTCAATGACAAAATATGACATTCAAATGTGACGGAATGTAGTCTCGAAGAGCTATTCTTGCAAATACAAGAAAATGGATCTGAGGTTCCAAGAATGATGCCTTACAATTATCAAATGACAATGGTTTCGTGTCATCTATTCCAACAAACACACCACAAGCTCCCTCAGCCATCTTAGGAGTAAGTCCATATTATCTCATCCTCGAAGTCATAGCAAAACATCAACCGGAAAAATCGAGTTGTATTCTTAATATTCTAAACTTTCATATGGATGATACGCATGGCATCAAAACTATTTGGAAATATCTAAACTGTCAACTGTTTATAACAGCTTCGTAGGATGAAAATGGTGAAAAAGGCTTTGACCGAGTAAAACTTGGCAAAGATCATCCTTCATTGAACAAGGCTATCTCCTCGATTCTACCCTTTTTGTTCCTATATTAACGATCTGCCTAGGAATCTTCTCAGATCATTAATAATTATTTATGCAGATGATACTACAGATTATGGGCACACCTCCAAAAATCTACATGAACAAAGTCTGGAAATTGATGTTCCTTTTGATCTTGCAAAAGAGAGAAAAACTGCCTTTTAACATTCAAACTAAGCTAGCAATATTTTATAATCACTGAGCAGACCTTGGATATTCTCGAGTCATGATAAACAGTTGTACTCTAAATGAAGCTCTTTGCCTTGGATGTCTGTTGGAACTCAACACCTCCTACCATGCTCTATATTTTCAAAGTCATACCACATCAGTCATGTAATATTGCTGTGATATCTGGGCTTGAACATCTCAATTTTCTACTTTACAGCATTGACAGTTCAAAATCGTTTACTCAGCCTTGTAAACAATTATTTATTTTTAACCGTAACGAAAAGTTGCAGACCTACCGCTATTGTCATGTCAAATGTTCAGACATGTTACCCTCTCATTCCCTTTGTAAGGAAGTAAGATTCATTCAGACAGCTTCCCAAGAATTTCAGATTTGTAGAACATACTCCTGAAGGGTTGCTTTCCTGATCGCTATGATCATAAACAAAGTCTTTCATCCGTTATCTATCCTATATATTCTTATAATATGCACTTACCACCTCCTCTTAGACCCATAATACAACTACACTCAGTAACCATTTACTTTGGTCGTTGGTGGGCCTTTCTTTGGATTAAAATTTGGTAAAAAATATTTTAACATTCCACTCAACAAGATTGCCTATGGGGTAATAACCTGGTATTTCTACAGCTACAGAAGGTTAGGCAGCTAAGGAAGATAATTTAAATTAAGTGATTATACATATACTTTCATTCTGGCACCCAATATGGTAAGCCATGACAATGCAATATATTTTTGCTTTTTCCTAGAAACATTTGTGCGAAATGAATAAACGGAAACAGAAATCGAACTCGATTCCGTTTTCAGTGTTACTAGTCGCATAGAATAACCAAAATATATTTACCTTATGGACAACTGCCCGCAAAGATCGTCAAAAGTGTCTTCCATGGGTCTATTACTTGTTTCAGGAAGGAAGAAATACGAAACTCCAGCTAAAAAGCAGGCAATTCCCATAGTCATAAGTGGCAAAGAGTCGCCAAATCTTCCACCTGCAAGTGTTCGCTTACGGAGAGAAAGAAAAAAAAGTTTAAAGTTTCTTTACATTAAAATTTAATAATCACAAACGCATTAAACTCTTACTGCTTATGTTTTATTTCTAAATATAAATTTAAGTTTAAATGTAATTAAATATTTTCTAAAAATTTAATGATTCTCACAGACATTTTTGAGTAACTACTTCCAACACTTCTAACTTGGATAGTGGCTTTATAGCATAACTCGACTGGTAAATTCTAAATGAAATTTGCCTCTACCCTAGGAATATCGGACTGTAATGTTCAATAAAATTATAAACAGCATTCTGAAAGGCAAGGCTTATCAGATAGAATGAAATCTAGTCGGGAATGTAAATTATTTGAACAAGACAAAAGAACCATCCTCTATTAAACCGAAGAAACAAACGTTAAAAACAATCAATTCATTTTACATGGTTAGATGGAAAAAGATGGGTTTTTTGGTGATTACATCAATTTTTACAACGGATGGGTCGCGAGTCAGATTAGCTAAGGATAGTATAGACAGTGAAGATGAAACTTTCTCTACTTCTCGTTCGGCCTTGTGCCAAATACAAATGTAAATTTGGAAAATAAACAATTCATTGTACATGGTACGGGAGAAACAGCTCCCACATTTTAAAGTTGACAAACAAATTCAGATAACTGATATTTAAAATATCATTTCAGTGTTGTTTAACCAGGGGGCTATAGTTTTTATTCCTTGGGTTTTAAAAATAACATCTTCTATATGGTGGCCTCTATTCGCAATACATTGTTGTAGACGATTTGTAAAGTTTTTCATCATTCAAAAGTACGAGCGCTTCGATGGCTTCCAAATGGCGTTCTTTTAAGGGTGAAATTTTCAAACTATAGCAGTGTGAATGTTCTATCCGGAAGAGAATTATTCCACCGTAAAATTAAATGAGCACGAAAAACTCTGTGTTGTAACTACAAATTCACCAGTCTTAAAAATGTTTCAACAGTAAACGTTCGGTGTGCACCGGTCCAAGCTATGATGGTATTTTAAATGAAATGGTAAGACATTAGCTAGATGAAGATTTTGCCACTTGCCTATATTTGTTAGTAACACCTAGGTGACAATTTAAACTGTGGGGGGCGTTTCAGAAAGACATTTAATTGCATTAAAACAATTTTTAGGGGATTTTCGAATTATACTTAGGTTTATCTTCGTGTTTGTAATTGAATCCCCTGCCATATTTAAACTTGATCGCAGAGGGTATATTTTTTGAACGCAAGGACTGATAATGTAGTGAATCTATTTTCCTTCCTGTAGAATAAATTAATCTTCTATAGTAGTTTCAGTATTGCAACATCCTGAGGCATGAGGATAGTCCTCTTTTAGCTGTTGTTTAAAAAATGCTGCATAGTTTGTTATTTCTTTCACTAGGGATTGAATACTTATTTAAACCTTATTATTGTTAATAGTGGAAAATGATTAATAATGTTATCTTTATTTATTTCTAATTCACATAGAAAATAATTTTATAGACACTAAGTAGATGAACCTATTGTCGAATGTCACTGTTTTACGTGTGTTTAATAAAATGTAGAAGTCTGGTCAATGGGTGGCCGCTTAGAATCATCTGAGCAGTTACATTTTTCCAGCAAGTGTCAAAAGCTGAGTATCCAATAAATTACTGTTACGCATTTCTTTAATGACCTGACGATGCCAACATACGCACGATATATT